>LR738711.1:834476201-834520540 GCA_902687465.1 Secale cereale | reverse complement strand
CCCCCCCCCCCCCGGCTGTACTTCGGGCGCAAGGTAGGTTCTGGAACGCTGATTTTTTATATAATTTTTCTGGATTTTTCCTGACAGTTCTCGTAATGTGAAAACCTGAAATACAAAAACAGCCAAAAACAGAAACTGGCACTGGGGTGCACTGGATTAGTAGGTTAGTCCAAATATGATCAAAAGTGTATGGAAGTGTATGAATATCATAGCAATATCACCCAAAAGTGGCATGGAGCAAGCAGAAATTATAGATACATTTTGGTCGTATCAACATCCCCAAGCTTAATTCCTGCTCGTCCTCGAGTAGGTAAATGATAACAAGAATAATTTTTGTGGTGACATGCTATTGACCATATAGGACTTTCTATAGTCATATGACAAAAGCTTACTGAGACAATGATTCTATAGTAATTAAGTTGCCTCATGAGAAAATCACAAATGACTCAAAGTTTTACAACATGACATTGAAACATCAAAAAGATTTGCAATGAACATGATGTGCAAATATGATAAAGTGATATCTAGCTTGCCCCCTTTAGTGAAGCAAAACATAAATGCAGGGGCACCTTCAAGGTTTAAGTGATGACTAGATGCAATGATTTCAGAATAAACGATATCACAATCATACAAAAGACAATGCTACTTTGGGACAATGCACATTACACTCAGAATGACAATCATGCTCTCAGTAGTTGGTGCTTGAAGAAAGAAGGTGGAGACTCAACATAAAAGTAAAGGAATGGTTATGTGCTAGAGCTTTTTATTTTGAAAACATAGAAGCAATTTTGGCAACGGTAGTAGTACTTCATATGTGTCATGCATAAGACATCCTATAAGTTGCAAGCCTCATGCATCGAATACCAATAGTGCTCGCACCTTGTCCTAATTAGCTCGGATTTCCATGGGTTATCATTGCATTACATATGTTTCAACCAAGTGTCACAAAGGGGTACCTCTATGCCACCTGTACAAAGGTCCAAGGAGATAAATCGCATTTGATTTCTCGTTTTTGATAGATCTCAACTTGAGGACATCCATACCGGGACAACATAGAAAATAGATGATGGACTCCTCTTTAATGCATAAGCATATTCTCTTTAATGCAAGCCTCATGCATCGAATACCAATAGTGCTCGCACCTTGTCCTAATTAGCTCGGATTTCCATGGGTTATCATTGCATTACATATGTTTCAACCAAGTGTCACAAAGGGGTACCTCTATGCCACCTGTACAAAGGTCCAAGGAGATAAATCGCATTTGATTTCTCGTTTTTGATAGATCTCAACTTGAGGACATCCATACCGGGACAACATAGAAAATAGATGATGGACTCCTCTTTAATGCATAAGCATATTCTCATAAGAGATTGAGGATTAACGTCCAAGCTAAAACTTCCACCATGATACATGGCTTTGGTTGGCGGCCCAATGTTCTTCTCTAACAATATGCATACTCATTCAACCCATGGCAAATCACCCTTACTTCAGACAAGACGAACATGCATAGCAACTCACATGATATTCAACAAAAGTGTGACAGTTGATGGCGTCCCTAGAAACATGGTTACCGCTCAGCAAGCAACTTATAAGAAATAAGATACATAAGCAACATATTCTTTACCATAATAGTTTTTAAGCTACTTTCCCATGAGCTATGTATTGCAAAGTTAGTCTGCTTAGTACAGGTGGAGGTTAGCAAAAGACTGGGAGCGACCAACTAAGAGAGCAATGACGGTCATAATCATGCAGAGCGACAAAGCAACATTGAATCAGGCATGGTAGTTATATCGCTACTCAGAAATAAAAGATCATCAAGGCTTAACAGACTTTCTTTACAGTCTTAAATATGCGTGAGCATACGCCAAGTCAATCAAAATAAATTCTCGAAGGAAGATATTACTAAACCATACCACATCATAGGCAAACAAATCAAGTTGGTAATCCAATAACACATTGGGAATCCCCAGCTATTTGAGATTAACCATAAGAAAACCTGAACTACTAAGCGCCATTATGCACGTAGCATCTTTATCATAGACATATTAACCAATGCAACGGAAGCAAACTCTCTTAATAAGGTGAGCATGGTAATTAAAGAGAGTTCAATCAACCAACTAAGCAAAAGCTCTTTGAAAAGATAAGCATGAATACTAAGAGCTGAACATGATAGTAGCTATTAAAAGACAAAGAACACACACAGCAAAGATAGACATGAAAGTTCTATGTTATGTTCTAGGTAGAAGTGGAGCGTGTTTCTCTCCCACATAAAGAACGCTGAGTTCCGACTCGTTATGAAAAACTAAAAAGAAAAGTAAAAGCAAGACGCTCCAAGCATAGCACGCTTGAGTCTCCTTGAATATTTCTTGGGGGTGCACGGGGGCATCCCCAAGCTTGAGCGCTTGATACTCCTGAATCTTTTTATCATCTTCCCTCGCACACTTGAAAACTCCCTTCATACATAACTCATCATAATCTGATTAGCGAGGTTAGTACCCTTAATAAAATAATTGTTCCTTGCTGGAAATAAAGATATTCTTGAAGGTCTACTGTTTCTCAAGATTGCCAAAAGGTTTTTGCAAAGAAAAAGCAAGCTCTTGGTTCGCAAAATGAAGGAAAGGCAAAACAGGACAGAATCTGTGAAAAACAGAACAGCAGGTAGTAAATGATTTGTTCGGGGTACTTCTGCAACTCAAATCAAAAAACTCAGAACAGATGCACGAAATACAGTTATATAGAGAACGCTGTCGAAAAAATTCAGACAAAAAAGATGATCTGGTGATTTTATACGAATTTTTCTATCCAAGGACTGTTTCCTGGACAGCACCTCACAACTTTTGAACTTTCTAGCAATCAGAGGCTATACTTGGCACAAATATGAAAAGCAAAGATACAATGATGATGCTACTGTAGTAAACAACATCAAGACACAACAAAAGCAAAATATAAAAATTTATTCATGTGGGCTGCCTCCCAATAGCGCTTTCTTTTATGCCTTTAAGCTAGGCATAATGCATATAGATCAAGTTTTATCAAGAGTAAAAGAATAGCTAGCCCGTACAACGGACTCAAAAGGTAACTTGATCTTCTTTCGAGGGAAGTGTTCCATCCCTTTCTTGAGAGGAAACTGAAATTTTATATTACCCTCTTTCATGTCAATGATAGCACCAACGGTGCGTAAAAAGGGACGTCCCAAAATAATTGGACAAGAAGGATCACATTCAATATCCATAATAGTAAAATCAACGGGAACGTAATTATCATTAACAACGATAAGAACATCGTCGATCCTCCCCAAGGGTTTCTTTATGGAAGAATCAACGAGACGAACAACAAAAGAACAAGAATCATAAGGTTTCAATTTAAGCATATCATATATTCTTTTGGGCATAACAGAGGTACTAGCTCCAACATCACATAATGCATAGCAAGAGAAGTCATTCAACTTAATTTTTATCATAGGATCCCAACCATCTTCTAGCTTTCTAGGTATGGAGGCTTCTACTCTAAGTTTATCCTCCCTAGCTTTGATGAGAGCATTAGTGATATGCTCCGTGAAGGCAAGGTTAAGCGTGCTAGTGCGGGGATCTCTAGACATCTTGTGAAGGAAATCAATAACTTCGGTAAGAGTGCAATTATCAAAATCAAGGTCATTAGCATCAAGTAAAGTGGTAGTGGTGTCCTTTAGGTTCATTTGTTTGGTAGTTTCTATAGTCATAGCATCACCATTAATAGGTCCAATGGGATCAGGAGTACATTGGGTGCTAAGAGTTTGAATATCCTCAACAACTTGGATAGTAGCAACAGTGTGGTGGGTAGGAAGGCTCTTAATTCTATCTTCTTCCTCCCTTTCTCTAGACCATCTCTCTTTAAGTTTAGCCATCATCCTAATGTTTTCATTAATTTGCACTTGAATAGCATTTATAGGAGTGACTTCCCTCTCCTCAAGAGGAGAAGTTTTAATTTTTAGCAATTTTACCTCATTGGCTAAATGGTCTACCTTAAAAGAAAGATCATCTAGTTTATGTAGTTTTTCTTCTACACTCTTATTAAAGGCTTTTTGGGTAGTGATGAAATCTTTAAGCATAATCTCTAGTTCAGTAGTGGAGTTCTTGGTGATAGGATAAGCATTGTTGTTCCCATAAGAATTAGAGGGGAACGGTCTAGGATTGTTGCCAAAGTTACTCCTATAAGCATTGTTGTTAAAATTGTTTCTAGAGATAAAGTTCACATCTACTTGTTCTTGAGCAATCAAAGAATTTAAAGGAACATCGCGAGGACCAACAGAAGATTGCTTCGAAAGTAGAGACATGATCAAGTCAACTTTTTCATTTAAGGAGGAAATCTCCTCGACAGAGTTTACCTTCCTACCTGTTGGAGCGCGTTCGGTGTGCCATTGGGAATAGTTGGTCATCATCTCATCGAGAAGCTTTGTGGCAACACCAAGTGTAGTTGACATAAAAGTTCCTCCCGCGGCCGAATCTAACAAGTTCCGCGAGGTAAAGTTCAAGCCTGCATAAAAAGTTTGGATAACCATCCAAGTAGTCAAACCGTGAGTAGGGCAGTTCTTGATAAGAGATTTCATACGTTCCCAAGCTTGGGCAACGTGTTCATTATCCAATTGTTTAAAATTCATTATGTTACTTCTAAGTTGGATAATTTTAGCAGGTGGATAGTATTTTCCGATAAAAGCATCTTTGCACTTGTCCCATGAATCTATGCTATTTCTAGGCAAAGACTGAAACCAAATTTTAGCTCCTCCTCTCAAGGAGAAAGGAAAAAGCTTAAGCTTAACAATATTACCATCTATTTCTTGGTACTTTTGCATATCACAAAGTTCAACAAAGTTGTTTAAGAGTAAAGCAGCATCATCTCCAGCACAGGAGAATTGATCTCTCATAACTAAGTTCAGTAAAGCAGGTTTAATTTCATATGAAGGTGCTGAAGTGGCAGGTGTAGTGATAGGTGTGCTGATAAAGTCATCGTTGTTGTGACTAGTGAAGTCACACAACTTGGTGTTCTCGGTGGAACCCATAGTAGCAAGCAAGCAAGATAACTATTTTTGTGATTTTCGATAAAAAGGTACTAAAGCAAAAACTGAAAGGTAAACTAACAAGACTAAAAAGCAAAGGTAAAAGATAGCGTGCAACTCCCCTATCCTGAAGAGTGGAGTCCCCGACAACGGCGCCAGAAAAACTCCTTGATGGGCCTCTAACCCCTCGTTGGTTACCCCAAGTGGAAGGTGTGAGATGCAGTGTTGTGGAAGTTTTTCCCTTAGCAAAGATGCCAAGGATCGAATCCCCAGAGACTCCTAGGTTCAACAAGTAGGTGTCAACTGCTAACGGCGCCAGATATTAGCAATCAACGTGGACCTGCACATAGATACAAATAACTTTGCTCCCAACGAGTACAGAGAGGTTGTCAATCCCTCCGGCCTTGTAGTTCACAAAGGATTAAACGCAAATGATAGTAGTGATAGATAATGTTTGCAATAGTAAGTAAAAGCGAAAAGTAAATAGCGGATGTGATCAATGATGGTAATATGGACCGGAGTCTCATGATGTTCACTAGTGATGTCTCTCTCCCAAAAGACGATAAAACGGTTATGTGAGGTAAACGAATTACAGCTGGGCAATTGACAGGACCACGAACGCAAACCAATGCTGACTACATTGCAAGAAAGGTTGAGGTTCAAAGCATGGGCGGTATGCCAAAGTAAGTAGACCGAAATCCATCAATATCTACTACTAATCATCCACCTTGAGATATCTATCCAGAACATCTCGCTGGTATTAAGTTGCGAGTCCCACCCATAGTGTAAACTCAATGCAACAGACAACTGCATTAAAAGAACTTTGCGTAAAGTAAACAATCCTTGCACCCGCGGGCACAAGCACCGTTGTTTTCC
Source organism: Secale cereale (assembly GCA_902687465.1). Lineage (NCBI taxonomy): Eukaryota > Viridiplantae > Streptophyta > Magnoliopsida > Poales > Poaceae > Secale > Secale cereale. The sequence goes on along the minus strand of LR738711.1, from coordinate 834,514,632 downwards.
CCCTTGTGGCAACAGCACATCCCCTAGACTCATGTTTATGTCACTCAAGCTAGTCATCGAGGGGCATGAACCCACAATCGAGCATAACGTTCCCTCTTGGAGTCACTACGTATTACTTGGCCGAAGCAATAAATAACAACGGAGAACATGCAAGAATTACTTATGAACATAAATATAAAAGAGGTAGATCAAATATATTACTCAATCACAATCTGAACATAATCTCATAATCCATCGGATCCCAGCAAACTCAACATAGCAACAGCATAAGGATTACATATGTGCCTCGATCATGTAGGGCAGCTCACGAGGACTAATTAGTGAAGCACAAGAACGGGAGGAGAACATCACATAGCTACTGGTCATGGACTCATGGTCCAAGGGAGACTACTCACAACTCATCCGGGAGGCGTCCATGGTGGTGGAGAGGCTCCCGATGGTGATCCTCCCCTCCGGCAGGGTGCCGGGAAGAGTTCTCCTGGTGCTCCCGATCTTGGAAGCGGCGGCGGCGGAGGAACAGAGATGAGATCGCGAAAAAGAGTTCCCGTCCCGAGGGTTTCGAAGGACGCTCTAAATATATGCCAAAGGGGGGCACCAGACGGGGCTCGAGGGGCCCAGGTGCCCCCCCCCGGCGCGGCCCAGGGGGGGCGTGTCGCTAGGGCGCCTGGGGCCCTGGTGCCCCCCCCCCCCGGCTGTACTTCGGGCGCAAGGTAGGTTCTGGAACGCTGATTTTTTATATAATGTTTCTGGATTTTTCCTGACAGTTCTCGTAATGTGAAAACCTGAAATACAAAAACAGCCAAAAACAGAAACTGGCACTGGGGTGCACTGAATAGATACGTTTTGGACGTATCAACATCCCCAAGCTTAATTCCTGCTCGTCCTCGAGTAGGTAAATGATAACAATAATAATTTCTGTGGTGACATGCTATTAACCATATAGGACTTTTTATAGTCATATGACAAAAGCTTACTGAGACAATGATTCTATAGTAATTAAGTTGCCTCATGAGAAAATCACAAATGACTCAAAGTTTTACAACATGACATTGAAACATCAAAAAGATTTGCAATGAACATGATGTGCAAATATGATAAAGTGATATCTAGCTTGCCCCCTTTAGTGAAGCAAAACATAAATGCAGGGGCACCTTCAAGGTTTAAGTGATGACTAGATACAATGATTTCAGAATAAACGATATCACAATCATACAAAAGACAATGCTACTTTGGGACAATGCACATTACACTCAGAATGACAATCATGCTCTCAGTAGTTGGTGCTTGAAGAAAGAAGGTGGAGACTCAACATAAAAGTAAAGGAATGGTTATGTGCTAGACCTTTTTATTTTGAAAACATAGAAGCAATTTTGTCAACGGTAGTAGTACTTCATATGTGTCATGCATAAGACATCCTATAAGTTGCAAGCCTCATGCATCGAATACCAATAGTGCTCGCACCTTGTCCTAATTAGCTCGGGTTTCCATGGGTTATCATTGCATTACATATGTTTCAACCAAGTGTCACAAAGGGGTACCTCTATGTCACCTGTACAAAGGTCCAAGGAGATAAATCGCATTTGATTTCTCGTTTTTGATAGATCTCAACTTGAGGACATCCATACCGGGACAACATAGAAAATAGATGATGGACTCCTCTTTAATGCATAAGCATATTCTCATAAGAGATTGGGGATTAATGTCCAAGCTAAAACTTCCACCATGATACATGGCTTTGGTTGGCGGCCCAATGTTCTTCTCTAACAATATGCATACTCATTCAACCCATGGCAAATCACCCTTACTTCAGACAAGACGAACATGCATAGCAACTCACATGATATTCAACAAAAGTGTGACAGTTGATGGCGTCCCCAGAAACATGGTTACCGCTCAGCAAGCAACTTATAAGTAATAAGATACATAAGCAACATATTCTTTACCATAATAGTTTTTAAGCTACTTTCCCATGAGCTATGTATTGCAAAGTTAGTCTGCTTAGTACAGGTGGAGGTTAGCAAAAGACTGGGAGCGACCAACTAAGAGAGCAATGACGGTTGCATTGAACTCTCTTTAATTACCATAGTAGATTGGGAGCGACCAACCCAGAGTAGAAATATATCGTTTTCCACGACAGTAGATTTTTCTTTTCCCGTACCACGCCAGTGTTTAACGCTGCAGTTTACACCACTATTTGCTCTATAGTAGCTTTTATTTGCATAATTAGAGCAGTAAAATTTTGGTAGTATCTTTTGAGGAAGTAGTAGACCTTAAAGCAAACCTTAACAAATCTCGAGGACGAGATTTTTCTTAAGGGGGGTAGTGTTGTAACACCCCAAAAATTTAGCAATGTTTTATTAAATAAATTTTTGCCAGTGAATTAAAATTTTGCCTTCTGCTGAATGTTCCTTTGGATTCCAGGCCAATTCTGCTCTTTTTTGTTGGAGTTTCTACCCCTAGTAAAAACTTTCCAGCAAATGCTAGATTCTCATATGCACCCTTTAAAACTTTGCTTATATCAGCAGGATTTATTATATATTGGTCTTCATAATTTTCTTCTCTATATAAATAGTTGCCCTTAGTTTTAAGGCCTCTTTTGAACTGCAACCACTTGATAAATTTATTTATAAATTCAATCAAAAATTGGAGATGTCAAGTAATGATATTAGATCACTTTTATGCAAGAATATAACTATTTCATTTAATATTTTGAGCTCCTCAACATGTTTTCCAATCTGGTTCAGTAGGCCAAATTGCACTACAACCCTATCTAATATTCCTGTGATGCTTCGACCAAAATTATGGGATGTTCATAGCAGTATGTTATTCAACTTTATGCAAAAACCCATCTTGGTCCTTTGGAAAAATTGAGTGAACCAACCTCTTTTCCATTCTGGTTCAGTTCGGTGATTTGCACTGCAACCCTAGTCTATTTTGCTCTAGTGCCTTTGAGCTTCCTCATGCTTATAGTCTCTCTTGCAAAACCCTTAAGTCTAGGAGAGTGGGCCTATTGGGATACTTTTGATTCATGAAACAATGCTCTGCATTTTCTGTCCAGAACTGGGATCTTGCAAAACTTGCAGTAACAAGTTTTTGCTTTTGATGAACTAACCTCACCACCTTCCTATTCATCCAAGGAGACAACCATCCGGTAAATTTGGCCACCCCAAGAGCTAGCTAGATGCCACTGGCATTTTGTCGAACACCCTGAGAGCATGACCATATTTGGCTTAGTTTCTGGTTCATGTTGTGAACTTGATCCCCTGTCTAGACCAACATGTCTCACAGCTTTGCCCTAGCCTATAGCCCCACCCTGCTGACCCCCTTGCGGTTTGGAGCTCCCTAGCATACCTTGGCATATCGCCGAGCCCGTTGCGTGCGTGCTCTGGGCGCGCCTAGAGCGCGCGTTTTGCACGTGCGTGCGCTCGGGTTGCCGCGTCGCGCCCCTGGCCCCAACTCACTCGCAGAGCCACGCCCGGCCTTATCCGCACACAAGTACACGCCAAGCTTCCTCTGGGACTCCACAGCGCCGCCGTCAGAGCACTTTTGGCGACACGCCGGCGCTCACAGCGGCTTTCTGCCACGGTCGGCGCCGCCCAAGCCACACGCGCTCGCCAGCTGCCCTCTGGAGCAGTGCGAGCTCATCCGCAGGCCCGTCCGCTAGCGTTCATCGCCGCCACGTCTCCTGCGGCTACAGAACGGCGGTTGCCGGCGATCTTATCCCCTGCCGCCACGGAACCGACATGGCTCGCCTATTTAAGGGTGCCCCGAACCTCTCCGCAGCATCAGACCATCACTAGGCACCCCACAGAGCAGCCCCGTGGCAGCCATTCGCCCCCGGGAAGCTTTCTTCTTCATCTCCGCCGAACACGGCCGCCGTCTCTGTCTCGAGCAATCCGGCGCCACCAGGGACTCCCCCGCCCGTCCAGCACCACCGTCGCCTTCCCCTCGACCTTGCGGAGCTGCCCGACCCCTCAGACACGATCAAAACCCACCGCATCGCTAAGCCCCAAAACCACCCGAAGCTTCCTCCGCCGCGGAGCTCGCCGCCGGCGACTCCCTCCGTCCCCTCCGACCAGTCGACTACCGAGAGGACCGCCAAGGAGTAGCGGATCCATTCCCGCACTCAGTATCCCTCGAGGAACCGCCGTTCTCCGGCGACGAGCGCCGGAGTCCCGACTGAAAGCACATTTGCTCCCTGGGTGGTTTTGGTAATTAATGACAACATACTTTGTGGTTGGACTAATGCCTTTATCAAGTATGTTTCAGGAAATCCAATCACATTGGCTATGGCAATGACTGAAGAAGTGGACCCCTCAAAATGCTAAGGCAAGCATTGGCAAAAGCTCAAGACTCCATTTTTGGTTTAGTGATCAAAGATCACATTGAGTCCATAGGAAAAGCCAATACTATTAAAAGGGGATGAGGTTGTGTTGATGATCTGGTTGCTCAAGTGCTTAGTGATATATCTCCTTCAACTATCAGCAACTTTCACTACTATACACACTCATAAGTAATCTCGGACAAACCGATTCTTCCAACTCAGTCCCACCGAGATGAACCACTTCAGCCATATTCCAAACCCTAGAAAAATCGGTCATTCTGAGTTTGAGATCGGTCTCACCGAATCTGGACTGCCAACCTTCTGTAATCGTTTGACATCATTTCGGAATAACCGAGTTTGCATTATCGGTCTCACCGAAATGGGCAAGCTTCTGTCTTGGCTCAAATCGGTCTCACCGATATTGCATTTTCGGTCACACCGATACTGGCATGTTCCTGTCCTTTCTCATATCGGTCTAACCGAGTTTTCTTTCTCGGTCCCACCGAAAACTCCAACGTTCATATTATTTGAACTTTCGGTCTCACCGAGATGGTATTTTCGGTCCCACCGAAAACCCCAACGTTCACTATATTTGAACTTTCGGTCTGACCGAGTTTTCACTTCGGTCTCACCGAGATTGCTCAATTATGTGTGTAACGGTTGGATTTTGTGTGGAGGCTATATATACCCCTCCACCCCTCTTCATTCGTGGAGAGAGCCATCAGAAAGTACTACCACTCCTACCATACACTTTCTGAGAAGAGAACCACCTACCCTTGTGTTGAGATCAAGTCATTCCATTCCTACCATATGAAACTTGATTTCTAACCTTCCCAAGTTGCTTTCCACTCAATCCTTTCTTCCACCACAGCCAAATCAGTGAGGAGAGTTGAGTGTTGGGGAGATTATCATTTGAAGCACAAGAGCAAGGAGTTCATCACCATCAACCACATCTATTACCTTTTGGAGGGTGGTGCCTCCTAGATTGGTTAGGTGTCGCTTGGGAGCCTCCGTCTTTGAGATGTGGAGTTGAACCAAGAAGTTTGTAAGGGCAAGGAGATCGCCTACTTCGTGAAGATCTACCCCGAGTAAGGCTAGTCCTCCGTGGGCGTAGGCCATGATGGAATAGACAAGGTTGCTTCTTCGTGGACCCTTCGTGGGTGGAGCCCTCCGTGGACTCGCGCAGCCGTTACCCTCCGTGGGTTGAAGTCTCCATCAACGTGGATGTACGATAGCACCACCTATCGGAACCACGGGAAAAATCATTGCGTCTCCAAATTGCGTTTGATCTTCTCCACTTCTCTTTACTACTTGTGCAATTTACTTTCCGCTGCCCATACTCTAGAATTGCATGTGTAGTTTGCTACTTGACTTGTGTGTTATGCAAAAACTGCCAAAATCTATTCTTGTTAAAAGGCAGAATTTTTTATCTTGTCGAGTAGTCTAATCCCCCCCCCCCTCTAGACACTCTCACCTTCTTCGATCCTACAATTGGTATCAGAGCTTTGGTCTCCATTGCTTTGGTTTACACACCATTGGAGGAAGATGGACGTGTCTACGTTTGGGAGTGTTAGCCATAGAGTGCCTGTTCTTAATGGAAGGTTCTATAACTCATGGAGGTCTGAAATGCTTAGTATCTTTAAGAAGTACAATTTGTGCAAATATGCTGAGACCCCCTATGTGCCTCCTTTTGATCCCTTGCACCCTACCATGGATGAAGAGCTTGATTTGCTTCGTAACCTTAGAACTGTAAATCTTATCATTAGAGGGTTACCCGATGACTTGCTTAATCTTGTTACAAACTTTGAGTGTGCCTATGCTATGTGGAAATTCTTGGAAGAACTTTATCCGGACTACTCTTTGAGAAGTCTTGATGAAATTCTACACAAGACTATTGAATTTGATAAGTTGCACCCCAATGATCCCAACTTTGATAAATGCTTTTTTGAGCTTCGTGATCTTATGAAAAAGAAGGGTGATCCCGGTCTTATCAATATTATAATTAGAAATGCTCTTGCATTGCATTCCGAAGATTATTGTCACATTGACCAAACTAATGCAAGTACTTATCAAATTGACCTAGGTGTTGATGATGAACAATCTATGGGTCAATATGATGATGAGCATGAGCAAGATGATGATTACTTCGATTCGGACACCGAGCTAGACAAGGTCATGAAGAGTCTCAATCTTATGGCAAATCTGAGAAACTACATGTCCGGCGGAAAAGAGTGGATTCTTGATAGTGGATGCACCGACCACATGACCGGAGACAAAGACATGTTTCGAGAGCTTGCAAAGAACGATGGTCCACGCAAGTATGTGACTTTTGGAGACAACTCCAAGGGTAAGGTACTTGGCCTTGGTAAGGTGGCCATATCTCATGATAGCTCTATTCAAAATGTCATGCTTGTAGAATCTCTTGGATACAATTTACTTTCCGTGTCTAGATTAGCTGACTTTGGATTCAATGTGCTATTCACCAAAGTAGATTGCCAAGTCTTTCGTCGTGATAATCAAAACATGGCTTTTACCGGTATCCGTAGAGGTGATCTATATATTGTTGATTTCACTAAGAAAGCCCAACCTAGAGCTTGTTCCATTGCTAAATCCTCTAAAGGTTGGTTGTGGCATAGAAGGCTAGGACATGTTGGTATACGTAACCTAGACAAGCTAATCAAAGGTGATCATATTCTTGGTGTTAAAGATGTTCTCTTTGACAAAGATAGACTTTGTAGTGCTTGTCAAGTAGGAAAACAAGTTGGTGGAAGTCATCCCGTGAAAAACATCATGACCACAAGGAGACCGCTTGAGCTTCTTCATATGGATCTCTTCGGTCCCAATGCTTACAAAAGCCTTGGTGGTAACTCCTTTGGTCTAGTTATAGTTGATGATTATTCCAGATTTACGTGGGTATTTTTCCTTGATGATAAATCGCAGGTTCAGAGGATCTTCAAGACCTTTGCCAAAAAGGCCCAAAATAAATTTGAGGTGAAGATCAAGAAAGTTCGGAGTGACAATGGAACGGAGTTCAAGAACGCCAATGTAGACTCTTTTCTCGATGAGGAAGGAATTCTACATGAGTTCTCGGCTACGTACACTCCTCAACAAAATGGAGTTGTTGAGAGGAAGAACCGAACGCTCATTGAGATGGCAAGAACGATGCTTGATGAATACAAGACACCGAAGCACTTTTGGGGAGAAGTGGTCGAGACAGCTTGTCATGCTATCAACAGGCTTTATCTTCATAAGCTTCTCGGCAAGACATCATACGAGCTTCTCACCGGTAACAAACCCCAAGTGGGATACTTTCGTGTCTTTGGTTCTAAATGCTATATCCTTGACAAGCATCGTCGGTCTAAATTTGCTCCTAAATCTCATGAAGGCTTTCTCCTTGGTTATGGATCAAACTCCCACACCTACCGTGTCTACAATAATTTCACCCGAAAGGTTGAAGAGACGGTAGATGTGAAGTTTGATGAATCTAATGGCTCGCAAGTAGAGCAAATGCCTATTGATGTAGGAGACAAGGACCCATCGGAAGCAATCCAAGATTTATCTATTGGAAAGATCCGTCCCATGGAAGTGAAGGAGAGTACCTCATCTACATATGTGGAGCCACCTACCTCACGGCGAGATGAACCTCAAGGCAACATGGAGGCCTCCACAAGTGGAACTCATCATGATGAGGAAATGCAACAAGAAGATCCACCACAACCTCCTTCTCCACCGCCTCAAGACAACACCAACAACAATGAAGAAGAAGAAGAGGAAGATGAAGATGATGAGGAAGCTCAGCCACAACATCAACAAAAGCTATCCCGAGTTCGAGCAAGAGTCAAGAAGAATCATCCCGTGGAACAAATGATGAACGACATCAACTCCGGGAGAATTACTCGCTCTAAAACTCGCTTAGCTAACTTTTGTGAGCATTACTCATTTATCTCTAGTATTGAGCCTATGAAGGTAGAAGAAGCACTTGAAGACCCGGATTGGGTGAACGCTATGCACGAAGAACTACACAACTTCGAGAGGAACAAGGTATGGACTTTGGTAGAAAAGCCCAACGATGATCAAAACATCATTGGAACCAAATGGGTGTTTCGGAACAAGCAAGATGAAGATGGACAAGTCATCCGCAACAAGGCTCGTCTCGTAGCTCAAGGTTACACACAAGTCGAAGGTATGGACTATGGTGAGACCTATGCCCCCGTTGCTAGACTTGAGTCCATTCGCATTCTTCTTGCTTATGCCAATCACCATGATATTACTCTCTATCAAATGGATATCAAAAGTGCTTTCCTAAATGGTGAAATTGAGGAGGAAGTATTTGTAAAACAACCTCCCGGTTTTGTGAATCCCAAAAAGCCTAATCATGTTTACAAGCTGCACAAAGCTCTTTATGGTCTTAAACAAGCTCCTAGAGCTTGGTACAAATGCTTAACTAGCTTTCTTCTTGAAAAAGGGTTTGAAATTGGAAAGATAGACTCAACGCTGTTCACGAAAAGGGTTAATGGTGAACTATTTGTGTGCCAAATATATGTTGATGATATTATCTTTGGTTCAACTAACCCCCATTTTAGCAAGAAGTTTGGACAGCTCATGTCGGAGAAGTATGAGATGTCCATGATGTGTGAACTCAAATTCTTCCTTGGGTTGCAAATCAAGCAATCTAAGGAGGGTACCTTTGTCTCACAAACAAAGTACACCAAGGATCTCTTCAAGAAGTTCAACATGCAAGAAAGCAAAGGTATGAGTACCCCCATGCCTACAAGTGGACATAATGACTTGACAAAAGATGGAGAACCCGTTGATCAAAGGGTTTACCGATCTATGATTGGTTCTCTACTATATCTTTGTGCTTCTCGTCCTGACATAATGTTGAGTGTATGCATGTGTGCGCGATATCAAGCAGCCCCTAAAGAATGTCATCTTAAAGCTGTTAAAAGGATAGTGAGATACTTGATACACACACCAAACTTTGGCATTTGGTATCCTAAGAGGGCCTCTTTCGATCTTGTTGGCTATTCCGACTCGGACTATGCCGGTGACAAGGTTGATAGAAAGTCAACTTTGGGTACGTGTCAATTCCTTGGTCGATCCCTTGTATCTTGGTCCTCCAAGAAACAAAATTCGGTATCATTATCCACTGCCGAAGCGGAATATATTGCTGCTGGTTTGTGTTGTGCTCAATTGCTATGGATGACACAAACGCTTAAAGATTATGGGATACATGTGAGACGTGTTCCCTTGCTTTGTGACAATGAGAGTGCAATCAAGATTGGACACAATCCAGTGCAACACTCTCGAACAAAGCATATTGAAGTTCGTCACCATTTTATTCATGATCATATTGCCAAGGGTGACATTAATCTTAAGCATGTTCGTACTGACAAACAACTTGCTGATATCTTTACAAAACCTCTTGATGAGAAAGTGTTTTGTCGCTTAAGGAGTGAGTTGAACATCATTGATGCTTCAAACTTGGAGTGATAACTCCATTGATGCATGCAAGGCATGAGCTCTCTTGACTAATCCTTGATATTTCTCTTATGATGATGATCATATGTCTTGGACACATTTGCCTCCTTGTATTGCATCTAACTCCTTGCAGGTACTTGGATGATCTACATTCCACAAGATTACCACACACTCAAATCATGAGTAATCTTGTCATTGACCAAGTATCTACCCCTTTGGGATGTTGAGTTCAAGGAACAAAATTCCACATATCCTTTTTGACATCTTATACATCTAGTATTTCACTCTTGTCATCTTGGATATCCTCGAGTATTTCCTTGCTTGCCTAACCCATGTAGGAAGATGAACTACACAAGTAGAAATGGGGCTCCAACTTCACATTCAATGAGCACCTACATCAAGCTTACCTACATGAGTAAAACAACAACAAGCCCAAGGTATGTTCTTCACATCTTTAAGGAGCTTTGCTCAAAGTCATGAGTACAAGCACCTTCATAAGATGTGATCACATCAAATGCTTAATCAAAAAATGGCAACCCCATTTTGAGCTTAAACGATGAGTATGACCTATGATCAAATGTCCTCATTTGACTCCTAAGTCAATATACTCAAACATAGGTGACTTTTTCGCCGACCTTTATCTAGATGAAGTACATATGTTTTTGGAGTTTTTTTCTGTTTTCTCTTATGTTCTCTCATTGAGTTTTCTTTAAATAAAAAAAACTTCATCTAGGAATCTTTTTTCTTTTCTATTCTTCTGTCTGTGTGAATATCATTTTGGCTCTGATCAATTCCCCGAAAATCTTTTACAAATTCATTGCAAATCCTTTGAAACATTCCTCGCAAAGTGAGCTGAATTATTTCTGTATTTCCTTGGAATAAACTCGGCATCACCGATTTGAAATTTTCGGTCTAACCGAAAAGGATTTGGACCCACCGATCCATAAAATTCGGTGTCACCGATTTATCTTCCAGGACATCAACTTCTGCAGCTCCACTCAAATTTAAATCTTAAGGGGGAAAAGACTCAAATTTAAATTCAAATTGTTTCTCTATGAATGTTCTTATTTGCCCTATTGTGATTCTTAAGGATCCCACTTCTTTCTTTCTTTCTTTCCATCTTTCCTGCCCTACCTAGTTTGCTGTCCTTTTCGGCACTTGATGTCAAAGGGGGCGAAGACTTAGGGGGAATAGGGGGAGTAGGGGGAGAAGAGAAGAGACTTAGGGGGAGAAGAAAATTAATCTTATCTTAAGGGGGAGAGAATCACATCAAAGCTTTGCCGTATTTTACATTGGACATCATTCTCAATTGGCATCATTCCTTTGATTTTGCTCTTTCCATCAAAACCCCTTGTTCTGAGAGAACTCAAAGGGAGAGGAATCTTCACAATTGATATCTTATGGAAAGCAAAATCTCTCAGAGTTCATTGAAAATATTTTAGTTTCGGAGACATGTTTGCTGATTCAAGCTTGTGCTCAATATGAGACACTCTTTATACATGTCCTCCCTGGCTTGGTACTCTTGATGTTCTTGCAGTTGGTTGAAGGAATACTCTTGTGTTATCTAACCTTGTTTTCCCAAGCTTATCCCTTCAGGTACAATGCCAAGGAACCTCAAGGTAAGTATATGCATCTTGCAGAATGTGCATGATGGTGACTTGCTTGTAAATACCTGTTTGCAAGAAATCACCATGCACATATGCATTATCACTCATTTCCTTTCATCTGCTCTAATGCATATAGCCAAGCTGCATGTAGCACATCTTGCTTATCTCTCTTGTGTGCTTGTGGTAGTCCAAAACCATAATCTATGAAAATCTTGCACACTTGTAGGGGGAGCCTGTGTACTACATGCTTGTCAAAGCTTTCGTGATAATTATGTCTTTCTTTCAATAAGCTTTGATGTCTTGTTTAGTGTGATTTTAGTGTGTTGCCATCAATTACCAAAAAGGGGGAGATTGAAAGCACATTTGCTCCCTGGGTGGTTTTGGTAATTAATGACAACATACTTTGTGGTTGGACTAATGCCTTTATCAAGTATGTTTCAGGAAATCCAATCACATTGGCTATGGCAATGACTGAAGAAGTGGACCCCTCAAAATGCTAAGGCAAGCATTGGCAAAAGCTCAAGACTCCATTTTTGGTTTAGTGATCAAAGATCACATCGAGTCCATAGGAAAAGCCAATACTATTAAAAGGGGATGAGGTTGTGTTGATGATCTGGTTGCTCAAGTGCTTAGTGATATATCTCCTTCAACTATCAGCAACTTTCACTACTATACACACTCATAAGTAATCTCGGACAAACCAATTCTTCCAACTCAGTCCCACCGAGATGAACCACTTCAGCCATATTCCAAACCCTAGAAAAATCGGTCATTCCGAGTTTGAGATCGGTCTCACCGAATCTGGACTGCCAACCTTCTGTAATCGTTTGACATCATTTCGGAATAACCGAGTTTGCATTATCGGTCTCACCGAAATGGGCAAGCTTCTGTCTTGGCTCAAATCGGTCTCACCGATATTGCATTTTCGGTCACACCGATACTGGCATGTTCCTGTCCTTTCTCATATCGGTCTAACCGAGTTTTCTTTCTCGGTCCCACCGAAAACTCCAACGTTCATATTATTTGAACTTTCGGTCTCACCGAGATGGTATTTTCGGTCCCACCGAAAACCCCAACGTTCACTATATTTGAACTTTCGGTCTGACCGAGTTTTCACTTCGGTCTCACCGAGATTGCTCAATTATGTGTGTAACGGTTGGATTTTGTGTGGAGGCTATATATACCCCTCCACCCCCTCTTCATTCGTGGAGAGAGCCATCAGAAAGTACTACCACTCCTACCATACACTTTCTGAGAAGAGAACCACCTACCCTTGTGTTGAGATCAAGTCATTCATTCGTACCATATGAAACTTGATTTCTAACCTTCCCAAGTTGCTTTCCACTCAATCCTTTCTTCCACCACAGCCAAATCAGTGAGGAGAGTTGAGTGTTGGGGAGATTATCATTTGAAGCACAAGAGCAAGGAGTTCATCACCATCAACCACATCTATTACCTTTTGGAGGGTGGTGCCTCCTAGATTGGTTAGGTGTCGCTTGGGAGCCTCCGTCTTTGAGATGTGGAGTTGAACCAAGAAGTTTGTAAGGGCAAGGAGATCGCCTACTTCGTGAAGATCTACCCCGAGTAAGGCTAGTCCTCCGTGGGCGTAGGCCATGATGGAATAGACAAGGTTGCTTCTTCGTGGACCCTTCGTGGGTGGAGCCCTCCGTGGACTCGCGTAGTCGTTACCCTCCGTGGGTTGAAGTCTCCATCAACGTGGATGTACGATAGCACCACCTATCGGAACCACGGGAAAAATCATTGCGTCTCCAAATTGCGTTTGATCTTCTCCACTTCTCTTTACTACTTGTGCAATTTACTTTCCGCTGCCCATACTCTAGAATTGCATGTGTAGTTTGCTACTTGACTTGTGTGTTATGCAAAAACTGCCAAAATCTATTCTTGTTAAAAGGCAGAATTTTTTATCTTGTCAAGTAGTCTAATCCCCCCCCCCCCCTCTAGACACTCTCACCTTCTTCGATCCTACACCGCCTCCGTTCGGGTAGAGGAAGAGAAGGGGGAAAGACTGGTCAAACCTGACTAGTGGGCCCCCTGGACCCACTGACAGTGACCCAGCCTCGTCTACACACGCTTTTAAGTGAAGGCGTAAAACGCGAAGTACGTATTCCCTAGCTCGAAGGCGTATTCTCAGCCGAAACGTTTTCTTTTCTGTTTTAGTTTGAAAATCTGATTTGACCAAACTTTGACTGGCTTTAACTTTTTAACCACAGCTCCAAATGATTTGATTCTTTTTCTGTTGTTTCCCAAATATTGTCTAGTTTATTTTCATATTTATATGAAAAATTTCCAGACAACTTTTTGGGGGTGTTCTAAGTCTATGTATTGATTTCCTTTTAATTCTTTTAGGATTTTTGAAGAGGGAGAAAACTTCCAAAATTTCTGGAATGCTTTTCTCCTCCCCTCTACTTGAAGGCAAGCATCTTGAACCCCGTGATAATACACTTTGTGTGTTGTTTGCTATAATCTCAAGAACTCCATTGATATGCCAAAGTGGAGCAAGTCATTATTTCATGTGGAAGTCTTGCTCTTGCATATCTACTTGTGGTGAAAGATCTTTTCTGTCATGTTTGTGATAATGGTGGCAGTAACCACTTCTCATGCCTCATATGCCTGATGATAGTTCGGACGGAGTCCGAAGGAAAGTTGTGTTCCGGTGAGCACAACTACGTGACTGACATCTCGTGGTGACGAACGATGTGCAGTAAGGCAGGATGAAGCATGAGGGGTGGTGACCCTGTCAGAGAACGGTGTCAAGCGATACGATACTAACCATATAGTAAAACTGAAACCTCCTGAGTCGACCATAGATCGAGTCTTGCTCCGGTAACCCCCATACTTGTTTCGTGCTACCACGTGTCCCTACTTAAGGTAGGGTGTGGTTTAGTAAATTTGTCGATCCCTGTTCTATCACACACCGTACATAGAGGCCACGGTGGAAGATACCGGCTGCATCCGGTAGGCAGGCCACCTGGTCCGGGGGCATGGGTGTTTCGGTTGTAGCCGAAGGGGATAGCTTCCCCAGTTTTTCGCGCGCGTTATAAATTGTTGTGATCCCATGCTAGCCGATGTTGTAGCCTTCCCACTTAAAGTTTGGCTTAACTAGTGTCGTGGGTGATTCCAAACACCAGTAAGTTAGGCTGGTGTGTGCAGTCAGGTGTGTCTTCAAATTAAAAGACCGTAGGAGGAATTAGTCCAGAGGGCTATAGAAAATCCGTTATTCGTGGGTAAAGAGTACACCCTCTGCAAAGATATAAAACCTATTCGAATAGCCGTATCCATGGTTAAGGACTACAGTCTGGGATGGGTCGAGTGTCGGTCTTAGTGTCGTTCTTCGGAGGAGATATCTATTAAACGAGAACATTATTTATGGCCTGTGGCAGGTAGTGATTGCGATTTATCATTATTATGGACTAACCTTTCATATTATTTGAAACAAGGAGTATCCTTGGGACGGTTCTACCTCCCGGATATTCACTATTATTTATTTGCTTTATAAGCCCTTTCTGTGATGTCGCTCAGACGTCCGACTGTGGCATTCTTTTATTTACAAAGCCCTTTCTGTGATGTCGCTGAGACGTCCGACTGTGGCATTCTTTTATTTACAAGCCCTTTCTGTGATGTCGCTCAGACGTCCGACTATGGCATTCTTTTTATTTACAAGCCCTTTCTGTGATGTCGCTCAGACGTCCGACTGTGGCATTCTTTCTATTTACAAGCCCTTTATGTGATGTCGCTCAGACGTCCGATTGTGGCATTTTATTATTCTCTTCTCCTTATAAGCCCTTTTCGTGGTGTCGCTCAGACGCCCGACTTTGGCATGTTTTCGTTCTCTTTTATTTTTGTTCTGTTTATATCTACCTGAATGCATATGCATAGTCTTCTATATTCATACAAACAAACTGCATGCATCACGAACGGTTATATCAAATTTAACATCGTGATCAAAAAATATTTGCGAGCATGATTTTATTTCACCCATGCTCAAAATGTTTGCAAGTACATTCAAAGTACTCACTGGCTTGTCCCTGGCTATTGCCTTGGCCAGATTCCTTGCGTGGGAAGGAACGACGTGATGACACCCCGGAGCCTACACTATTGGAGTTAGCAGCCTCGCGAAGATAGGTGTTATCCCGGTCAGCTGTTCCCGTGGGAAATGGAGTCCCACAGACGCCGACGTGTCACAACCGCTTCCGCGATCAGCCACTAGAAACCCCATGTTGTACTCAAAGGCCAGAATGGTCTTGTACTACATATTTATACCTTTGCTTGGAATTTTCTGTATCAAGAGGTGCCTCATCAGCTAACAGTAATCCTGGGGCTGGTGAGCACAAGGGCCAAATTTTGGGAATTGAATACCCCAAAATTCCGGTCCTGACACCGAGAAATATTTCCTTAGTCCTCTAATGATAATTTTGACCGTTGTCGAGTGATCTACTCCTAGATCAAAATTGTACTCCCTTGCCAAACTCACGGCAGGGCTTACAATAGGTCTCGTGTACATCATGGCATACTTTATAGAACCTATGGCTGAGGCATAGGGAATGACTTTCATTCTCTCTCTATTTTGTTGCTCTGGTCGGGCTTTGAGTCTTACTCAACTTCACACCTTGCAACACAGGCAAGAACCCTTTCTTTGACTGATCCATTTTGAACTTCTTCAAAACTTTATCAAGGTATGTGCTTTGTGAAAGTCCAATTAAGCGTCTTGATCTATCTCTATAGACATTGATGCCTAATATATAAGCAGCTTCACCGAGGTCTTTCATTGAAAAATTCTTATTCAAGTATCCTTTTATGCCATCCAGAAATTATATATCATTTCCAATCAATAATATGTCATATACATATAATATCAGAAATGCTATAGAGCTCCCACTCACTTTCTTGTAAATACAGGCTTCTCCAAAAGTCTGTATAAAACCATATGCTTTGATCACCTCATCAACGCGTATATTCCAACTCCAAGATGCTTGCACCAGTCCATAGATGGATCGCTGGAGCTTGCACACTTTGTTAGCACCTTTAGGATCGACAAAACCTTCTGGTTGCATCATATACAATTCCTTTTTGAGGTATCCATTAAGGAATGCAGTTTTGACATCCATTTGCCAGATTTCATAATCATAAAATGCGGCAATCGCTAACATGATTCGGACAGATTTAAGCATCGCTATGGGTGAGAAAGTCTCATCGTAGTCAACTCCTTGAACTTGTCAAAAACCTTTCGCAACAAGTCGAGCTCTGTAAACAATAATATTACCACCGGCGTATGTCTTCCTCTTGAAGATCCATTTATTTTCAACGGCTTGCCGGTCATCGGACAAGTCAACCAAAGTTCACACTTTGTTATCATACATGGATCCCATCTCAGATTTCATGGCCTCAAGCCATTTTGCGGAATCTGGGCTCATCATCGCTTCCTCATAGTTCGTAGGGTCATCATGGTCTAGTAACATGACTTCCAGAACCGGGTTACCGTACCACTCTAGCGCGGAATGCACTGTGGTTGACCTACGAGGTTCAGTAGTAACTTGATCTAAAGTTTCGTGATCATCATCATTAGCTTACTCGCTGACTGGTGTATGAATCACCAGAACTAGTTTCTGTGATGTACTACTTTCCAATTCGGGGAAAGGTACAATTACCTCATTAAGTCCCACTTTCCTTCCACTCACTTGTTTCGAGAGAAGCTCCTTCTCAAGAAAGTATCCATTTTTAGCAACGTATATCTTGCCTTTGGATCTGTGATAGAAGGTGTACCCAACAATTTCCTTTGGGTATCATATGAAGACACATTTCTTCGATTTGGATTCGAGCTTATCAGGTTGTTTCACAAAAGCATCACTGCCCCAAACTTTAAGAAACGACAGCTTAGGTTTCTTGCCAAACCATGGTTCATACGGTGTCGTCTCAACGGATTTAGATGGTGCCCTATTTAACGTGAATGCAACTATCTCTAATGCATAACCCCAAAACGATAGTGGTAAATCGGTAAGAGACATCATAGATCACACCATATCTAATAAAGTGTGGTTACGACGTTCGGACACACCATTACGTTGTGCTGTTCCAGGTGGCGTGAGTTGTGAAACTATTTCACATTGTTTCAAATGAAGGCCAAATTCGTAACTTCAAATATTCGCCTCCGTGATCAGATCGTAGAAACTTTTATTTTTCTTGTTACGATGATTTTCCACTTCACTCTGAAATTCTATGAACTTTTCAAATGTTTCAGACTTATGTTTCATCAAGTAGATATACCCATATCTGCTCAAATCATGTGTGAAGGTCAAAAAATAATGATACCCGCCGCGAGCCTCAACACTCAACGGACCGCATACATCAGTATGTATTATTTCCAATAAGTCAGTTGCTCGCTCCATTGTTCTGGAGAACGGAGTCTTAGTCATCTTGCCCATGAGGCATGGTTCGCAAGCATCAAATGATTCATAATTAAGTGATTCCAAAAGCCCATCAGCATGGAGTTTCTTCATGCGCTTTACACCAATATGACCTAAACGGCAGTGCCACAAATAAGTTGCACTATCATTATTAACTTTGCATCTTTTGGCTTCAATATTATGAATATGTGTATCACTACGATCGAGATCCAACAAACTATTTTTATTGGGTGTATAACCATCGAAGGTTTTATTCATGTAAACAGAACAATAATTATTCTCTGACTTTAAATGAATAAACGTATTGCAATAAACATGATCAAATCGTATTCATGCTCAACGCAAACACCAAACAACATTTATTTAGGTTCAACACTAATCCCAAAAGTATAGGGAGTGTGCGATGATGATCATATCAATCTTGGAACCACTTCCAGCACACATCGTCACTTCACCCTTAACTAGTCTTTCTTCATTCTGCAACTCCCGTTTTTAGTTACTACTCTTAGCAACTGAACCAGTATCAAATACCGAGGGGTTGCTATAAACACTAGTAAACTACACATCAATAACATATATATCAAATATAGCTTCGTTCACTTTGCAATCCTTCTTATCCACCAAGTTTCTAGGGTAGTTCCACTTCCAGTGACCATTTCCTTTGCAGTACAAGCACTTAGTTTCAGGCTTGGGTCTAGCTTTGGGTTTCTTCCTAGGAGTAGCAAATTACTTGCCATTCTTCTTGAAGTTCCCTTTCTTTTCCTTTGCCCTTTTATTTGAAACTAGTGGTCTTGTCAACCATCAACACTTGATGCTTTTTCTTGATTTCTACCTTCGTCGATTTCAGCATCACGAAGAGCTCGGGAATTACTTTCGTCACCCCTTGCATATTATAGTTCATCACAAAGTTCTAGTAACTTGGAGATAGTGACTAGAGAACTTTGTCAATTACTATCTTATCTGGAAGATTAACTCCCACTTGATTCAAGCAATTGAAGTACCCACACAATCTGAGTCATGCTCACTGGTTGAGCTATTCTCCTCCATCTTGTAGGCAAAGTACTGTCAGAGGTCTCATACCTCTTGATACGGGCATGAGTATGAAATACCAATTTCAACTCTTAGGAACATCTTATATGCTCCATGGCATTCAAAACATTTTTGAAGTCCCGGTTCTAAGCCATAAAGCATGGTGCACTAAACTATCAAGTAGTCATCATACCGAGCTTTTGTCAAGACGTTCATAACGTCTGCATTTTCTCCTACAATAGGTCTGTCACTTAGCGGTGCATCAAGGGCATAATTCTTCTGTGCAACAATGAGGAAAATCCTTAGATCACGGAACAAGTCCGCATCATTGCTACAATCATCTTACAACTTATATTTCTCTAGGAACATATAAAAATAAACGGGGAGCTACATCACGAGCTATTGATCTACAACATAGATATGCTAATACTACCAGGACTAAGTTCATGATAAATTAAAGTTCAATTAATCATATTACTAAAGAACTCCCACTTAGATAAACATCCCTCTAGTCATCTAAATGATCGCGTGATCCAAATCAACTAAACCATGTCTGATCATCACGTGAGATGGAGTAGTTTTCAATGGTGAACATCTTATGTTGATCATATCTACTATATGATTCACGCTCGACCTTTCGGTCTCCAGTGTTCCAAGACCATGTCTGTACATGCTAGGCTCGTCAAGTTTAACCCGAGTATATATTCTGCATGTGCAAAATTGTCTTGCACCTGTCGTATTTGAACGTAGAGCTTATCACACCCGATCATCACGTGGTGTCTTGGCAGGATGAACTTTCGCAACGGTGCATACTCAGGGAGAACACGTGTACCTTGAAATTTTGTAAGGGATCATCTTATAATGCTACCGCCGTACGAAGCAAAATAAGAAGCATAATAAGATAAACATCACATGCAATCAAAATATGTGAAATGATTTGGCCATCATCATCTTGTGCTTTTGATCTCCATCTCCAAAGCATCGTCATAATCTCCATCGTCACCGGCTACACACCATGATCTTCATCGTAGCGTCGTGGTTGTCTCGCCAACTATTGCTACTACTACTATCGCTAACTCATAGTGATGAAGTAAAGCAATTACATGGCCTTCACAATTCATACAATAAAGAGACAACCATAAGGCTCCTGCCGGTTGCCGATAGTTTACAAAACATGATCATCTCATACAATAACATATAACTCATCACGTCTTGACCATATCACATTACAACATGCCCTGCAAAAACAAGTTAGACATCCTCTACTTTGTTGTTGCAAGTTTTACGTGGATTCTATTGGCTTAGCAAGAACCGTTCTTACCTACGCATACAAAAACCACAACGATTTTTCTTCAATTTTGTTGTTTTAACCTTCACAAGGACCGGGCATAGCCACACTCGATTAAACTAAAGTGAGAGAGACAGACACCCGTCGGTCCAGGCCGCTTCATCTCACAATACCGCCGAATCAAAATATGACATGCTGGTAAGCAGTATGACTATTATCGCCCACAACTCATTGTGTTCTACTCGTGCATATCATCTACGCATAGACCTGGCTCTGTTGCCACTGTTGGGGAACGTAGTATTTCAAATTTTTCCTATGATCACGCAAGATCTATCTAGGAGAAGCATAGCAACGAGCGGGGAGAGTGTGTCTACATACCCTCGTAGACCGAAAGCGGAAGCGTCTAGTGACGCGGTTATGTAGTCGAACATCTTCGCGATCCAACCGATCCAAGCACCGAACATACGGCACCTCCACGTCCAGCACACGTTCAGCTCGATGACGTCCCACGAGCTTTTGATCCAGTTGAGCGTCACGGGAGAGTTTCGTCAGCACGACGGCGTGGTGACGGTGATGATGAAGCTACCGACGCAGGGCTTCGCCTAAGCACTGCAACGATATGATCAAGGTGTGTATTTGTGTAGGGGGGCACCGCACACGGCTAAAATTAATGTTCAATTGTGTGTTCTAGGGTGCCCCCTGCCCCTGTATATAAAGGAGCAAGGGGGAGGCCGACCGGCCCTAGGGCGCACGCGGGAGAGAGAGGAGGAGTCCTCCTCCTAGTAGGAGTAGGACTCCCCTTTCCTACTCCTACTAGGAGGGGGAAAGGAAGGAGAAGAGGGAGAAGGAAAAGGGGGGCGCCACCCCCCTTTACCTAGTACAATTCGGACTAGAGGGGGAGGGGGCACGCGGCCTGCCCTGGCCGGCCTTCTCTCTCTCCACTAAGGCCCATGTGGCCCATTATCTCTCCCGGGGGTTTCGGTAACCCTTCGGTACTCTGGTTTTCTCCGAAATCACCCGGAACACTTCCGGTGTCCGAATATAGCCGTCCAATATATCATTATTTATGTCTCGACCATTTCGAGACTCCTCATTGATACGTCTCCAACGTATCTATAATTTTTTATTGTTCCATGCTATTATTTATGAAGTCTTGGATGTTTAATGGGCTTTATCATTCACTTTTATATCATTTTTGGGACTAACTTACTAATCCAAAGGCCCAGTCCAGATTGCTGTTTTTTTGCCTATTTCAGGGTTTTGCCGAAAAATAATATCAAACGGAGTCCAAACGGAATGAAACCTTCGCGAGAGATATTTTGGATAAAATCACGCACGGGAAACTTCAGGACCAAGTTAGGGGACAGAGGGGGTGCCCTCGAGGGTGGGGGGCGCGCCCCCCTTCCCAGGGCGTGCCCCCCTGCCTCGAGGCTGGCCCGTGTGGCCCCCGGTGCCCTCCTTCTTCCTATATATATCCACGGACCCCAGAAACTCCATACATAGAGAGAAAACCCTAATTCCACCGTCGTAGCTTCTGTTCCCGTGGAGATCCCATCTTGGAGCCTGTTCCGGGAGGGGGATCCATCACGGAGGCCTTCATCATCATCATCATCGCCCTCACCATGAGTTGTGAGTAGGTTACCACAGACCTTCGGCTCCATAGCTAGTATCTAGATGGCTTCTTCTCTCTCTCTGGATCTCAATACAAAGTTCTCCTCAGTCTTCTAGGAGATCTATTAGATGTAATCTCTTTTTGCGGTGTGTTTGTCGAGATCCGATGAATTGTGAGTTTATGATCAAGGTTATCTATGAAAGATATTTGGTTCTTCTCTGAACTTTTTATGTGTGCTCATAATATCCTTGCAAGTCTCTTCGAATTATTGGTTTGGTTTGGCCTACTAGATCTATAGTTCTTGCAATGGGAGAAGTGCTTGGCTTTGGGTTCAATCTTGTGGTGTCCTTTCCCAGTGACAGTAGGGGCAGCAAGGCACGCATTGTATTGTTGCCATCGAGGATAAAAAGATGGGGTTTACATCATATTGCTTGAGTTTATCCCTCTACATCATGTCATCTTGCTTAAGGCGTTACTCTGTTCG
Source organism: Secale cereale (assembly GCA_902687465.1). NCBI lineage: Eukaryota > Viridiplantae > Streptophyta > Magnoliopsida > Poales > Poaceae > Secale > Secale cereale. The sequence continues at coordinate 834,492,385 of LR738711.1, read as the reverse complement.
TATGAACTCAATACACTAGATGCATGCTGGATAGCGGTCGATGTGTGGAGTGATAGTAGTAGATGCAGAATCGTTTCGGTCTACTTGTCTCGGACGTGATGCCTATATACAATGATCATGCCTAGATAGTCTCATAATTATTCGCTTTTCTATCAATTGCTCGACAGTAATTTGTTTACCCGCCGTAGAATATCGCTATCATGAGAGAAGCCACTAGAGAAAACTATGGCCCCCGGGTCTATTCTCAACATATCAATCTACATCTACTTTACTTTACCGCTTTTATTTGCTGTTTTATTAAACCAAAAAAACCAAAAAATATAAACTATCATCTCTATCAGATCTCACTCTCGGAAGTGACCGTAAATGGATTGACAACCCCTTATCGCGTTGGCTGCGAAGTTCTTATTTGTTTGTGCAGGTGCGAGGGGCTCGCGCGTGGTCTCCTACTGGATTGATACATTGGTTCTCAAAAACTGAGGGAAATACTTACGCTACTATGTTGCATCTCCCTTTCCTCTTCGAGGGAATACAACGCAAGCTCAAGAGGTAGCAAGAAGAATTTCTGGCGCCGTTGCCGGGGAGGCTTATGCAAAAGTCATATACCAAGTACCTATCACAAACCCTTATCTTTCGCATTACATTTATTTTCCTCTCGTTTTCCTCTCCCCCACTTCACCTTTGCTGTTCTATTCGCCCTTCTTCCGACGTGTGTTTATCGTTCGCTTGCTTCGTGTTCGCTTGTGTGTGCTGCTTGCTTGCTTGTCATTATGGCTCTTCCCACTAGTGTTGACCCTCACCTCAAGAGGCTCGAGGAAATTGAAAACAATGTTAGACATTTTATGACTATAAAATTTGAGCATAATGACTTCTTCAGAAGCAAGCTTAAAGAACAAAAAAAAGTTTATGGAATATATGAATAAGGACCTTGATGATATGTCTAAGGAATTTTATGGCTTGAAATCTCAGTTTGCTCATCTTCAAAACTTAATTGCCCAAATTTCGGATAAACAGTCCACCTTGGTTAATAAGATGGCTGCTAAACCGGAAGAGTATGAAAATAAAGATGAAGATCTGAAAGTTATTGATGTGTCTCCTATTAGATCCTTGTTTTCTAGTATTAATCTTGATGAGAATAGGATTGGAGATGATTCTGCTTTAAGGTGTCCCATTGATTCGGAGTTTTTAGATCTTGATGCTAAAATTGCTAAAAGTGGGAACGAAGAGATTAAAACTTTGCATAGTGATGAACCCACTACCTTGGATTTCAAGGGATTCAATTATGATAATTGCTCTTTGATTGATTGTACTTCCTTGTTGCAATACGTGCTAAATTCTCCACATGCTTATAGTCAAAATAAAGCATTCACTAAACATATAGTTGATGCTTTGATGCAATCTTATGAAGAAAAACTTGAGTTGGAAGTTTCTATACCTATAAAGCTTTATGATGAGTGGGAACCTACTATAAAAATAAAAATAAAAGATCATGAATGCTATGCTTTGTGTGATTTGGGTGCAAGTGTCTCCACTATCCCAAAAACCTTGTGTGATTTGTTAGGGTTCCATGAACTTGATGATTGTTCTTTAAATTTGCATCTTGCGGATTCCACTATTAAGAAACCTATGGGAAGAATTAATAATGTTCTTATTGTTGCCAATAGGAATTATGTGCCCGTAGATTTCATTGTTCTTGATATAGATTGCAATCCTTCATGTCCTATTATTCTTGGTAGACCTTTCCTTAGAACGATTGGTGCAATTATTGATATGAAGGAAGGAAATATTAGATTCCAATTTCCGTTAAGGAAAGGCATGGAACACTTTCCTAGAAAGAAAATCAAATTACCATATGAATCTATCATGAGAGCCACTTATGGATTGCCTTCCCAGGATGGCAATACCTAGATCTATCTTGTATCGTGCCTAGCTAGGGGCGTAAAACGATAGCGCTTGTTGGGAGGCAACCCAATTTTTTGTCTTTTGTTTTTGTTGCTGTTAGGGAATAAATTTTGCATCTAGCCTCTGATTAGATGTGGTTTCATGTTTTTTAGTGTTTGTGCCAAGTAGAACCTTTGGGAAGTCTTGTGTGAAGTTTATATGATCTTGCTGTGAAAAACAGAATCGTTAGCGCTCGCTAAAGTAGTGGCGGGATTTTACTGGAGCGTGATTTTTAGTTGATTCTTTCTGCTGCTGATTGGTAGACAAATTTCGCAAATTTAACAATTTAGTTTGAAATTTTTGCAGTTCCAGAAGTAGGCGAACCCTGTAGATTACTACAGACTGTTTTGTCTTTGACAGATTCTGTTTTTCGTGTGTTGTTTGCTTATTCCGATGCATCTATGAGTAATATTGGAGGATATGAACCATAGAGAAGTTGGAGTACTGTAGGTTTAACACAAATATAAACAAAGAATGAATTCATTTATGTACCTTTGAGTAGTGGCTTGCTTTCTCAAACTAACGGAGCTCACGAGAATTTTTGTCTAAGTTTTGTGTTGTGAAGTTTTCAAGTTTTGAGTATTGCTTTGATGGACTATGGAACAAGGAGTAGCAAAGGCCTAAGCTTGGGGATGCCCGTGGCACCCCAAGTAAATTCAAGATAATCAAAAGCCTAAGCTTGGGGATGCCCCGGGAAGGCATCCCCTCTTTCGTCTTCATCCATCGATAACTATACTTGGAGCTATATTTTTATTCACAACATGATATGTGTTTTGCTTGGAGCGTCTTGTAAAATTTGAGTCTTTGCTTGTTAGTTTTCCACAATCATCCTTGATGGACACACCTATTTGGGAGAGTTAAATATGTCCTAGAAATTATTATAACGCTCTATGTGCTTCACTTATATCTTTTGAGTTGAATAGTTTTTGCTCTAGTGCTTCACTTATATCTTTTAGAGCATGGTGGTGGTAATATTTTGTAGAAATTGTTGAACTCTCATTCTTCACTTATATCTATTTTAGAGTCTATTAGAACAGCATGGTAATGTGTTTAGGCTAAAGAAACTAGTCTTCAATGATAAACATCCAATGTCAATGTAGTAAAAAAAATTCACACCAAGTGCATTGAATAGAATGAGATGTTGGATGCTTGATAATTGTTTTGAGACATGAGGATAGTGATATTAGAGTCATGCTAGTGGAGTTATCATGAAATTGAGAAATATTTGTGTTAAGGTTAGTGATTCCCGTATCATGCACGTATGGTGAACCGCTATGTGACGAAGTTAGAGCATGTGGTATTTGTAGAGTGCCAACCTTTGTGTGGAGGTCGAGGGCGCGCGATGGTTAACTCCTACCAACCTCCCCCCTAGGAGCATGCGTTGATTGCTTTGTTTTGATGACTCGTAGATTTTTTCAATAAGTATATGAGTTCTTATGACTAATGTTGAGTCCATGGATTATACGCACTCTCACCCTTCCACCATTGCTAGCCTCTCTTGTACCGCGCAACTTTCGCCGGTGCCATAAACCCACTATATATCCTTCCTCAAAACAGCCACCATATTGTTCCTCAAAACAGCCACCATACCTACCTATCATGGCATTTCCATAGCCATTCCGAGATATATTTCCATGTAACTTTCCACCGTTCCGTTCATATGACACGCATCATATTGTCATATTGCCAATGCATGATCATGTAGTTGACATTGTATTTGTGGCAAAGCCACCATGCATAATTTTTATACATGTCACTCTTGTTTCATTGCACATACCGGTACACCGCTGGAGGCATTCATATAGAGTCATACTTTGTTGTTGTAGTATCGAGTTGTAATATCGAGTTGTAATGAAAGTGTGATGATCATCATTATTAGAGCATTGTCCCATGGGAGGAAAGGCTAAATCTATAAAGCCCCTCCGCAAAAAAAAATGAAAAAAAAAGGCCAAAGAAAAAAAGGCCCCCCAAAAAAGAAAAAGAAAACGGGACAATTGCTACTATCTTTTTCCACACTTTTGCTTCAAAGTAGCACCATGTTCTTCATTGTAGAGAGTCTCATGTTTAGTCACTTTCATATGCCAGTGGGAATTTTTCATTATAGAACTTGGCTTGTATATTCCAACGATGGCTTCCTCAAATGCCCTAGGTCTTCGTGAGCAAGCAAGTTGGATGCACACCCACTAGTTTCTTTTGTTGAGCTTCCATTCATATTTAGCTCTAGTGCATCCGTTGCATGGCAATCCCTACTCACTCACATTGATATATATTGATGGGCATCTCCATAGCATGTTGATACTCCTAGTTGACGTGAGACTATCTCCCTCCTTTTTGTCTTCTCCACAACCACCTCTATCCACCCATAGTGCTATCTCTATGGCTCACGCTCATGTATTGCGTTAAAGTTGAAAGGTTTGAAAAGATAGAGTATGAAAACAAGTGCTTGGCTGAAATCAGGGTTGTGCATGATATGAATATTTTTGTGTGATAACGAGGGAGCATAGCCGACACTATATGATTTTGTAGGGATAACTTTCTTTAGCCATAGTATTTTGAGAAGACATGATTGCTTTGTTAGTGTTGCTTGAAGTATTGTTATTTCTTATGTCAATATAAACTTTTATCTTGAATCTTTCAGATCTGAAAATTCATGCCACAATTAAGAGAATTACATTTAAAAACTATATTGGTTAGCATTCCACATCAAAAGTTCTTTCTTTATCTTTTACCTACTCAAGGACGAGCAGGAATTAAGCTTGGGGATGCTTCATACGTCTCCAACGTATCTATAATTTTTGATTATTCAATGCTATTATTTATGAAGTCTTGGATGTTTAATGGGATTTATCACTCACTTTTATATCATTTTTGGGACTAACCTACTAATCTAAAGGCCCAGTCCAGATTACTGTTTTTTTGCCTATTTCAGGGTTTTGCAGAAAAAGAATATCAAACGGAGTCCAAATGGAATGAAACCTTCGCGAGAGATATTTTTGGAGAAAATCACGCACGGGAAACTTCAGGACCAAGTCAGGGGACAGAGGGGCTGCCCTCGAGGGTGGGGGCGCGCCCCCCTTCCCAGGGCGCGCCCCCTGCCTCGAGGCTGGCCCGTGTGGCCCCCGGTGCCCTCCTTCTTCCTATATATATCCACGGACCCCAGAAACTCCATACATAGAGAGAAAACCCTAATTCCACCGTCGTAGCTTCTGTTTCCGTGGAGATCCCATCTTGGAGCCTGTTCCGGGAGGGGGATCCATCTCGGAGGCCTTCATCATCATCATCATCGCCCTCACCATAAGTTGTAAGTAGTTTACCATAGACCTTCAGCTCCATAGCTAGTATCTATATGGCTTCTTCCCTCTCTCTGGATCTCAATACAAAGTTCTCCTCGGTCTTCGAGGAGATCTATTCGATGTAATTTCTTTTTGCGGTGTGTTTGTCGAGATCCGATGAATTGTAAGTTTATGATCAAGGTTATCTAGGAAAGATATTTGGTTCTTCTATGAACTTTTTATGTGTGCTCATAATATCCTTGCAAGTCTCTTCGAATTATTGGTTTGGTTTGGCCTACTAGATCTATAGTTCTTGCAATGGGAGAAGTGCTTGGCTTTGGGTTCAATCTTGCGGTGTCCTTTCCCAGTGACAGTAGGGGTAGCAAGGCACGTATTGTATTGTTGCCATAGAGGATAAAAAGATGGGGTTTACATCATATTGCTTGAGTTTATCCCTCTAGATCATGTCATCTTGCTTAAGGCGTTACTCTGTTCGTATGAACTCAATACACTAGATGCATGCTGGATAGCGGTCGATGTGTGGAGTAATAGTAGTAGATGCAGAATCGTTTCGGTCTACTTGTCTCAGACGTGATGCTTATATACAATGATCATGCCTAGATAGTCTCATAATTATTCGCTTTTCTATCAATTGCTCGACAGTAATTTGTTTACCCGCCGTAGAATATCGCTATTATGAGAGAAGCCACTAGAGAAAACTATGGCCCCCGGGTCTATTCTCAACTTATCAATCTACATCTAGTTTACTTTAACGCTTTTATTTGTTGTTTTATTAAACCAAAAATACCAAAAATATAAACTATCATCTCTATCAGATCTCACTCTCGGAAGTGACCGTAAAGGGATTGACAACCCCTTATCGCGTTGGCTGCAAAGTTCTTATTTGTTTGTGCAAGTGCGAGGGACTCGCGCGTGGTCTCCTACTGGATTGATACATTGGTTCTCATAAACTGAGGGAAATAATTACGCTACTGTGCTGCATCTCCCTTTCCTCTTCGAGGGAATACAACGCAAGCTCAAGAGGTAGCACTCGTCATGTCCGTGATCACATCTGGGACTCCGAACTACCTTCGGTACATCAAAACACATAAACTCATAATACCGATCGTCATCAAATGTTAAGCGTGCGGACCCTACGGGTTCGAGAACAATGTAGACATGACCGAGACTCATCTCCGGTCAATAACCAATAGCGGAACCTGGATACTCATATTTGTTCCTACATATTCTACGAAGATCTTTATCGGTCAAACCGCATAACAACATACGTTGTTCCCTTTGCCATCGGTATGTTACTTTCCCGAGATTCGATCATCGGTATCATCATACCTAGTTCAATCTCATTACCGGCAAGTCTCTTTACTCGTTCTGTAATATATCATCTCGTGACTAATTCATTAGTCATTTGCTTGCAAGGCTTGTTGTGATGTGTATTACCGAGAGGACCCAGAGATACCTCTCCGACACTCGGAGTGACAAATCCTATTCTCGATCTAAGCCAACACCACAAACACCTTTTGGAGACACCTATAGAGCATATTTATAATCACCCAGTTATGTTGTGACGTTTGATAGCACACAAGGTGTTCCTCCGGCGTTCGGGAGTTGCATAATCTCATAGTCATAGGAACATGTATAAGTCATGAAGAATGCAATAGCAGTAAAATTAAACGATCAAGTTGCTAAGCTAACGGATGGGTCTTGTCCATCACATGATTCTCCTAATGATGTGATCCCGTTGATCAAATGACAACTCATGTCTATGGCTACCAAACATAACCATCTTTGATCAATGAGCTAGTCTAGTAGAGGCATACTAGGGACACTCTGTTTTGTCTATGTATTCACACATGTACTAAGTTTCCGGTTAATACAATTCTAGCATGAATAATAAACATTTATCTTGATATAAGGAAATACAAATAACAACTTTATTATTGCCTCTAGGGCATATTTCCTTCACTTGCAAGCTCACAGCAAACATAACCATAATGACAAACCACATCATGACATTTAATCAAGTTAAATACAAACAACAACATGCTACTCTGGCAGTGAAACCAAACTTGTGCATCGAGTCACACGGACTCTCTTACCAACTGGTTGCCTCGCAACTGAACAATGCTCACGACGAAGCACTAAGGGAACCATGCTTGATCCAACTGGTTACCTCGTAACCAAAACGTGATCACTTCCCGGATCATAAACGATACCAAAACAGTCGGCCTCACTGATTTCATCAGCATCCAACCTGTGCAATGCAAGTTGATTAGTGTTCAAGGTTCATTAATAACAGTTGATCCATGGTGTCACTTACTTACGAACTGGGCCCTTATCCGCGGGCGCAGCTATCGATAGATTGATACACTCTGCAAAGGTAGCACACTTTACCCACACCACAGAATCCATGGCCCCGTACTCCCATTCGGGTGGACCAACGGCATTCCGACAGAACTCCCCATTGCCATGACACTCTTACGGTCACTCCGGCCAACTCCTCACTGGGCTTAGTCCTGGGTGACCCAGCCTACCAAAGGCAAAACTACCACCGTCGTGGCAAATAAACAGTCCCAAAAGGGGACACGGTACCATAACAACAACGGGTCCACAAGATTATGTTTGCTTATCGGGCCAGGGTAAAGCATGCCCATAACCTTCCCTCGTTGGAGGCACCGACAAAAGGCATGACAACGGACGACTACCGGCCTCCCCATAAAGGCAAATGTGGTTGCACTCATCAACCCGATTCAGTGGCACCATGACCCGACCAACTTTATGTTCAAGTTCAGTTATCATCAGGTTTAACTTGAAATAAAATGCTCGAGTCAAAATATGCCATGCTTATGCAACCATATATCATGCATCACAAATCACAACAGATCAACTTCATTCAAAGTTCTACTTGCACAAACTTAACCTTCAACATTTCTGGTCCTTTCTTACTTGTTTTTTATACTCATCACTTTAGTTGACATTAATCAAATAAAACCTATCCTAGCATGTACATAGTGATAATAAGATCGATAATCATATCACCATAGTCATGACAAACTTACTTAGATCAACTACTCAAGCTACATCTCACTAGTTCAAGCATTCACTTCTGTTAATGATGACCCACAAGTGTAGGGGATCTATCATAGTCTTTTCGATAAGTAATAGTGTCGAACCCAACGAGGAGCAGAAGGAAATGATAGGCAGTTTTTAGTAAGGTATTTTCTACAAGCACTGAAATTATCGGTAACAGATAGTTTTGTGATAAGGTAATTGGTAACAAGTGACAAATAGTAAAAGTAAATAAGGTGCAGCAAGATGTCCCAATCCTTTTTGTAGCAACGAACAAGCCTGGACAAACTCTTATATGAAGGAAAGCGCTCCCGAGGACACATGGGAATTATCGTCAAGCTAGTTTTCATCACGTTCATATGATTCGCGTTCGGTACTTTGATAATTTGATATGTGGGTGGACCAGTGCTTGGGTGATGCCCTTACTTGGACAAGCATCCCACTTATGATTAACCTCTATTGCAAGCATCCGCAACTACAAAAGAAGTATTAAGGTAAACCTAACCATAGCATGAAACATGTGGATCCAAATCAGCCCCTTACGAAGCAACGCATAAACTAGGGTTTAAGCTTCTGTCACTCTAGCAACCCATCATCTACTTATTACTTCACAATGCCTTCCTCTAGGCCCAAACAATGGTGAAGTGTCATGTAGTCGACGTTCACATGACACCACCAGAGGAAAGACAACATACAACTCATTAAAATATCGAACGAATACCAAATTCACATGACTACTTATAGCAAGACTTCTCCCATGTCCTCAGGAACAAACGTAACTACTCACAAAGAATATTCATGTTCATAATCATAGGGGTATTAATATGCATAATAGATATGAACATATGATCTTCCACCAAGTAAACCAACTAGCATCAACTACAAGGAGTAATCAACACTACTAGCAACCTACGGGTACCAGTCTGAGGTTTTGATACAAAGATTGGATACAAGAGATGAACTAGGGTTTGAGAGGAGATGGTGCTGGTGAAGATGTTGATGAAGATAACCCTCCCCAAGATGGGAGAGTTGTTGGTGATGATGGCGGTGACGATTTCCCCCTTCCGGAGGGAAGTATCCCCGGCAGAACAGCTCCACTGGAGACCTAGATTGCTTCCGCCAAGGTTCAGCCTCGAGACGGCGGTGTTTTGTCCCGAAAGCCTCCTTATGCTTTTTTTTCATGTCAAAACACCCCATATAGGGGAAGATGGGCATCGGGGAGTCACCGGGTGGCCCACGAGGCAGGGGGCGCGCCCAGGGGGCGCCCCCACCCTCGTGGACAGGTGGTGGCCCCCCTGACATATCTCTTTCGCCAGATACTTTTTATATTTTTTGAAACGGTGTTTCGTGGAGTTTCGGGGCTTTTTGAGTTGTGCAGAATAGGTCTCCAATGTTTTCTCCTTTTCCAGCCCAGAATTTCAGCTGCTGGCATTCTCCCTCTTCATGTAAACCTTGTAAAATAAGAGAGAAAAGGCATAAGTATTGTGACATAACGTGTAATAACAGCCCAAGTTGCAATAAATATCAACATAAAAGCATGATGCAAAATGGACGTATCAGTTAACTAAGCCTTTTGACCATGACAAACTAAATAACACAAGCATTATTGATTTTAATACTATATGCAATGAATAATATATATATTCAAGTAGAAAATCATGAATATTGCAAAGACACCATGATGATGTTGTTGTCGCTTGCCTTAGTGCAGAGGAGCTTCACACTCCTCCTGGATGTCTTCAAGACAAGCTTCACCTTCTAAAAATAATTCAAATGACAAAAATAAAATATTAAGAACACTTTTGAAAATTACCGGAAATTATAGGCAGTAAGGAAAATCCCATCTTGGGTGTGCTGCTAGGATTTTCAGTAAGAACAGAATGCAAAAAGAAGCAACTCATTTGGACTTGTAGAATAAGAGTTATAGCTCGTCAAAGTTCTGGTCAAATTTGAATTAAAAAGAAACTCCGGGGGGGTGACGTCGAAGGCGTAAAACACCCGGGCGCCACCACTCATACTGCTTCGGGCGCAGCCTGAGTAGCTGACAGCGGGCCCCGCTGGTCAGGTCGGAGGGAGAGAGGGAGATAGACAGAACATGGCGAGGCTCCGCCGGAGCTCACGCTGGCGAGGAGGGCTCCTTGGCCCGATCCAAAGGGATAGGATTAGAGAGGAGGTCTTGATGCACCTGCCCGTACCCGTAGCGTAGCTAGAGGTGGCCAGACAGGGTCGGAACTGAGCTCTCCAGCGGCGGCATCGGGCGGGGCTCGTCGGAGTTGGCGATTCCAGCGAGGCAAGGCCGGTTCAGCAGCTCCAACGGCACCAGCTCGCACCAGTGGATCACCACGAACACACCTAAGGAGTCGGTGGAGCACGAGAGGCTCTGGAAAGGTAGGGGGCCTAGGACGTGGATCATCGGCGAGCTCGGGATGGGGGCGACGGCCAGAGGCCTGCCCGGCCGGGCCGCGGCTTCCTACGGGGTCATGGAGATGTGGTGGTGGTGAGTGAGGAGAGAAATGAGCTCGCGAGGAGGCTATATATAGGCGAGGCCGAGGCGGGGATCGAGATCTTGCCGGAGCTCTCTGGAGCGTCGCCGGGCGACGAATGGCGTCAGTAAGAGAGGAGGGAGACGCCGGGGATGATGCGAAGGCTGTAGACGAGCGGTGACGAGCACAGGAGCGCGGTACGTGACGAGCACAGGGGCACGGGCGCACTGTTTTCTTGGCCGCGCCGTGCCCGTGATTGCTGCGGCTAGCTCCGGCATCGGCAAGCGCCAGGAGGGAGTTAAGGGCGTCGAGACGGTGATGGTGGCGCGGTTTGGCAAGGTGCCGCAGCCGGAGAAGCGAGCACACGATGAACAGAGCGCTCGGCGGCATCCAGAGCGCGTCGACTAGCATGTTGGCACCGTGCACACGCGTGGTCACCGCGTGACCTCTGGCATAGAGCCACGGTTTGCCATAAATTCATGTATGGCAGTTAGTCCTTAGTGGATTTGGTCCTTTTGCATAGTTGGCTAGGTCACAGGTGCACCGTGGGAGTGGCTCTCTTGTTGGCAAGTTTCTGTACAGAAACTTGTGAGCTTGACTGTGGTCTAAGCAGAGAGGGTTTAGGGCTGATTTTTGGTGGTTAGCAGTTTCTTAGGAGGGTAATGATGCTCAAGAAAAATCAGCCTCATTGTGTAATGCCCAGGATGGAGTTATACCTCCTACGTGTCGAGGCACGACTTAAAGGCATAAATCCATCCTAGAATGATCTCAAGTTCGGTAATCTTTGCACAACTCATGTAAAAGAGGGGATAGTAAACAGAAAATAGTTGGCTTACACTCGCCACGTCATAGAATTACAGTACAAGTCTCAAACATCATACATTAAGAACATCACAACCCTCTAAGGGCAAAAGCCAAATGTCATAGTACCAAACTTAGATAAATAAACCACAGGCGGATCGAATCCTAGTAAGAGACTCCACTACTGATCATCCGGGTATGGCACATAGTACCGACTACGCTCCTCGTCGTACTCCCAATCCAGCTCGGTGCCATCACCTGGATAGCTCACAGCTGGACCTGCATCTGGTGTGTGAAGTAACTGTGAGCCACAGAGGACTCAGCAATCCCGTCTCCGGGTAACAAGACTATTTAAGCCTCTGGGTGAGGATAAGGCTGAAGAAAGAACAAGTGTCTGCAGCAGCAACTAGCATCTAGCTTACGTAAGTGAGAGCGAGAAGAGAAGGCCTCGGCGAGAAGTGATCACGAAGTGATCCTAGCTACAAGCTCAACAAACATAACCCCTCCGTGTTCAACTCCCGAATCCCTAATCGGAAATTGACAGTCACGGAACACACGCTGGTAGTGTATTAGTAACATTGTGTCAAGTTATCTACAACCGGAATTAACAAGCTCCCATCTGCCACATAACCGCGGGCACGGCTTTCGAAAGTTCAAACCCTGCAGGCGTGTTCCAACTTGACCCATTACAAGCCCACGATCCGCGGAGTCGCAACTCCAAAGTGGGAAGACCCGAGTATCCTCGGAATCCCGTGCTCAAGATATACCGAACTAAGGTAAGGCTAATCCAGCAAATCCTCCCGGCGTGTCGACACCCAGATAGTAGCCGCGCGTATCTAAGTCTCAGGACACGACCGGATGGGCGAAGCTACGGGTTTTTACCAAACCTCGAGTTTCCTTGAGGTGGCCCCGCAGGACCCCCAGTTCGGACCAACACTCATGTGGAGCACTGGCCCGGGGTTGTTGATTAAGAAAAGGGTTTATAACTCCCTATGCAAGTTTAGTTTGTTATTAGGCAAATAGAACCAATGTTGGGACTTGCTGGAAAAGACTTAGCACTTAGCGGTTTATCGAGGGGGTCCCATACACCCCAACCGTGTTAGGAACGCATAATCAAGGAACATAATACCGGCTTATACGGTTCCTAACGGCATGAGTGGAACAAATCACCAAGCAAAAGGCTTAGCCTTCCACCCTTGCCAATATATAGATGATTTCATTTAAGCATTTATATAGTGTGATATAACCCACCAAACTTCAACATGGAGCAAGCATCTTCGATCTTCACCTGCAACTAGCAATGCTATAAGAAGGGCTGAGCGAAGCGTACTTAGCCAAGCAACGGTTTGCATAGGTAGGTTGGTTAAACATGGCAATTGGCTACAAGTAGGAGGCTGACAAGAAGATCATGGGCATCGAGGCAAAACTATAGATCGAGACTACTAGCAATAGGCAAAGATAGTAATGTTATCGGGGTTCGGTCATCTTGCCTGAAGAGAAGTCGTTCGGATCGTAAGAAGGGTCCTCGTGCTCAACCTCGTTGGTAACCTCGTGCTCAACCTCGTACTCGGTCTCAGCTTCCGGCTCTAAACAAAACAATCACACCAAGCACCAATCAACAAGATGCAATGCGCACTCGAAACAGATGAATGCATGATGGATGCACTAAGGATGCACACGGAGCATGGAAAATATCACTCACGCAAAACACCTCAAAACATGATAACAATCTGATATTATTAATCTACACAGAAAATCAATCAAGTTTGATATAAGATTCGCTGAAATCGGAGTTACGGGCTAAAAGTTATGCCCGAAACAAGATTTGAGCGAAAGCTGAAAATTACAGCAACATAGCAACTTCGGAGCTCAAAATAATTGAGCTACAACATTTAAATAACATGGCAAAGGGCATGAACACAAACTAGACATATAGTACAGCAACTAAGTCCAAAGGTGCACCCCAACGGAGCCACGGATCAATAGCAATGATCTTGGACATATTGAACTTGACAATAAAATTCTGGCGGCAGTATTTTATTGAAACTTTGGAGCAAAAGATAAACATGCTACAGCCACTTAAATGGACATGTGAGGACATGAATGGAAATACAACAATATATACTACAAGGAACAATCAAAAACCACTCAATAACTATCATGCTTTGTCCTAGAACATCACACGAACATGGCATCGGAACGTTACAGATTTCAGACTTAGTGAAAAACCACTAAGTCCTAAAACAGCAATATCATCATGGCATATAAAAGAGCATGTTTGAGTCACCTCGAAACTAAACATGGCAAGAGGCAAGCACCTCATCAAAGTACACATGAAGGTGATCCCGAAACACACAAGCATGCTTCATGTAGGTAAACACAACGATAGCAACGAGCTCAACAAGATGGCATTTCGTAACAAGTGAAAACACATCACAGCCACATGGCACTTTACAACGATGATAACAAGACAATAATAATTCTATCATGCAACCTAGCACATACAACATGTAGAGCATGGCAAGACGAACACGTGGACATGTCATTTGCATCATTCGTACAAACGAGCTAAAAGATATCACATGGCAAAGGTGGCATAAAAATAACACATAGCAGCAGTTTATAACATGATGCACTCTTGCAACAGCAAAACGAGCACCTAGATGATCTCTAACATGCATGACAACAACAGATAAAACGTAGAGCAAGTTCGCACGAACGTCTGGACATGCTACACGCGCGAAACGGAGCAACAGGCACAAAGTTAGAGCATGTCAAACATTGCATCACAGATTAACAGAACAGGGACTTAGTGAGAAAAAGAGGTCAACCTAGATCTGAACAGTAACGGGCTCGGATCTGGCGAAGGAAGGGGCGGATGGGCCCGCGGCGGCTGCGGCGGCCCACGCGAGGAGGCGGCGGCCCACGGCGCGGCGCGGCCTCGGTGGCCTGGAGGAGGAGGAGGCCAGGCCTGGTGGCGGCCCGAGGCGGAGCGGGGCGGCGGCCCGCGGTGGCGCTGGAGGGCCCAACCGGCGGTGCCCGCGGGAGTGGAGGCGCGAGGCGAGCCCACCAGCCGCGCGGAGGAGCTGGGCCTCCTGGCTCGGGCCCAGGAGGGCGAGCGGGAGGAGGCGAGGCGAAGGGAGTGCGGCGAAGTGGTCCCCCTTCGGGATCCAGGCGCGGAGGGATGCGACCGGCCCAGCTCGGGCGATCGCTGGGGATCGATGGATCGGTGCGACAGTGGAGGCTCGTGGCCTGGCGGGCGAGGCGTTGACCCAGCGGCGGCTGGGTCCAGATCGAGCGGGCGGCGCGGTGGCGATCGAGGGACTGGCCGGATCGGCTGGTTCCTCGGGAATCGTGGAGGATTTTCCAAGTGGAGAGGAAGGGGGTGGTTGGATCTGAGAAAAAAATAGGGGATGCCAAAATAGACCTAGAGGGGTCTATATATAGCAGTTTTGTAGGGTTTGGGGGGACTTAGGGGCGCTAGGAGCCCTCCGATCGCGATCCAACGGATCCGATCGCGGGGGTAGATTAAAAGAAGGCCTAGGAGAAGATAAAAGACTGCAGTAGGGGTGTTTCCGGGACACGAAGTGAAGGCACTTTGGACCCACACGAACAACGGATGGAAAAGCCAACGGAGTCCAAACGAGACGAGATTTGAGAGGCGGGTTGCACACAACAAAACAACAACACAGACAACAACCTCGCGGCACACCTGTAACGTTACACGCCCGAACAACAAAGTAGGCCTACGGGACGTCACGGACACGTGAGGGAGCTCCGGAACGCGAAACGGACAACGGGAAGAAACACGCGGAACCGGAGGCAACCGACAACACAAATGCAATGCAATGCACATGTCTACATGATATGAATGAATGCCACACACTCACACAACAAAACGACGAAAGCCCGAAAGACAAAGAACCCAGAATGGAAATAGATGAAGCCGGAGATATATTATATACCCAAAAGGGAAAGTATTACATCTGGGGCATTACACATTGGATCAAGGAAAATGGTACTTGCTGTAGAAAGTGATCATTCTGTCCAGAACAGAAATGATTTTCTGCAGCAAAAATATTACAAAAAGTTATGCAATATTTTTTGTCGGGAAGGTGCCCTAGGGTTCAAAGAATATTTGTGAATTTATTCAGGATTTTTGGAGCAAGAAATCTAGGGGTTTCTTTGGAGCATACTTCTGTGAAGTGATTTTCAGGGAAGAAAATGAATATTTTCTTTCATGAAAAATATTCCTTGGGCTTTTGTGGAGTTTTTCAGAGAAGGAAATGTGAGTTAGGGGTTGATACGTCCAAAACGTATCTATAATTTCTGCTTGCTCCATGCCACTTTTGGGTGATATTGCTATGATATGCATACACTTCCATACACTTTTGATCATATTTGGACTAACTTACTAATCCAGTGCACCCCAGTGCCAGTTTCTGTTTTCGGCTGTTTTTGTATTTCAGGTTTTCACATTACGAGAACTGCCAGGAAAAATCCAGAAAAAATATATAAAAAATCAGCGTTCCGGAAACTACCGTGCGTCCGAAGGACAGCCGGGGGGGCACCAGGGCTCCAGGCGCCCTGGCGGCGCACC
>LR738711.1:834441788-834476137 GCA_902687465.1 Secale cereale | reverse complement strand
CCCCCCCTGGGCCGCGCCGGGGGGGCGCCTGGCCCCCCCGAAGCTTCCCCGATGCCCCCCTTTGGCATATATTTAAAGCGTCCTCTGAAACCCTCAGAACAGGAACTCTTTTCGCAATCCCATCTTTGTTCCGCCGCCGCCGCCGCTTCCAAGATCGGGAGCACCAGGAGAACTCTTCCCGGCACCCTGCCGGAGGGGAGGATCACCACCGGGAGCTTCTCCACCACCATGGACGCCTCCCGGATGAGTCGTGAGTAGTCTCCCTTGGACCATGAGTCCATGACCAGTAGCTATGTGATGTTCTCCTCCCGTTCTTGTGCTTCACTAATTAGTCCTCGTGAGCTGCCCTACATGATCGAGGCACATATGTAATCCTTATGCTGTTGCTATGATAAGTTTGCTGGGATCCGATGGATTATGAGATTATGTTCAGATTGATCTTGAGTAATATATTTGATCTACCTCTTTTATATTTATGTTCATAAGTAATTCTTGCATGTTCTCCGTTGTTATTTATTGCTTTGGCCAAGTAATAGGTAGTGACTCCAAGAGGGAACGTTATGCTCAATTGTGGGTTCATGCCCCTCGATGACTAGCTTGAGTGACAGAAACATGAGTCTAGGGGATGTGCTGTTGCCACAAGGGGGAAAACAACGGTGCTTGTTCCCGCGGGTGCAAGGATTGTTTACTTTACGCAAAGTTCTTTTAATGCAGTTGTCTGTTGCATTGAGTTTACACTATGGGTGGGACTCGCAACTTAATACCAGCGAGATGTTCTGGATAGATATCTCAAGGTGGATGATTAGTAGTAGATATTGATGGATTTCGGTCTACTTACTTTGGCGTACCGCCCATGCTTTGAACCTCAACCTTTCTTGCAATGTAGTCAGCATTGGTTTGCGTTCGTGGTCCTGTCAATTGCCCAGCTGTAATTTGTTTACCTCACATAGCTGTTTTATCGTCTTTTGGGAGAGAGACATCACTAGTGAACATCATGAGACTCCGGTCCATATTACCATCATTGATCACATCCGCTATTTACTTTTCGCTATTATTTACTATTGCAAAACATTATCTATCACTATTATCATTGCTTTTAATCCTTTGTGAACTACAAGGTCGGAGGGATTGACAACCTCTCTGTACTCGTTGGGAGCAAAGTTATTTGTATCTGTGTGCAGGTCCACGTTGATTGCTAATATCTGGTGCCGTTAGCAGTTGACACCTACTTGTTGAACCTAGGAGTCTCTGGGGATTCGATCCTTGGCATCTTTGCTAAGGGAAAAACTTCCACAACACTGCATCTTACACCTTCCACTTGGGGTAACCAACGAGGGGTTAGAGGCCCATCAAGGAGTTTTTCTGGCGCCGTTGCCGGGGACTCCACTCTTCAGGATAGGGGAGTTGCACGCTATCTTTTACCTTTGCTTTTTAGTCTTGTTAGTTTACCTTTCAGTTTTTGCTTCAGTATCCTTTATCGAAAATCACAAAAATAGTTATCTTGCTTGCTTGCTACTATGGGTTCCACCGAGAACACCAAGTTGTGTGACTTCACTAGTCACAACAACGATGACTTTATCAGCACACCTATCACTACACCTGCCACTTCAGCACCTTCATATGAAATTAAACCTGCTTTACTGAATCTAGTTATGAAAGATCAATTCTCCGGTGCTGGAGATGATGCTGCTTTACACTTAAACAACTTTGTTCAACTTTGTGATATGCAAAAGTACCAAGAAATAGATGGTAATATTGTTAAGCTTAAACTTTTTCCTTTCTCCTTGAGAGGAGGAGCTAAAATTTGGTTTCAGTCTTTGCCTAGAAATAGCATAGATTCATGGGACAAGTGCAAAGATGCTTTTATCGGAAAATACTATCCACCTGCTAAAATTATCCAACTTAGAAGTAACATAATGAATTTTAAACAATTGGATAATGAACACGTTGCCCAAGCTTGGGAACGTATGAAATCTCTTATCAAGAACTGCCCTACTCACGGTTTGACTACTTGGATGGTTATCCAAACTTTTTATGCAGGCTTGAAGTTTACCTCGCGGAACTTGTTAGATTCGGTCGCGGGAGGAACTTTTATATCAACTACACTTGGTACTGCCACAAAGCTTCTCGATGAGATGATGACCAACTATTCCCAATGGCACACCGAACGCGCTCCAACAAGTAGGAAGGTAAACTCTGTCGAGGAGATTTCCTCCCTTAATGAAAAAGTTGACTTGATCATGTCTCTACTTTCGAAGCAATCTTCTGTTGATCCTCGTTATAACCCTTTAGATTCTGTGATCGCTGATGCTTATAGGAGTAACATTGGTAGTAATTCTAGACCGTTCCCCTCTAATTCCTATGGGAACAACAATGCTTATCCTAGCACCAAGAACTCCATCCAAAAAGATAGAGATTTGCCTGGCTATGAGAAACTGCTAGAAATAGAGAAGGCCACTAAGAATTACATGCACACCCAATATGAACAAAACAAAACCTTCTCGAGGCAATTAAATGAGCATACTGCTATCTTGCAAGACATTAGTAGACGATTAGAGAACATAAATATTGAGATTTCTAACCTCCAGACTAGACTCACTATCACTGAGACCCAAGTTTCCAATATGTCCCACACACAAGCCACTTTGATAAACCAAATGGCAGCTAAACCCGAAGTGGTTGCATCCCTAAGGGAGGAAGATGATAGAATTAAGAGCCTTCCTACCCACCACACTGTTGCTACTATCCAAGTTGTTGAGGATGTTCAAACTCTTAGCACCCAATGTACTCCTGGTCCCATTGGACCTATTAATGGTGATGTTATGACTATAGAAGCTACCAAACAAGTGAACCTTAAGGACACCACTACCACTTTACTTGATGCTAATGACCTTGATTTTGATAATTGCACTCTTACCGAAGTTATTGATTTCCTTCACAAGATGTCTAGAGATCCCCGCACTAGCACGCTTAACCTTGCCTTCACAGAGCATATCACTAATGCTCTCATCAAAGCTAGGGAGGAGAAACTTAGAGTAGAAGCCTCCATACCTAGAAAGCTAGAAGATGGTTGGGATCCTATGATAAAAATTAAACTGAATGACTTCTCTTGTTATGCATTATGTGATGTTGGTGCTAGTACTTCTATTATGACCAAAAGACTATATGATATGCTTAAATTGAAACCTTATGATTCTTGTTCTTTTGGTGTTCGTCTCGTTGATTCTTCCATAAAGAAACCTTTGGGGAGGATCGACGATGTTCTTATTGTTGTTAATGATAATTATGTTCCCGTTGATTTCACTATTATGGATATTGAATGTGATCCTTCATGTCCAATTATTTTGGAACGTCCCTTTTTGCGCACCGTTGGTGCTATCATTGACATGAAAGAGGGTAATATAAAATTTCAGTTTCCTCTCAAGAAAGGGATGGAACACTTCCCTCGTAAGAAGATCGAGTTACCTTTTGAGTCCGTTGTACGAGCTAGCTATTCTTTTACTCTTGATAAAACTTGATCTCTATGCATTATGCCTAGCTTAAAGGCATAAAAGAAAGCGCTTTTGGGAGGCAGCCCACATGAATAAAAATTTTGCTTTTGTTGTGTCTTGATGTTGTTTACTGCTGTAGCATCATCATTGTATCTTTGCTTTTCATATTTGTGCCAAGTATAGCCTCTGACTGCTAGAAAGTTCAAAAGTTGTGAGGTGCTGTCCAGGAAACAGATTCTGTTCTTGGATAGAAAACTTCGTATAAAATCACCAGATCATCTTTTTGGTCTGAATGTTTTCGACAGCGTTCTCTATATAATTGTCTTTCGTGCGTATGTTCTGAGTTTTTTTATTTGAGTTGCAGAAGTATCCCGAACAGATCAATTACTACCTGGTGTTCTGTTTTTCACAGATTCTGTCCTGTTTTGCCTTTCCTTCATTTTGCAAATCAAGAGCTTGCTTTTTCTTTGCAGAAACCTTTTGGCAATCTTGAGAAACAGTAGAACTTCAAGAATATCTTTATTTCCAGCAAGGTATAATTATTTTATTAAGGGTACTAACCTCGCTAATCAGATTATGATGAGTTATGTATGAAGGGAGTTTTCAAGTGTGCGAGGGAAGATGATAAAAAGATTCAGGAGTGTCAAGCGCTCAAGCTTGGGGATGCCCCCGTGCACCCCCAAGAAATATTCAAGGAGACTCAAGCGTCTAAGCTTGGGTATGCCCCCGTGCATCCCCTTCTCCATCAACATTATCAGTTCGTCTTTTGTTCCACTATATTTTTATCACTTCATGTGTTATGTGCTATGCTTGGAGCGTCTTGCTTTTACTTTTCTTTTTAGTTTTTCATAACGAGTCGGAACTCAGCGTTCTTTATGTGGGAGAGAAACACGCTCCACTTTTACCTAGAACATAACATAGAATTTTCATGTCTATCTTTGCTGTGTGTGTTCTTTGTCTTTTAATAGCTACTATCATGCTCTGCTCTTAGTATTCATGCTTATCTTTTCAAAGAGCTTTTTGTTTAGTTGGTTGCTTGAACTCTCTTTAATTATCATGCTCACCTTATTAAGAGAGTTTGCTTCCGTTGCATTGGTTAATATGTCTATGATAAAGATGCTACGTGCATAATGGCGCTTAGTAGTTCAGGTTTTCTTATGGTTAATCTCAAATAGCTGGAGGGTTCCCAATGTGTCATTGGAGTACCAACGTGATTTGTTTGCCTATGATGTGGTATGGTTTAGTAATATCTTCCTTCGAGAATTTATTTTGATTGACTTGGCGTATGCTCACGCATATTCAAGACTGTAAAGAAAGTCTGTCAAGCCTTGATGATCTTTTGTTTCTGAGTAGCGATATAACTACCATGCCTGATTCAATATTGCTTTGTCGCTCTGCATGATTATGACCGTCATTGCTCTCTTAGTTGGTCGCTCCCAGTCTTTTGCTAACCTCCACCTGTACTAAGCGAACTAACTTTGCAATACATAGCTCATGGGAAAGTAGCTTAAAACTATTGTGGTAAAGAATATGTTGCTTATGTATCCTATTTCTTATAAGTTGCTTGCTGAGTGGTAACCATGTTTCTGGGGACGCCATCAACTATTACACTATTGTTGAATATCATGTGAGTTGCTATGCATGTTCGTCTTGTCTGAAGTAAGGGTGATTTGCCGTGGGTTGAATGAGTATGCATATTGTTAGAGAAGAACATTGGGCCGCCAACCAAAGCCATGTATCATGGTGGAAGTTTTAGCTTGGACGTTAATCCTCAATCTCTTATGAGAATATGCTTATGCATTGAAGAGGAGTCCATCATCTATTTTCTATGTTGTCCCGGTATGGATGTCCTCAAGTTGAGATCTATCAAAAACGAGAAATCAAATGCGATTTATCTCCTTAGACCTTTGTACAGGTGGCATAGAGGTACCCCTTTGTGACACTTGGTTGAAACATATGTAATGCAATGATAACCCATGGAAATCCGAGCTAATTAGGACAAGGTGCGAGCACTATTGGTATTCGATGCATGAGGCTTGCAACTTATAGGATGTCTTATGCATGACACATATGAAGTACTACTACCGTTGACAAAATTG
The DNA here is from genome assembly GCA_902687465.1 of Secale cereale. Classification (NCBI taxonomy): domain Eukaryota; kingdom Viridiplantae; phylum Streptophyta; class Magnoliopsida; order Poales; family Poaceae; genus Secale; species Secale cereale. Next base: position 834,470,547 of record LR738711.1, on the reverse strand, counting down.
CTTCCATGTTTTCAAAATAAAAAGCTCTAGCACATAACCATTCTTTTACTTTTATGTTAAAGCACCAACTACTGAGAGCATGATTGTCATTCTGAGTGTAATGTGCATTGTCCCAAAGTAGCATTGTCTTTTGCATGATTGTGATATCGTTTATTTTGAAATCATTGTATCTAGTCATCACTTAAACCTTGAAGGTGCCCCTGCATTTATGTTTTGCTTCACTAAAGGGGGCAAGCTAGATATCACTTTATCATATTTGCACATCATATTCATTGCAAATCTTTTTGATGTTTCAGTTTCATGTTGTAAAACTTTCAGTCATTTGTGATTCTCTCGTGAGGCAACTTAATTACTATAGATTCATTGTCTCAGTAAGCTTTTGTCATATGACTATAAAAAGTCCTATATGGTTAATAGCATGTCACCACAGAAATTATTCTTGTTATCATTTACCTACTCGAGGACGAGCAGGAATTAAGCTTGGGGATGTTGATACGTCCAAAACGTATCTATAATTTCGGCTTGCTCCTGCCACTTTTGGGTGATATTGCTATGATATTCATACACTTCCATACACTTTTGATCATATTTGGACTAACTTACTAATCCAGTGCACCCCAGTGCCAGTTTCTGTTTTCGGCTGTTTTTGTATTTCAGGTTTTCACGTTACGAGAACTGCCAGGAAAAATCCAGAAAAATTATATAAAAAATCAGCGTTCCGGAAACTACCGTGCGTCCGAAGGACAGCCGGGGGGGCACCAGGGCTCCAGGCGCCCTGGCGGCGCCCCCCCCCCCTTGGGCCGCGCCGGGGGGGCGCCTGGGCCCCCCGAAGCTTCTCCGATGCCCCACTTTGGCATATATTTAAAGCGTCCTCCGAAACCCTCAGAACAGGAACTCTTTTCGCGATCCCATCTCTGTTCCGCCGCCGCCGCCGCTTCCAAGATCGGGAGCACCAGGAGAACTCTTCCCGGCACCCTGCCGGAGGGGAGGATCACCACCGGGAGCTTCTCCACCACCATGGACGCCTCCCGGATGAGTCGTGAGTAGTCTCCCTTGGACCATGAGTCCATGACCAGTATCTATGTGATGTTCTCCTCCCGTTCTTGTGCTTCACTAATTAGTCCTCGTGAGCTTCCCTACATGATCGAGGCACATATGTAATCCTTATGCTGTTGCTATGATGAGTTTGCTGGGATCCGATGGATTATGAGATTATGTTCAGATTGATCTTGAGTAATATATTTGATCTACCTCTTTTATATTTATGTTCATAAGTAATTCTTGCATGTTCTCCGTTGTTATTTATTGCTTTGGCCAAGTAATAGGTAGTGACTCCAAGAGGGAACGTTATGCTCGATTGTGGGTTCATGCCCCTCGATGACTAGCTTGAGTGACAGAAACATGAGTCTAGGGGATGTGCTATTGCCACAAGGGGGAAAACAATGGTGCTTGTTCCCGCGGGTGCAAGGATTGTTTACTTTACGCAAAGTTCTTTTAATGCAGTTGTCTGTTGCATTGAGTTTACACTATGGGTGGGACTCGCAACTTAATACCAGCGAGATGTTCTGGATAGATATCTCAAGGTGGATGATTAGTAGTAGATATTGATGGATTTCGGTCTACTTACTTTGGCGTACCGCCCATGCTTTGAACCTCAACCTTTCTTGCAATGTAGTCAGCATTGGTTTGCGTTCGTGGTCCTGTCAATTGCCCAGCTGTAATTTGTTTACCTCACATAGCTGTTTTATCGTCTTTTGGGAGAGAGACATCACTAGTGAACATCATGAGACTCCGGTCCATATTACCATCATTGATCACATCCGCTACTTACTTTTCGCTATTATTTACTATTGCAAAACATTATCTATCACTACTATCATTGCTTTTAATCCTTTGTGAACTACAAGGCCGGAGGGATTGACAACCTCTCTGTACTCGTTGGGAGCAAAGTTATTTGTATCTGTGTGCAGGTCCACGTTGATTGCTAATATCTGGCGCCGTTAGCAGTTGACACCTACTTGTTGAACCTTGGAGTCTCTGGGGATTCGATCCTTGGCATCTTTGCTAAGGGAAAAACTTCCACAACACAGCATCTTACACCTTCCACTTGGGGTAACCAACGAGGGGTTAGAGGCCCATCAGGGGTGGAGGGGTCACTTGGGTGAAAATCAAGAGTAGGCCCAAGTGTTGAAGTCCATTTGAATTGATTCCAGAGCTCCAAATCCAAAGCAGAAGCAAATGAAAGTCCGGAAAAAGAGAGAAGGCAAAAACCAGGCTGTCACATCACTCAAAGTAGGTTTTGATTGAGCATATACATCGGAGACCTAAATCTCAACAGTCACTTAGATCCCCTTAATAGTACATTTGCTCTATGACTCAAAAAGAGAGATATAAAACTACAAAACAAAAGTCTTCACTACACTTCATAATCCTCTGTGTTAGCTTATTCTTCCTTGAACTGGCATTCCAAAGACTTCATTGTCATCACAATTTTTAGGGGTCATCACTTTCATGTTAAACCAAACACTCTGGGACATATCACCAAACCTCAACATCACACCAGACTCTCAAAGGAAATACATACCCTACAAATACTATGCACAAGGTATTATCGGGCTCCTGCTCCATTGTAATGCCCAGGATGGAGTTATACCTCCTACGTGTCGAGGCACGACTTAAAGGCATAAATCCATCCTAGAATGATCTCAAGTTCGGTAATCTTTGCACATCTCATGTAAAAGAGGGGATTGTAAACAGAAAATAGTTGGCTTACACTCGCCACGTCACAGAATTACAATTCAAGTCTCAATCATCATACATTAAGAACATCACAACCCTCTAAGGGCAAAATCCAAATGTCAAAGTACCAAACTTAAATAACATCCACAGGCGGATCGAATCCTAGTAGGAGTCTCCACTACTGATCATCCGGGTATCGCACATAGTACCGACTACGCTCCTCGTCGTACTCCCAGTCTAGCTCGGTGCCATCACCTGGATAGCTCACTGCTGGACCTGCATCTGGTGTGGTGAAGTAACTGTGAGCCACAGAGGACTCAGCAATCCCGTTCCCGGGTAACAAGACTATTTAAGCCTTTGGGTGAGGATAAGGCTGAAGAAAAGAATAAGTGTCTGCAGCAGCAACTAGCATCTAGCTTACGTGAGTGAGAGCGAGAAGAGAAAGCCTCGGCGAGAAGTGATCACGAAGTGATCCTAGATACAAGCTCCACAAACATAACCCCTCCGTGTTCAACTCCCGAATCCCTATTCGGAAATTGACAGTCACGGAACACACGCTGGTAGTGTATTAGAAACATTGTGTCAAGTTATCTACAACCGGAATTAACAAGCTCCCATCTGCCACATAACCGCGGGCATGGCTTTCGAAAGTTCAACCCCTACAGGGGTGTTCCAACTTGACCCATTACAAGCCCACGATCCGCGGAGTCGCAACTCCAAAGTGGGAAGACCCGAGTATCCTCGGAATCCCGTGCTCAAGATATACCGAACTAAGGTAAGGCTAATCCAGCAAATCCTCCCGGCGTGTCGACACCCTGATAGTAGCCGCGCGTATCTAAGTCTCAGGACACGACCGGATGGGTGAAGCTACGGGTTTTTACCAGACCTTGAGTTTCCTCGAGGTGGCCCCGCAGGCTCCCCGTTTCGGACCAACACTCATGTGGAGCACTGGCCCGGGGTTGTTGATTAAGAAAAAAGGGTTTATAACTCCCTATGCAAGTTTAGTTTGTTATTAGGCAAATAGTACCAATGTTGGGACTTGCTGGAAAAGACTTAGCACTTAGCGGTTTATCGAGGGGGTCCCATACACCCCAACCGTGTTAGGAACGCATAATCAAGGAACATAACACCGGTTTATACGGTTCCTAACGGCATGAGTGGAACAAATCACCAAGCAAAAGGCTTAGCCTTCCACCCTTGCCAACATATAGATGATTTCATTTTAAGCATTTATATAGTGTGATATAACCCAACCAAACTTCAACATGAAGCAAGCATCTTCGATCTTCACCTGCAACTAGCAACGCTATAAGAAGGGCTGAGCGAAGCGTACTTAGCCAAGCAACGGTTTGCATAGGAAGGTTGGTTAAACATGGTAATTGGTTACAAGTAGGAGGCTCACAAGAAGACCATGGGCATCGAGGCAAAACTATAGATCGAGACTACTAGCAATAGGCAAAGATAGTAATGTTATCGGGGTTCGGTCATCTTGCCTGAAGTGAAGTCGTTCGGATCGTAAGAAGGGTCCTCGTGCTCAACCTCGTTGGAAACCTCGTGCTCGTACTCGAACTCAGACTCTGCTTCCGGCTCTAAACAAAACAATCACACCAAGCACCAATCAACAAGATGCAATGCGCACTCAAAAAGATGAATGCATGATGGATGCACTAAGGATGCACACGAAGCACGTAAAATATCACTCAAGCAAAACACCTCAAAACATGATAACAATCTGATATTATTAATCTACACAGAAAATCAATCAAGTTTGATATAAGATTCGCTGAAATCGGAGTTACGGGCTAAAAGTTATGCCCGAAACAAGAATTGAGCGAAAGCTGAAAATTACAGCAACATAGCAACTTCGGAGCTCAAAATAATTGAGCTACAGCACTCAAACAACATGGCAAATGACATGAACACAAACTAGACATATACTACAGCAACTAAGTCCAAAGGTGCACCCCAACGGAGCCACGGATCAATAGCAATGATCTTGGACATATTGAACTTGGCAATAAAATTCTGGCAGCAGAATTTTATTGAAACTTTGGAGCAAAAGATAAACATGCTACAGTCACTCAAATAGGCATGTGAGGACATGGATGGAAAGACAACAATATATACTACAAGGAACAATCAAGATCCACTCCAAAACTATCATGCTTTGTCCTAGAACATCACACGAACATGGCATCGGAACGTTACAGATTTCAGACTTAGTGAAAGACCACTAAGTCTTAAAACAGCAATATCATCATGGCATCTAAAAGAGCATGTTTAAGTCACCTCGAAACTAAACATGGCAAGAGGTAAGCACCTCATCAAAGTACACATGAAGGTGATCCTGAAACACACAAGTATGCATCATAGAGGTGAACACAACGATTGCAACGAGCTCAACAAAATGGCATTTCATAACAAGTGAAACAACATCACAGCCACGTGGCACTTTGCAACGATGATAACAAGGCAATAATAAACCTACCATGCAACCTATCACATACAACATGTAGATCATGGCAGGACGAACACGTGGACATGTCATTTGCATCATTCGGACAAACGAGCTAAAAGATATCACATGGCAAAGGTGGCATAAAAATAACACATAGCAGCAGTTTATATCATGATGCACTCTTGCAACATCAAAACGAGCACCTAGATGATCTCTAACATGCATGACAACAACAGGTAAAACGTAGAGCAAGTCTCCACGAACGTCTGGACATATTATATGCGCGAAACGGAGCACCACACTAAAAGTTAGAGCAGGTCAAACATTGCATCACAGATTAACAAAACAGGGACTTAGGAGGAAAAGAGACTACCTCCGGGTCAACAAAAGTCAACGCGGGCGGCGGGCTGACGGATCGGCCGGAACGGACCCGCGGGGAAGCGGATAGGGCGGAGGCCGGATCGGATCGGGCTAACGGGTCCCGAACTGGGCCCGTTAGGGTTTGAGAAAAAAAACGGCGCCGATCGGATCGAGAGGAGCCTCTGGCTCGAGCGGGGGTGGACGAAAGGCTCGGGCGACCGGAAGGTCGGCCCAGCAGAGCGGCGGCCTGCTTCGGGGCCCGAGGCGGCGGCCTGGGGCGGCTGGGGCTTCGAAGGCCTCGGGCCGGCCGAGCGGCGCCCTGGCTGGAGCGAAGCGGCCCACCCGGCGATGCAACGGGCCTCGCGGCCTGGACCGACGAAGGAAGCCGGCCTGGCCTAGCGGAGGAGAGCTGGCCGCTTGGCGCTGTGGCGATGCGGGATCGGTGGCCGGGCCCGACTCGGGCGATCGAGCCGCCTGGCTCGGGGAGCGCCTGGTCCGAGCGGCGACGGAGGAAAACGGTCGTGGCCCGCCTGCGACCTGGCGATGGGATCCAGCGGGCGACGCTGCGGGATCGGGAGGCTCAGCGAAGGAGTTGACCCTGGCGCGATCTGGAGAGCGTGGGATCCAGATCGGATCGAAGGAAGGATCGCGGGCGCCTGTTCCCAGGAGCGACGGCGGCTGCCTGAACGAGGCCGGCGGCGGAATTCGAGGAAACTAGCCAAGTGGAGTGAGGGGGCTGGCCAGATCCAGATTTTAGGGGGGAAGTGGAGAAGAACTAGGGGACATGCCAAAATAGACCTAGGTCTATTATATAGCAGTTTTTAGGGTTAGGAGGGATCTGGGGTGTTTTAGAGCCCTCCGATCGCGATCCGACGGATCCGATCACGGGGATAGTTTAAAAGGGCCTAGGAGAAGATAAAAGACTGCAGTAGGGGTGTTTCCGGGACTCAAAGTGAAGGCACTTTGGACCCACACGAACAACGGATGGGATAGCCAACGGAGTCCAAACGAGATGAGATTTGAGAGGCGGGTTGCACACAACAAAACAACAACACAGACAACAACCTCGCGGCACACCGGTAACGTTACACGCCCGAAGAACAAAGTAGGCCTACGGGACGTCACGGACACGTGAGGGAGCTCCGGAACGTGAAACGGACAACGGGAAGAAACACGCGGAACCGGATGCAACCGACAACACAAATGCAATGCGATGCACATGTCTACATGATATGAATGAATGCCACACACTCACACAACAAAACGTCGAAACCCGAAAGACAAAGAACCCGGAATGGAAATAGATGAAGCCGGAGATATATTATATGCCCAAAAGGGAAAGTATTACATCCGGGGCATTACAAACTCTCCTCTACTACAAAAAGATCTCGTCCCGAGATCTAGGACTGGAAAAAGGAAGGGTACTCGGAACGAAGATGATCTTCTCGTTCCCAGGTAGCTTCTCGGTCGGTGTGATGTGACCACTTGACTTTCAGAAATTTGATGGACTTGTTGCGGGTCTTGCGTTCGGTTTCTTCGAGAATTGCAACGGGATGCTCTCGGTAGGACAGGTCTTGTTGAAGATCAATCTCCTCAAACGGAATCATGCGCTCAGGTGCCTTGAAGCATTTGCGAAGTTGAGACACATGGAAGACATCATGAACATTGGCGAAGTTTGAAGGGAGCTCAAGTTGATAGGCTAGATCGCATCTTTTGCCAAGAATCTTGAAAGGCCCGACGTATCTAGGAGCAAGCTTTCCTTTGATACCGAATCTTTGGGTTCCTTTCATCGGAGAAACTCGGAGATAGACATGATCGTCGATGTTGAAAGCCAAATCACGATGCTTTCCGTCATAGTAGCTCTTCTGACGCGACTGAGCGGCCTTGAGATTCTCACGTATGACTTTGCACATTTCTTCGTCTTCTGAGATCAAGTCATTGCCAAGAAGTTGACGTTCGCCTGTTTCAGACCAGTTGAGAGGGGTACGGCACTTTCTGCCATAGAGAATTTCAAACGGTGCTTTGCCTGCACTTGCTTCGAAGCTGTTGTTGTAAGAGAACTCGGCAAATGGAAGGCAGTCTTCCCATTTCATGCCGAAGGAGATGACACAGGCTCTGAGCATGTCTTCTAGAATCTGATTCACGCGCTCGACTTGACCACTAGTCTGAGGGTGAAAGGCAGTGCTGAACCTGATCTTCGTGCCCATGGCGGGCTGAAAGGAGTCCCAGAACCTTGATGTGAACAAGCTTCCACGGTCTGAGGATATCACTTGAGGAATGCCATGTAGGGACACAATTCTGGAAGTGTACAGCTCTGCAAGTTGAGCTGCATTGATTGATTCTTTGACTGGAAGAAAGTGAGCGACTTTGGTAAGCTTGTCAATCACCACGAAGATAGCATCATTTCCTCGCTTGGATCTAGGAAAGCCAGTGAAGAAGTCCATTTCAATGTGGTCGAACTTCCACTCGGGGATAGGAAGAGGGTGGCGAAGACCGGCTGGACGTTGATGTTCTGCTTTCACTCTTCTGCATACATCACATTCATTCACGAATTGGGCAATTTCCCTTTTCATGCGTGTCCACCAGTAAGACTGCTTGAGGTCTTGATACATCTTGGAACTGCCAGGATGAATGGAAAGGAGAGAATCATGAGCTTCTTCCATTATGAGCTTCCTGAGATCACCTTTGGGAACAACGAGTCTGTCCTCGAAGAACAAGGTATCTCTCTCATCAACATGGAAGCACTTGTATTTTGGAGTACCCTTTGCAATCCCATGTTTCACTTTCTTCACCATGGTATCACTGAGCTGGGCCTCACGGACTTGATATTCCAAGGTAGGAGCAATTTGGAGATTTGCAAGAAAACCCTGCGCAACAACTTGAAGGTTGAGCTTCCTGAATGCTTCACAAAGCTCAGGCTGGTACGGCTTGATAAGAAGGCTGTTGCAATATGCCTTTCTGCTCAAAGCATCTGCAATCACATTCGCCTTGCCAGGAGTGTATTCAATGCTGGGATTATACTCTTGGATCATTTCAACCCAACGAGTCTGACGGAGGTTCAGATGCGGTTGTGTGAAGATGTACTTCAAGCTCTTGTGATCAGTGAAGATGTCGACCTTTCTGCCCGACAATAGATGTCTCCACGTAATCAGAGCATGTACCACAGCTGCTAGCTCGAGATCATGTGTGGGATAGTTCTTCTCACTTGGCTTTAGCTGACGAGAAGTGTAAGCCACAATTCTCTTATCTTGCATAAGCACACCACCAAGACCTTGAAGAGAAGCATCACAGAATACTTCATAGGGCTTGGATTCATCCGGAGGAGTTAGAACTGGAGCAGAGACAAGCTTATCTTTGAGAGTTTTGAATGCCACTTCACACTCTGGAGACCAAAAGTATTTGACATTCTTCTGAAGCAGGTTGGAAAGAGGCTTGGCAATCTTGGAGAAGTTCTCAACAAACCTTCTGCAATAGCTGGCAAGACCCAGAAAACTGCGGAGCTGCTTGACGTTCTGAGGAGCTTCCCAGTTGACAATTGCTTCAACTTTCTCGGGATTAACCGCAATACCATCAGCTGAGATGATGTGGCCCAGGTATAAAACCTTATCGAGCCAAAACTCGCACTTGGAGAACTTGGCATAGAATTTATGCTCTCGGAGTCGATCAAGAACCAGACGTAAGTGCTTTTTGTGATCTTCTTCATTCTTGGAAAACACCAGAATATCATCCAGATACACAAGCACAAACTCGCCAGTATAGCGGTTGAAGATGTAATGCATCATCCTCGAAAAGGTAGGAGGAGCATTGGCGAGACCGAAGGACATGACGGTATACTCGTATGAACCGTAGCTCGTTCTGAAGGCCGTCTTGGGAATGTCTTCCTCGCGAATGCGAATTTGATGATAGCCCATTCGGAGGTCAAGCTTAGAGAACACTTTAGTGTTGGAAATATGCCCTAGAGGCAATAATATAAGAGTTATTATTATATTTCCTTGTTCATGATAATCGTTTATTATCCATGCTATAATTGTATTGATTGGAAACTTAAATACATGTGTGGATAAATAGACAAACTTTGTGTCCCTAGTAAGCCTCTTCAGGACTAGCTCGTTGATCAAAGATGACCGCGGTTTCCAGGTCATAGACATGAGTTGTCATTTGATAACGGGATCACATCATTAGGAGAATGATGTGATGGACGAGACCCAAACGTTAAACATAGCTTTTGATCGTATCAGTTATCGCTATAGTTTTCTGCATGTCAAGTATAAGTTCCTATGACCATGAGATCATGTAACTCACTGACACCGTAGGAGTGCCTTGTGTGTGCCAAAAGTCGCAACGTAACTGGGTGACTATAAAGGTACTCTACAGGTATCTCCGAAGGTGTCTGTTGAGTTGACATGGATCGAGACTGGGATTTGTCACTCCGTGTGACGGAGAGGTATCTCCGGGCCCACTCGGTAATACGTCATCTCAATGAGCTCAAAGTGACTAAGTAGTTAGTCACGGGATTATGTATTACGGAACGAGTAAAGAGACTTGCCGGTAACGAGATTGAACTAGGTATAGAGATACCGACGATCGAATCTCGGGCAAGTAACATACCGACGAGACAAAGGGAACTGTATACGGGATTACCTGAATCCTTGACATTGTGGTTCATCCGATGAGATCATCGAGGAACGTGTGGGAACCAATATGGGTATCCAGATCCCGCTATTGGTTATTGACCTGGGAGTATCTCGGTCATGTCTGCATAGTTTCCGAACCCGCAGGGTCTACACACTTAAGGTTCGGTGACGCTAGGGTTGTTAGTGAGAACAGTGCATGGTAACCGAAGGTTGTTCGGAGTCCCGGATGAGATCCCGAACGTGACGAGGGTCTTCGGAATGGTCCGGGGACGAAGATTGATATATGGGATGAGAGTAAACGGAGTCCGGAATTGTTCTGGGGAACATCGGGAAGGAATCGGAGAACCGAAAGGTGTTTCGGGGGCCACGGTAAATGTTACGGGCCCTATGGGCCATAAGTGGGGAGACGCAACAGCCCACACAAGGGCTGTGCGCCCCCCCTAGGCTCCTCCACCTGCGCCTAAGGGGCTGGGCCCCCCTAGGGCAGCCGCACCCCTAGGACTTGGGGGGCAAGGCGCCTGGGGGGGGACCCTAACCCTGGCCGCAGCCCCTCCCCTTGGCCGCCACCCCCTAGGGGGAACCCTAGGGGCGCCCCCTCCTCTCTCTCCCCCCTATATAAAGAGAGGTAGAGGGAGGGCAGCAAGACAAGTTCGTGCCTCGGCATTGCCCTCCCTCTCCACGAATATCTTCGTCTAGTTTGCAGTGCTTGGCGAAGCCCTGCTGAAATTCCTTCACCACCATCTCCACCACGCCGTCGTGCTGCTGGGTTTCTCCGTCAACTTCTCCTTCCCCCTTGCTGGATCAAGAAGGAGGAGACGTCCCCGAGCTGCACGTGTGTTGAACGCGGAGGCACCGTCCGTTCGGTGCTGGGATCTTCGGCGATTTGAATCGCGGCGAGTACGACTCCATCAACCGCGTTCTTGAACGCTTCCGCTTAGCGATCTACAAGGGTATGTGGATCCGACTCTTCCCTCGTAGATGCATCTCCTAGATTGATCTTGGTGAGCGTAGGAAAATTTTTGTTTCCCATGCAACGTTCCCCAACAGTGGTATCAGAGCTAGGATCTTGCGTAGATGCTTTCATGAGTAGAACACAAAGGGGTTTGTGGGCGTTGATGTTTAGATTGCTTCCCTCTTTGGTCTTTCTTGATTCAGCGGCATTATGGGATGAAGCGGCCCGGACCAACTTTACATGTCCACGTACATGAGACCGGTTCCATCGACAGACATGTGACTTTTGTTGCATAAGATGGCTGGCGGGTGTCTGTCTCTCCTATCTTAGTTGAATCGGATTCGACGAAGGCGGTCCTTGTAGAAGGTTAAATAGCAACTTAAATATCACCGTTGTGGCTTTGCGTAGGTAAGAAGCGTTCTTGCTAGATACCCATAGCAGCCACGTAAAACATGCAACAACAAATTAGAGGACGTCTAACTTGTTTTTGCAGGGTATGTATGTGATATGATATGGCCAAAGACATGATGAGATATATTTGATGTATGAGATGATCATGTTGTAATAGTTAATATCGACTTGCATGTCGATGTATACGGCAACCGGCAGGAGCCATAGGGTTGTCTTTAATTTTTGTATGACCTGCGTGTCAATCATTAAGCGCTATGTAATGCTTTACTTTATCGCTAAACGGTAGCAATAGTAGTAAGAGCATGGTGGGCGCGCGACAACCCCGTTGGCGACACGATGATGGAGACCATGATGATGGGGATCATGGTGTTACGCCGGTGACGATGGAGATCATGCCGGTGCTTTGGAGATGGAGATCAAAAGCACGAGTTGATGGCCATATCATGTCACTTATGATTTGCATGTGATGTTAATCCTTTTATGCATCTTATTTTGCTTAGGACGACGGTAGCATTATAAGATGATCCCTCACTAAAATTTCAAGATAAAATTGTGTTCCCCCCGAGTGTGCGCCGTTGCGAAGGTTCGTCGTTTCGAAGCACCACGTGATGATCGGGTGTGATAGACTCTACGTTCGCATACAACGGGTGCAAGCCAGTTTTGCACATGCAGAACACTCGGGTTAGACTTGACGGGCCTAGCATGTACAGACATGGCCTCGGAACACGGAAGACCGAAAGGTCGAGCATGAGTCATATAGTAGATATGATCAACATGAAGATGTTCACCATTGACACCACCTCATCTCACGTGATGATCGGACTTGGGTTGGAGGATTTGGATCATGTCACGCTCGGATGACCAGAGGGATGTCAATTTGAGTGGGAGTTATAAGTAATTTGATTAGTTAAAACTCACTTATCATGAACAATAGTCTAAGATGTCTTTGCAAATCTTTTGTTGTAGATGGCTCCCGCAGTAGCTCCCCTGAATTTTAATGCGTTCCTAGAGAAAACTAAGCTGAAAGATGATGGGAGCAACTTTGTGGACTGGCTCCGCAATCTGAGGATCATCCTCACAGCTGCCCAAAAGGTTTATGTCCTAAATGCACCGCTAGGTGAACCCCCCGCTCCGGCCTCTGTGGACGTTATGAACGCCTGGCAGTCACGTGCGGATGACTACTCAGTAGTGCAGTGTGCCATGTTGTATAGCTTGGAAGGAGGACTTCAAAGGCGTTTTGAACGTCATGGAGCATATGAGATGTTCCAGGAGTTGAAGTTCATCTTTGAGAAGAATGCCAAGATCGAGAGGTATGAGACCTCCGATAAATTCTTTGCTTGCAAGATGGAGGAGAATTCGTCTGTCAGTGAGCACTTACTGAAGATGTCTGGGTACTATACCCGCATAGCTGATCTAGGACTTGTGTTCCCGGAGGAGGCTATCATTGACAGAATTCTCCAGTCACTCCCACCTAGCTACAAGAGCTTCGTGCAGCATTATAACATGCAAGGCATGAACAAAACCATCGCCGAGCTGTTTGCGATGCTAAAAGTCGCTGAGTCAGACATCCAGAAGGAGCATCAAGTGTTGATGGTCAATAAAACTACCAGTTTCAAGAAGAATGGCAAGGGCAAGAAGGGTAACTCTAAGAAGGGTGGCAAGGCAGTTGCTCATCCAGTGAAGAAACCCAAGGCTGGGCCCAAGCCAGAGACTGAGTGTTTCTATTGTAAGGGGAACGGCCACTGGAAGCGGAACTGCCCCAAGTATCTGGCAGACAAGAAGGGGGCCAACAACAACAACAAGCAAGGTATATGTGATATACATGTTATTGATGTGTACCTTACCAACTCTCGTTGTAGTGCCTGGGTATTTGATACCGGTTCGGTTGCTCACATTTGCAACTCTAAACAGGAACTACGGAATAGATGGAGGCTGGCGAAGGACGAAGTGACGATGCGCGTGGGGAATGGTTCCAAGGTTGATGTGATCGCCGTCGGCACGCTCGCTCTTCGATTACCATCGGGATTAGTTATGAACCTGAATAATTGTTATTTAGTGCCTGCGTTGAGCATGAACATTATATCTGGATCTTGTTTAATGCGAGACGGTTACTCATTTAAATCAGAGAATAAAGGTCGTTCTATTTATATGGGTAATATCTTTTATGGTCATGCACCCGAAGTAGGGGGTTTATTCTTATTGAATCTCGATAGTGATGATACACATGTTCATAACATTGATGCCAAAAGATGTAGAGTTGATAACAATAGTACCACTTTCTTGTGGCACTGCCGTCTGGGTCATATCGGCGTGAAACGCATGAGGAAGCTCCATGCTGATGGACTTTTGGAATCTCTTGATTTTGAATCACTTGACACATGCGAGCCGTGCCTCATGGGCAAGATGACTAAGACCCCGTTTTCAGGAACAATGGAATGGGCAAGTGACTTATTGGAAATCATACATACTGATGTGTGTGGCCCGATGAGTGTCACGACGCGCGGTGGATATCGTTATTTTCTCACCTTCACTGACGACTTAAGTAGATATGGGTATATTTACTTGATGAAGCATAAGTCTGAAACGTTTGAAAAGTTCAAGCAATTTCAGAGTGAAGTTGAGAATCATCGTAACAAGAAGATCAAGTTCCTACGATCTGATCGAGGGGGAGAGTATCTGAGTTATGAGTTTGGCAATCACTTAAGACAATGTGGAATTGTTTCACAGTTGACGCCACCTGGAACACCACAGCGTAATGGTGTGTCCGAACGTCGTAATCGAACCCTATTAGATATGGTGCGTTCTATGATGTCTCTTGCCGATTTGCCACTATCATTTTGGGGATATGCGTTAGAGACGGCTGCATTCACTTTAAATAGGGCTCCATCTAAGTCCGTTGAGACAACACCGTATGAACTGTGGTTTGGTAAGAAACCTAAGTTGTCTTTTCTCAAAGTTTGGGGTTGCGATGCTTATGTCAAAAGGCTTCAGCCAGAAAAGCTCGAACCCAAAGCGGACAAATGTGTCTTCATAGGATACCCAAAAGAGACGGTTGGGTACACCTTCTATCTCAGATCCGAGGGCAAAGTGTTTGTCGCTAAGAACGGGTCCTTTCTTGAGAAAGAGTTTCTCTCGAGAGAATTGAGTGGGAGGAAGGTAGAACTTGATGAGGTTATTGAACCTCTGCTTCAACCAGAGAGTAGCGCAGCACAGAAAGATGTTTTTGTGGAGCCTGCAACGGTTGAAGAGGAAGCCAATGATGATGATCAAGAAGCTTCTGATCAAGTTACTACCGAACCTCGTAGGTCGACAAGGGTACGCACTGCACCTGAGTGGTATGGTAACCCTGTCTTGGAGGTCATGTTGTTGGACAACAGTGAACCTGCGAGCTATGGAGAAGCGATGGTGGGCCCGGATTCCGACAAATGGTTAGAGGCCATGAAATCCGAGATGGGATCCATGTATGAAAACAAAGTATGGACTTTGGAAGTATTACCTGAAGGGCGGAAGGCCATTCAGAATAAATGGATTTTTAAGAGGAAGACGGACGCTGACGGCAATGTCACCGTGTATAAAGCTCGACTTGTGGCAAAGGGTTTTTCACAAGTTCAAGGAGTTGACTACGATGAGACTTTCTCACCCGTAGCGATGCTTAAATCCGTCCGAATCATGTTAGCAATAGCTGCATTTTTCGTTTATGAAATTTGGCAGATGGATGTCAAAACAGCGTTCCTTAACGGTTTTCTTAAGGAAGAGTTGTATATGATACAACCGGAAGGTTTTGTCGATCCAGAGAATGCTGACAAAGTTTGCAAACTCCAGCGTTCCATTTATGGGCTGGTGCAAGCATCTCGGAGTTGGAATCTTCGCTTTGATGAGGTGATCAAAGCGTTTGGGTTTGTACAAGTTTACGGAGAAGCTTGTATTTACAAGAAAGTGAGTGGGAGCTCTATAGCGTTTCTAATATTATATGTGGATGACATATTGCTGATTGGAAACAATATAGAACTTTTGGATAGCGTGAAGGGGTATTTGAACAAGAGTTTTTCGATGAAGGACCTCGGTGAAGCTGCTTTCATATTGGGCATCAAGATCTATAGAGATAGATCGAGACGCTTGATAGGACTTTCACAAAGTACATACCTTGATAAAGTTTTGAAGAAGTTCAAAATGGATCAATCCAAGAAGGGGTTCTTGTCGGTATTGCAAGGTACAAAGTTGAGTAAGACTCAATGCCCAGTGACTGCGGAAGATAGAGAAAATATGAGTGTCATCCCCTATGCTTCAGCCATAGGCTCTATCATGTATGCAATGCTGTGCACAAGACCAGATGTCAGCCTTGCCATAAGTATGGCCGGAAGGTTTCAAAGTAATCCTGGTTTGGATCACTGGACAGCGGTCAAGAATATCCTGAAGTACCTGAAAAGGACTAAGGAAATGTTTCTCGTTTATGGAGGTGATCAAGAGCTCGTCGTAAAGGGTTACGTCGATGCAAGCTTTGACACTGATCCGGATGACTCTAAGTCTCAAACCGGATACGTATATATTCTCAACGGGGGAGCGGTAAGCTGGTGCAGTTCCAAGCAAAGCGTGGTAGCCGATTCTACATGCGAAGCGGAGTACATAGCTGCCTCGGAGGCGGCAAAGGAAGGTGTCTGGATGAAGGAGTTCATAACAGATCTTGGAGTTGTGCCAAGTGCATTGAACCCAATGACTCTGTTTTGTGACAACACTGGTGCCATTGCTCTAGCCAAGGAACCAAGGTTTCACAAGAGGACCAGACACATAAAGCGACGCTTCAATTCCATCCGCGATTCAGTCATGGAGGAGGACATAAGCATTTGCAAAGTACACACGGATTTGAATGTTGCAGATCCGTTGACGAAGCCTCTTCCACGGGCTAAGCATGATCAACACCAAGACTCTATGGGTGTTAGATTCATTACCTTGTAATGCTAGATTAATGACTCTAGTGCAAGTGGGAGACTGTTGGAAATATGCCCTAGAGGCAATAATATAAGAGTTATTATTATATTTCCTTGTTCATGATAATCGTTTATTATCCATGCTATAATTGTATTGATTGGAAACTTAAATACATGTGTGGATAAATAGACAAACTTTGTGTCCCTAGTAAGCCTCTTCAGGACTAGCTCGTTGATCAAAGATGACCGCGGTTTCCAGGTCATAGACATGAGTTGTCATTTGATAACGGGATCACATCATTAGGAGAATGATGTGATGGACGAGACCCAAACGTTAAACATAGCTTTTGATCGTATCAGTTATCGTTATAGTTTTCTGCATGTCAAGTATAAGTTCCTATGACCATGAGATCATGTAACTCACTGACACCGTAGGAGTGCCTTGTGTGTGCCAAACGTCGCAACGTAACTGGGTGACTATAAAGGTACTCTACAGGTATCTCCGAAGGTGTCTGTTGAGTTGACATGGATCGAGACTGGGATTTGTCACTCCGTGTGACGGAGAGGTATCTCCGGGCCCACTCGGTAATACGTCATCTCAATGAGCTCAAAGTGACTAAGTAGTTAGTCACGGGATTATGTATTACGGAACGAGTAAAGAGACTTGCCGGTAACGAGATTGAACTAGGTATAGGGATACCGACGATCGAATCTCGGGCAAGTAACATACCGACGAGACAAAGGGAACTGTATACGGGATTACCTGAATCCTTGACATTGTGGTTCATCCGATGAGATCATCGAGGAACGTGTGGGAACCAATATGGGTATCCAGATCCCGCTATTGGTTATTGACCTGGGAGTATCTCGGTCATGTCTGCATAGTTTCCGAACCCGCAGGGTCTACACACTTAAGGTTCGGTGACGCTAGGGTTGTTAGTGAGAACAGTGCATGGTAACCGAAGGTTGTTCGGAGTCCCGGATGAGATCCCGGACGTGACGAGGGTCTCCGGAATGGTCCGGGGACGAAGATTGATATATGGGATGAGAGTAAACGGAGTCCGGAATTGTTCTGGGGAACATCGGGAAGGAATCGGAGAACCGAAAGGTGTTTCGGGGGCCACGGTAAATGTTACGGGCCCTATGGGCCATAAGTGGGGAGACGCAACAGCCCACACAAGGGCTGTGCGCCCCCCCTAGGCTCCTCCACCTGCGCCTAAGGGGCTGGGCCCCCCTAGGGCAGCCGCACCCCTAGGACTTGGGGGGCAAGGCGCCTGGGGGGGGGGGAACCCTAACCCTGGCCGCAGCCCCTCCCCTTGGCCGCCACCCCCTAGGGGGAACCCTAGGGGCGCCCCCTCCTCTCTCTTCCCCCTATATAAAGAGAGGTAGAGGGAGGGCAGCAAGACAAGTTCGTGCCTCGGCATTGCCCTCCCTCTCCACGAATATCTTCGTCTAGTTTGCAGTGCTTGGCGAAGCCCTGCTGAAATTCCTTCACCACCATCTCCACCACGCCGTCGTGCTGTTGGGTTTCTCCGTCAACTTCTCCTTCCCCCTTGCTGGATCAAGAAGGAGGAGACGTCCCCGAGCTGCACGTGTGTTGAACGCGGAGGCACCGTCCGTTCGGTGCTGGGATCTTCGGCGATTTGAATCGCGGCGAGTACGACTCCATCAACCGCGTTCTTGAACGCTTCCGCTTAGCGATCTACAAGGGTATGTGGATCCGACTCTTCCCTCGTAGATGCATCTCCTAGATTGATCTTGGTGAGCGTAGGAAAATTTTTGTTTCCCATGCAACGTTCCCCAACATTTAGCTCCTTTGAGCTGCTCGAAGAGTTCGTTGATGTTGGGGAGCGGATATTTGTTCTTAATTGTCTTCTTGTTCAATGGCCGGTAGTCAACACAGAGACGCTCCGTGCCATCTTTCTTCTTGACAAACAAGACACCACATCCCCATGGAGATGTACTAGGCCTAATGAGACCCATACTCTCCTGCTTATCAAGCTGCTTCTTCAATTCCTTCAATTCATCCGGAGAGAGCTTGTACGGACGCCGGCATGTTGGCTCAGTACCCGGCTCGAGTTCAATAACGAATTCCACCTGACGGTGTGGAGGCATGCCTGGAAGTTCTTTAGGAAAGACGTCTTGATATTCGTTCACCACCGGAATTTGAGATATGGCATTAATTTCGCCCTTATCATTAAGAGAGAAAAGTCTGATAGTATTATCCCTTGAAGCAAAGATAATCACATCTTCATCAGAATGAGTCAACTTGACTTCCTTTTGAGCACAATCAATGTGAGCATCATGCTGAGAAAGCCAATCCATTCCGAGGATGAGGTCGATGTCAGAATTACCAAGAATCACCGGAGAAGCCAAAAATCGATAATCACCCATGCGAATAGAAACATCCGGAGCATATATGTTGGAAGACATACGTCTCCCCGGAGAAATAACTTGCAACTTCTGAGGCAGACTTTGGATGTCAACATTATTCTTGGATGTAAATGGTTGAGACATGAAAGAGCATGAAGCACCCGAATCAAATAACACTTTAGCAGGGATAGAGTTAACTGGAAGGTTACCCAAAATGACATCAGAAGAATTCTCCGCTTGTGCTGCATTCATCAGATTGACCCTTGCTGCCTTTGGATCATGCCTGACAATAGCTGAACTCACAGGTGGAGGAGGTGGAAGACGCTTCGGATTCGGACATCTGTTGGCATAGTGACCTTTCTGAGTGCATTTGTTGCAAGTCACTTCTGAGAGAGGACGGAAATGAGAGCCACTTGACTTGGAGCCTTGAGACTGAAACTGCTTCTTCGACTGGTTGCTCGGGTTGGGTGGGTGGGAGAAACCACGACCACTAGAGTTCTTGTTGTTGAAGTTGTTGGAGTTGTTGTATGGAGCTCGAATCACTGGAGGAGGAGGAAGCCAGAATTTCTGTTGTTTCGCAGCCAACTGAGACGATGAGGAAGAGTGAACAGCATCTCGAATTCTCTTCTTAGAAGCCTCCATCTTAAGCTGAGCTGCTTCTTGTTTCAAAGCCATGTTATAGAACTTGTCGAATTCATCGGGCTCGAACAAAGTGAGAGCAAGCTGAAGTTCATCATTGAGACCTCCACGGAACTGATAGATTTTACTCTTGGCATCTGGAATGTCTTGCTTAGCATATCGAGCAAGGTTTTGGAACTTGACATTATACTGATAGACTGTCATGGAGCCCTGCTTCAGGTTGCGGAATTGCTCACGCATACCCTCGATAACACTTGTAGGAATGTGGTGCGAACGGAAATCCTTGCAGAAATTCTCCCAAGAGATCACTTGACCTGGCCTGGAGTCTTTGTACTGCTGCCACCAATCAGCTGCTTGATCTTTCAGTTGGAAGGCTGCAAACTTCACATAATCATCTTCCCTCACGTTACTGCACTCAAAATGCTTCTTGATATCGGTTAGCCAATCTTCAGCATCAAGAGGGTCGACACAGTAACTGAAAGCTTTAGGATTGTTGGCCAAGAACTGGTTAAGGGTAGCATGGTGCTGCTGGAAGAAGTTGCCTTGGTTCCCTGGAACACCCTGATTAGCTTGCATGGCTTGCATCTGCTGCATCATCTGCATCATGAACTGAGTGTTCTGAGCTGTAGTCTGCATAATTGCTCTCCAAGCCTCAGGCGGAGGAGGAGGGGAAGGAGGATGTTCTGGGACCTCTTCCACCTCTGGGTTAGCGTTGGGAACCTTTTTCGGAGCCATCCTGTAAGAGATGACCACGAATCAGCAATTGATTGACAAAGGAATAAGCTGAATCAATGGCATGAATTGCATCAAGTCTTCACAATAATCATTCGAACAATAAGAACGAATGAAATCATTCGAACAAGAGGAACGAATGAAATTCTTAGTTAAATGATAACATCAATCTTCACGAGAAGCCACATAGGGGACAAAATAAAAATAAGAAAAACAACAAGGTACGGATGGGAACAAACACAAGAGAGGAGTTTCGTTCTAACATCTTTGTGCTGAAAGCATATGAACGCGTTACGAAAAGGTTTTGCAATCCCCGGATCAGCATAGCCAAGGACCCTTTAAGATGCAAATCCTGATAGTAACATCGGTCATATAACCACTTCACTCAATGTAGAACCCCGAACTCACTAACCTACATTCGTTGGAAGAATGCCTACGATCTACTGGATAAACCCACCTATAGATTTCCGAAAGATTCCAGTTATGCAATCAGGTGTTGGGGATACACGGGAAGCACCGCGCAATCAACTCTAAACCTACATCCAGGTGTATCCATCCTTCAAGACATAACCAGTCTTTCTCGGAAACTGTGTACCTCGGACCTTCGAAAAGCATCCACTATAACTAGCTATGGCAATACTCCCGAACTACCTCCCCAGTACTGGGTAATGTCGGGGTTATCTTGCCACTGGCCGTATAGGGGAGATTTTCGATGTCGGCCGTCTTAAGTATTTAGTACTGCCGCGATATGCTTGTGACAACAATACCCCGAAGCTCAACTCCTCGGAAACAGGAGGCATCGAGAACAATATCCTTGTCACGAGAACATCGAAACAATCCCAGAATACTCGCAGGATTCCTAAAAAAAAATTGTGCAATTTTTGAAGATAGGAGAGACAAGAGTAGTCGTCAGGAGTCCTCACCAGAGGGAAAGGGGATGAGAAGCAAAGAAATCCTACTCTCCGATATAATATAGGACTCAAAAAGTTTTTAGTGTGTGCCTAGACTCGACCGTCAGCGATTCGATCAAAAAGTGGGGGCTCCTAGGTCGGAGAAGGCTCTGAATACCAACTTGTAATGCCCAGGATGGAGTTATACCTCCTACGTGTCGAGGCACGACTTAAAGGCATAAATCCATCCTAGAATGATCTCAAGTTCGGTAATCTTTGCACATCTCATGTAAAAGAGGGGATTGTAAACAGAAAATAGTTGGCTTACACTCGCCACGTCACAGAATTACAATTCAAGTCTCAATCATCATACATTAAGAACATCACAACCCTCTAAGGGCAAAATCCAAATGTCAAAGTACCAAACTTAAATAACATCCACAGGCGGATCGAATCCTAGTAGGAGTCTCCACTACTGATCATCCGGGTATCGCACATAGTACCGACTACGCTCCTCGTCGTACTCCCAGTCTAGCTCGGTGCCATCACCTGGATAGCTCACTGCTGGACCTGCATCTGGTGTGGTGAAGTAACTGTGAGCCACAGAGGACTCAGCAATCCCGTTCCCGGGTAACAAGACTATTTAAGCCTTTGGGTGAGGATAAGGCTGAAGAAAAGAATAAGTGTCTGCAGCAGCAACTAGCATCTAGCTTACGTGAGTGAGAGCGAGAAGAGAAAGCCTCGGCGAGAAGTGATCACGAAGTGATCCTAGCTACAAGCTCCACAAACATAACCCCTCCGTGTTCAACTCCCGAATCCCTATTCGGAAATTGACAGTCACGGAACACACGCTGGTAGTGTATTAGAAACATTGTGTCAAGTTATCTACAACCGGAATTAACAAGCTCCCATCTGCCACATAACCGCGGGCACGGCTTTCGAAAGTTCAAACCCTGCAGGGGTGTTCCAACTTGACCCATTACAAGCCCACGATCCGCGGAGTCGCAACTCCAAAGTGGGAAGACTCGAGTATCCTCGGAATCCCGTGCTCAAGATATACCGAGCTAAGGTAAGGCTAATCCAGCAAATCCTCCCGGCGTGTCGACACCCTGATAGTAGCCGCGCGTATCTAAGTCTCAGGACACGACCGGATGGGTGATGCTACGGGTTTTTACCAAACCTCGAGTTTCCTTGAGGTGGCCCCGCAGGACCCCCAGTTCGGACCAACACTCATGTGGAGCACTGGCCCGGGGTTGTTGATTAAGAAAAGGGTTTATAACTCCCTATGCAAGTTTAGTTTGTTATTAGGCAAATAGTACCAATGTTGGGACTTGCTGGAAAAGACTTAGCACTTAGCGGTTTATCGAGGGGGTCCCATACACCCCAACCGTGTTAGGAACGCATAATCAAGGAACATAACACCGGTTTATACGGTTCCTAACGGCATGAGTGGAACAAATCACCAAGCAAAAGGCTTAGCCTTCCACCCTTGCCAATATATAGATGATTTCATTTTAAGCATTTATATAGTGTGATATAACCCAACCAAACTTCAACATGAAGCAAGCATCTTCGATCTTCACCTGCAACTAGCAACGCTATAAGAAGGGCTGAGCGAAGCGTACTTAGCCAAGCAACGGTTTGCATAGGTAGGTTGGTTAAACATGGCAATTGGTTACAAGTAGGAGGCTGACAAGAAGACCATGGGCATCGAGGCAAAACTATAGATCAAGACTACTAGCAATAGGCAAAGATAGTAATGTTATCGGGGTTCGGTCATCTTGCCTGAAGTGAAGTCGTTCGGATCGTAAGAAGGGTCCTCGTGCTCAACCTCGTTGGAAACCTCGTGCTCGTACTCGAACTCAGACTCTGCTTCCGGCTCTAAACAAAACAATCACACCAAGCACCAATCAACAAGATGCAATGCGCACTCGAAAAGATGAATGCATGATGGATGCACTAAGGATGCACACGAAGCACGTAAAATATCACTCAAGCAAAACACCTCAAAACATGATAACAATCTGATATTATTAATCTACACAGAAAATCAATCAAGTTTGATATAAGATTCGCTGAAATCGGAGTTACGGGCTAAAAGTTATGCCCGAAACAAGAATTGAGCGAAAGCTGAAAATTACAGCAACATAGCAACTTCGGAGCTCAAAATAATTGAGCTACAGCACTCAAACAACATGGCAAAGGACATGAACACAAACTAGACATATACTACAACAACTAAGTCCAAAGGTGCACCCCGACGGAGCCACGGATCAATAGCAATGATCTTGGACATATTGAACTTGGCAATAAAATTCTGGCAGCAGAATTTTATTGAAACTTTGGAGCAAAAGATAAACATGCTACAGTCACTCAAATAGGCATGTGAGGACATGGATGGAAAGGCAACAATATATACTACAAGGAACAATCAAGATCCACTCCAAAACTATCATGCTTTGTCCTAGAACATCACACGAACATGGCATCGGAACGTTACAGATTTCAGACTTAGTGAAAAACCACCAAGTCCTAAAACAGCAATATCATCATGGCATCTAAAAGAGCATGTTTAAGTCACCTCGAAACTAAATATGGCAAGAGGTAAGCACCTCATCAAAGTACACATGAAGGTGATCCCGAAACACACAAGTATGCATCATAGAGGTGAACACAACGATTGCAACGAGCTCAACAAGATGGCATTTCATAACAAGTGAAACAACATCACAGCCACATGGCACTTTGCAACGATGATAACAAGGCAATAATAAATCTACCATGCAACCTATCACATACAACATGTAGATCATGGCAAGACGAACACGTGGACATGTCATTTGCATCATTCGAACAAACGAGCTAAAAGATATCACATGGCAAAGGTGGCATAAAAATAACACATAGCAGCAGTTTATATCATGATGCACTCTTGCAACAGCAAAACGAGCACC
Organism: Secale cereale; assembly: GCA_902687465.1. Taxonomy (NCBI): domain Eukaryota; kingdom Viridiplantae; phylum Streptophyta; class Magnoliopsida; order Poales; family Poaceae; genus Secale; species Secale cereale. Next base: position 834,446,480 of record LR738711.1, on the reverse strand, counting down.
TAGATGATCTCTAACATGCATGACAACAACAGGTAAAACGTAGAGCAAGTCTCCACGAACGTCTGGACATATTATATGCGCGAAACGGAGCACCACACTAAAAGTTAGAGCAGGTCAAACATTGCATCACAGATTAACAAAAACAGGGACTTAGGAGGAAAAGAGACTACCTCCGGGTCAACAAAAGTCAACGCGGGCGGCGGGCTGACGGGTCGGCTGGAACGGACCCGCGGGGAAGCGGATAGGGCGGAGGCCGGATCGGATCGGGCTAACGGGTCCCGAACTGGGCCCGTTGGGGTTTGAGAAAAAAAACGGCGCCGATCGGATCGAGAGGAGCCTCTGGCTCGAGCGGGGGTGGACGAAAGGCTCGGGCGACCGGAAGGTCGACCCAGCAGAGCGGCGGCCTGCTTCGGGGCCCGGGGCGGCGGCCTGGGGCGGCTGGGGCTTCGAAGGCCTCGGGCCGGCCGAGCGGCGCCCTGGCTGGAGCGAAGCGGCCCACCCGGCGATGCAACGGGCCTCGCGGCCTGGACCGACGAAGGAAGCCGGCCTGGCCTAGCGGAGGAGAGCTGGCCGCTTGGCGCTGTGGCGATGCGGGATCGGTGGCCGGGCTCGACTCGGGCGATCGGGCCGCCTGGCTCGGGGAGCGCCTGGTCCGAGCGGCGACGGAGGAAAACGGTCGTGGCCCGCCTGCGACCTGGCGATGGGATCCAGCGGGCGACGCTGCGGGATCGGGAGGCTCAGCGAAGGAGTTGACCCTGGCGCGATCTGGAGAGCGCGGGATCCAGATCGGATCGAAGGAAGGATCGCGGGCGCCTGTTCCCAGGAGCGACGGCGGCTGCTTGAACGAGGCCGGCAGCGGAATTCGAGGAAACTAGCCAAGTGGAGTGAGGGGGCTGGCCAGATCCAGATTTTAGGGGGGAAGTGGAGAAGAACTAGGGGACATGCCAAAATAGACCTAGATCTATTATATAGCAGTTTTTAGGGTTAGGAGGGATCTGGGGTGTTTTAGAGCCCTCCGATCGCGATCCGACGGATCCGATCGCGGGGATAGTTTAAAAGGGCCTAGGAGAAGATAAAAGACTGCAGTAGGGGTGTTTCCGGTACTCAAAGTGAAGGCACTTTGGACCCACACGAACAACGGATGGGATAGCCAACGGAGTCCAAACGAGACGAGATTTGAGAGGCGGGTTGCACACAACAAAACAACAACACAGACAACAACCTCGCGGCACACCGGTAACGTTACACGCCCGAACAACAAAGTAGGCCTACGGGACGTCACGGACACGTGAGGGAGCTCCGGAACGCGAAACGGATAACGGGAAGAAACACGCGGAACCGGATGCAACCGACAACACAAATGCAATGCGATGCACATGTCTACATGATATGAATGAATGCCACACACTCACACAACAAAACGACGAAACCCGAAAGACAAAGAACCCGGAATGGAAATAGATGAAGCCGGAGATATATTATATGCCCAAAAGGGAAAGTATTACATCCGGGGCATTACATCCATCTTGTCCCCGACGAATGAATAGAATCTGGAACAAAGCTGGGCTGGAACTCTCTCAAACAACTCCCGACGATGCTAGTATGGGAAATGATGGCGAGGGGGTTTCCCAACTTAAGGACGTCGGTTGTTTATTTTTAAACGACAAATGTCAGAAACTCGATGCGAGATATTCAACATCTTATCTTCCAATGTATTCATGCTCGAGAACTATGGAACCTACTTGGCATTTCAGATCTCATTTATTCAGCGAGCCGGTTGATAGGTTCGGTTCGGTAATTTTCGAACATGTTCTTTCCTTGCCTGATGAACAACTATTTTTTCCAAAGGAATAAACCAAATATCCCCCCCCCCAAAAAAAAGATGAACAACTAAGTTTATACCCCAAGTCTGAATGCCAAGCAAGTTCTAGTTGTTAGGAGCTGGTACCTTTGGTGGATTCGGCACCAAGTCAGGCACAATCAAGCCCCACGCCCCACCCCCACAATGGAGATGGCCAATTTTAGTGTTGTCAATAGCGAGCAACTTAACAACTTTTAGAATACATTTTTTCAGGTCTCTTCCGAGTCTGATGTGAAATGGTGCAAGGCTGATCCATGTCCATTAAACTGAATGTGGATGCAACATTCTTTTTGGATGAAAGAGTAGACACAACTGCTGCTATTTTACGAGATGACACCGGTAATTTCTTGTCTGCTCAATGCAAGTTTGTTCTATAGGCTGCCGACATAATTACAACAGAAAAATGGATATGAGAAATGGTCTGGAACTTGCTAACTCCCTTGGCTTCAACTGGATGGAGGCAAAATATGTCCCTCTTCAAGTGATTAATTTTTGCACCGGGCAAGCAAGATGGTGGGATGAGGCATCGACAACACTCATAGAGTGTGTGGATATAGCTACAATGATTGGCAAGGTCATATTTAAGTATTGTTTTCCTTCGTCTAATCAAATGACTCATGTGATGGCAAACTAAAGTTATTGTAATCATTGCAATTTTAGTTGGTTAGATGAGCCTAATGACTTTGTTGTCAGTAAGCTCATGAACGACATAATTTTATTTTGATTTTAACAAGCTAGCCATGACGGTCTTCTAAAAAGGGACAACTTTTTTTAGGCTAATCAAACACTTTATGTATCGCTCAAGAATGTTTAGAGGAATGCATTTGAGATCATGAGGTTGTAGTAGACAAACATGGCGGCCTAGAGAAAGACTAAGTGTGTACTTAGCTAGGCTATGTGCGTCAATATTCAAGGACCTTCAAAAAGAAAAGAGCAGCGCTTGAAATCTAAAGACATGAGCTGAATTTCTCGGATGATGTGACCATATTTCCCACCATTGCCCTCTGAAATATTTGAGACCACCAACTTGCAGCTGGACCCGACGACGATATGTTTGCATAAGATCAGAAGCTAATGACATGGTTGCTCTTGTATATTGTACCATTGGCTCCACGATTTGAACACCTGAAAACAACGTTATCTACCTTGATATTACCATAGTCTAGCGGTGCTGGGGGAGGAGCGGTGTTGGGGGGGAGGAGCAGCAAGAGCAAGTTTCGTGATCGGTTTTGTGTCCACACCAGCACAAGAGTTGGTCTACATGCATTTATTTTCTCTATGAACTAATCAATGAATGCATGTGTGTTGGTCGGGCTCTGAAAATCATTCTCGTGGATCGTTTTCTGTCTGGCGTGCCAAATTTCTCATAAAGTGACGAGCACACGAATGATGTTGGGTGGGGGAGCTTCTCCATGACAATGAATATCCAATGCTTTGCATGAGGCTCTGATGTTTCACTTGTGACATTCACTAGGTCTTGGTCATCGACAGCCCAAACACACCAAGACATGGTGCATTCCAACTGTGAGTGCCGTCATGAATTAACATTTCTGCACAAGACACAATTCCTGGTTGTAGCCATACTGTGATGGAGTAAATCAACCGACGGTATTGATTGTTGAGCCAACCTCCAAAGGAAGATTCTAATTTCAAGGGCACTTGAACTTTCCTTATACGACACCATGATCGATGTTCGGCTTCGGAGTTTGACGAGTCCTCTAGACAGTGCTTTGTGGTGACAAGCATCCAGTAAGCTGATCTAAAGGAGAAGGTCCCCTTTCGATCGTGACTCCAGGATCAGAAATCCTCAGTCCGCCGGGTGCATAATGGAATAGAAAGAATCGCCTCAGCAGTAAAAGCCATGAATGTGTTTCAAACCAGCTCCCTGTCCTAGTCTCCAGTAATGTGCAAGATGAGTTCGCGAACCAACTGTGGTGTATCTCACGTCAAACTTGTGATGCATCTCATGTTAAAATCTTGAGGAAGCCAGTTGTCACGCCATATATGAGTCGTTGCACCATTACCATCTCTACGTATCAGGCCTTGAGCAAGTTGAGCAAGTATCCTCTCCGATCCTTTTTAGTTCGCGTATAAGATTTGTCTGAAATCAAGCCTTCTAAAGTTTGAACAACTTTGTGGGGAAAAAATACCATCATTCATAATGTGAAATTAATATCAGTAGATGCGTCATGACTTAAATTTTCATATTGTATAGCTTTAGCATGATACTTCATACGTTCCTAAATATAAGTCTTTGTAGATATTCCATTATGGACTACATACGAAGCAAAATGAGTGAATCTACACTCTAAAATGCACCTACATACATACGTATGTGGTCCATAGTGAAATCTCTACGAAGACTTATATTTAGGAACGGAGGGGGTAGATGTTAATATATTTCATATAAATATGGTCAAACTTTATGAAATTTGACTTCAGACAATTCTTATATATAGACAATTTTTATATACATAGTAAAAATGACCGAAAGGAGTACAAAGCTTCAAAGATTGCACGGATGGTGAGCTACCCAACTCCGATTAATTCAGATCGTGGGAAGTACTCCCTCTGTCCCATAATATAAGAACGTTTTTGACACTACACGTTCTTATATTATTGGACGAAAGAAATACCTTTTTTCATGGGAAGTACCTTGCCTTAGAATCCTTGCACAGCAGACCGGAGAAGACGGAGCCGCCGGCGGGACCTTGGGGCCGAGGGGCCACTTGTCACCGGCTCCGGCCCATACAAATTGCGAGTCGTACAGTCAGGCCGGGCCAGAACAAACCAGCGCCAGCATCACGGACCACGTGAACAAAGGGGGCCCG
>LR738711.1:834418549-834440884 GCA_902687465.1 Secale cereale | reverse complement strand
AACCTGAATCATCCACCCACCACTTCCACTCCGGCAGAGAGCACCCGGACGGCGGAGAAAACAAACCATGGCCGCTCCCGGCCAACTGCTCCCCTTGACCCGCTCGCTCCTGCCTCCCTCCGCTCCCCCCTTCCTCTCCGGCCGCCGTCGCCTGCCTCCTCCCGCCCGCGCTCAAACCTCGCCTCGGCCACCATGGCAGCCCCGCCGCCTCCCGTGTCCTTCTCCCCTCCAGCCGCTCCGCCCTCTCGCCAGGCACAGGACCCGCCACGTTGCTGCGCCTCCTGGGGCCTCCGCCGCCGGAGGAGGCGAGGCACAGGCCCTGGCGGCGGAGTTCATGACGTCTGAGAGGGTGAAGGTGGCGGCGATGCTGGGGCTGGCCCTCGCGCTCTGCAACGCCGACCGCGTCGTCATGTCCGTGGCCATCGTCCCGCTCTCCCAGGCCTACGGATGGACCCCTTCCTTCGCCGGCGTCGTGCAGGTTCCCAGCTCTCGCTGCTTCTGTTTACTGTTGATTGTCTGCACTACACTACACCACCATTCCATCAGTGACTGTGTTTGGTCGCTCAACTGCGACGATTATAAGGTTTAAACAGGTGGTCCAGTGCTCAATTGCAATTACGGTTTAATACTTTAACGGTGGCATGGCTCGGATGACACGCTGGTATAAGACTTAATACATTTTCCACTAAATCAGTGACTCACATGCTAATTCTTTCAGTTTCTTTATCCATAGTTTCCTCCCTTGGCAGCTGTAAAGAAATGCACAAACTATTGCGCAAAATACAAGTCCGGGTGTCTGTCCACCTTAACCAAACTATGGAGTGCCCATTGCTTATACTGTTCTACTCCCTCGGTTCCGATTTACTCGTCGTGGTTTTAGTTCAAATTTGAACTAAAACGACGACGAGTAAATCGGAATGGAGGGAGTAGTTTTCTAATTCTACATGACTTTGTGCCTCTTCCTTGAATGATGTGGTGATGCCATTGTGTTTTTTATGCTTCATACAGTCGTCCTTCCTTTGGGGATATCTGATATCACCTATAATCGGTGGAGCGCTTGTTGACTACTACGGCGGGAAGCGAGTCATGGCGTATGGTGTGGCTTTATGGTCCTTCGCTACATTCCTTTCCCCTTGGGCAGCTGCGCGCTCACTTTGGTTGTTCATCTCAACGAGAATTCTGCTCGGTGTTGCAGAAGGAGTGGCATTGCCATGTATGAACAATATGGTGCTGAGGTATTTCTTTTGATTTCTGTAATTTTTGTTCACTTGATCAATCTTCACGCTTTTACCAGAACCTAGTATTTATATTTGTTTTTGCTGCCCTGCCCGTCAAGATTTATGAAAACGTTTACATTGGGCCTTTTCTTACAGGTGGTTTCCTCGTACTGAACGATCTAGTGCTGTGGGGATCGCGATGGCTGGCTTTCAGCTTGGAAATACCATTGGCTTACTTCTTTCCCCTATTATCATGTCACGAATTGGGACATTTGGACCGTTTGTGATTTTTGGTTTGTTTGGATTTCTGTGGGTGCTGGTGTGGATATCTGCTATAACGGGAACTCCTGGTGAACATCCTCAAATATCAGCATATGAACTAGAGTATATAACAAAGGGTCAGAAATTGGTGAAACCTCAAGTTCAAGGTGAAAAACTAAGAAAGATCCCTCCGTTTAGAAACCTACTTTCTAAATGGCCGACCTGGGCTTTAATTTCTGCAAATGCTATGCATAGCTGGGTAACTCCTATAAACTTAACTCTTGGTTAGATTGTGCCATGTGAAGAATACTGTTTATGGGTAATCTCTTGAGGGCTGTGTTATTTTTTCAGGGCTATTTCGTCATCCTTTCATGGATGCCAGTGTATTTCAAAACCGTAAGCCCTGATTCCGCTGCATGTTTCTAGACTAAACAAACTGATTCTCCCTGTGGTTTATGAAATATTTCCTTGGTGGTCAGATATTTCATGTCAATCTGAGAGAAGCTGCATGGTTTAGTGCAATTCCCTGGGTCATGATGGCAGTTTTAGGTTATGTGGCTGGTGTTGTATCAGACACACTTATCCGAAATGGCACAAGCATTACTTCAACTCGGAAGATAATGCAGGTGTGTTGCTGAAAATTTTCAGGTTAAAATAAAAGTGCAGAATCATCATTGTGTTTTTAGTTTGTTTTATTGAATAAGATCTTGAGTACACCTCCGCATTCTTACCAAACATACCATAATTTTGTGATATGATGCGCGTTAATTAGTGGCAGTTGGTTTCACAAGATACATCAATCAGCATATGTTAAATTTGTAAGTTATTGTATGTTTGGAATGCAAGGCATGGATATTCTCAAAGCAACCTTACATATGTTAAATTTGTAAGCTATTGCATGTTTGGAATGCAAGGCATGGATATTTTCAAAGCAAATATTAACATAGGTGACCCTTCATGAACAACAACTTTACCAATCTAACCTTTTTTTTGTTATCCAGCTTGGCTAAATTATAGTCAGAGCTGATTGTATATCCGTAACACAATTTTCACAATGGTAAATCACAGCAGAATACTCTGGTGAAAAATGCGAAATTTTTGTGCTACCACCTGCCGTTTATTTAATTAATATTGATTTGAAAATCAAATTTGTCATCTCAATGTGGATATATGCTGCTGGAATTAAATCCAAGCTTTGACCCTTTGATATTGTTTCGTGCAGACAATTGGCTTTGTGGGTCCTGGTATTGCTCTTATTGGTTTGAATGCAGCAAAGAGTCCAGCCATTGCTTCAGCTTGGCTAACTATTGCTGTTGGTTTGAAGTCCTTTGGACACTCAGGATTCCTTGTAAATTTTCAGGTGTTTAAACTTGTATACATTAGTTCAGTGTGCGAAGCAGTCACCTTTTTTTTTTTAATTTCATCCCTCCACCCCTCACTCCCCTCCCCTGACACCCAATTTGGATTCTCTTTCTCATCTGATGGAATTAATTTTTAAATTCTTACCAGGAGATTGCCCCACAATATGCTGGAGTGCTACATGGTACTAAATAAGTTCCTTGTGCTCCCTGTGTTTTAGTTATAGATTTTGTGCATATGCATTACTATATTTAATCTATGTTTGTGTGTTAACAGGAATGGCAAATACGGCTGGAACATTTGCTGCCATTTTAGGAACTATTGGAGCAGGATTCTTTGTTGATCGGATGGGTTCTTTCCGCGGATTTTTAACATTAACATCACTTCTATATTTCAGCAGTGCCCTGTTCTGGGATATCTTTGCTACCGGAGAGCGTGTTGATTTTGATGGCACTAGCTAGCGCCAAAGAGGAAATATGCAGTGAACGATTTGACGATTCACTGGAGAGTATTGTGGCATCATCATCTGGGATAGTACCAAAAATTTCCATGAACGTAGGAGATGAGCATTACACATCCGGAGTACAACACCCTGTGCTTCAATGTAGTGGAAGTATGCGGTGAATTGCCTTAATTGTGGAAGCAGAGTTTCAGAGGTTTAGATCATGTGAATCTTTCTGATGCGCAAGTCCGGAATGTGAATTTCAGGAGTCAAGGATACCTGAAGCATGCCAGAGAATAAATGTCGGTGTAGGAGCTGTACTTTAGGGGTGGCAAACTGGCAATGGCAGTGGTAGAGATTGAAAATAATGGCCAGTATGGTTGAATGGCTTGATCTAGCATAGTTTGGTGAGGCAAGAGTTGCCCTTGTTTAAAATGGCTAGCAGATGTACTGCATGATTAGTGAAAAGGTGAGACCAGGAACTCACGAACAAAGTGGGGAACCTGTTGAGGGTGTAAAGACAGCAATATAAGTCGTGGAGGGCATTTAAACTCATGATGCGAGGCTACTATAAAGACGGCGTTTCATGATAGCTGTCCATTGATCGAAGGAGAATTATAGTTATTGCAATATCTTACTGTTTATAAATGTGCGAAAAATATTGTATGGTTGTAACTATCAGCATACCCAGTCCCCTCAAATATTGATGTGCTGTGAAACAGAGGGGGCGCATTGAGTTCTAAAACGCCACTTGGAGCTCCCCGCTGATGCCAAACAGGGCTTAGGGTGTCAAAATGCCCTGAATAAAAGAAGAAGAAAAAAACAGCTGCTGTGCAATCATGGACGAACGTGTACATCCTGGTCATATCGACTCTTACTGAAAGAACAAACACCAAACTACCTGAAAATCAACTGCTGGCCATATTGACTCTTACTGAAAGAACAAGCACCAAACCTGAAAATCAACTGCTGGGGTGGCGTACGACATCATAACGGCAAGTCATCCCTCATGGGCCTGAACCATCCAGATGATCAATCTAAACTTCCTGTCCAGCAGAGAATGTAAAGCTTCCTTCGCTAGGGTTAGAACTCCAGAGTACAGGACGGCACAGGATGAAGCCTGCTGCACTTCTCTCTGGCTAAGAATCTGAAGGCCCGGTCTCTGAATCCTTCACCCATTTTAAATTTCTGGTCTGTGAAGGGTTGTTATCACAGACGATATCATGACTCCACTGGTTTGACCTGAGGACCAGATAAGCATTCCTTTCATGGTTATTTAGAGGTGCCCACCAGGTCAAGCTTGAACCGGTCCATTGCGTGATGTCAAATAAAGTTCAAGGAAAGAACCAGATGAACTACTACGTGCTTCTGTGAGAGTAGGTTTCAAGCCATCTTCTAACCCCGTCGGTTATGCAGGCAGTTTGATGATCTCCAAAAGAAAAAGTTATGCAGGCAGCACGCCATCGAGCACTCGGCACGGGCCATGGAGGAGACCTCTCTGCCTCCAACCACAAGTTTCAGACAGATCCTGTCTTCTCCCGGGCATCCACCTATACACCTCCTTCCAGTGTGCCTGAGGAGAAGGCCAGAAGAAGGAAATCATTCTGGGAAGAAGCTGCTGCGATGATTGCCGGGGCATGCACAAACTGCCTCGCTCCTCGCCAATCTAAAATTAGGGAGGGCCATGTCAAACCCTCCGAAGATGCTCATGATGTGTCCACTAGTTCCAGTAAGTTCACCTTTCTTTCTTCATTCATCATGTACATGTTATCCTGTGACTGCATATGTTTCTGCAATTTGAGCCGGCTATTTTAGTCAGTAAATTGAATTGCACAAAAGAAAACATGGATGTTAACTTGGCACCTAGTCAAATGACATGCAGAAGGCCTTTAAAATTTAAACCATGCAACAATGCAAAATTGCAGCATACAACAACAATGAGGAGTCAGTCCTGACTCCTGATCCAGGTCATAACTTCTGGTTTAAATATCATATAATATGACATGATGCTTGTCTATCACCAAATCTGCTTGTTAAAAGCTTTTAGAGAATGACAATTTGCCACCTTCTCTGTCCTATTTCCATTAATCTTGGGCACGTAAGCTTATGTTAATTCGAGATCCTTCAAGTTAGCATTGTGGTTCAATTAATACCTTCCAGGTATTTCTCTCAATTGTTATTCTGCTATTCGATATTCAGCTTGCAAGTTCATCAATGTGCATGCATGTATTTCAAATATTAGCTTTTCCATTGATCAAGTAAGCGAGTTTGATTAATTACAAATAGGAAATTTAAAGTTTCCAATGGTTTATGACAGTCTCGAGAATTTCATCAGTAAGCAGCACAAGCACTAGTCAAAACAAGTCATGGCAAGACCAGTTCTCATTTCAGGAAGTTTGCCTGGCTACTTCAAACTTCAGTGAACAGAACAAAATTGGGAAAGGAAATTTTGGCACTGTGTACAAGGGGAAGCTCAAGGATGGATCCATCATAGCTGTAAAGCGAGCTAAGAAGGTTTGTGGGCGAACATCATGCCGCATGAAGATCACATCTTTACTAACAAATTACTTCGAGCAACCAAATGAACGAAATCCTTTCATGTAACATCTGGAACTGGCAGAATATGTTTGACAGGCACCTATCTGCAGAGTTCAGGAGTGAAATCCAGATATTGTCGAAGGTCGAACATTTAAACTTAGTGAAGTTTCTCGGGCACCTGGAGCATCAGGATGAACGCTTGATTCTGGTTGAGTATATCAGCAACGGAACACTACGTGAACACTTGGATGGTAGGTCAACTTTGCTTGAGGTTATTGTAATATTATTAAAATGTGTACAGATAGAGAACCCAGAAAGGCCATGGAACTGGATGCAATCAAACATATTATAGTAGGTATTTTTGTATGCAAGTCACCAAGTAAATGTTAGTACTACTCTTTTTCTTATGACCATACCTGCTCAGTGTTCCTTCTGTAACTTTGTTACTCAGCTCTTCTTGGTACTGAATGTATGACGTAGATGAAATGCTATTTCTCTCACAAATTTCTACTAAATTAAGGCCTCCTATGGTTTGGAGGAATTTTATAGGGATTATATAGGATAGGATTCTTATAGGAGTTTTTCCTTTAGAGCCCTTTGGTTCATAGGAATGGATTCCTATTCCTACATAGGATTGGTTCCTATCCTCCACATTTCATAGGGAAATAAAAATGAGCCTAGACTCAATGGAAAAAAATCCTTTGGTGTGAACCAAATGACATCTCTTTTCCTATTCCTACTCATAGGATTTGAGATACATGTCATCTCATTTCCTACAAATTTCCTATTCCTATGATAATCCTATCCTATGATCCAAAGGAAGCCTAAAGGATTTTGGGACCACAAACTTTGTCACTGTGCAGGATCAAGAGGGGAACCATTGGAATTTTCACAGCGTCTCAACATTGCGATCGACATAGCTCATGCTGTTGCCTACTTACATGGATACACAGGTATTATTCTCTACTGTATTTCCGTATGGCAACAGTAAGACCACTCAATTTCAATTAGCATATTTGATATCCCACAGAGTACAGTTTCCAAATTCGATATCTTTGTTTACAAGCATGTTTTGTCTTATAATTTGAAATGTCTGTTGGACCTTCAAAGGGGGAAAATGTGCTACATCATGAACAAACTTATAGATGTAGGAGTACTTTGCACATAGCATGTATTTGTCCGTATCCGCACTCACGTGAGGTCACGAACGGATACATGGGCAAAGCCCTGAATGTCTAAATGAATCACCACAAATTAAAAAAAAACAGGATTGTGTCGATATTTTGCAAACATTAAATTTCTGAATCCCTAAATAGTGTATCTTCATCCACAACAGATACGAAATTATCAACATCCTAATGTCTGACGAATATTTCCCCATGATGGGCATGCAGACAACCCAATCATACACCGTGATATCAAGCCGTCCAACATTCTCCTAACAGATCAGCTGAGAGCAAAGGTGTCCGATTTCGGCTTTGCGCGCCTATCCCCCTACGACACCGAAGCAACTCACATCTCAACAATGGTGAAGGGCACGGTAGGGTACGTCGACCCCGAGTACCTGAACACGAACCACCTCACTGAACGCAGCGACGTCTACTCCTTCGGCGTCCTCCTCGTCGAGCTCATCACCGGCCGGCGACCCGTAGAGCGCAACCGCGGCCGCCAGCAACGGCTCAGCACCGAATGGGTAAAATCTCCACCCCTAGCTAACATTTTGTGCGTTCAAAGGGACTGCGAGTAAGGTGTTCGACGGAATTACCGTGTGGACGCAGGCGCTGCGGAAGTGCAGGGAGGGCGACGTGGTGGTGGCGATGGACCCCCGGATGCGAAGGACCAGCGCGGCGGTCGCGGCCGTGGAGAGGATGATGGCGCTTGCGGCCGAGTGCGCCGCCCCGGAGCGCGCGGCGCGGCCGGCCATGCGGCGGTGCGCCGAGGTGCTCTGGTCTGTCAGGCGCGACTTCCAGCACGAGCAGCAGCGCGCCGCGGGCGCGGGCGCGGGAACGGGAACGAGGCGGCGAGATGGCTCCACCGCCACGTACGGGTCGTCGTGTATGGAACAGTAGGAAAGATCGGGATGTTTGCCACTTTGTCTACGCGGCTATGAACATGATTTGAATTTTTATTTTGGGTTTTATCAGTTTGGCCGGCGTCACACTACTCAATTTTATCATTAGAAATTTCAACTACTACTCAAAGATGTCATCCTTCCATTAAGTGTGCTAAAAAATCACTCGACACCATTATTGTTTGATCAAAGGTCATTAACCGGTGTGAAATGACGAAAATACCTCTGGACCCCACTTGCCGGCGCTCCTCTATAACCTGTGGGTCCTAATTGTCATAATGACATGTGGAGATTTGATCACTATGTGCTTGACACACGGAAAGGGTTTGCAACGCAGATTATCCTTTGCGCTTGGTCGACCTGAAACAATAGGAACGCGTGTGTATTTGCAAATGTCGCCATCGATCTCGGACATTACCGCATCCATCGAGGAAGATGCGCGGTACTAGGCCAAGGCTAGGGCCAAGGGTTTGCTTAGAATCCTCCCGATGTAATTCTCTAATGTGCTGTTGAGGGGTCGAGCAACCCCTGTAGTTGTTCTGCTCACGGTTGCTCCCTCGCCAGCTTCGTGTACGTGGGTTGTCAATGTAGTATAATTTTACTCTGCTTTTTTGTTCTCTGCCTATCAATACAATGATACACAAGCTCTTGCATATTCGTAAAAGAAAAAGAGAATCGATCACTCGCGCGCGAAGCTATTTTTGCTTCTAATTTCATTCTCCATATATTGAAACTATGATCCACACTTACAATTATTAGTAGAGGGGGTGCTGGCAAGTAGGGTCCATGGATATTTTGGTCACTTCACCCAAGTCAGTGACCTTTGACCGAGTGATAACGGTATTGAGTGACATTTTTAAGTACACGTTTAACTAAAGATGGCATTTTTGAATACTTGGAACTTCTAATAGCAAAATTAAGTAGCACTCCCTCCACTCTTATATTTCTTTATAAAGGGAGTATGACACAATTAATAACAAAACTAATAAAAACCATTTCTCTTCTTTGCGGGAATGATTTGAGTTGATCAACTGTGAGGTCACGCATGGTATCGTTAAGTTTAACTAGAATATCTAGACTATGCGTTAATCGATTCAAACAACCATTTATTCAATATAGGTTGATTGCAGATGTCTCGCAACACGAACTCCTAAACAACCCATAACAAAAGTCATGAATAGATCATGTGACGATAATACCTGAGTCATTGGTTAATTCATATTTTCGCCGATCAGCTCCTCCGCATGCGTCCGATCTAACCGTGAACTTGAGATTTTGAACTATATGCAAAAGTTTTAGCATAAATGCAATGTTTTCACCCCTGATCATGTTAAAATGTGTTCACTATGTTACAACATTTTAAACACATCCACAAAATTGAACTTTCCGAGTATGCAACAAAAACTTTTAACATCTCTATGAACAGCAAAGGCACTCGCTTTTGTCTGGCTAGGCTACGGCCCTCCAGTGATTGTTATTCTTTGAAGGAGGATTGTAAGGTTGACTCTCAGCAATACAACTTCTTACCCGCAAAAAATCAAAGGCACTCATTTTTGTCGATTCATGTTCGTGGTCCACGAATCTGGTTCTTGGGAGCTTTGACATAACCGGATTGGGTGACCTTGGATATGTTCTCCGCAATACTGACATCTTCTCGGAGCTTGGTAGTGTGCCCTCGGTCTCCATCACAAGGTATCGGTGGTGCTTTGGAAGAGGGGTCAGGAAAGGAGAGGAGCTTTGAAGAGGAGGGAGATTTGGGGGGAGAGAGGAGAGATGGAGGAGGAGGAGACGTGCAACAGGAAGAAGGATAAAATAAAGTTTTTCCCCTGTGGCATGTCGTCCGGTTCTTTTTCCAGTTACATACATTAGTTGAATATATGACCGTGTGGCTCAAAAAGATATGTTTTGGTTTGTAGGTACCGCAAAGTTAATTCATTAGAAATTGCATGCTAAGTTGTTTGTAGGTAACGATGTAGCTAAAATTTGATTTAAGATTGCCGATTTTGTCTGAGATAATTGAAACACCTATTCATCCACTTTGGACGCCTACCGGGTCTTTGAATCTTGTAGCGACCATCGGTTACATGTTCACCAAAGGATTATTCGGCGATGAATTTCCACAAATGATATCCCTGTCAACTTCTCTCCCAAAATGTTAGCGGCATGGAGAGCTACCACAAATTTGGATATAACTTATAGCACAAAAAGTTTGAAAGAAGCAAAGAAATCTAAATATAGATATGTTTCTGCTCTAATTATAATCGATAGTGTAGTTGCCATTGTGATATAAATGCGGCTTCTACAATTCTCTTGCTTCTGTTGTTGTCGTTGGTTGGGTAGCTTTGTAGTTTGTGATGCCACTCGTGCACCAAGGACCGCCGGACAACAACGACACTTCATGGTATTGTGTACATATAGCTACTATTGTGTGAATGCTCATTGCCAATGAAGCTCATCGAGTGGGGGTTTGTGAACTTGCGGTTGCAAACCGAAGGAATGTGTTGAAGAAGAAGGCAAAAATATTCATCTCTTCCCTAGTGGCAAAAGGTCAACCATGAACATTGTTTCAAGTGTGATCTCTATAACTTAGTTTTCCCAAAATCGGAGCATATTGATCCCTCTGTAACACAAAAGCATGACGTTTTGGATATGTTTTTGTTTAAACTTTGAAATTTTGGACACACACACATATATCTTTTAATTATCTAGGCTAAGAAATTGAAAATTGTACGCATATATTCAATAGAATTTATCGGTCAAAGTTAGATTTTGAAGATCGTGTCGATGTCTAAACCATCATGTTTTTGTGATACGTACAAAGGTACCCCCTCTTATATTTCTTTACGGAGGGAGTAGTAGTTTGAAGTTGAACTCGACCGTTGTTTCGCGTCATGATCTGGTTAAGCTGATTCATGTCTCAGATAATATTTTTCTCAACCCGATAACTACAAGTTGAAACTTGAGCCTCAAACGTAAAATACAACATTGGTTGCAGGAACTAAAAAAAAGAGTTAAATACACTAGAGGTGCCTCAACTTGTCCCGCGCGGTCAGTTTAGTGCCTAAAGTTGCAAAATACGTGAAACTGGTGCTCGAACTTGTTAGGCCGTGCAAATACGGTGCCTCCATTCGTATCCGGACGTACATCCAGCCCGCGTGGCGTACAAACGTGACGGTGGCCCGCGTATCAGTGCCTAAGAGGCGCTGGGTGGCCCGCACATGTTTTTTTACAGAAACCCCCCTCATGTTTTATTTAATTAATAGAAAAGCCATCAAAAACACTATAGTATAGCGAGAAATAACATGAAAAAAAAACTCCATGAAGGGGTATCAAACCTGCCACATCATGTTCAACAACGGCACATCTGGCCAGCCGGCCGGAGTATGCTTTGAATTCAACTATTAGCTACAAAGTTGTGTAAATACTAAATACAATCCATGTATCACTCTACAATTTTCTTTAGTTTTTATTTTTCCAAGTTCCCGTTTAGTTTCATAACGCATAAATTTTCCCATATGAAAAATACAATTATCAATATGCAAATATTTTATATTTTAAATCTTTATCCATTTATATTATTGTGTACTTCGAAGATGTCAACATGAACTTAATTTATGTGGATAATATTAAATTCGAGAAATTATCAAACATGTAAACTGTGTTTATAGAAATGTAAGGATAATTTAAACAATAATATTTTAACTCACGTTGATCTCTTTTAAAAATACATGTTGTAAACTTTTTAACGCATGCCGAACATTTTTTTTTCAAAATGCATTATAATTTTTCAATACATGTGAAACATTTTCCAACAACATGTTGAACATATTTCAAATGCACTAACATTTTCTTTAATTTTATGGCAGTTTTATTTTGTTCTTGCATTTCTTTATCCAAATGGTAAAAATAATATGAAAAATAGAAATAAACAACTTGAAAATTAAGTGTGTAGACCCATACGAGCGCCATATATATATTGCAACTGAGCACGTTTGAGAGGTACATAGCAACCAAAGAGGAATTTTGGAGCACGGTGGCCAATGAGCATGTTTTTTTCTTGAAAGTTTAAAAACTGGCTAAAAATTTCATACAAATTTTAAAAAATTCACAGGAAAACGTATGCATCTGCTTTAAGTGACTTTCAAGTTTTGTTTGAATTTTTTATATTATACCCTGCAAAAAAGACAATAATCCGGTCAAACAAATTAGCAGATTTTTGCATGTATTTGTCTTTTTTGTATCTCTCACATACAAATACAGTTTAAAAAAAATACGCGGATATATTACACTTCTATGTGTGCATGTACAAAAAATATCAGAAGTTTTTTAGCTGTAATAATCTGTTTCTTTGTCCTTCGAAAAAATGGGACGATGTGCCGATGCTCCAAAATTACATTTTGCATAGCAATGCAATATATAAAGTTCAACTTAGTCTATTATCTCTTACATTTTGCACAGTATGGTCTGGTGGACACTCTGTGCGTACACAATAATCTGTAAATTTGCAGGGCTTTCTTATGTGATTAATTAAAATTTGAGCTTTTTTTTTTAATTCCTCATGTCCGGCCCACCCAGCGACTTCCCCGCTCCCAGCCACTCATAATTGGGTCACGGCCACATTGGCACGCCACATGGGTTGCACGTCTGGATATGAATGGAGACATCGTATTTGCACGGCCGATCAAGTTCGAGCACCTGTTTTATGTATTTTGCAACTTTGACCGCGCAGGACAAGCTGAGGCATCTCCGACATATTTAACTTAAAAAAACCGTGGATTCAGGCTCGGAACGAGAGTTCCAACTCGAACGTCGTCATGCTGGGCGAGCGACGAGACGCAGCCAAAGCCGGGCTCTGAGAGAAGTATGGAAAGCCTCTATCCGGTACTGCCACTACGCAGCACCGTCCATTTCGGTGGCTGCCGAGTGAACGAACCAAAAAGCACACGATCCGAAGCCACTCTGTCGCGCATGCGTCACCAGATTGGTAGCAGTGCTAGCACCCATGTCCGTGACAGCTCCGTGAACGACCAGCACGGACCTCGCGCCGGAACCAGACGTGACGTCCCCGCGGTGTCCCCATCTTCTTCCCCGCGCGTGTAGTACGAGACACGAGACAGCGAGAGCGCCGCTCAACTGGCCCCTCGTCCCCGTTCGTTGCGTGGACCCGCCCCGCCGCTGTCATGTCACCCCCAAAAGGTGCCTGGGACATATACAGTCGCGATTTTGTTTGAACTAAAAATGTATGTATCGATCACATCCTCATGATCTCGCGAACTCGTGCGATCATACAGTGCGTAACTCAGAGCTGATCGTTTGAAGCAACAACTGCAGTTCAATGAACGGAGCCGGGCACACGAACTCGAGAGACGGATGTTCAGATCTGGCGCCGTGCTACAGGAGACAATCTTCTGAGTGCGTCACGGTGGCCGATGGAACAAGATATCATACTTAAATAGGAAAGCTGACAAGCTGCACTCCTGCCCAATCTGGAAACGAAATGGTGGCCCGGATTCATCTTTATTACCCGATTTACCGGCAGGGTCGCAGGAAAAAGCGTGGCGTGGCAGACACCAACCCACGTGACACGTGTACCGTCCAGGCGCTGCTTCCTCCTGCTCCGGCTCTCCCTCCGGTGCACCAGCCCGTCGTGTACGTAGTACTACTACTGAGCAACTCGCTCCTCTTGATCCCTTTGCTTCGCAGGATTAAAAACATAAAATTGTATTATCATGCACGGACGAATTCTTAAAAAACCACTCCCTCTATCTATCAAAATACAGGATGTTTTTGATACAAAGGTTGTATCAGGTCCTATATTTTGATAAAGAGAGCGTAAATTATTATTTTCAAGAGATATGATTGGATGCACATTTTCTGATAAAAGTGTAGCAATGTGGCAAAAACCCATGTGAGATTCATTCATTGATCAAACAACCAAACCATAGTAGCAAATACATACTTCCTCAAGTTAGTACAAAGTTGAGCCATCTATTTTGGAACGGAGGGAGTATTCATTAGGATTCAAATCCTCTCACTTGGAAATGGACCCTCACTTGTATTATCATGACCGTGCGCCACATTGAGCTCCTGGAGTCGCCGGACATCCTCAGTTGGAGATGGACTACTACGTCGGCCACCTACTCCGCCAGGTCATGCTACCAGGCACTGTTCCTTGATGCCTGCGAGGACCCGCACTGGAAGCTCACTTGGAAGTCTTGGACGCCACTACGCATCAAATTGTTCATTTGGCTTGCGCTTCAGGACCGTTGCTGGACGGCCGAGCGCCTCGCTCGACACGGTTTGCCCCACGAAGTCACCTGCACCCTTTGCGACCAATAAGAGGAAACCATGCAACATCTTCTGGTAGGATGCTCCTTCTCCACGCAGGTGTGGGCATGAGGTTCTTGCCTGGGTTCGATCTACTGCCAATCTACCCAGGGAGGATACAGAGTTCCATGCTTGGTGGGCTGCATCTTGCACGAATGCGCCCACCGCCGCTCGCAAAGGTTTGGCCTCCCTCATCATCCTCACCGCATGGTGGCTCTGGAAGCACCGAAACGGTTGTGTCTTTGACGGTGATCGGCCATCAGTCTCCCACCTATGCTCTATAATCAAGGATGAAGCAAGCTTTTGGGCTAGGGTCGACACCACCGCAATCAGGAACATCACCCCAGAGAGTTAGACTAGGCCATAGTGGGGACGAGCAACCCCATATGTCTGCTCCGTGATCACTTCCATGCCTTGCTGTGCACATGGCTTAGTGTATCGCGGTAATCTTGTGCTGTAACGCTTTCCTTCTATCAATGAAAAGATACACATTCTCAGCGTATTCGTGAAAAAAAAAGGATTCAAATCCTCTCGAATGCCTATGAAGATCGTTTAGATCAAAGAGAACCCTACCATTGAGCTAGTAGAAATGGCTAGTTTATCATCCTTAAGAAGCATGGACAAAAATGTATGTGTTCCTCGTCCTTTCGAAAACGCATGTGAACCTCTTTGCAACATTTAGAATGTAATTCCACCAAAAGGGCATATGTTATCGACTTCACATTTCATAATTTTGCTTTTCAACCGGGCTGTCGCAAACAGCCATGTGCAACTATTTGCGGTGATTGCTAGTTCGTAATGGAGTCAAAGTCGCTAGATTGAAGGCGGTGGAGGATGACGATGATACTATGTGTAGTCTTAATAAATCTTTTCTCCTTGGCGAGTTGTGTGGATAGCTAGATGAGCCGTTGATGCCCTCTGGGATGCCATGCTCCATGATGATTACCGGGCATGTATCTCGGTTTTCATTCGGGTCTTCTCTAAATGAAATATATAGAGATGTTTTCTTTCATTTGGTAGTCCAACATGCATCTCGATTTTCATTTGACTTTTCTCTAATCAACCGACCTATACTATATTTCTTAATTAATGAGATCATAAAATTCAAAAAAATAATGAGATCATGAATCTACACATAGGAACTTCACATTCGTGTATAATTCCAGAACTTTGCTAGACTTACGGACACAAGGTACGGAAAGTTATGGTTAGACGGGAGCAGTCCGTAAGTTTCATCCGTATCTTGCCTGTAAGTGTAGCATTTTTGATAATTCGACGTCCTACTCCGTATGTACTCACCCACACAAATCTATTGACCCTTTGCATAGAAAAGAAAATGGTGAGCAAAAACAACCTCACAAAACAATGAGCCAAGAAAGAACTATCGAAGGGGAGCCCAGAAAACAACCGACGCGCCCTTCATTTTCTCCTGCTCTCGTTCCTCTACCACCGAAAAATAAAAATATCCCAGGAGCTTTCCCAAGAATTGTTCGTCTCGCCCAGTTTCTCGGATCCCGTCGCCCTCACCGGCCGTGAGCCACGTGAACCCAGTACAAAAGGAGCCCCCCGGCCTCGAGAGTTTACCGTTCCCATTCGGTGCCCGTCCCGAGGCCTTATCACCACCTCCCCCACACACACCGACTGCGCGACGCAATTCCCCACTCCGCGATGAGCGCCGCGGACAAGGTGAAGCCGGCGGCCAGCCCCGCGGCGGAGGAGCCCTCCGCCATCGCCGGCAACATCTCCTACCACGCGCAGTACACCCCCCACTTCTCGCCGCTCGCCTTCGGCCCCGAGCAGGCCTTCTACGCCACCGCCGAGAGCGTCCGCGACCACCTCCTCCAGGTGCTGCCGCCTTTGCTTTCTCGCGCCGCCCGCTCGCGTCCTCCGTCGCTGCCCCGGCGCGGAATGTTGATCTGTGCTTTTGTCTGTACAGAGATGGAACGACACGTACCTGCATTTCCACAAGACGGACCCCAAGCAGACCTACTACCTGTCCATGGAGTATCTGCAGGGCCGCGCGCTCACCAACGCCGTCGGCAACCTCGGCATCACCGGCGCCTACGCTGACGCCCTCAAGAAGTTCGGCTACGAGCTCGAGGCCATCGCCGGACAGGTGAGCGAGCTCGAGCTCGATCGAAGTGCCTCTCGTCCTAAATTGGAGTGCGCTTCGCTTAATTAAGGCTATCTATTTTCGTACTCTTGGGAGTGACATTATTTAATTAGTGCTTTGTTTGACCGTGACATTTTCTTATTGAAGTAGTAGTACTACGTTATGTGTGGCTTTTGTAGAAGCGGTTCAGGTATCTGGTTGGGTGGCTTAGATTTCCTGATCCATTATTTAACCAAACAAAAAAAAAGTGCACTACACAAGGCGTAGATGACTGCATGTCTCAAAAAAAGATTGTGCAAGGCTTAGAAGGTGCACTATACAAGAGAACCCACTGCACTGTTTTACATCTGAAACTGTAAGTTTATCTGGTTTCATGTATCTGTTCCGGTATCTGCCTTTATTGGAGCTCAGCCTGTTTGATGATCATTCTAGAAGCACTTTTATACCCTACTACCCCGGGGTCATAGATCACCGGTAAGAATAATTGAAAACCAGTTGTTTACAATAGCAACACGAGCAGATCTAGAGTCTGCAAGATTGACATTTTTCTCCTCTGTTAAGCACCATCACTTAATATGAATCTAGATCTGCTACCAAAAGTTTAATTATGGGTTCATGGCACCGGATAGCAAATAAAGCTTTTGATTGAAACATCTGGAGCCTCTTTTAACCAGTAATTGATGGTTTGAATTTTTGTTGAACTCAGGAGAGAGATGCGGCTCTAGGAAATGGTGGCTTGGGCAGGCTTGCATCTTGCTTTTTGGATTCAATGGCAACACTGAATTTGCCTTCTTGGGGCTATGGCCTTCGTTACCGATATGGCCTGTTCAAGCAGCGCATTGCCCAGGAGGGCCAAGAAGAAATCGCTGAAGACTGGCTTGATGTACCATTTCTATATGCTCATAAAATCTTCACTAACCTTTTTTTTATCTAGATCTCGATAATAGCTTTCTGTTTAATATTTTTCAGAAGTTTAGCCCATGGGAGATTGTCAGGCATGACGTTGTATACCCAATCAGATTTTTCGGCCATGTCGAGATTTCACCAGATGGAAAGTAAGCATAGATGGACACCTGGACAAGTGCTATTTTGATAAAATATTGATTAATAGCTTGAGATGGAGTTTTTTATGACGCGATGCCTTCTAAATTTAAAACGATAATATGATGCTTCTTTAACTGCATTTCGTGTCCGTGTTTTAATTTACAGTTCTAGGATCTTCTCTGTAGTCCATGCTTGTTTGATCAGATGTTTTGAATATGTATTTTTGTTGGTCCAAAAAATTTGAGCGTGTATGAATGAATGTTCATGCATGAAACTACATTTGGCGATGCTTTAAGCAGAGTTGTTGTACATCAGACTGGATAAAAAAAACTAGATTTGATGATGCTTTAATCAGACTTCTTGTACATCAGACTGGATCCAGAAAACTAGATTTGGTGATGCTTTAATCAGAGTTCTTGTACATTAGACTGGATCCACTATCACAGACTCAGCATTTATTCATTTTATTGGTGTTTATGCCAAGGCCTTTTTGTGTCCCTCTAATTGATGCATTTGTTTGCTTTATCATGTGATAGGCGGAAATGGGCCGGAGGAGAAGTTCTGAACGCTTTAGCCTATGATGTGCCAATTCCTGGGTACAAGACAAAAAATGCAATCAGTCTTCGCCTTTGGGATGCAAAAGCTACTGCTGAGGATTTCAACTTGTTTCAGTTCAATGATGGCCAATATGAGTCAGCTGCTCAACTTCACTCAAGGGCACAACAGGTTATATGCAAGTCCTAAACTGAGTCACTCAATTGCTTGTATATGATAAATTAGCCGAGACTAAATCCAAGAGTGCCTTTAACTTTGTGAATACTGCTCCTGCTCGATTGAATCACATACTAAAACCAGTAATTTTATCTTTTATTTAAAGCAAGCACATCCAGTATAAGCTGCACTATGTGGTAACCATGTTCTTCTATAGATTTCCACGCACTAACCATCTCATCAAACAACTTGATCACAAATAACACGTAAAAATTATCTACTGTGGTTTTAACATGATTTTTAGCTGTTGCTAATAAGTGAGGTGTTAGTCTATCGTAGGTAACAATTTGAAGATTATATGTATTTCCTATATGTTATCTGCTATCAATGCCTATATCTAAAGCAGAACTATCATATCTTTCCACTCCTATTTCGTCTTGCATGAATTAGCTGACTTGATTTAAATTATATTGTATATCCTGTAGATATGTGCTGTTCTCTATCCTGGTGATGCTACAGAAGAAGGAAAGCTTCTGAGATTAAAGCAGCAGTATTTCCTTTGCAGCGCATCACTTCAGGTAATTAAGTATTTATTTTCATTTGGAATAATGGTTACTGTAAAAGGAAGGTGCACCTATGGCCAGCTTGTGCTTTTCTGTTTGTTAGAGATTCTTGCATTGTTACAGTCTTCTTGCATTTGTGCACACTGTTGTACCACTGTTATCATTATCATGACTAGACTTTTCAGTTCCATCACATTTAAATTGTCCTTTCTATATTGACACAGTTACAACGTAGTTTTATTTCGTATTTTCTCTTTATCTATTTTTGGTCCTCTGTGATAAATGCTGGCAAGCATTACTGACCATGAAGTTTTTCAGGATATTATTTTCAGATTTAAAGAAAGGAAATCTGACAGAGTTTCAGGGAAGTGGAGTGAGTTCCCTTCCAAAGTTGCTGTTCAAATGAATGACACTCACCCAACTCTTGCCATCCCTGAGCTAATGAGATTGCTTATGGACGTGGAGGGACTTGGTTGGGACGAAGCGTGGGATGTCACAAATAAGTGAGATTTTCACCAATATTAACTTCACATTTTTACCTTTTACATATTTATTATTGAAATCTCTCTCATGGTCCAGGACGGTTGCTTACACCAATCATACAGTTCTTCCTGAAGCTCTTGAAAAATGGTCACAGGCTGTAATGAGGAAATTGCTTCCACGTCACATGGAAATAATTGAGGAAATTGACAAGCGGGTAACTTTCAGGCTGCATTTACTTTTCAGTACACCACAGTTATGGCTCAAAATGACAAAGTTGTGCCATTTGCTTGCAGTTCAGAGAAATGGTAATCTCCACCCGGAAGGATATGGAGGGAAAGATCGAATTAATGAGGGTTTTAGATAACAATCCCCAGAAGCCAGTAGTGCGGATGGCGAATTTGTGTGTTGTGTCTGCGCATACGGTATCACTCTATACTCTTGGTTTACATTATCTTTCTTTTTAAGATAATAAAGACAGTGCTTTATTTATGTATTTTGCAATTTACTATATCTTACTCATTCTCTGAGAAAACGGTGCTTGGAATCCCATTATTGCATTTTTTCTTTATGCTAACTTGCTAAGATTTTTTTATTAAAATGTAATTTATGGGCGCTTCAATTAGTTCTGGAGCTCTCTGTTCTGTACTTTTTGTGCTACTCCAGCATCGATTTGCCTTTCTGTATCATATGAGATGGACCATAATGAAATGTACTAAATTCTTATGACAGGTGAATGGAGTGGCCGAGTTGCACAGCAACATCTTGAAAGAAGAGCTGTTCGCAGATTACGTCTCGATTTGGCCTAAGAAATTCCAGAACAAAACTAATGGAATTACACCCCGCAGATGGCTCCGTTTTTGCAACCCTGAGTTGAGTGAAATAGTCACTAAATGGCTAAAAACAGATCAGTGGACAAGCAACCTTGATCTTCTCACCGGGCTTCGGAAAGTATGTGTGCATGCTTCTAATCTCCCATCTCTTTTTGTTATTGCCCATCATCCTATCACAATATAACTGAATTTTTTTAACAGTTCGCAGATGATGAAAAACTACATGCTGAGTGGGCAGCAGCCAAGCTGGCCAGCAAAAAGCGCCTAGCCAAGCATGTATTGGATGTGACTGGTGTTACAATTGACCCAAATAGCCTTTTCGATATACAAATTAAACGCATCCACGAATACAAGAGACAGCTGATGAACATTTTGGGAGCTGTCTACAGATACAAGAAGTTGAAGGTTTGGCCTCTTTCTTGGAGTTGTCCCTATTCTTACAACTTTACCATGTCTCCATTAGATGGAAAATATTTAGTATTATGGTCCTGAAATAGACTTATGTATCCTGTTAGGAAATGAGCGCAGCAGAGAGGGAGAAGGTTACACCGCGCACTGTCATGGTAGGAGGGAAAGCATTTGCAACATACACCAATGCCAAAAGAATAGTGAAATTGGTAAATGATGTTGGTGCTGTGGTCAACAACGATGCTGACGTCAACAAATATCTGAAGGTATCGACTGTTCAGCATTCACTTCTTCTTTGGCAATTGTCATCTAATCCTAATATATATAATTCTTGTGGAATGAACATTACTGAAATATTAATTTAACATTCGATTGTGTTTTATGATTTAATACGAGGTTCTTGTTCCTCCAGGTGGTGTTCATTCCAAACTACAATGTATCAGTCGCTGAAGTGCTCATTCCTGGCAGTGAACTGTCACAGCACATCAGTACTGCAGGCATGGAAGCAAGTGGAACAAGTAACATGAAGTTCTCTCTGAATGGCTGTGTTATCATTGGAACTCTCGATGGAGCCAATGTTGAAATCAGAGAAGAAGTGGGACAAGACAACTTCTTCCTTTTCGGTGCCAAAGCAGATCAGGTTGCTGGTCTGAGGAAGGATAGAGAAAATGGCTTGGTAAGATATCTTCCAGTAGATTGCGCGTTGGTTATAGGCAATATTACAATATTAGGCTAGCTGGACTTGCAAATAGCTAATCTATTTGTGGTGTTCATAGTCTACTGATTCCAGTATATATTCTCACCAAGTCACTATCAGACAGGCTATTAACTTATTCTTTGTCTCACTATGATCAGTTCAAGCCAGACCCACGCTTCGAAGAAGCCAAGCAGTTTATCAGGAGTGGTGCTTTCGGCACCTACGACTACACTCCTCTCTTGGATTCCCTTGAAGGGAACACTGGATTTGGGCGTGGTGACTACTTCCTTGTCGGCTATGACTTCCCAAGCTACATTGATGCACAGGCCCGGGTTGATGAAGCCTACAAGTAAGGATACAAACACAATATTCCTTCTATTGGGCTGATACTTTGAATTCTAGAACTAAATTCCATTGCAGTTCCCATGACAGGGATTTGCTATCGTAATGCTGAATGCTTAACTCATGTTTCCATGACAGGGACAAGAAGAAATGGATCAAGATGTCCATCTTGAACACAGCTGGAAGCGGCAAATTCAGCAGTGATCGCACCATCGACCAGTACGCGAAGGAGATCTGGGGCATTTCGGCTTGCCCTGTGCCATGAAGAGGAGACGTGATCAAGAGGTGTTGGATGATGCAATAATAAGGACCTTATAGTGGTCCATGGTGAATAACCCCTGCTTCCGTTGTAGCTGAGAAGAATGAAGCAACGTACGAAGCCTGTTGGGTTGTGTATTCTGCTGCACTTTTGAAGTGCATAGAGTATGCAACTTTTTCTTTTGTTCCTTTTCTTTTTTGGTCTGTAACCATACTATTTTGATCCTGAACTGGAATGGCGGAATCATCTGAGTTCTCAATAAAATAGTTCAAGTTTTGATTATCTTTGGTATTGAAATGGTGTTTTCTGATCATGTTGCCTATTTAGTTAGGATTACAACCTCCATCCATAAATCTAACTTATTCAGGTTTGAGAATTAGTGTGGAAATTGAAGGTTCTTTTGATTGTGTCAAGCAGTCTTGGGCGAGGCCATCCAGGCAGGATTTGAAGAAATGGCAATTGTGCATTGCTAGAATGAAGCTCCTAATAAGTGCAACAAGGTCATTGTTATTCTGAATAATTTGGAGGAATTGAGGCCTTTGTATAGTCAGAAGTTCAATTTTAGGAAAATTGTTAAGTTGCATGTGGAACATTTGTTGCGTTTGCAATATTTGTACTGGAAAAAGAGATGTACCATTATTGGGTTGGGGGTAATGGTGGTGGTGGTGGG
>LR738711.1:834335613-834418468 GCA_902687465.1 Secale cereale | reverse complement strand
GATACAAAATTCTTCCATGCTAGCAACTGAGAGGCTCAGAAGGAATTTTATTGCCAGTCATCTGCAACTTGATTTCTGATCATAGCCAGGGGTAGGGTGTTATTTGGTCTGCTTTTAAGGGGAGGATGGGAATGGCTAGATGAATTAATATGGGATTTGATTAAAATGGTCTGCTTTTAAGGGGAGGATGGGAATGGCTAGATGGATTAATATGGGATTTGATTAAAATGGTCTGCTTTCAAGGGGAGGATGGGAATGGCTAGATGGATTAATATGGGATTTGATTTAAATTCTCTCATCAGCCATGTGGATGGACAGGATGGATTAACAAAGCCTTTTGAAAGGATGAAATGGATTTGATTGTCAAGCATATGCTTATTGACAAGGCCCCGGGACCTGATGGCTCCATTGGCATTTTATTTAAGAAATGTTGGTTCATCATTTGCAAAGAACTCTATGCTCTTGCTTAGTCCTATGAGGGGAATGCCAGGTTAGATAATATTAGGGGATTATAGGCCATTTTCTCTTACTCGCATGGACTTGAAGTTTTTGTCGAAGATTGTTACTAACAGAAGGATAATATGAGATGCATTCACAAAAATCAATATGGTTTTATTAAGAGCAAAACAATACAAGATTGCATTCGTTGGACACTTGAATACCACCATTAGTGCCATCAATCCAAAATGCCCATTTAATTCTGAAATTGGACTTTGAAAGGGCTTTTGATTCTGTTGAGCATTCAACCATCTTGGAGATCCACAAACATAAATGTCCTGATGCTAAATGGATTTGATGGGTGGAGCACCTTTTATCCACTAGAACATCATGTATTCTTTTGAAGGGCGTTCTGGAAATCACTAGAACATCATCTATTCTTTTGAATGGTGTTCCTGAAATCAGTTTGTTTGTAAGAGGGGTGTTAGGCAGGGATGTCCTTTATGTCCTTTGTTTTTGTACTTGCAGCTTGAAAGAACATGCGGTGCCCTCATGTTTGGTTTGGTAATTGATGACAATCTCTATGGACTAATGGTTGCCTTGAGTTATATTTGAAGGATTTGTCCATAGGCTTTTCTTGGAGTCCATTTGTTGGTTTCAAGGTGAGTTTGTGATGACCAAGGTGCTATTCAAGGAATTACCTAAAGATTGGTCATGTGAGAGGTTGATCAAGACTAAGTCAAAGAGTGAATCAAGTTGATCAACACACAAAGCGTAGAAGATGTACTGAGAGGGATCAAGTGATCCCATGGTATGGTAAGCATTGTCAATTACGCTTTGTGTACTAGCCCATGGTCTTCGCGAGAGTTCTTTGTGGGGTTAGGTTGCGGTGTGCAAGTTCAAGTGATGCATCACGAAGAGATCAAGTGCTTGAAGCTTGTCGTCCATTGTGGTGGCAATGGACTTGTGAAGATATGCCGAAGAGTGGCCCACCCATAGTGGAGTATGGGGGAGCAATCTACTAGTCTTCACCGAGTCAACACAATCAACAAAGGTGGTCCAACTTGAGGAAGTCAAGATCCTCTACATCTAGCTCAAGTGGACTTTGTGCAAGGCAAAGGTTTGCCCTTGATAGGTTCTCTACTTTATCGATCTCATGGTGGTAGTTTGGAGACCGGGTTATATGATCGATTGCCGTACTATCAAGGGGGGCTCTTGATGAGTAGCTTGATCGTATTGTTCGTAGAGAGATCAAACCATTGCATCCTTCCATCATCTTTATTGGTTCTTGTTTGGTTCTTCTCCTTGTGAGATTTGGAGCTTATGGTCATTTTCATGACAAGCTCGAGTTCATTGAAAACAGAGTTCACATGCATCTCCTATGATGTTTTCGATGTTGGGGTTTTTTGCCAGTTCTCTTTGTGGGTCTTAGAGCTTATGGTCATCTTGATGACAAGCTCGAGTTCATCGAAAATGGAGTTCACATGCATCTTCTATGATGTTTTCGATGTTGGAGGTTATGCCGATGTTGGGGATCGTTGCAGAAATCAAAAAAAATCTACGCATCACCAAGATCAATCTATGGAGAAACCAACAACGAGAAGGGGGAGTGCATCTTCATACCCTTGAAGATAGCAAAGCGGAACCATTACGAGAACACGGTTGGTGGAGTCGTACACGTAGCGATTCAGATCGCGGTCGATTCCGATTTAAGTGCCGAACAACGGCGCCTCCGCGTTCAACACATGTACAGCCCGGGGACGTCTCCCCCTTCTTGATCCAGCAAGGGGGGAGGAGAAGTTGGGGAAGAGCTCCAGCAGCACGACGACGTGGTGGTGGAGCTTGCAGTTCTCCGGTAGGGCTTCGCCAAGCTCTACGGAGGAAGATGAGGAGTTGGGAGGGAGGAGGGCTGCGCCAGGTAAGTGGTGCGGCTGCCCTCCCACCCCCCACTATTTATAGGGGCAAGGGAGAGGGGACCCCGTCCCCCTCAGATCCCACCTAAGGGGGGGCGGCGGCCAGGGAGGGGGGACTTGCCCCCAAGCCAAGGGGGGCGCCCCCTTTAGGGTTTCCCCTCAACCCTAGGCGCATGGGCCCTAGGGGGGATGGCGCCCAACCCACTTAGGGGCTGGTTCCCCTCCACATACAACCCATAGGGCCCTCCGGGGCTGGTGGACCCTCCCGGTGGACCCCCGGAACCCCTTCGGTGGTCCCGGTACAATACCGGCAATCCCCCGAACACTTTCGGTGACCGTATGATGACTTCCCATATATAAATCTTCACATCCGGACCATTTCAGAACTCCTCGTGACGTCCGGATCTCATCCGGGACTCCGAACAACATTCGGTAACCACATACAATTTCCCATAACAACTCTAGCATCACCGAACCTTAAGTGTGTAGACCCTACGGGTTCGGGAACCATACAGACATGACCGAGACATCTCTCCAGCCAATAACCAACAGCGGCATCTGGATACCCATGTTGGCTCCCACATGTTCCACGATGATCTCATCGGATGAACCACGATGTCGGGGATTCAATCAATCACGTATACAATTCCCTTTATCTATCGGTATGATACTTGCCCGAGATTCGATCGTCGGTATCCCTATACCTTGTTCAATCTCGTTACCGACAAGTCTCTTTACTCATTCCGTAACACATCATCCCGTGACCAACTCCTTAGTCACATTGAGCTCATTATGATGATGTCTTACCGAGTGGGCCCAGAGATACCTCTCTGTCACACGGAGTGACAAATCTCACTCTCGATTCGTGCCAACCCAAGAGATACTTTTGGGGATACCCGTAGTGTACCTTTATAGCCACCCAGTTATGTTGTGACGTTTGGCACACCCAAAGCATTCCTACGGTATCCGGGAGTTGCACAATCTCATGGTCTAAGGAAATGATACTTGACATTTAGAAAAGCATTAGCAGACGAACTACACGATCTTGTGCTATGCTTAGGATTGGGTCTTGTCCATCACATCATTATCCTAATGATATGATCCCGTTATCAACGACATCCAATGTCCATGGTCACGAAACTGTAACCATCCATTGATCAACAAGCTAGTCATCTAGAGGCTCACTAGGGACATGTTGTGGTCTATGTATTCACACATGTATTACAGTTTCTGGTTAGTACAATTATAGCATGAACAATAGACAATTATCATGAACAAGGAAATATAATAATAATCATTTTATTATTGCTTCTAGGGCATATTTCCAACAGTCTTCCACTTGCACTAGAGTCAATAATCTAATTACATTGTGATGAATCAAACACCCATAGAGTTCTGGTGCTGATCATGTTTTGCTCGTGGAAGAGGTTTAGTCAACGGATCTGCGACATTCAGATCCATATGTACTTTACAAATATCTATGTATCCATCTTGAATATAACCACACATGGAGTTGAAGCGGCGCTTGATGTGCTTGGTCTTCTTGTGAAACATGGGCTCCTTGGAAATGGCAATAGCTCCAGTGTTTTCACAAAAGAGAGTCATCGGGCCCGACGCGTTTGGAATAACTCCTAGGTCGGTGATGAACTCCTTCATCCAGACTCCTTCCCGTGCTGCTTCAGAAGCAGCTATGTACTCCGCTTCACATGTAGATGCCGCCATGACGCTTTGCTTGCAATTGCACCAGCTGACTGCCCCACCATTCAAAATATACACATATTCGGTTTGTGACTTGGAGTCATCCGGATCTGTGTAGAAGCTAGCATCGACATAACCCTTTACGACGAACTCTTCGTCACCTCCATAAATGAGAAACATATCCTTAGTCCTTTTCAGGTACTTCAGGATGTTCTTGACAGCTGTCCAGTGTTCCATTCCGGGATCACTTTGGTACCTCCCCACCAAACTTATGGCAAGGTTCACATTAGGTCTGGTACACAACATGGCATACATAATAGAACCTATGGCTGAGGCATAGGGGATGACACTCATCTTTTCTCTATCTTCTGCCGAGGTCGGGCATTGAGCTGTGCTCAATTTCACACCTTGCAATACAGGCAAGAACCCCTTCTTGGACTGATCCATATTGAACTTCTTCAATATCTTGTCAAGGTACATGATTTGTGAAAGACCAATGAGGTGTCTCGATCTATCTCTATAGATCTTGATGCCTAATATGTAAGCAGCTTCTCCAAGGTCCTTCATTGAAAAACACTTATTCAAGTAGGCCTTTATGCTTTCCAAAAGTTATATATCATTTCCCATCAACAATATGTCATCCACATATAATATGAGAAATGCTACAGAGCTCCCACTCACTTTCTTGTAAATACAACCTTCTCCATAACTCTGTATGAACCCAAACGCTTTGACCACTTCATCAAAACGAATGTTCAAACTCCGAGATGCTTGCACCAGCCCATAGATGGAGCGCTAGAGCTTGCATACCTTGTCAACATTCTTAGGATCGACAAAACCTTCCGGCTGCATAATATACAATTCTTCCTTAAGGAAACCGTTAAGGAATGCCGTTTTGAGGTCCATTTGCCAGATCTCATAATCATAGAATGCGGCAATTGATAACATGATTCGGACGGACTTCAGCATCGCTACGGGAGAGAAAATCTCATCATAGTCAATTCCTTGAACTTTTCGATAACCTTTAGGGACAAGCCGTGCCTTATAGATGGTCACAATTCCATCCGCATCAGTCTTCTTCTTAAAGATCCATTTATTTTTTATGGCTTGTTGATCATCGGGCAAGTCTACCAAAGTCCATACTTTGTTATCATACATGGATCCTATCTCGGATTTCATGGCTTCAAGCCATCTGTTGGAATTCGGGCCCGCCATTGCTTCTTCATAGTTCGAAGGTTCACCGTTGTCTAACAACATGATTTCCAGGACAGGGTTGCCGTACCACTCTGGTGCGGAATGTGTCCTCGTGGACCTACGAAGTTCCGTAGCAACTTGATCCAAAGTTTCATGATCATTATCATTAACTTCCTCTCTAGTTGCTGCAGGCACCACAGAAACATTGTCCCTGTGTTGTGCTACTTTCCGGTTCAAGAGGAGTTACAATCACCTTATCAAGTTCTACTTTCCTCCCACTTACTTCTTTCGAGAGAAACTCTTTCTCCAGAAAGGATCCATTCTTGGCAACAAAGACCTTGCCTTCGGATCTGAGGTAGAAGGTATACCCTATAGTTTCCTTAGGGTATCCTATGAAGACACATTTTTCCAATTTAGGTTTGAGCTTTTTAGGTTGAAGTTTCTTGACATAAGCACCGCATTCCCAAACTTTTAGAAACGACAACTTAGGTTTCTTCCCAAACCATAATTCATACAATGTCGTCTCAACGGATTTAGACGGTACCCCTATTTAAAGTGAATGCGGCAGTCTCTAAAGCATAACCCCAAAATGATAGCGGTAAATCGGTAAGAGACGTCATAGATCGCACCATATCCAACAGAGTGCGATTACGATGTTCGGACACACCATTACGCTGAGGTGTTCCAGGCGGCATTAGTTGTGAAACAATTCCACATTTCCTCAGGTGCGTATCAAACTCGTGACTCAAATATTCTCCTCCATGATCTGATCGTAAGAACTTTATTTTCCTGTCACGTTGATTCTCTACCTCATTCTGAAATTCCTTGAACTTTTCAAAGGTCTCAGACTTGTGTTTCATTAGGTAGACATACTCATCTATACCTAATAATAAAGGACGGAGACTTTCATAGTTCTCCATACGTCACCTCTTTATATCCGTTGATTTTACGTTAAACATAAAGATCGACGGCTAAGATTTAGAAGTAGATCTACCAAGCTTAGTTGGCCTAACCATACGAACACCAGCAAACACAAATTGTGGCCAGCAATTCACTTTCCTACTGGGCCTCAGGCCTATGTATATAGGAGGAGGACTAATTAGCGTTCCGTGGGCTAATTAAAACTCTTAAGGAAGGACTACACTTGGCAAAGAGATAAGTAAGGAAGGAAAAGAGCTGCACGCGAGCGCAACAGAGAGATAAGGCAGGGAAGGAGAATTGGACATCACGTATCGTCTCCTACGCCTTTTGCATATGTATATGCACGTCTGCAGGTCGTCCATTGTGTACGCCACGTCCATCGGCGTGATGAGAAGTAGCCACGGCTGGGCGACAGAGACGAGAAGTGCAGGGTCGAGGAAGAGACTCCAGAGAAGACGGTGACGCACTGGTGATGAGGCACTGCAGGTCAGCATGGCGGGTGCCACGTCTGGTAGCTTGATGAGGTCAAGTAGCCATGGCTATGCGATGGAGACGAAAAGAGCAAGGTCGAGGGAGAGGCACTGGAGGAGTACGATGACGTGCTGCAGGTCACCATGGTGGACGCCACGGTCCAACAGCATGATGAGGTCAAGTAGCCATGGCAGCTGGCCGACGGAGACAAAAAGATAAGGGTCGACGAAGAGGCATTGGAAGAGCGCGGTGAGTCGGTGATGAGTTGGCGATGAGGCGCTGCAGGTCACCATGGCAGACGCCATGTCCAGCAGCATGATGATGTCAAGTAGTCGCAGCTTGGCAACGGAGACGAGAAGAACATGGTCAAGGAAGAGGCACTGGAGGAGCACGGTGATGCGCTGACGATGAGGCTGTAGGTCATCATGACAGACGCTGCATCTGGCGTTTAGGTCAGTACTGTGGCGGATAAAACATGGAAGCAACGGACTTGCCTTTGCGTTTCCTAGAGCTTATGTGCGAACGCTGTTACGAGGGTTGTCTCCCCGGCGAGCACACAAAGGTCACGTCCATGGTGTGACATGATCAGCAAAGAATGAATGTGCCACAGAGTTCATATTTCATGTATGATGTGCCTCAAGTTTTTGTTGTTGCTATCATGCAACCTAGCTGAGACCATGCTGGACACGTATTACTCTCTTCGATCCAAAATAAGTGTAATTGAAGGAAGTACTATTTCGTATAGCGTGATAAGAAAAAATGCATTGGGAGTGTCTGATGTTTGTCACGATGGTGACATAGTTGAAACCCGTTGCAACGCACGAACAATTTTGCTAGTATCTACTAAGTCATAAGTGAGGGTGCGAACATAATGATAGCCACCGCGAGCCTCAACGCTCATCGGACCGCACACATCAGTATGTATGATTTCCAACAAGTTGGTTGCTCGCTCCATTGTTCCGGAGAATGGAGTCTTGGTCATATTGCCCATAAGGCATGGTTCACATGTGTCAAATGATTCATAATCAAGAGACTCCAAAAGTCCATCTACTTGGAGTTTCTTCATGCGCTTGACACCAATATGACCAAGGCGGCAGTGCCACAAGTATGTGGCATTATCATTATCAACCTTACAACTTTTGGTATTCACACTATGAATATGTGTAACATCATGTTTGAGATTCAACAAAAATAAACCATTGACCGACGGGGCATGACCATAAAACATATCTCTCATATAAATAGAACAACCATTATTCTCGGATTTAAATGAGTAGCCATCTCGCATTAAACGAGATCTAGATACAATGTTCATGCTCAAAGCTGGCACTAAATAACAATTATTGAGGTTTAAAACTAATCTCGAAGGTAGATGTAGAGGTAGCGTGCCGACGACGATCACATCGACCTTGGAACCATTCCCGACGTGCGTCGTCACCTCGTCTTTCTCCAGTCTCTGCTTACTCCGCAGCTCCTGCTTAGAGTTACAAATGTGAGCAACTACACCGGTTTCAAATAACCAGGAGCTACTACAAGCGCTGGTAAGGTACACATCAATAACATGTATATCACATATACCTTTGAGGTTGCCGACCTTCTTATCCGCTAAGTACTTGGGGCAATTCCGCTTCCAGTGACCCGTTCCCTTGTAATAAAAGCACTCAGTCTCAGGCTTGGTCCATTCTTTGGATTCTTCCCGGCAACTGGCTTACCGGGCGCGGCAACTCCCTTGCCGTCCTTCTTGAAGTTCTTTTTACCCTTGCATTTCTTGAACTTAGTGGTCTTATTCACCATCAACACTTGATGTTCCTTTTTGATCTCCACCTCCGTTGATTTCAGCATTGAATACAAATCGGGAATGGACTTCTCCATCCCTTGCATATTGTAGTTCACCACAAAGCTCTTGTAGCTAGGTGGGAGCGACTGGAGGATTATGTCAATGACTGAGTCATCTGGGAGATTAAGTCCCAACCGAGACAAGTGGTTGTGCAACCCAAACATTTTGAGTATATGCTCACGGTCAGAACTGTTTTCCTCCATCTTACAACTGTAGAACTTGTCGGAGCCTTCATATCTCTCGACCCGGGCATGAGCTTGGAAAACCATTTTCAACTCTTGGAACATCTCATATGCTCTGTGTTTCTCAAAACGCTTTTGGAGCCCCGATTCTAAGCTGTAAAGCATGCCGCACTGAATCAGGGAGTAATCATTACTACGCGACTGCAAGGCGTTCATAACGTCTTGAGTTGCTGGGAAAATGGGTGCGTCACCTAGCGGTGCTTCAAGGACATATGCTTTCTTGGCAGCTATGAGGATGATCCTCAAGTTACGGACCCATTGCTACCATCGTCTTTCAGCTTGGTTTTCTCTAGGAACGCGCTGAAGTTGAGGGCAACATTAGTGTGGGCCATTTGATCTACAAGACATATTGTAAAGATATTTAGACTATGTTCATGATAATTAAGTTCACATAATCAAAATATTTAATGAACTCCCACTCAGATAGACATCCTTCTAGTCATCTAAGTGATACATGATCCGAATCGACTAGGCCGTGTCCGATCATCACGTGAGACAGACTAGTCATCAACAGTGAACATCTCTATGTTGATCGTATCTTCTATACGACTCATGTTCGACCTTTCGGTCTTTCGTGTTCCGAGGCCATGTATGTACATGCTAGGCTCGTCAAGTCAACCTAAGTGTATTGCGTGTGTAAATCTGGCTTACACCCTTTGCATGTGAACGTTAGAGCCTATCACACCTGATCATCACGTGGTGCTTCGGAACAACGAACCTTAGCAACGGTGCACATTTAGGGGGGACATTATTCTTGAAATTTTAGTGAGAGATCATCTTATTTAAGCTACCGTCGTTCTAAGCAAATAAGTTGTAAACCATGATAAACATCACATGCAATCAAATAGTGACATGATATGGCCAATATCATTTTGCTCCTTTTGATCTCCATCTTCGGGGCACCATGATCATCATCGTCACCGGCATGACACCATGATCTCCATCATCATGATCTCCGTCATCGTGTCTTCATGAAGTTGTCTCGCCAACTGTTACTTCTACTACTATGGCTAACGGTTAGCAATAAAGTAAACTAATTACATGGCGTTTTCATTGACACGCAGGTCATACAATAAATTAAGACAACTCCTATGGCTCCTGCCGGTTGTTATACTCATCGACATGCAAGTCATGATTCCTATTACAAGAACATGATCAATCGCATACATCACATATATCATTCATCACATCCTTTTGGCCATATCACATCGCACGACATATGCTGCAAGAACAAGTTAGACGTCCTCTAATTATTGTTGCAAGTTTTTATGTGTCTGCTATAGGTTTCTAGCAAGAACGTTTCTTACCTACGCCAAAACCATAACGTGATATGCCAATTTCTATTTACCCTTCATAAGGACCCTTTTCATCGAATCCGACCCGACTAAAGTGGGAGAGATAGACACCCGCTCGCCACCTTATGCAACTAGTGCATGTCAGTTGGTGGAACCTGTCTCATGTAAGCTGCGACGCCCGAATAATTAGGCTACAGTAATCCCACGTCAACGATGCAACATCACCTCGGTTGCTGTTGCAAATCTCGCGTTGGTTCAAAACTATTCAAATTCAAATTTGAATTTTAGTCAAACATAAAAAAAATCAAACTTTAAAACTAAAATGTCCGGAGTATGCCAATTAATGCCTATGTATTTATGGTGGAGAAACCACACTTTTACAAAATTCCTAGATACTTTAAAATGAATTAAAACAGAAAGGTTTTAAATAAAAAGAAAAAGTCTAAAAAAAACCTTCCACACTAGGCCTCTTGGCCCGTCGGCTCAGCCGACCAGGCCGGCCCAGCCGACCCCTCCTCGCTCCCCTTAACCCAACCCCGACCGGAAACCCTAGCCCGGTCAATCCCCACTTCCCACGATCTCTCTCTGCTCCCTCGTTCCTCCCCCGACCCGATCTGGATCGGGATCGGGCACCCGCCACCGGACCACCTCGTCGGTCGTCCTCGTCCCCTCTCCTCCGACTGCGCTGCCCGACGCCTCATCGCCGTCGCCTCCTCCTCCACGGCCGCCCCGCACCTGACCCATCGCCGCCGCCGTCACGCGTCCTCCCTGTCGCCTCGTCCTCTCCGGCCTCCTCCCCGAGCCATCGTCCTCGAGCCTCGTTGCCCGTGCATCGACGCTGCACGTGAGCCCCCTCATCTACCCCCTTCTTCCCCCCTCGTCGCAGTCGCCCTGCCGTTGACGTGCCCCCGCACGCCCGTGGCCGTGCTCCCCGCACCTCTGGCCGTTCCAAGTCACGCGCGCCGCACCTACTGCCGCCGGCGTCCGCAACCTGCTCCCGCAAGGCCGCGCGGCTCCACTCGTGCCTGCTGCTGTTTTGCCGCCACCTGCTAGCGCCTGCTGCCGTCCGCGCACGCCGGCACTCACCGCTGCTTCTGCCGCCGCTCGTGCGTCTTGCTGCTCTCCTGCCGCTTTGCCCGGCGCCCTTCTCTACCCCCTGGCCACGTCCGATGCCTCCTGGTCGCCCCGGGCGATGCCCGAGACCAGCCCAGCCGGCGCCCACGCACCCGCGCGCTCGCGGGGCTCCATCCCGTCACCCACGCCCGTGCCCGCTAGGACCCCCTGCCTATGACACAGGGGCCCCAACGCTGAGAACGTTAAAAGAAATAAAATAATATAAAAAATGTAATTATTAACTAATTAATTAATTAACTTAATTGTTCTGTTTAGTAATTAATTCTGTTTAGCTAAGCTAATTGAAAATAGTTAATCTAATCATTTAGTTAAAACTAATTAACCCTGTTTAATTATTCTGAGGCTACGAGAAACGGGACCCACCCATCAGTTTGATTGGCCAGCGGTCAATGTTGACCGCTGATGTCATGATGACACAGTAATTCATTTTCAAATTAACTAAATAATAATAATCTCATAAAATGATTAAATCTTTATAAATTCTTATAAAATAATCTATAACTCAGATGTAAAAGTTTTATATATGAAAGTTGCTTAGAACGACGAGACGAATCGAAATACGCGGCCCGTTCATCCACCACACATCCCTAGCATACCGAACATGGAACAATCCCCCTCCGGTTCGCCTGTCTGAAAATGCCTAACTCGGGGAAAACGTTCACGGATGTTATCCCCCTTCGCCGGTATCGTGTAGCACCGCGTTAGAGAACCCTAGAACTGTGTGTTGACATGTCGTGCTTCTTTTTTGCATCTGTATGCGTTGTATTTATTGTTTCTTCCCCCTCTTCTCTCCGGTAGACCGCGAGACTGATGCTACCTCGGTGATCGACTGCATCGACGACGACCCCTCCTTCTCGTCTAAGCAACCAGGCAAGCCAACCCCCTTTGATCATTCCGATATCGCCCATTCCCTTCTCTCTTATGCTTGCATTAGAACTGCTATAGTTTTTGTATGATCCTATTCTGATGCATAGCCTGTTGTTGTTAGCTGCTATCATACCTTACATGTTTATACTAAACTGCTTAGTATAGGCTAGTTAGAGATCCATCAGAGACCCCCACATTGTCCCTATTGCCTCCGCTAGATTATCAGAAGACCCGATCAACGTGATCGAAGACCAGGCCCCGGCACCGCACATCACCCCCCTTAGTTGTACGACTCTGCAAAGTTACTATCAAGTGCCGAGGGTGAGACCTCATCGGCACTTCTGGTGTTAACCCTGTAGTGTAGCTATTCAGTCATGGTCATCGAGGGTGATTCCGCCTTAA
The DNA here is from genome assembly GCA_902687465.1 of Secale cereale. Lineage (NCBI taxonomy): Eukaryota > Viridiplantae > Streptophyta > Magnoliopsida > Poales > Poaceae > Secale > Secale cereale. The sequence continues at coordinate 834,406,056 of LR738711.1, read as the reverse complement.
CCACTTCCGATACGACTCCGTCGTGCAACCCCTCAAGTGTGAACCTCGAGGGTGGATCCTCTTACGTTCACCTTGATGATTACATCGAGTGGAATACACGGAGGGTGGTTCCTCGGAGTTTCCCCTTGGTGTTTGGACACATAGTTACCTTGACTTTACTTGAGACCATTGTCGAAGTTGGGTCGGCCTTGAGAGGTACCCGCGAGTTGATGTGAAAGTTGGGCGGGACCGTGGAGCACCCGCGAGTTAATTACGAGGCACGGCCGGGCAGGCGGGCCGCCCCGGAGTGGGCTGGGCTAGCCCTTGCCGTATTTCCTCGAGACGGGGTGACGAGGTCACATTATCGTGAGTCCCTGCTCGTTTCCGCGAGCTCCTAATACACTATTAGTTTGGGTATTTGTTCTGAATCGACCTCTGGCCTTTACGCACTAACCGCCACGCGAGAATATTTATGGGCCTCGGCGTCGTGGTATCAGCCGAAGCTTTGTCAGACGTCCAGTTCAGCATTGCGGCACGGCTGGGCCGGCACCTTCCTATAGTGTCGGAGCCTGGACCCGCCCTGCTCGCAACGACCCGGAGTGCAACGGACGATGGCCCATGACCACGGAGTGCTTAGGATGTAGACCGGCGGGGACCTCTCTGCCGAGTCTAGGTAGGGCTGCGGCGTGTTGATCTTCCGAGGCTGGGCATTGACCCAGAAAAGTGTTTTCGGCCAGAGATGATCGAGCGTGAGGGTAACGTGGTGCACCCATGCAGGGAAGTTATCTATTCGAATAGCCGTGTCCACGGTAATGGACGTTCAGTCTTATATTCTGATCTATTACAACTACGAATGGATACTTAAGATATGTGCTGGTTATTGTTACAACATGCTTAATTAAAATGCTATTCTATACTCCCTTCCTCTGTTGCAAGATGGTGGTTTCTAGAAGATGCTAGTCTTCGATATGCTAGGCCTTTCCCTCTATTCTGGCATTCTGCAGTTCAGTCCACATATACAACTCATTCCTTTGATACCAGTGCATACTTAGTATAGATCTGATGCTTGCGAGTACTTTGGATGAGTAGTTAGGAGGTCCTAGGCAAGATGCCTTGCCTCTTCGATCATTGATGTTTGTGCTAGTCTTCTTAAGGCAAAACTTGTTTAGCTTATGTCTATGCTACTTCTCGAGCTTGCGTTGTATTCCCTCGAAGAGGAAAGGGAGATGCAGCACAGTAGCATACGTATTTCCCTCAGTTTTTGAGAACCAAGGTATCAATCAAGTGGGAGACCACGCGCGAGTCCCTCGCACCTTCACAAACAAATAAGAACTTCGCAGCCAACGCGATAAGGGGTTGTCAATCCCTTTACGGTCACTTACGAAAGTGAGATCTGATAGAGATGATAGTTTATATTTTTGGTATTTTTGATTATAAGAATAGAAATTAAAAGCGGAAAAAGTAAAGTAGATGTAGATTGATATGTTGAGAATAGACCTGGGGGCCATAGTGTTCTCTAGTGGCTTCTCTCATGAGAGTGATATTCTACGCCGGATAAACAAATTACTTTCGAGCAATTGATAGAAAAGCGAATAATTATGAGACTATCTAGGCATGATAATTATATATAGGCACCTCGTCCGAGACAAATAGACCGACTCCTGCCTGCATCTACTACTATTACTCCACACATCGACCGCTATCCAACATGCATCTAGTGTATTGAGTTCATAAGAACAGAGTAACACCTTAAGCAAGATGACATGATGTAGAGGGATAAACTCAAGCAATATGATATAAACCCCATATTTTTATCCTTGATGGCAACAATACAATACATGCCTTGCTGCCCCTACTGTCATTGGGAAAGGACACCGCAAGATTGAACCCAAAGCCAATCACTTCTCCCATTGCAAGAACTATAGATCTAGTAGGCCAAACCAAACCAATAATTCGAAGAGACTTGCAAGGATATGATGAGAACACATAAAGAGTTCAGAAAAGAACCAAATATTTCTCATAGATAATCTTGATCATAAACCCACAATTCATCGAATCTCGACAAACACACCGCAAAAAGAGATTACATCGAATAGATCTCCTCGAAGACCGAGGAGAACTTTGTATTGAGATCCAAAGAGAGAGAAGAATCCATCTAGATACTAGCTATGGACCCGAAGGTCTATGGTAAACTGCTCACAACTCATGGTGAGGCGATGATGATGATGTAGAAGCACTCCGTGGTAGATCCCCCCTCTAGCGGAGCTCCGGAATAGGCCCCAAGATGGGATCTCACGGGAACAGAAGGTTACGGTGGTGGAATTAGGGTTTTCTCTCCTCTTCTGATGTTTCGGGGTACGTAGCCTTATATAGGAGCAAGGAGGGCACCGGGGGCCTTACGTGGGACCCACGAGGCAGGGAGGCGCGCCCTAGGCAGGGGGCGCGCCCCCACCCTCGTGGGCACCACGTGGCCCCTACTCCGTGTTTCTCAAGTCTCATGTGCGTGATTTTCTCCAAAAATATCTCTCCCGAAGGTTTCGTTCCGTTTGGACTCCGTTTGATATTCCTTTTCTGCAAAACCCTGAAACAGGCAAAAAACAGCAATCTGGACTGGGCCTTTGGGTTAGTAGGTTAGTCCCAAAAATAATATAAAAGTGTATGACAAAGCCCATTAAACATCCAGAACATCATAAATAATAGCATGGAACAATAAAAAATTATAGATACGTTGGAGACGTATCAGTCTGTACTCAGATATTGTTGCTTCCGCTAACTCTGTTGCTTTCGAGCTTCTGTATTCGAGCCCTCGAGGCCCCTGGCTTGTAATATGAAGCTTGTATTATTTTAATTTGTGTCTAGAGTTGTGTTGTGATATCTTCCCATGAGTCCCTGATCTTGGTCGTACACATTTGTGTGCATGATTAGTGTATGGTCAAATCGGGGGCGTCACATAAGAGCACATGTAAGGTCTGTCCGGGCCGCTTCATCCCGCGATGCTGTCGAATCAAGATAATACTAGTAACGATAAGCAAATTGACAAAATGGACGCCCACAACAACTTGTGTTCTACTCGTGCATAGAAACTACGTATAGACCTAGCTCATGATGCCACTGTTGGGGATCGTTGCAGAATCAAAAAAATTCTACGCATCACTAGGATCATTCTATGGAGAAACCATCAACAATACGGGGGAGTGCATATTCATACCCTTGAAGATCGCAAAGCGAAAGCGTTACAAGAGCGTGGTTGGTGGAGTCGTACACGCAGCGATTCAGACCGCGGTCGATTTCGATCTAAGCGCCGAACAACGGTGCCTCCGCGTTCAACACACGTACAGCCCGGGGACGCCTCCTCCTTCTTGATCCAGCAAGGGGGGGAGGAGAAGTTGGGGAAGAGCTCCGGCAACACGACGACGTGGTGGTGGAGCTTGCAGTTCTCCGGCAGGGCTTCGCCAAGCTCTACAGAGGAAGAGGAGGAGTTGGGAGGGGGAAGGGCTACGCCAGGTAAGGGGTGCGGATACCCTCCTACCCCCCACTATTTATAGGGGCAAGGGAGAGGGGGACCGCCCCCCTCATATCCCATCTAAGGGGGGCGGCAGCCAGGGAGGGGGGACTTGCCCCCCAAGCCAAGGGGGCCGCCCCTTTAGGGTTTCCCCTCAACCCTAGGCGCATGGGCCCTAGGGGGATGGCTCCCAGCCCACTTAGGGGCTGGTTCCCCTCCACATATAGCCCATAGGGCCCTCCGGGACAGGTGGACCCTCCCGGTGGACCCCCGGAACCCCTTCGGTTGTCCCGGTACAATACGAGCAATCCCCCAAACACTTCCGATGACCGTATGATGACTTTATATATATAAATATTCACCTCATGACCATTTCGGAACTCCTCGTGACATCTGGGATCTCATCCGGGACTCCGAACAACATTCGTTAACCACATACAATTTCCCATAACAACTCTAGCATCACCGAACCTTAAGTGTGTAGACCCTTCGGGTTTGGGAACCATGCAGACATGAACGAGACATCTCTCCGGCCAATAACCAACAATGGGATCTGGATACCCATGTTGGCTCCCACATGTTCCACGATGATCTCATCGGATGAACCACGATGTAGGGGATTCAATCAATCCCGTATACAATTCCCTTTGTCTATCGGTATGATACTTGCCCGAGATTCGATCATTGGTATCCATATACCTTGTTCAATCTCGTTACCGGCAAGTCTCTTTACTCGTTCCGTAACACATCATCCCGTGGCCAACTCCTTTGAAAGAACATGCGGTGCCCCCATGTGTGGTTTTGGTAATTGATGACAATCTCTATGGACTAATGGTTGCCTTGAGTTATATTTGTAGGGTTTGTCCATAGGCTTTTCTTGGAGTCCATTTGTTGGTTTCAAGGAGAGTTTGTGTTGACCAATGTGCTATTACGGAATTATCCAAAGATTGGTCTTGTGGGTGTTGAGCTTATTGCAAGCATGTCTTGAAGAAGAAGAGTTTGTGATCATTCATGTTTACCTTCAAGACATCATCCAAATGAAGAGAGTTGGAAAGATTCAAGGATCAAGTTGATCAACACACAAAGTGTAGAAGATGTACCGAGAGGGATCAAGCAAACCCATGGTATGGTAAGCATTGTCAATCACGCTTTGTGTACTAACCCATGGTCTTCGTGAGAGTTCTTTGTGGGGTTAGGTTGCGGTGTGCAAGTTCAAGAGGAGCATCACGAAGAGATCAAGTGCTTGAAGCTTGCCGTCCATTGTGGTGACAATGGACTTGTGAAGATATGCCGAAGAGTTTAGGTTGCGGTGTGCAAGTTCAAGTGGAGCATCACGAAGAGATCAAGTACTTGAAGCTTGCCGTCCATTGTGGTGACAATGGACTTGTGAAGATATGCCGAAGAGTGGCTCACCCATAGTGGAGTATGGGGGAGCAATCTACTAGTCTTGACCGAGCCAATGCAATCAAGAAAGGTGGTCCAACTTGAGGGAGTCAAGATCGTCTCATCCAACTCAAGTGGACTCTGTGCAAGGCAAAGGTTTGCCCTTGATAGGTTTTCTATTCTACCGGTCTCATGTGGTAGTTCGGAGACCGGGTTATAGGATCGATTGCCGTACTATCAAGGGGGGCTCTCGATGCGTAGCTTGATCGTATCGTTCGTAGAGAGCTCAAACCATTGCATCCTTGCATCATCTTTGTTGGTTCTTATTTGGTTCTTCTCCTTGTGAGTCTTAGAGCTTATGGTCATCTTGATGACAAGCTCGAGTGCATCGAAAACGGAGTTCACATGCATCTTCTATGATGTTTTCGATGTTGGAGGTTTTGCTCGTTCTTCTCTGATGGAGGATTCATTCCTCCATATATTAGGCATACCTCCCTGCCTCTACTTACTATAACAGTCACTGTTTTGATGCTTCACGTCTTCCCCTATCCAACAAGGTTGAGTTTGCTCATTTCGGAGCTCATTTGCAGAAGTTATGGCAGTTTTGGTTTTATTGTTGCTCCTGCGGTAGTACCGCTGGGCCAGAGCGGTAGTGCCGCTTATAGCCACAAGCGGTAGTACCGCTGGTTCACAGCGGTAGTACCGCCCATGGCTATATGCGGTGGTACCGCTCCAGTTCCGCGCTAGTGCCGCCTCGATTCAAGACCGACGCTTCTCGTGTCGGGTTGGGCGGCAGTAGGAGCGGCAGTAGGCGCGGTAGTACCGCTTATAAGCGGTAGTACCGCCCTACCACCGCTTCTAGTACCGCTCCGGGGCTCTTTCTCTTCGTCTTTCTCTCGTTGGCGCTGTGCTTGGTCCCAGCGGTAGTACCGCTGGGCCAAGCGGTAGTACCGCTGCAGCCAGCGGTAGTACCGCTGGGCCAAGCGGTAGTACCGCTGCAGCCAGCGGTAGTACCGCTCCGTAGAGCGGTAGTACCGCTTACTTTGGGCTGGTTGGTGGGGATAACGGTTGGATTTCCCCCCACCTATAAAAGGGGGTCTTCTTCCCCATTGAACCTTATCCTTTGAGCTCGTGTTCTTCCCCCATTGTTGACCTTCTTCGAGCTTGCTATTTCTCAATCCCTCCATGGATTCTTGCTAGTTTTGGGGGGAAAAGAGAGAGGAGATCTAGATCCACGTTTCCACCAATCACTTTCTCCTCTAGGTGAGGGGAACCCCTTGGATCTAGATCTTGGAGTTCTTGGTGTTCTTCTTCTTGTTCTTCCTCTCTTTTCCCTCCCTAGCATTAGTTGCTTTGGTGGGATTTGAGAGAGAAGGACTTGGGCACTCCATGTGCCCTTGCCATTGCATTTGGTGCATCGGTTTGAGTTCTCCATAGTGATACGTGGAAGTGAAGTTGAGAAGCTTATTACTCTTGGGTGCTTGGTACCCTTGAGCTTGTTCCTCTTGGGTGCTTGGGCGCCCTAGACGGTTGTGGTCACCTCGGAGCCATATTCCATTGTGGTGAAGCTTCGTGGTGTCGTTGGGGAGATAGCCCCAACCTTGGTGTTCGGAGCTCAATCATTGTGGTGTAAAGCTCCGGGCAAGCATCGGGGTCTCCAATTAGGTTGTGGAGATCGCCCCGAGCAATTTGTACGGGTTCGGTAACCGCCCCCAAGGGTTGCCCTTTGTACGGGTTCGGTGACCGCCCTTAAGGGTCCCTTAGTGGAATCGCGGCATCTTGCATTGTGCGAGGGCGTGAGGAGATTACGGTGGCCCTAGTGGCTTCTTGGGGAGCATTGTGCCTCCACACCGCTCCAAACGGAGATTAGCATCCGCAAGGGTGTGAACTTCGGGATACATCGTCGTCTCCGCGTTCCTCGGTTATCTCTTACCCGAGCCCTTTACTTATGCACTATACTTTGTGATAGATATATTATTTCTTGTCATATAGCTTGCTATCACCTAGTTGTTTATCTTGCTTAGCATAAGTTGTTGCTGCACATAGGTGAGCCTAGTTGTTGTAGGTTTTGTGCTTGAAAAATTAACCGCTAGGTTTATTCCGCATTTGTTAAAGCCTAAACCGTAATTATTTTAAAGCGCCTATTCACCCCCCCCTCTAGGCGACATCCACGATCTTTCAATTGGTATCAGAGCCTCGTCTCTCTTTATAGGGCTTAACCGCCTAGAGAGTAAGGATGTCGACTAGGGGTTTAGGATTCTCTGACACTCTTAGTTTCGATGGCACAAATATTGATGTTTGGGTAATTCGCATGCTTAATCTCTCTAGGGTCATGGACCCAAATTTAGAGCGAATTGTAGATATGGGTTTTTCTCCTCCCAAGGATCCCCAAAGATTATCTTTAGAGGATGATAAAAACTCTTATCTCAATGCTCAAGCTTCTAATGTGCTTTTCGATGCTTTGAGCAATGTAGTTATATTTCAACTCATGCCGTTCCGGGATGCTCATGAGTTGTGGACAAAGCTTCGAGATAAATATGGTGTGTCCAAGAATTGTGGGGATGATTGTTCTCCCTCCTCCTCCGGCCGTGTTGTCTTCTCAACTTCTTCTACTTCACCTACATGTGGTTTGCCACAAGGTAATGATATGGTGAGTAGTGTTGGTCATTGCAATGATGATAGTATGCTTACTGTGGATGATCCTTCATCACTATGTTATTGCAATGCGTCTTCTTTGGACTTTAACACTTCGAGCACCCTACATGTTTTACATGCTTGTGTTGATAGTCCTTGCATATCATGTAGAAATTGCTTGACTAAAACTCATGATGATCTGCTTGCTATGTCTTGTTGCCATGATAAAAATGCATCTATTTCCACGAATTTTTGTGCTAACAATGTAGAGGAAACCCAACACCCCATGGAACAAGATGTAGTCTTGAATGGTACTTCAAGGGATCCTACATCATCATCTATCGCGTTTTGCCTTATGGCTAAGGCTTCAAAGGTATCTCCCACTTTGAACCCCAATATATCTTGTGATGATAGTGATGATGACAATGATGATGATGTAGAAAATGATGAAGAGAATGATAATGTTGCCTCCTTAAAAATTAAGGGGGAAATGATTTTTAAAGCTCTTCTTAAGAATAAATTAGCTCGTTCCAACTTTATGGAAATCATGTCTATTGCCATTGAGGGCAAGAAATATATTGATGAGTTGGAATCTCATCTAGAGGAGCATGAGGTCACCATTGAGAAAATGGAAGGTCATGAGCGTGATTACGCTAATGAGATCGCCGACCTCTCGCAAGCTCTTGAACTTGAACAAACCACCAATGAATCTCTTGAGGAGACTTTTGCTCTAGAACTATCTAGAATAAAGGAATCCCTTGATAGAGCTCTCGAGGTGGCTAATGATTTTGAAATTAAAAATGAGAGGCTTGAAGTTGCACATGCTAAACTCCTTGAGGATTTTGAGCACCTTGAAAATGGCTCAAGGGTCATTAAGAGTGAGCTCATCAAACTCACCGAGTCTCATGCTCAACTTAAAGCTTCATATTCTAAAGAGCTTGCCAAGTTGCCTTCTCCTCTTGCTATTATTGATGATGCTTGTGCTACTAACTCTATTTCTAGTGAAGCATCCATTTTGAAGGAGAATGTTGAGCTAAGGGCTCAACTTAATTTGCTATCTAGCAATTATGGGAGATTGGAAGAAAGTCATGTAAAGCTCACAAGCTCTCATGATGATCTTCTAGTTTCCCATAATGTGCTAAAGATAGCTCATGAGGCTATGATCATCAAGGTAACTTCTAGTGAGTCTCATGTGGTCGCTAGCACTACTTATAGTCAAAATGCTATATTGCCATGCGCTAGTCCTCGTAATTCATCTATGCATAACATTGGTACATCTTGTGATGAATTGCTTTCCTTGCCTTGTTGCTCTAACAATGAAGCCTATACTTCCTCTAGTACTTGTGATGATACTAACCATGTAGAGGAAATCAAAGAGCTCAAGGCCCAAGTCTTTTCCTTGAAGAAAGACTTGGAAAAGTGTCATGAAGGGAAGTCCACACTCAACAATATCTTGAGTGTGCAAAAATCCCCCAATGACAAAGGTGGACTTGGATTCAACTCAAACAAGAAGAAGAAGCCCAAGAGAAACAAGAAGAAGGGCCAAGAACAACTCAAGAATTCGGCCAAGATTATTTGCTTCAAGTGCAAAATTGAAGGGCATCATGTTAGATCTTGCCCATTGAAGAAGAAGGTCATTAGTGACAAGCAACAAGGGAAGAGGCCACAAGTTTAATCTCGTGCTCAACCGCAAGTTGGAGAACGGCCGCTTCCCAAGAAGACTCATGGTAATGCTTCTCATTTTGAGAAATCAAATGAGAAGAAAGTGAAGAGTAGATGTTGCTACCTATGCCGTGAGAAGGGTCACCTTGCTTCTTCATGCACTAGTGGTAACTTACCCAACCCAATTATTATTGATGATGTCTATTTTCTTGGGAAGGATAATGTTGGCAATGTGTTTGCCAAGTTTTTTTGGACTCAAAGTGGTGTCAAGAAAAGAACCATTTGGGTAGCCAAGCCTATTGTGACTAACCTCTTAGGACCCAACTTGGTTGGGGACCAACTAGCTCAAACTTGATCAATAGGTGTTTTGAAGGGCATTGGAGAATTTGCTACATTACGAAGAATTAAGGGGTCTTCATCATTCATATTGTCTCAAGCCAAGTCATTCGGATTATCAAGTTTCTATCTTATATCCAATGTTCCTCCTTGCGGTAACTCGTGCTTAAATTGTTTACATTGAAAGTTACTTGCCCCTTTGCATGTTTTGGTTTTGTTCCTTGCATGTGTTTGTATATGTTGTGCGTCCAATTTGTGTATCTTGAGAAATCAAGTATGTGTATATTGGTTTGCACATCATGTATGTGTGTGTCGTGCGTTGAGCCTTTGTGTTTCTTGCTTTTATCTTTGTTGGCTCTTGTGAGAGATTAATGGAACATCCCATTTTGGGGGAGTGATGTGCTTTGTTCACCCCACAATCCTATAAATGTGTGTACATGAGGAATACCATGTAGTATTGATATTACAAGATTATCTAGTCTCTATGTGGTATGTCTTCTCATGAGAAAGTCAAATTCTAAATGTTCCATTAATTATCTCTTGTTGGTCCTCTTTTGCATCTTGTTAAGTTTTTCATTGGTATCACATTATGGGGGAGTAATATGCTATGTGTATATTACAAGCCTAGAAAGTGTGTACTTTAGAGATATTGTCACTTAGAATTGATATGGTAAATTATCTTGTTCCTAGGTGACATGTTAGCTCTACAAGTTGCATTTTGCTTGTGCTTGGTGTGAAAATGATGTTGGATATCATTGCTATCTATCACCAGGAATTATCTCCAAATACCTCTTGTCTTTGACAATTGGTAATCACTTATGTGGTGGAAATTATCGATCATCTTTACATTGTCTTTTGGTTTTATTTGCCTTATCTCTTGCCAAGTGTGTCAACTCCCATTGCCTTCCGTGCCACTTGTGGATCTTGTTATTTTATTATTTTTGTCAAGTGTTCTCTAGATATAGTGAAAGTGGTGATCCCACCTTGTGCATTTTGTATTCAAATGCAAATTCTCTTAAATGCACAATTCTTGGGGGAGCTATCCTATTTTCGATAGAACACTCATCTTGTGATCCATATCAAGTGTGTGTCGATGGAAGGCAAGCCATTTCTTTTTGGTACTTTGTGCCATCATGAAACTTTGTAGATGGGTTGGTTTGTTTGGAACCATCCTCTCTTTTGGGAGTGCGATATCTTTCCTTTTGCGTGTATCAATGGATATCTCATTCCTTGATGTATCTTCTAAATAGATATCTTCCAAGTGACGATTTCTCCATTCGGTATCCTAGTTTCACTTGGTATTTCTTTTTCATTTCGTTTCATTTCGTTTCATTTCTTAAAAGTCTTGAGCATGCATATTCACCTCATGTATTTTCTTTGGCATGCTTTCTTTCTTTAACCCAATATATAGGGGAAACTCCACCTAGTCTCAATTTGGATGAGTTGTGCATGAGATTCATTTTCATATATAAATGCACATATGTTTGTGGAGTTTGTCCTATGTATTGGTGTTTCTAACTCTTTGGTCCCAATGAGTTTGGGTACCATTTTGTTTGTATTGTTGTTCTAGGAACAATTCGATATGCATTGGATGCTCGGCTCATTCAAAAGGATGGTGGTGTCACCATGTGCTTATTGGAGTCAAGCTAGGATGATCAATGAACTACTATCTACCTTCAATTGGTATCTACTACATCCTTCCAATGGTGTCTCGGTAACAAGTATCATCATCTACTTCATGCACAAATTTCTTGCATCAACCTTGCATAGGTTGTTTCATGGCATGTAATTCATTCTTTCTTGTGATACTTGTTTCCTTTCTCAAAGCATCCCAACAATGATGTCTTGTTGCTAGTTGTGACGTCTTTGATGTTCGCTTGGTTGGAATTCATGTATATTCAATAAGACCTTATCTAGCCATGTGCTATGCGTTCAAGCAAAATATCTTATTGGTATAATTATGACTTCCTTGTGGATATCTTTTTTACTTCCTTTTTGTAACTATTTCGAGTGTACATTCTTCTTTGCAGATTGATATCGTCATGATTTTCATCTACCTATAATCTTATACACTTGAGAGAAATTACATATCTAGAAGATATCCTTTCTTTCACGACCACCTTGTATTTATTGTATCATTACTTTGGTGGCTCCGTGAAAGCCTTTGCCTTGAGTGCGAATCTTATCTTGTTGCATCTAGATGCACTCTTGTGTGGTGAAGATATTTTTTCTCTTGCTTGTCTTAACAAGGCTTTTGCCAATTAATTGGTATCCCTCGTCTTGATAACGCTCTCTTTTTATATCTTCACCACGGGTTGTCACAAGCATAGGTTCTTTATATGCTTATTAGTGAGCTTGTGAACCCATTTGCTAATTGTGTGTGCGAATGATAGGCCTTGCACCGTGTATCTCTTTCATTCAAGACTATATTGATGCTTAATGTTCATCCATACGTTAGTCTTCTCAAGTGCTTTGCCATGACTCACACACATCATTTTGGTTGAGCCTACTCTTAAGTTGTCTCTTTTATATGTTGCTCAACCATTTGTTTGTTGCAAGTGCTAGGCTTTATTTCCTTCATGCTCACTTGCACTTGGTGTGTTTTTCTATTGATTTTGGGGGAGTGATGATCCTATTTTTTTGCACTTGGTATCCTAATGAAAATATTCTAAGGAGTGCACAAATTATGGGGAGCTTCACTAGTGTCTTTAGAACACTCCGTTGCTATGTCGTGAGGTTCTATTGATCTTGGGGGAGCGACGATCCTATTTTGTGCTCGTTGTATCCAAATACAAAACTAAATTGTGCACAAATCATGGGGAGTTTCTCTAGTTTCTCTAGAACACTCCTTTGCTCATATCATAATATCTTTTATTCATGTGGCATGTAGGATCATTGGTCTAGTTGGTTCAATTGGTATCTTTTGATAGCTTGCTTCAATTGGTATCCTTTGATTGCTTGATTGCGTGTCTCTCCCTTTGTTGTGCCTTTGTGGCATGTCTTCCTTTTGCAATCTTTGAGCCTCAATATAATTTGTCTTCCTCCAAGTATTTACCGTTGGATATGTGTATTGCATTCCACTCTCTTGTTGAGAAATACACAATTTATGGAGGAACACAATTTATATTGGCCTTCTAAGCTTTTCGCCCATTTTGGCAATCGATGCCAATGGGGGAGAAGTTTCAGAGAGTTTTGTGAGGAAGTTTAGAGAGTTGTTTCCTCTCTTATTGCTTTGGTTTTGTTCCTAAGCTTTTGCATCTCATGCGCATACATTATTGTTGCATGGTATGGTGATGCATAATTCCTTGTTTAGACTCTCTTTAAAGTGATTGTCATCAATTACCAAAATGGGGGAGATTGAAAGAACATGCGGTGCCCCCATGTGTGGTTTTGGTAATTGATGACAATCTCTATGGACTAATGGTTGCCTTCAGTTATATTTGTAGGGTTTGTCCATAGGCTTTTCTTGGAGTCCATTTGTTGGTTTCAAGGAGAGTTTGTGTTGACCAATGTGCTATTAAGGAATTATCCAAAGATTGGTCTTGTGGGTGTTGAGCTTATTGCAAGCATGTCTTGAAGAAGAAGAGTTTGTGATCATTCATGTTTACCTTCAAGACATCATCCAAATGAAGAGAGTTGGAAAGATTCAAGGTTGATCAAAACTAAGTCAAAGAATGAATCAAGTTGATCAACACACAAAGTGTAGAAGATGTACCGAGAGGGATCAAGCAAACCCATGGTATGGTAAGCATTGTCAATCACGCTTTGTGTACTAACCCATGGTCTTCGTGAGAGTTCTTTGTGGGGTTAGGTTGCGGTGTGCAAGTTCAAGAGGAGCATCACGAAGAGATCAAGTGCTTGAAGCTTGCCGTCCATTGTGGTGACAATGGACTTGTGAAGATATGCCGAAGAGTTTAGGTTGCGGTGTGCAAGTTCAAGTGGAGCATCACGAAGAGATCAAGTGCTTGAAGCTTGCCGTCCATTGTGGTGACAATGGACTTGTGAAGATATGCTAAAGAGTGGCTCACCCATAATGGAGTATGGGGGAGCAATCTACTAGTCTTGACCGAGCCAATGCAATCAAGAAAGGTGGTCCAACTTGAGTGAGTCAAGATCGTCATCATCCAACTCAAGTGGACTATGTGCAAGGCAAAGGTTTGCCCTTGATAGGTTTTCTATTTTACCGGTCTCATGGTGGTAGTTCGGAGACTGGGTTATAGGATCGATTGCCGTACTATCAAGGGGGGCTCTCCATGAGTAGCTTGATCGTATCGTTCGTAGAGAGCTCAAACCATTGCATCCTTGCATCATCTTTATTGGTTCTTATTTGGTTCTTCTCCTTGTGAGTCTTAGAGCTTATGGTCATCTTGAAGACAAGCTCGAGTTCATCGAAAACGGAGTTCACATGCATCTTCTATGATGTTTTCGATGTTGGAGGTTTTGCCCGTTCTTCTCTGATGGAGGATTCATTCCTCCATATATTAGGCATACCTCCCTGCCTCTACTTACTATAACAGTCACTGTTTTGATGCTTCACGTCTTCCCCTATCCAACAAGCTTGAGTTTGCTCATTTCGGAGCTCATTTGCAGAAGTTATGGCAGTTTTGGTTTTATTGTTGCTCCTGCGGTAGTACCGATGGGCCAGAGCGGTAGTGCCGCTTATAGCCACAAGCGGTAGTACCGCTGGTTCACAGCGGTAGTACCGCCCATGGCTATATGCGGTGGTACCGCTCCAGTTCCGCGCTAGTGCCGCCTCGATTCAAGACCGACGCTTCTCGTGTCGGGTTGGGCGGCAGTAGGAGCGGCAGTAGGCGCGGTAGTACCGCTTATAAGCGGTAGTACCACCCTACCACCGCTTCTAGTACCGCTCCGGGGCTCTTTCTCTTCGTCTTTCTCTCGTTGGCTCTGTGCTTGGTCCCAGCGGTAGTACCGCTGGGCCAAGCGGTAGTACCACTGCAGCCAGCGGTAGTATCGCTCCGTAGAGCGGTAGTACCGCTCACTGCGGGCTGGTTGGTGGGGATAACGGTTGGATTTTCCCCCCACCTATAAAAGGGGGTCTTCTTCCCCATTGAACCTTATCCTTTGAGCTCGTGTTCTTCCCCCATTGTTGACCTTCTTCGAGCTTGCTATCTCTCCATCCCTCCATGGATTCTTGCTAGTTTTTGGGGGAAAAGAGAGAGGAGATTGATGGCTTCTCGCCCCTCGTTGGTTACCCCAAGTGGAAGGTTTGAGATGCAGTGTAGCGGTAGTTTTCCCTTGGCAAAGATACCAAGGATCGAATTCCCCTGAGACTCCAAGGTTCAACAAGAAGGTGTCAACTGCTAATGGCGCCAGATACTTAGCAATCAACTGGACCTGCACACAGATACAACTAACTTTGCTCCCAACGAGTACAGATAGGTTGTCAATCCCTCCGGCCTTGTCGTTTACAAAGGATCAAACGCAAGAGATAATAGTGATAGGTATTGCTGCAACTAGTAAGTAAAAACAGAAAGTAAATAGCGGATGTGATCAGTGATGGTAATATGGACCGGGGTCCCATGATGTTCACTAGTGACGTCTCTCTCCCAAAATACGATAAAACAGCTATGTGAGGTAAACGAATTACAGCTGGGCAATTGACAGAACTATGTGCGCAAACCAATGCTAACTATGCTGCAAGAAAGGTTGAGGCTCAAAAGCATGGGCGGTACGCCAAGGTAAGTAGACCGAAATCCATCTGCATCTACTACTAATCATCCACCTTGAGATATCTATCCAGAACATCTCGCTGGTATTAAGTTGCGAGTCCCACCCATAGTGTAAACTCAAAGCAACAGACAACTGCATTAAAAGAACTTTGCGTAAAGTAAACAATCCTTGCACCCGCGAGTACAAGCACCGTTGTTTTCCCCCTTGTGGCAACAACACATCCCCTAGACTCATGTTTCTGTCACTCAAGCTAGTCATCGAGGGGCATGAACCCACAATCAAGCATAACGTTCCTTCTTGGAGTTACTACCTACTACTTGGCCAAAGCAATAAACAGCAACGGAGAACATGCAAGAATTACTCAAGAACATAAATATAAAAGAGGTAAATCAAATATATTACTCACACACAATCTGAACATAATCTCACAATCCATCGGATCCCAGCAAACTCAACATAGCAACATCATAAGGATTACATATGTGCCTCGATCATGTAGGGCAGCTCACGAGGTCTAATTAGTGAAGAACAAAGAGGGGAGGAGAACATCACATAGCTACTGGTCATGGACCCATGGTTCAAGGGAGACTACTCACAACTCATCCGGGAGGCGTCCATGGTGGTGGAGAAGCTCCCGGTGGTGGTTCTCCCCTCCGGCAGGGTGCCAGGAAGAGTTCTCCTGGTGCTCCTGATCTTGGAAGCGCGGCGGTGGCGGAACAGAGATGAGATCGCGAAAAAGGGTTCCGTCCTCGAGGGTTTCGGGACGCGGTGTAAATATATGCCAAAGGGGGGCATCAGCGGAGGCCTGGGGGGCCCAGGCGCCCCCCTGGCGCGGCCAGGAGGGGGGCCGCGCCACCAGGGCGCCTGGAGCCCTGGTGGCTCCCCTCCGGCCCTACTTCGGCCGTGTGGAAGCTTCCGGAACGCTGATTTTTTATATAATTTTTCCGGGATTTTTCTGGCAGTTTACGTAATGGGAAAACCTGAAATACAAAAACAGCAGAAAGCAGAAACTGGCACTGGGGTGCACTGAGTTAATAGGTTAGTCCAAATATGATCAAAAGTGTATGGAAGTGTATAAATATCATAGCAATATCACACAAAAGAGGCATGGAGCAAGCAGAAATTATAGATACGTTTTGGACGTATCAACATCCCCAAGCTTAATTCCTGCCCGTCCTCGAGTAGGTAAATGATAACAAGCATAATTTCTGTGGTGACATGCTATTAACCATATAAGGACTTTTCATAGTCACATGACAAGTGCTTACTGAGACAATGAATCTGTAGTAATTAAGTTGCCTCATGAGAAAATCACAAAGAACTGAAAGTTTTACAATATGATACTGAAACACTCAATAGATTTGTAATGAGCATAGTGTGCAAATACGACAAAGTGATATCTCGCTTGCCCCCTTTAGTGAAGCAAAACATAAATGCAGGGGCACCTCCAAGGTTTAAGTGATGACTAGATACAATGATTTCAGAATAAACAATATCACAATCATGCAAAAGACAATGCTACTTTGGGACAATGCACATTACACTCAGAATGACAATCATGCTCTTAATAGTTGGTGCTTTAAAGAAGGTGGAGACTCTCGAACCGTGGCTTTTGTTGGCAAGGTTGAAAACCCGTAGTCGGAAACAAAGACAAAACATGTACCAGAGCTCTTGGTTTTAAAAACAGAGGTAATATTTTTTTTTGAATATGCATGTTTCGTCAACGAATGCTAACAGACAACTCAATCACTTCTTGAGATGGACAAGTTTCGAGGAACGGCTCCCGAATGAGGACGATCACATCCTCTTAATCTCCTTTGTTTATCACTGCCAAAGTTTTCTGATTTCTCATGAACAAAGCGTGAAGGAGGGTTTGTTTGTTGTATAATTTTTTAATGAGCCGGGCGCACTCTATGCCAGTTCCTTCTCGTATTATGGGTTTGCACATTAGACATGCAATCCCGGGGTGAAGCTTGTCCAACTTAAAAAGATCATGAATTAACTACTACTTCCTCATGAACTAAAACAGAGGCACAAAAGAGAAATGCTTTTTTGAATAATTTCGAGATGGTACATGAAAGTCTTCGTTAGGAATGGCAGGTAAATACCATGTATAGGAAGGTATGGTGGACTCATATGGCACAACTGGTTTAAAGGATTTTGGATGCACAAGCAGTCAGTCCGCTTAGTACAGGCGAAGGTTAGCAAAAGACTAGGAGCGACCAACTAAAAGAGCAATGACGGTCATAATCATGCAGAGCGACAAAGCAACATTGAATCAGGCATGGAAGTTATATCGCTATTCAGAAATTAAAGATCATCAAGGCTTGACAGACTTTCTTTACAGTCTTAAATATGCGTGAGCATACGCCAAGTCAATCAAAATAAATTCTTGAAGGAAGATATTACTAAACCATACCACATCATAGGCAAACAAATCATGTTGGTACTCCAATAACACATTGAGAATCCCCCAGCTATTTGAGACTAACCATAAGAAAACATGAACTACTAAGCATCATTATGCACATAGCATTTTATCATAGACATATCGACCAGTGCAACAGAAGCCAACTCTCTTAATAAGATAAGCATGATAACTAAAGAGAGTTCCAACGACCAACTAAACAAAAGCTTTTTAAAAAGATAAGCATGAAAACTAAGAGCTGAACATGATAGTAGCTATTGAAAGACAAAGAACACACACAGCAAGGATAGACATGAAAATTCTATGTTATGTTCTAGGTTGAAGTGGAGCGTGTTTCTCTCCCACACAAAGAAAGCTGAGTTCCAACTCGTTATGAACAGCAAGCAAAGCTAAAGAAAACTAAAAAGGAAACTAAAAGCAAGACGCTCCAAGCATAGCACATAACACATGAAGTGATAAAAATATAGTGGAACGAAAGACGAACTGATAATTGTTGATGGAGAAGGGGATGCACGGGGGCATCCCCAAGCTTAGACGCTTGAGTCTTCTTGAATATTTCTTGGGGGTGCATGGGGGCATCCCCAAGCTTGAGCGTTTGACACTCCTGAATCTTTTTATCATCTTCCCTCACACACTTGAAAACTCCCTTCATACATAACTCATCATAATCTGATTAGCGAGGTTAGTACCCATAATAATATAATTGTTCCTTGCTGGAAATAAGGATATTCTTGAAGGTCTACTGTTTCTCAAGATTGCCAAAAGGTTTTTGCAAAGAAAAAGCAAGCTCAAGGTTAGCAAAATGAAGGAAAGGCAAAACAGGACAGAATCTGTGAAAAACAGACCAGCAGGTAGTAAATGATTTTTTCGGGGCACTTCTGCAACTCAAATCAAAAAACTCAGAACAGACACCCGAAAGAGAATTGTATAGAGCACGCTGCCGAAACAATTCAGACCAAAAAGATGATCTGGTGATTTTATACGAATTTTTCTGTCCAAGGACAGAATCTGTTTCCTGGACAGCATGTCACAACTTTTGAACTTTCTTGCAATCAGAGGCTACACTTGGCACAAAACTGAAAAGTAAAGATACAATGATGATGCTACTGTAGTAACAACATCAAGACACAACAAAAGCAAAATAAAATTTTATTCATTGTGGGCTGCCTCCCAAAAGCGCTTTCTTTTATGCCTTTAAGCTAGGCATAATGCAAAGAGATCAAGTCTTATCAAGAGTAAAAGAATAGCTAGCCCGTATAACGGACTCAAAAGGTAACTTAATCTTCTTTCTAGGGAAGTGTTCCATCCCTTTCTTGAGAGGAAATTGGAATTTTATATTCCCCTCTTTCATGTCAATGATGGCACCAACGGTGCGAAGGAAAGGATGTCCCAAAATATTTGGACAAGAAGGTTCACATTCAATGTCCATAATAGTAAAATCAACGGGAACGTAGTTGTCATTGACAATGATAAGAACATCGTCGATCCTCCCCAAAGGGTTTCTTTATGGAAGAATCAACAAGACGAACACCAAAAGAACAAGAATCAAAAGGTTTCAATTTAAGCATATCATATATTCTTTTGGGCATAACGGAGGTACTAGCTCCAACATCACATAAAGCATAGCAAGAGAAGTTATTCAACTTAATTTTAATCATAGGATCCCAACCATCTTCTAGCTTTCTAGGTATGGAGGCTTCTACTCTAAGTTTCTCCTCCCTAGCTTTGATGAGAGCATTAGTGATATGCTCTGTGAAGGCAAGACTAAGCGTGCTAGTGTGGGGATCTTTAGCCATTCTTTGTAAAAAGGTGACAACTTCCGAGATACTACAATTATCAAAATCAATTTTATCATTATTGAGCAGAATTGTAGTGTCATCTTCTTTGTTTGAATTGCTCTCTATTATAAGAGTTTGAACGTCTTCCCAAGTTTGGGGAAGCATAGGAGCAACTTTAAACTGAGGCTCATACTCTTTTCCTGGAAGACCATGCCATGGGCATAACTCTCCATTAAGACTAACATAATCACAAGGTTTATTACTTTTGTAGATCCCGACAGTGGTGATTGGCGTGATGGAAGAAGGGGTGTACTCCTCCCATTTAGTGTTTTTGGTGGATCCCATAGCAGCAAGCAAGCAAGATAACTATTTTTTTGATTTTCCATAAAAGATACTAAAGCAAAACTGAAAGGTAAACTAACAAGACTAAAAAGCAAAGGTAAAAGATAGTGTGCAACTCCCCTATCTTGAAGAGTGGAGTCCCCAGCAACGGCGCCAGAAAACTTTGCTTGATGGCTTCTCGCCCCTCATTGGTTACCCCAAGTGGAAGGTTTGAGATGCAGTGTAGCGGTAGTTTTCCCTTGGCAAAGATACCAAGGATCGAATTCCCCTGAGACTCCAAGGTTCAACAAGAAGGTGTCAACTGCTAATGGCGCCAGATACTTAGCAATCAACTGGACCTGCACACAGATACAAATAACTTTGCTCCCAACGAGTACAGAGAGGTTGTCAATCCCTCCGGCCTTGTCGTTTACAAAGGATCAAACGCAAGAGATAATAGTGATAGGTATTGCTGCAACTAGTAAGTAAAAACAGAAAGTAAATAGCGGATGTGATCAGTGATGGTAATATGGACCGGGGTCCCATGATGTTCACTAGTGATGTCTCTCTCCCAAAAGACGATAAAACAACTATGTGAGGTAAACGAATTACAGCTGGGCAATTGACAGAATTATGTGCGCAAACCAATGCTAACTATGCTGCAAGAAAGGTTGAGGCTCAAAAGCATGGGCGGTACGCCAAGGTAAGTAGACCGAAATCCATCTGCATCTACTACTAATCATCCACCTTGAGATATCTATCCAGAACATCTCGCTGGTATTAAGTTGTGAGTCCCACCCATAGTGTAAACTCAAAGCAACAGACAACTGCATTAAAAGAACTTTGCGTAAAGTAAACAATCCTTGCACCCGCGAGTACAAGCACCGTTGTTTTCCCCCTTGTGGCAACAGCACATCCCCTAGACTCATGTTTCTGTCACTCAAGCTAGTCATCGAGGGGCATGAACCCACAATCAAGCATAACGTTCCCTCTTGGAGTTACTACCTACTACTTGGCCAAAGCAATAAACAACAACGGAGAACATGCAAGAATTACTCAAGAACATAAATATAAAAGAGGTAAATCAAATATATTACTCACACACAATCTGAACATAATCTCACAATCCATCGGATCCCAGCAAACTCAACATAGCAACAACATAAGGATTACATATGTGCCTCGATCATGTAGGGCAGCTCACGAGGTCTAATTAGTGAAGAACAAAGAGGGGAGGAGAACATCACATAGCTACTGGTCATGGACCCATGGTCCAAGGGAGACTACTCACAACTCATCCGGGAGGCATCCATGGTGGTGGAGAGGCTCCCGGTGGTGGTTCTCCCCTCCGGCAGGGTGCCGGGAAGAGTTCTCCTGGTGCTCCCGATCTTGGAAGCGCGGCGGCGGCGGAACAGAGATGAGATCGCGAAAAAGGGTTCCGTCCTCGAGGGTTTCGGGACGCGGTGTAAATATATGCCAAAGGGGGGCATCAGCGGAGGCCTGGGGGGGCCAGGCGCCCCCCCCGGCGCGACCAGGAGGGGGGCCGCGCCACCAGGGCGCCTGGAGCCCTGGTGGCCCCCCTCCGGCCCTACTTCGGCCGTGTGGAAGCTTCCGGAATGCTGATTTTTTATATAATTTTTCCGGGATTTTTCTGGCAGTTTACGTAATGGGAAAACCTGAAATACAAAAACAGTAGAAAACAGAAACTAGCACTGGGGTGCACTGAGTTAATAGGTTAGTCCAAATATGATCAAAAGTGTATGGAAGTGTATAAATATCATAGCAATATCACACAAAAGAGGCATGGAGCAAGCAGAAATTATAGATACGTTTTGGACGTATCAGAGATCTAGATCCACGTTTCCACCAATCACTTTCTCCTCTAGGTGAGGGGAACCCCTTGGATCTAGATCTTGGAGTTCTTGGTGTTCTCCTTCTTGTTCTTCCTCTCTTTTCCCTCCCTAGCATTAGTTGCTTTGGTGGGATTTGAGAGAGAAGGACTTGGGCACTCCATGTCCCCTTGCATTTGCATTTGGTGCATCGGTTTGAGTTCTCCACAGTGATACGTGGATGTGAAGTTGAGAAGATTATTACTCTTGGGTGCTTGGTACCCTTGAGCTTGTTCCTCTTGGGTGCTTGGGTGCCCTAGACGGTTGTGGTCACCTCGGAGCCATATTCCATTGTGGTGAATCTTCGTGGTGTCGTTAGGGAGATAGCCCCAACCTTGGTGTTCGGAGCTCAATCATTGTGGTGTAAAGCTCCGGGCAAGCATCGGGGTCTCCAATTAGGTTGTGGAGATCGCCCCGAGCAATTTGTACGGGTTCGGTAACCGCCCCCAAGGGTTGCCATTTGTACGGGTTCGGTGACCGCCCTTAAGGGTCCCTTAGTGGAATCGCGGCATCTTGCATTGTGCGAGGGCGTGAGGAGATTACGGTGGCCCTAGTGGCTTCTTGGGGAGCATTGTGCCTCCACACCGCTCCAAACGGAGATTAGCATCCGCAAGGGTGTGAACTTCGGGATACATCGTCGTCTCCGCGTTCCTCGGTTATCTCTTACCCGAGCCCTTTACTTATGCACTATACTTTGTGATAGATATATTATTTCTTGTCATATATCTTGCTATCACCTAGTTGTTTATCTTGCTTAGCATAAGTTGTTGGTGCACATAGGTGAGCCTAGTTGTTGTAGGTTTTGTGCTTGAAAAATTAACCGCTAGGTTTATTCCGCATTTGTTAAAGCCTAAACTGTAATTATTTTAAAGCGCCTATTCAGCCCCCCCCCCCTCTAGGCGACATCCACGATCTTTCATCCTTAGTCACATTAAGCTCATAATGATGATGTCTTACCAAGTGGGCCCAGAGATACCTCTCCGTCACACGGAGTGACAAATCCCAGTCTCGATTCGTGCCAACCCAATAGATACTTTCGGGGATACCCGTAGTTTACCTTTATAGCCACCCAATTACGTTGTGACGTTCGGTACACGCAATGCATTCCTACAGTATCTGGGAGTTGCACAATCTCATGGTCTAAGGAAATGATACTTGACATTTAGAAAAGCATTAGCAGACGAACTACACGATCTTGTGCTATGCTTAGGATTGGGTCTTGTCCATCACATCATTATCCTAATGATGTGATCCCGTTATCAATGACATCCAATGTCCATGGTCAGGAAACCGTAACCATCCATTGATCAACGAGCTAGTCAACTAGAGGCTCACTAGGGACATGTTGTGGTCTATGTATTTACACATGTATTATAGTTTCTGGTCAATACAATTATAGCATGAACAAGGAAATATAATAATAACCATTTTATTATTGCCTCTAGGGCATATTTCCAATAGCCGGTTCTTCTCTGATGGAGGATTCACTCCTCTATATCCTAGGCATACCTCCCCTGCTTCTTCTTACTATAACCCTAAGTTGTTTTGATGCTACATGTCTTCCTCTATCCAACAAGCTTGAGTTTGCTCAATTCGGAGCTCATTTGCAGAAGTTATGGCAATTCTGGTTTTATTGCATCCTTCTGTTGTCTTTAGATGCGATATGAAGGCAGCGAAGTGCTAAAGCCTCAGTGGTGTGCGGTAGTACTGCTCAAGGGAGTGGTAGTACCACTTCTAGTGAGCGGTAGTACCGCTGCCCCCAGCCCTGACGCAAACACATGTGGAAGTAGGTGCGGATGTAATTTTTTGTATCCGCCCTCATGCGGTAGTACAGCGACTCATGTCCGGTACTACCGTGCCAGACTTTCGCCAGCTCCAACCTCAGCGGAAGTAGTCATAGAAGTAATTTATTACTTCCGTGCTTCTTTCCAGACCAGTTGACACCTGCCTTACGATAGTACCATAGGGGCGCGCGGTAGTACCGCTCCGGCGGTTCTACCGCTTGTTGCCATGTGCAACATGCCCTCATCTGGCCTCTACCGCGCAAGCTGTAGTACCGCGACATTCAGCAGTAGTACCGCAGCCCTCTGCGGTAGTACCGCCGCGGTGTGCGGTAGTACCGCGTCGAGCGGGCTGAGAGACGGCATAACGGTTGGATTTTCCCCCTCCTATAAAAGGGGGTCTTCTTCCCCATTGAACCTTATCTTTTGAGCTCACGTTCTTCCCCCATTTTTGACCTTCTTCGAGCTTGCTATCTCCCAATCCCCCTATGTATTCTTGCTAGTTTTTTGGGGAAAAGAGAGAGGAGATCTAGATCCACATTTCCACCAATCACTTTCTCCTCTATGTGAGGGGAACCCCTTGGATCTAGATCTTGGAGTTCTCCGTGTTCTCTTCTCCGTTCTTCCTCTCATTTCTCTCGCTAGCATTAGTTGCTTTGGTGGGATTTGGGAGAGAAAGACTTGGGCACTCCGTGTGCCCTTGCCATTGAATTTGGTGCATCGGTTTGAGTTCTCCATGGTGATACGTGGAAGTGAAGTTGAGAAGCTTATTACTCTTGGGTGCTTGGTACCCTTGAGCTTGTTCCTCTTGGGTGCTTGGGCGCCCTAGACGGTTTAGGTCACCTCAGAGCTATATTCCATTGCGGTGAAGCTTCGTGGTGTCGTTGGGGGCCTCCAATTAAGTTGTGGAGATAGCCCCAACCTTTGTTGTGTTCGGAGCTCAATCATTGTGGTGTAAAGCTCTGTGCAAGCGTCGAGGTCTCCAATTAGGTTGTGGAGATCTCCCAAGCAATTTGTACGGGTTCGGTGACCACCCCCAAAGGTTGGCATTTGTACGGGTTCGGTGATCGCCCTCAAGGGTCCCTTAGTGGAATCACGGTATCTTGCATTGTGCGGGGGAGTGAGGAGATTACTGTGGCCCTAGTGGCTTCTTGGGGAGCATTGTGCCTCCACACCGCTTCAAACGGAGATTAGCATCCGCAAGGGTGTGAACTTCGGGATACATCATCGTCTCCGCGTGCCTCGGTTATCTCTTATCCGAGCCCTTTACTTATGCACTTTACTTTGTGATAGCCATATTGTTTCTTGTCATATATCTTGTTATCACCTAGTTGTTTATCTTGCTTAGCATAAGTTGTTGGTGCACATAGGTGAGCCTAATTGTTGGAGGTTTTGTGCTTGAAAAATTAACCGATAGATTTATTCCGCATTTGTTCAAGCGTAAAACGTAATTATTTTAAAGCGTCTATTCACCCCCCTCTAGACGACATCCACGATCTTTCATAGCTAATCTGCTTTAGTATTTGGTTAATGACATGCATCAGAGGGGTGTGTTGTAGCTCTCAATCCCTTGCCATTACCAAGATTATCCTATTGTCCAGTATGCTGATGATACTTTCATAATTCTGCTCGTAGAGGAAATGGAATTATGCCCTTAAAAGTATGTTGTTGTTTTTATCCCAATCAACTCGACTGGATGTCAACTATCATAAATCTTCCTTGGTGCCAAAGGTTGTCAAAATCGCGATTCAGCTATATGATGCTACAACTTTACGATCCCAACAACTCCGTCCGATTCTACGATTTTCGTTAAAATCTAGGTTTCGACGATCCTGGTAGTTAAGATTCTACTATTTGCATTCCTACCATCGGAACTCCGATCCGATTCAGAATCACGATTCTGACAACCTCTGCCAATCATTGTTGATCCTTTGGAAACTAAGAGGTCAGCTGGTGTTTTTGGTTGTCGTCATACTTAATGCAATACTCTATTTTCTTACTTAATACTTTAAGATGCATGCTGGATAGTGGTCTTGGGCGGAGTATTAGCTATAAATGCAGTTGGATAACGGTTTATATAAGTTTGGGCGCAATGCTCATATGTAGTTATGCCATGTATAATCATAGTTATAAATCACGACAGAGGCTGCCGCGTAGCAAGCATGGTAGCAGGAGACAAATGGCCAATGAAAGATGACGTCGACCCCATCGAGAGCTACAGTCGACAATCGATGCGCTCGCAGCTCGCGGCCGCGAGATTGACATCAGGTTAGATGACAATGCAGATACAACCCTCCTCCAAACACGGGCTCGCGCCTCGCGGCCTGCAGGTAACAGTAGTACTCACAGACAAGCTACAAAATATGTTAGGAGACCCCCAACATCATCGCAAGCCTGAGAAGGATGCTCCGCAGCATGGTCGAGCTCCAAAAAAGTATAAGAGAATCCATGTTGCACTTGACCGACACAAACACCGTCCTCTCTGCAGCGGGAAATCCGCCCTAGGACAACCGCTAGGGCTCGGTGCCCCGGCCGACGACCCCACCAGCATACGAGGCAGAAACCCTTCAGCATGCAATATTCGATGTTACTGCCTTACTGGCCAAAACCCGGCACCCCTCCTCCTGCGGGCTCCACCAGTGCATGATCGCCTCTGTCATCACCCCAACCTCCATGATCATCTGGGAGCCCTGAGATGGAGTGTTTCAGGCATGACTATGAGGTAGGCACATGAATTGTAGGCCATGACCCGAGCCGGCCGCTGGTTGGGCAGTTTTATATGTCAATGGTGCCTATGTGAACGAAACAACCGAGTAGACACATGAATGGTTCTCGGAGACTAAGGGCACAATCATTTTCCCGGCTTGTAAATTTATGTTCTTTTGTAAGGATGGGCCTGTAGGCATGTCTTTGAGTTTTCAATGGTCGGAGCTCCCGATAATGATCCAATCTGACTGCTCGACTGCGACTGCCACCTTGACAAATGACTCGCTGAATTGGTCTGTCTAAGGACATTTAATCCTGGAGATCAAAATGAGGTTGCTCATAGTGTGTCTAGCTATATTAGTCTGTTAGTCGCTCGTAGATCGCAATACGTTGAAACGAGAACTGTGCAAAAGAAAAAACAAATATAGGATTTTCAGCACAAGATACTATTCATCCTAAAAGTCCACGGATTTGATTTTTTACGGGTCACATTTCAAGGTATTTCATCCTGAATTTTCACGCACGTATACATTTTATCCTTATATACTTGCATATATTTTTCAGTTTTTTTAAACATGAAAATTTGAATTTGAATTTTTTTTCTCCAAAATTTCAGGCTTCATGGAGTCGGGTCACCAAAACGCCCTACTGGAACAAAACCCACTGTTTCACAAAAAAGGAAAATAATCTCGCAAAACAAGGAGCCAAAGAAACTATCAAAGGGGAGCCCAGAAAACAGCTGAGGCGCCCTTCATTTTCTCCTGCTTTTGGTCCTCTACCACTTACTCTAAACTAAAAAAATAATTCTCTGGAGCTTCCCCAGAATTGTTTGTCTCGCCCAAATTTCTCGGATCCGTTGCTCTCCCCACCCCCACTACAAAAGGAGCCCCCCGGCCTCCACAGTTCACCGTTCCCATTCGGTGCCCGCCCCGAACTCACCACCTCCCACACACACACCACAATTCCCCACCCCACGATGAGCGCGGCGGACAAGGTGAAGCCGGCGGCCAGCCCCGCGGCGGAGGATCCCTCCGCCATCGCCGGCAACATCTCCTATCATGCACAGTACAGCCCCCACTTTTCGCCGCTCGCATTCGGCCCCGAGCAGGCCTTCTACGCCACCGCCGAGAGCGTCCGCGACCACCTCCTCCAGGTGCGCGCGCGCTACCCGTCCCCTCCCTAAGAGCTGCTCGCTTCTCGCGTCTGTCGTCGCCGGGATGTGAATGATATGTGTTTTTTTTCTCGCGCGTGTGTGCAGAGATGGAACGACACGTACCTGCATTTCCACAAGACGGACCCCAAGCAGACCTACTACCTGTCCATGGAGTACCTGCAGGGCCGCGCGCTCACCAACGCCGTCGGCAACCTCGGCATCACCGGCGCCTACGCCGACGCCCTGAAGAAGTTCGGCTACGAGCTCGAGGCCGTCGCCGGACAGGTGAGCGATCGAAGTGCCTCTCGTCCCAAATTAGAGTGTGCTTCGTTTAATTATGTCTATTTATTTTCGTACTCTTGGGAGTGACATTATTTAATTAGTGCTTTGTTTGACCGTGACATCGTGTAATTGAAGCAGTACTTACTAAGTTTTGTTTGGCTTTTATAGAACCGGTTCAGGTTTCTGGTTGTCTGGCATAGATTTTTATCCATTATTTAACCAAGCAAAACAAAAATTATATGAGATAATCGCGGTAGTATTTTAGATATGAAACCATACGTTTTATACGAGAGAACCGTAAGATTTGATTGAAACGTCTGGAGCCTCTTGTCAACAGAAATTGATGGTGTGAATTTTTGTTGAACTCAGGAGAGAGATGCGGCTCTGGGAAATGGTGGCCTTGGCAGGCTTGCATCTTGCTTTTTGGATTCAATGGCAACACTGAACTTGCCTTCTTGGGGCTATGGCCTTCGTTACCGATATGGCCTGTTCAAGCAGCGCATTGCCCAGGAGGGCCAAGAAGAAATCGCTGAAGACTGGCTTGATGTACCATTTCTATATGCTCATAAAATCTTCACTAACCTTTTTTTTATCTAGATCTCGATAATAGCTTTCTGTTTAATATTTTTCAGAAGTTTAGCCCATGGGAGATTGTCAGGCATGACGTTGTATACCCAATCAGATTTTTCGGCCATGTCGAGATTTCACCAGATGGAAAGTAAGCATAGATGGACACCTGGACAAGTGCTATTTTGATAAAATATTGATTAATAGCTTGAGATGGAGTTTTTTATGACGCGATGCCTTCTAAATTTAAAACGATAGTATGATGCTTCTTTAACTGCATTTTTTTCCGTGTTTTAATTTACAGTTGTAGGATCTTCTCTGTAGTCCATGCTTGTTTGATCAGATGTTTTTTTTTTGAGGAATTGATCAGATGTTTTGAATATGTTTTTTGTTGGTCCAAAAAATTTGAGCGTGTATGAATGAATGTTCATGCATGAAACTACATTTGGCGATGCTGCAGAGTTGTTGTACATCAGACTGGATAAAAAAAAATAGATTTGGTGATGCTTTAATCAGACTTCTTGTACATCAGACTGGATCCAGAAAACTAGATTTGGCGATGCTTTAATCAGAGTTCTTGTACATTAGGCTGGATCCACTATCACAGACTCACTATTTATTCATTTTATTGATGTTTATGCCAAGGCCTTTTTGTGTCCCTCTAATCGATACATTTGTTTGCTTTATCATGTGATAGGCGGAAATGGGCCGGAGGCGAAGTTCTGAGCGCTTTAGCCTATGATGTGCCAATTCCTGGGTACAAGACAAAAAATGCAATCAGTCTTCGCCTTTGGGATGCAAAAGCTACTGCTGAGGATTTCAACTTATTTCAGTTCAATGATGGCCAGTATGAGTCAGCTGCTCAGCTTCACTCGAGGGCACAACAGGTGATATGCATGTCCTAAACTGAGTCACTCGATTAGTCATATGGGATACATTAGCAGAGACTAAATCAAGAGAGCCTTTAACTTTGTGAATACTGCTCCTGATCAATGGCATCTCACATACTAAAACCAGTAATTTTATCTTTTATTAAAAGGAGTATCTGTTATCAATGCCTATATCAAAACAAGAAGTAGCTATTGTATCTTTTTGCTCTGATTTCTTCATTTATGAATTTGACAATTAGCTAACTTGATTTAAAATATATTTTATATCCTGTAGATATGTGCTGTTCTCTATCCTGGTGATGCTACAGAAGAAGGAAAGCTTCTGAGATTAAAGCAGCAGTATTTCCTTTGCAGCGCATCACTTCAGGTAATTATAATGGTTACTATGATAGGAAGCTGCACCTATGCCCAGTTTGTGTATTTATGTTTGTTTGAGAAATGATGTTAAGAGATACTTGCAACAGTATTCTTACAGTCTCCTTGTATTGTTGCACGCTGCATCAAGTTTCCACCGTCTTGCATGAGAAAAATGCAAGATCAAGTTTTGTTAAGAAAACTTGTATCACTATTATTATTATCATGACCAGACTTTTCAGTCCAATTACATTCGAAGCATCCTTTCAGTTACAACGTGGTCTTATTTTGTCTTTTCTAAATATTTTTATTTTTTATCCTCCGTGATAAATGTTTGACAAGCATAATTTTTTTACAGGATATTATTTTCAGATTCAAGGAAAGAAAATCTGACAGAGTTTCAGGGAAGTGGAGTGAGTTCCCCTCCAAAGTTGCTGTTCAAATGAATGACACTCACCCCACTCTTGCCATCCCTGAGCTAATGAGGTTGCTTATGGACGTGGAGGGACTTGGTTGGGATGAAGCCTGGGATGTCACAAATAAGTGAGATTTTCACCAATATTAACTTCGAATTATTACCTTTTACATATTTTCTTACAAATATGTCTCATGGTCCAGGACGGTTGCTTACACCAATCATACAGTTCTTCCTGAAGCTCTTGAGAAATGGTCACAGGCTGTAATGAGGAAATTGCTTCCACGTCACATGGAAATTATTGATGAAATTGACAAGCGGGTAATTTTCAAGCCACATTTACTCTTTCCGTACACCACATTTATGGCACAAAATGACAAAGTTGTGCCATTGGCTTGCAGTTTAGAGAAATGGTAATCTCCACCCGGAAGGATATGGAGGGAAAGATCGAATTGATGAGGGTTTTAGATAACAATCCCGAGAAGCCAGTTGTGCGAATGGCGAATTTGTGTGTTGTGGCTGCGCATACGGTATTCTTATTTCATTGCCATATTCTACATCCTGCTATTTCATTTTCATATTCTACAGCCTGTTACCTTAGACCATGACAAGCCTAAACAGTATTAGCTTGATCAAGATGGCTTTTGTGTTTGTGAAAGTTCGTAATGATGAATAAAAGCCACTAAGTTAATATTTTCACAGTAGTTTTGTCTCTATACTCTTGGTTTACATTGTCTTTCTTTTTAAGATAATAAAGACATAGTAGTATCCTCCTACTGGACCGTGATTATTTATTTATGTATTTTGCAATTTACTACTATATCTTACTCATTCTCTGAGAAAACGATGCTTGGAATCCCATTATTTTACTTGTTTCTTTATGCTAACTTGCTAAGATTTTTTATTAAAATGTAATTTATGGGAGCTTCAATTAGTTCTGGAGCTCTCTGTTCTGACTTTTTGTGCTACTACAGCATCGATTTGCCTTTCTGTATCATATGGGGTAGACCATAATGAAGTGTACTAAATTCTTCTGACAGGTGAATGGAGTGGCCGAGTTGCACAGCAACATCTTGAAAGAAGAGCTGTTTGCAGATTATCTCTCAATTTGGCCTAAGAAATTCCAGAACAAAACTAATGGAATTACACCCCGCAGATGGCTCCGTTTTTGCAACCCTGAGTTGAGTGAAATAGTCACTAAATGGCTAAAAACAGATCAGTGGACAAGCAACCTTGATCTTCTCACCGGGCTTCGGAAAGTATGTGTGCATGCTTCTAATCTTCCATCTCTTTTTGTTATAGCCCATCACACTATCACAACTGGAATTTCTAACAGTTTGCAGATGATGAAAAACTACATGCTGAGTGGGCAGCAGCCAAGCTGGCCAGCAAAAAGCGCCTAGCCAAGCATGTATTGGATGTGACTGGTGTTACAATTGACCCAAATAGCCTTTTCGATATACAAATTAAACGCATCCACGAATACAAGAGACAGCTGATGAACATTTTGGGAGCTGTCTACAGATACAAGAAGTTGAAGGTTTGGCTTCTTTCTTGGAGTTGTCCCTATTCTTACAACTTTACTATGTCTCCATTAGATGGAAAATATTTAGTACTATGGTCCTTAATAGACTTATGTATCCTGTTAGGAAATGAGCGCAGCAGAGAGGGAGAAGGTTACACCGCGCACTGTCATGGTAGGAGGGAAAGCATTTGCAACATACACCAATGCCAAAAGAATAGTGAAATTGGTAAATGATGTTGGTGCTGTGGTCAACAACGATGCTGACGTCAACAAATATCTGAAGGTATTGACTGTACAGCATTCACTTCTTCTTTGGCAATTGTCATCAAATCCTAATATATATAATTCTTGTGGAATGAACATTACTTAAATATTAATTTAACATTCGATTGTGTTTTATGATTTAATACGAGGTTCTTGTTCCTCCAGGTGGTGTTCATTCCAAACTACAATGTATCAGTTGCTGAAGTGCTCATTCCTGGCAGTGAACTGTCACAGCACATCAGTACTGCAGGCATGGAAGCAAGTGGAACAAGTAACATGAAGTTCTCTCTGAATGGCTGTGTTATCATTGGAACTCTCGATGGAGCCAATGTTGAAATCAGAGAAGAAGTGGGGCAAGACAACTTCTTCCTTTTCGGTGCCAAAGCAGATCAGGTTGCTGGTCTGAGGAAGGATAGAGAAAATGGCTTGGTAAGATATCTTCCAGTAGATTGCGCGTTAGTTATAGGCAATATTAAAATATAAGGCTAGCCGGACTTGCAAATAGCTAATCTATTTGTGGTGTTCATAGTCTACTGATTTCAGTATATATTCTCACCAAGTCACTATCAGATGGGCTATTAACTTATTCTTTCTCTCACTATGATCAGTTCAAGCCAGACCCACGCTTCGAAGAATCCAAGCAGTTTATCAGGAGTGGTGCTTTCGGCACCTACGACTACACTCCTCTCTTGGATTCCCTTGAAGGGAACACTGGATTTGGGCGTGGTGACTACTTCCTTGTTGGCTATGACTTCCCAAGCTACATTGATGCGCAGGCCCGGGTCGATGAAGCCTACAAGTAAGGATACAAACACAATATTCCTTCTATTGGGCTGATACTTTGAATTCTAGAACTAAATACCATTGCAGTTCCCATGACAGGGATTTGCTATCGTAATGCTGAATGCTTAACTCATGTTTCCATGACAGGGACAAGAAGAAATGGATCAAGATGTCTATCTTGAACACGGCTGGAAGCGGCAAATTCAGCAGTGACCGCACCATCGACCAGTACGCAAAGGAGATCTGGGGCATTTCGGCTTGCCCTGTTCCATGAAGAGGAGACGTGATCAAGAGGTGTTGGGTGATGATGCCTGGCAGTAATAAGGATCTTATAATGGTCCACGGTGAATAACCACTGCTTCCGTTGTAGCTGAGAAGAATGAAGCAACGTACGAAGCCTGCTGTGTTGCGTATTCCGCTGCAGTTTTGAGAAGAAGTAGCGCCAAAAAGCGTGGGGGCACGCCGCGCCCATAGGAGA
This sequence comes from Secale cereale, assembly GCA_902687465.1. Lineage (NCBI taxonomy): Eukaryota > Viridiplantae > Streptophyta > Magnoliopsida > Poales > Poaceae > Secale > Secale cereale. Next base: position 834,373,255 of record LR738711.1, on the reverse strand, counting down.
GCCCATTTTGTTTTTGGTGCTCATTTGGTTAAAGAAAATAAATATGGAGTGAAGCGAAGAGGTTGATTGAGTGACAATTTTTGTTTGGTGAAATAGTTTCATGTAAGGTATTTGCATAGTTTGCAAGTCCTTGAATACAAATAAATGTTCACTGTTGGAACATTTTCCTTGCCAAAATTGCTCTTTTACTTCATCCGTTCGCAAAAAAGATGTTTTGGATGTTTGAATATAGACTAAGTATAAAACTGAAATGAGTGAACAAACACACTAAAATGTGTCTATATACGTCTGAATCACAAAGAAGTTGGAACATCTTTTATTTGTGAACGGATGGAGTACAATTGATACATAATAGTCACAACACCTAGGTTGCAAACTTGCAATTAGTAACTGATTTCAAAAGAAAATGAAAATGAATTCACTAACCTGTATGGACATCAAGTCATAAAGAGCCAACTTTTTCCCTCTTGGTAGGGTTTCACTCCTCACGCCACCACGACGGTGTCGAGTCTTTGCTTCCCTCCAATGATCTTCCCCGCAGGCTATCTCCGCTTGGGCTAATTAAGGAGCAGCCATGGCCTTGGTGGATCGCTAGAGCTGGGTAAGGGCATCTGCAACGCCGACCTGCAAATTCCTTCGGTATATGTCCAATTTTATGTCTGGACGTGGTCCGCGGACATGATACGGGAGGGAGTCATCCAATGCTAATCACAAAGTATCTGGTTGGGAGGAGAAAAAATAGGTGGGGACCATGCATTGGGTGAGATATTTGTCGTTTAGTGTCTAGTTGGGAAGAGAGAGAGAAGAGGGGGGCCATGCATGTGCTGATGAGAGGAGAGAGAGAAGAGAGGGACCGTGCATGTGATTGGTCAAGTACATTTGTCTCTTGGATACCGAAATCTGTATGTATAGACTGCTAAGCGGACAATACAGGTCTCGTTGGATGGCAAAAATACTTCAGACACTACGGCCGGGATATATAGTGGAGGTTTAAGGGTCCGTCTTGGGAGATGCACTAACTCCCATGATCTATAACGTGGTCTAAGGGTTTTCAACATGGCGGCAAGTGCATCTGGACTGGGCACCAAGCGCAAAGATGACCTTTTAAAAAAGGAATATATTAATATTACGAAGATACAATTACACACAGTCTCTGCACCAACAAGATGTCATAAAGACATCTAGGATGCACACATCCTGAAAAGAAAAGAAAAAACAAAGGCCTTGCCACAGTGATAAACTCCTCACAACGGTAGCACACAAACCAACGCCAAAGATAACAACCGGAAAACATTAAAAGGTCTCCAATCAAGAAGGAAACAATGCACAAGCACCTCATCGTCCGATCCAAGATATTAGGTTTTCACACTGGAGAAAGTCTGAGCTCTCAAAACAACACATTCAGCAAGGCAATTGCCATGCACAACCAATGAAGGTCAGACCTTAGGTTTTCACCCTCAAAGTCACGCTCGGCACACAAGAAGCACCACAAAAAATGAAATCCTCCAGTGCCGCCGCCCTCACTTGTCACTCTGCTTTTGAAAGTTATCAAACACCTGACTGGCTCCATCGCCTCCAAGTCCCCCTCCGCCTTACTGATCCTCCGATCTTAACCACCATGACTTTCTCCACCGCTGTCTACACCATGAAAATTGAGATACCAACATGTCCCATGGTGTCAACAAACAATAGAGCTTCACGACGCGCCCTCATGGAGCCGTGTAAGATGATATGGACGCGCACGCGCACGACCAGATTCTATCTGATCCAGATATCATTGGGCAAGATTTCCGGCGGCAGTTCCGGAACACTTCGACGGCAGATCGAGGAGGACTGGTCATGCAGATTGTTGCCGTGATGCGATAAAAGCACTAGGACCGCCACCACACCGCTGCCTCCACCACGCCGACGCCATCGCCGCCATGGCAGAGAACACTGGCATGCGCTGCCCATAGCCAACGTTGCCGATTGAAGACGGATGCCAAATCGGAGCGGATCCCCATCCACTGCCACCCCCTCGCGTGCATGATCCGCTAGCTCGAAGCCTGTCGTGCGTCGTCAGTCCTGAGCGCCGCCGCCATGGGGATCTACCGCCGCACCACTGCGACCCTCGTGTCGCCTCGTGGCGGAGGTCGTGCGCAAGAAGGCGAAACATCCCACCGCCACTTATGCTGGCGAGGATTTGCCTGACCGCGTGCTCTAGCGGCGACAAGGGGGGGAGGGAGAGGAGGGTGCTGGCGGCGGTGGCAGGAGGGCCCTTCCCGTCGCTCATAGGAGTGACGTGGGAGGGTCCGAGATCCAATCTCGTGGGAGAGTCCTTGTTAAACCTACTGCTTGCTCGAGTCTTGGAAGGGATGATGGAGAGACTTGGAATAGAAAGGAAGATCGTGATGATGTTGTGTTTGAGAAGGAAGAACAGCCGCCAGCGGAGCCAACCCGCTGGATAGGGATCGTTCGGGTGCATATGGAGGAAGATTTTAGTGAATACTTGTTCTTCAAGAACATGAGAACAATGTGGGATATGGAAAAGGATGTAAAATTCATATCGCCCGCTACCAAGGTGTTTACGACGCAATTCAAATGCCTTGGTGATTGGGATAAGGTGATGGAAGGAGGGTCTTAGACCTTTCGAAGGAATCCAATTCGTTTAGCTCCATATGACGGCTGCTCTAAGCCATCATTGATTGAATTGAACACGTTTAAAATTTGGATCTAGATACATGATCTACCCGATGGCGGCTAAATGGTGAAATCTCTGACTGCAAGGTTGGTGAGTTTGTTACTGCTGAAACGCCTTCTAGTGACTTCTCACAAAATTTCTATAGAGCCAGAGTGTTGATAGATATCAAAAAGATCTTGAAGAACAGTAAGAGGCGGATTTACATAGTCAAATCACCGGATTGGTGTGCCAGATAGGACATGTGCATGCAGAGCATGGTAATGGCACCCCCAACCTTCTGCCCTCATCTTGAACACGGCTGGAAGCGACAAATTCAGTAGTAACGCGATCGAGAGGTGTTAGACGATGATGCTTGGCAGTAATAAGGATCTTATAATAGTCCATGGTGAATAACCGCACAATCTTCACTAGTCAATTGATTTGTTTGCAACGAAACAGAGTGAAGACTATGACAACGTACTTGTACTTTGTTGTTTTCAATAGAGGAGGAACTTGATGAAGTATAGAAGATGGAACTTGTATTCATGGTACGCAAGTTCAACATGATGTGTGAGGAAGGTGGCTATATGCAAGTACCACAGGTCCTAGGACCACATGACATCAATCTAAACAAGAGATGGGCAAAGTTGGCCTTGAGGAAGATGAATTGCTACAATTGTGACGATCTCGATCACTTAATTACAAATTGTCCCATCAAGAAAGAAGGCAAATCATACAAGTTAGACAAGAAGGGCGAGAAAGTGACAAGCCATGGAAACATGGTGCCATGGCTCACCACTCGCTAGGTTGGGCTTGTTGAGGTACGAGTAGATTACATTGACATAAATTGAAAATCATGTAGATCAAGAACTGTTGCAGTAATAAAACACGAGACTGTCATTAGAAGCACATGCCCATAATAGAAGTAACGCCGATGTAGCATATTGGTACACGTCTAGTTGTACTATCCTCTCCTCCGCATGGCTCCCTCGAGCGAACATTCGAGCACCGCAACCAGAACGTCTCCAAGGTATCCACATGTTCGATAAGTAACATCACTCATGTGTAATGAAAGACCCGAACAAGTTAACTATGGGCATGGGAGGAGTGGTGATTGGGTTTCGGGAATTTACATTGGCTAACCCTACAAAGACACTTGAACCTTCTACTTATAAAGTCACCCCCCACTATGGGACTCCATGTTGTAACAAAAAAAGACTTCTACATTGGAGTCCCATAAGGACTTAATGTCCACTCCGATTCAGCTCCTAATCTGAATCACGCTCGAGCTCCTTAAGTGTATGACCCTATAGTGTCCTCTTTGATTTGAACCCCTTAGTAATCATGCTCAGTAAATGATTGGTAGTGACCCCTGACCCCTGGTAAGGTGAGCTAGCTCCCAAATGTGCATAAAGACCATATCACATAAACCTTCACAATCTTACATATATGCAACTCGCTTTATCTCATGTTGTTTGCCAAGCATGAGCTCAAGCAGTCTTTCTTGATCATTTATCAATATATCCTTTACTAGGTTAACTCTTTTACTTTAAGTAGCATCATCAGCCATTCTATGGATCACATCACCTTGGGATCATAGATATATCTCATTACAAAGAGGGGCAAGTCCCATCTCGATTGACCATGTATGATAGCATGTTTCATGAGAAACACAAAGTCGATCTTATCACTACACAACTAGGTAGTAGTATTTGGCAACCTATAAGAAAATCATTACACATGTGAGGCACATATAATGATTTCAGATCTAATAAAAACATGAGACCTGCTTGAAGGATAATGTTGTATGCAAACTTGGTAGAGAAATTGGTTCCTTGGTTGAGATCATTCACCATTCTCCCCGGAAAACTGGAAATCATGCAACAAAGAGAAAAAAGCATCCAACTCTAATGAAGCAACATATATTAGGAAATTTTGTAGGTTAGGTTTTAACCTAACTGGATGATATTGGATTTGAGGATATTTTTGTTGGCTGCGTGAGTGAAAAGATTTGGGAAGGTGTTTACGAGTGGTAGGTGGTGTAACCAAACATCTAGCCAAAAGAAGTTGGACTAACCTTTGTCTTTTAGGATGAACGAGGTTCTTGGGGATGTGGTATTTGTTACCTTATGAATCGTAAAGGAACGAGTTGTGTCGGGGTGGGAGGGGAGACCATATTGTTAGGATATTGATGGCAAAACTGATCAATCTTAGGAAGATGAACATGCAAAAATAGGTTTTGTAACAGATTTCATATGAAGACAATTATTACAAACATGTTGGTTTTTAATGCTTAACCACCAAACCTTTTGGGTTTCCATGCAATTAGGAACTGGCCATGTGTGTAGGTTTCTTTAGCAGCCCAGGGAAAGGCTCGACATATAACATCATAAATTTGAAAATCCGAATTGGGTATCCTAAAGAGAGACATTGTATTTGGAAGCAAAGAGTCTAGGGTGGCGGATAGATTCTAGGACTAGGGATAGGGAGGATAATCCCACCTTACTTGGTGAGAACTGGAGACTACATGAGCTCTGAATCTAGTACGGAAAGTTTGGCTTTTAGTTACATAAGGGTGGAGAGGGGTGGCAATATTATCCATTGATCTAGGTATCCATGGATGCCCCACCCACTGGATAAGGGTTTGGAGGATCTTTTCTACCCATGAATATTTCGTCGATGGGTATCCACAAACTCATGGGTTGGGCATGGATTGAGGTGTTCCTCCATGGACACCCAGTGGATACCATATGAATAAGGGGGGCACATGGAAGTGAAACATGTCATATAGTATGTCATAATTTCATATCGACCATTAAATAGTACTCTCTGTAAGTGCATCTAGAGCCACCCCTAGTTGGCTTTGGAGTATTGACGACAAAGCTGGTTGAGGGACTAATGTGTTTGTGAGAATTGCAGGATAACACGGGTAGTAGTCCCTCATTGATTCGGTTTACCTACCGGAGATGACCCCTAAAAATGTATGAAGACATTGACGACAATGGTGGTATATGAAGATATTCATATTGAAGACTATGACAAGAGAAGACATTGTGTGAAGACTATGGAGCGCAAAGACTTCGATGTTTCGTTGTTTCCTTTTCTTCTTTGTTGAGTCATAGGAACCACCGTACTGTTAAGTGGGGTCCAAGTGAACAAAGTCAGAGTGACTGAAGTGATGCTCAACCAAATCCTATGTCTTCGAGCGAAGACAATGAGAGCAAATCTTATCCAGAGCTGGATGAGTCAGCTTTACTTGTAGCCCAAGTAAAGTTGTCGCGTGTGTTTGAAATCTGACCGTTGGAACACGTGTCAGTTCCTTAGTGACCCAGGACAAATCTGGTCGGGTTGCCTAGTGGCTATAAATAGCCCACCCCCTACACCATAAATTGGTGGCTGCTCAGAGTTAGTACACGGCTTTTGTCGTTTGAGAGCAACCCACCTCCAAAGCATTTGAGAGAGAGATCCTTGCGAGGACAAAGCCCAAACACCCAGAGCCAAAGAGTGTTAGGCATCACTGAAGTCTTTCTGTCCGAGTGATCTGAAGACTTGTTACACTTGAGGACTGTGAATCCTCCAGTCGGTTAGGGTCGCGTTCTAAGCATCCAAGAGTCATTGTGGATCGCCGGTGAACGAAGTCTGTGAAGGTTTGAAAGTCTACCTTGAAGACTTACCAGAGTGATTGGGCGAGGACTGGGTGTCCTTAGCTCAAGGGGAATAAGGTGAAGACGTGGTCTTCTGAGTTAAATCTCAGCCTCCCTAACCAGACGTATAGTTGTCACAGCAACTGGAACTGGTCGAACAAATCACTGTCTTCCCCAAGCTACTGGTTCTATCCCTTCCTTCTCTTTACTTACTGTCAGTCTCTGTGAAGTCACTGCCTGCTTGCCTTATCTGCTTGACTTCACTGTGTGACTACTTGTTCCGACTGGCTTCATACAATCTTCCGTCCTGATCCATACTGCCTAGCTGCTATTAGTCTTCGTGCTTTCACTTCATTGAATACTTGACTATGGCTTGTCTAGTGTAGTCTACCTTCTGCTGCATATAAATAGGATCGGTTCCATCATTTGTCTTCAAAACTTCCATGTTTTTGAAGACTTTCCTAAAAATCGCCTATTCACCCCCCCCCCCTCTAGTCGAAATACAGCTCTTCAATTGGTATCAGAGCAAGGTACTCCCTTGTTCTGTGTGATTCGGTTTAACCACCTGGAGTTTTAGCTATGTCGACTGCAGGGATAATCAAAGTCTCCGTTGCGTGCCCCGTCTTCGATAGCACTGAATACCCCTACTGGATGAACAAGATGCGCATGCACCTTGAAGCCATTGATGTGGACCTCTCGTATGTCGTCAAGAACGACATTCCCAAGACTGGTGAAGGTGTCACCCCTGCTGATGTCAAGAAGCTCGTTCAACTGGATTCCACTGCCAAGAATATCATATGTGGTCATCTGACCAAAGGACGGTATGGTCGTGTGAGTGCTCTGGAATCGTCGAAGCTAGTCTAGGACTGGCTCTCCAAGGTCAATGAAGGCGTCTCAACCTAGAGAGATCAAAGGATCAGTGTCCTTCGCAACCTCTTCAATCGCTTCAAGAGACACGACAATGAGAATGTCCAGCTCACATTCGATCGCCTCACTGACATCACAAATGAGCTTCAGGCACTTGGCGCCACTGAGATCACCAAGCATGAAATCGTCAAGACACTCCTGAGATCACTTGACAGCTCATTTGACATCCTTGCCCTGATGATTCAAGAGCGCCCTGACTTCAAGACTCTCGAATCCGTCTGACATACTTGAGAGGCTCAACACACATGAGTTCCAGCTATCTGAGAAACGTGACATCTATGGTCCCAACTATGGCCGAACTCGCGCTTTGAAGGCAAAGGTTGTTTCCTCATCTGAAGAAGAATCTGACTGCAGTTCTGGTGATCCTGAAGACATTGGAAAGGAGCTTGCCATGCTTGTGAAGAAGTTCTAGAAATTCACTAAGAAGAAAGGCTTCAGAAAGTCTTCACGATCCAGCTCAAGAAATAATGAAGCTTCTACCCATGACCACAAGAAGAGAACATGTCATAAGTGCAAGAAACCTGGTCACTACATCTCTGAGTGTCCTCAATGGGACAATGAGAAGAAGAAGAAGAAGAGCAAGGAATATGATTCTGATGACAAGAAAAAGAAGAAACCCTCAAAGTCTTCTTCCAAGTCTTCATCGAAGTATTCATCACATAAGAAGAATTCATCTGGCAAGGCTCGTGCGTTTGTTGGCAAGGAGATGGATTCAGAGGAGGAGTCTGCTTCAGAAGAAGCGGAGGTGGAGTCTGAGGAGGAGTCCGATTCTCGTGTTGCAAATCTGGCTCTAGCCACAGCCTACGTTGCCAAGTCCATCTTCAACACTGAAGACAATGGCTCTGTCACCAACACTGATGATGATGAGAACGACGACTCCGCTCCCACCTACTGCTTCATGGCACGCGGTGCCAAGGTAAAATCACGCGATGCTTACTTTCAAACATCCAGTGAAGATGACTCCGATTGTGAATCCAAACCTAGCTACAAAACACTTGCTAAAATTGCCACTGAACAACAGAAAGCTATGGAACATATTCAAAAACTGTTAGACAAAAGCGATGACCTGTTGGACGCGGAAATGACCCGTTCTCAGTCCTTAATTGAAGACATAAAAAATCTTCATGTTAAGTACGAGGAACTTGAAAGTCGTCATGAATCGCTCTCAAAAACTCATGAAAAGCTTTCCTACGATTATCTTCAAAGGAAGCAAGTACTTGAGAAATTGAAAGCGGCTCATGAAGATCTTCAAAAAGAAAATGAGTCACTCTGCGCTCAACAGACCAGCTCCGCTCAGGAAGGATTTGAACCACCATGTCTAAAATGCATTGAGCGTGATAACGCTACATCTGTTGCTGAATGTTCTACTGCTGCTACTGTCGCAATATCTTCAACTCCTGATGTGGTAACTAACCCCTCTGCTGAGGATACCACTATTATTGCTGATGAAAATGCTAGGTTGAAGACTTTGCTTGAAACAGGGATGTACAAAAGCCTCAAAGGGCATCAGACGTTATGTGATGTCCTCAAAAAGCAGATTCTGAACCGAAACCCTAGGAAAGAGGGTGTAGGGTTCGAGAGGAAAATGAATGTTGATGGTTCATACTGGAAGCCTGAGCAGTACCCCAAAACCACATGGGTTGCTGCAAAGGAACCTTCAGTGGATCCGTCTACCTTATCTGGCTTCACTTGTGCTAATCCTATTATCATTGATGAATCCTTTGATGCAAACTATAAACTGTTTAAGAATCAGAATGGTGAAGTGTTTGCCAGGTATATTGGTACTAACTGCAGGAATGGGCCACCTATGAAGAAGATCTCGGTTCCCAAAGGTTGTCTTGATAAGCTTCTAGTAAATGTCATCATGACACCACCTGGGAAGAAGACAAACCCCAGACCAAAGGCTTCATACTGTCCTAAGGCTTCATACAGACAGAGGACTCACCTGAGTCACCCTAACGCCATTGTTTTGCAGGGAAATTGTACTTAGACCCATGAATATGAGCGTGTTTCCTCAAACCGCTATATTCACAAAACAAAGAACTTTTCTGCTTATTCTTATGAGTATTATTCTCCTCCTGCAAGGCTATTTGTTAGGGCTCCAAAGCCAAAATTCTCAGATGCTGCACTTAGACTCATTGCTTCTAAGCCACCCCTAAAGATGTGGGTGGTTAAGAAGAATTAACTTTCTCTTGCAGGGAAAGGTCTCCAGCCGAAAATCAAAGGCGTCTGATGCTATTGCTGCGGACCTAAAACATCTTGTGGGGCGCAAGATCAAATGCCCAAATGGTCTTACTATGTATTTTTTTATCGCTTGCCAATCATCCTAATAGTCCCAACTTGGATCTAAGCTTTCATAATCCGCTTGCTCGTCAAATGTTTATGCTTCACAGTACTCTTCGTGAAGCCTATCCCCCTAACTGCACTGTAGGGTATGACACCATAGACTTCAGAATGGATTATGGACAGCGGATGCACTAATCATATGACTGGTGATCGAAGTCTTCTTATGGACTCAACCTTACGTCCATCTGACAAGAGTCACATCACATTTGCTGATACTGGTAAAAGCAAGGTATTGGGTCTAGGTAGAGTTGCAATCTCAAAGGATTAGCACATGGATAAAGTCATGCTTGTTGAATCCCTTGGTTTCAACTTAATGTCTGTCTCAATGCTTTGTGACTTAAACATGATAGTGATATTTGGAAAATATCGTTGTCTTGTGCTAAGGAATCTGACAAGTCTCTAGTCTTTGAAGGATATCAGAAAGATGATCTGTATATGGTAGATTTCTCAGCAGGACGACATATGGCCGTATGTCTTCTAGCAAAAGCTTCAGAGTGCTAGCTCTGACATCGGAGACTAGGACATGCCGGCATGAGGAACTTGCACACTCTCACGAAGAAGAAGCACGTCGTAGGCATCGAGGGCGTCAAGTTCAAGAAAGATCATCTGTGCGGTGCCTGCGAAGCTGGGAAGATGACTAGGGCCAAGCATCCCTCGAAGACAATCATGACGACTTCCCAACCCTTCGAGTTGCTTCACATGGACTTATTTGGCCCTTCTCACTACTCTACATTCACTACTACAGCTTGTCTCTATGGCTTCGTCATTGTTGATGATTATTCAAGATACACATGGGTGCACATAATTCTCTACAAGACTGAAGTGCAGGATGTCTTCAGACGCTTCGCCAACCGTGCCATGAACAACTATGGCGTCAAGATCAAGCATATGATATGCATATTTGGTGTCTTCGGGGAAACACTCCTCTTCATCCTCTTCTTCCACACCAGCCTTGGCCTTCAAAGCAAGGTTGGGTTTCTTTGATCGTTGAGACCTCAACACCGCATTGTCGGCGGTCTTGTCCAAGATCCTCATAGCACAAACTCATCCAACACTTCACTTGAGGTCAAGGTGTGGAAGTTCGGCCTTTGACAGATGACGGAGGACATGGCCTTGTGGTAGGGCATCATGGCCTTGAGAAACTTGTGTTTGATCCAATTGTCATCCGTATCCTTGCTCCCATGATCTCGAAGTGAGACCGCGAGAGTGGTTAATCTTCGATAAAGTTCACGAGGTTCTTCATCTTCGATCATGGCGAACTCATCGGTCTCATCTTGCACCACTTCATAGTTTGAGCGTTGAATGCTTGCACTTCCCTTGTACAAGGAGACCACATGTTCCCATGCTTCCTTGGCCATGGAGAAGGGTCGGAGATGAGCAATATCTTCGGGAGGGATAGCATCTTGGAGAATGCAAAGAACAAACTCGTTGAATTGATGATCCATGGCTTCTCTAGGAGTGAAGTTGTATGGATCGTGCGGGTAGAAACCTTTCTCAATAATTCTCCAAAGATTAGTAGAACAATGATTTAAATGACGTTTAAAGCAAAAAAAACCAAGTAGCATTTTTTACATACTTCGGGGGATGACCAACATGATTTAAATGCGTGGAGGGAACGGGTCCCCCATAGATAATTGGAGGTTCAACATGAGCAAAGATGCAACTCCCATTCTTAGACACGGGAACTTGATCACTACTAGCTTCTCCCTTATCGGGAAGAGCATCCGTCATCTTGTTAGTGGGACGAGCCACTTCCAATGGTGCGGTTGATAATTTAAGACCATCAAGGAATTCTTTGAACATGCCTTTGACCTCGGTCGTCATTGAGGTTTTCAATGTGTCCAAAGCCACATTGAACTCCTCACGAGAGACCGAGGGTCCCCCATTGGCCGTACACAAGGACGGATTCCCACCTGAGTGCCCCTACGTCTCGACTACGGTGTCACCCATACTCTTTGGACGGTATAGTCATCAATAAAGAGACGAGGCTCTGATACTAATTGAAAGGATCGATATGGTTGACTAGAGGGGGGGGGTGAATAGGCAACTAACAATTTTTAGCTTTTCTTGACCAAATTAAACTCAGCAACAAAATAGGTTGTCTAGATGTGCAACTAAGTGAGCAACCTATATGATGCAACAATAACAAGCACACAAGCAAGCAAGGATCTAACACAATAATGCTTGCACAAGTCAGGGTAAGAAATAATCAAGAGTGGAACCGATGGAGACAAGGATGTGTTACCGAAGTTCCTTCCCTTTGAGGGGAAGTACGTCTCTGTTGGAGCGGTGTGGAGGCACAATGCTCCCCAAGAAGCCACCAGGGCCACTGTATTCTCCTCACACCCTCACACAATGCGAGATGCCGTGATTCCACTATTGGTGCCCTTGAAGACGGCGACCAAACCTTTACAAACAAGGTTGGGGCAATCTCCACAACTTAATTGGAGGCTCCCAACGAAACCACGAAGCTTCACCACAATGGAATATGGCTTCGAGGTGACATCAACCATCTAGGGTGCTCAAACAACCAAGAGTAATAAGATCCGCAAGGGATTAGTGGGGGGAATCAAATTTCTCTTGGTGGAAGTGTAGATCTAGGCCTTCTCAACCAATCCCTAGAAAATCAACAAGTTGATTGGATAGGGGGAGAGATTGGGCGAAAATGAGCTTTTGGAGCAATAATGGAGCTTGGGGGAAAAGAGGTAGGTCTTCTTGGAGAAGAAGACCTCCTTATATAGTGGGGAAGCAAAGTGAACCATTACCCCCATATCTGCATGCACAGAGCGGTACTACCGCTAGGTGGGGCGGTACTACCGCTGGTAGTAGCGGTACTACCACGACCCCCAGCGGTACTACCGCACAGTAGAAAGCTGGGGCACCAGAGGGAGAGGGGAGTGGCGGAGCGGTACTAGCCGCGATAGTGGCAGCGGTACTACCGCTGCTACTACCGCAATATCCGACACGAGAAAAACACTCCTCGAGTCGAGGCGGTAGCCTAGCCCGACTAGGGCGGTACTGCTGCTTACGCCTACAAGCGGTACTACCGCTGTGAACAACGGTACTACCGCTATGAACAGCGGTACTACCGCTTGGTGGCCATAAGCGGTACTACCACTCCGGCGACAGTTCTACCACCACCACCAAACAACCACCACTACGGAAGAGACGGAAAGCTCCAAAGGAAGGAAAGGAGCTGAGGTGCCAAAAAGAAGTGTGATGTCTACTACGCAACCTTCTTCTTGTAGATGTTGTTGGGCCTCAAAGTGCAGAGGTTTGTAGGACAGTAGCAAATTTCCCTCAAGTGGATGACCTAAGGTTTATCAATCCGTGGGAGGCGTAGGATGAAGATGGTCTCTCTCAAATAACCCTGCAACCAAATAACAAAGAGTCTCTTGTGTCCCCAACACACCCAATACAATGGTAAATTGTGTAGGTGCACTAGTTTGGCGAAGAGATGGTGATACAAGTGCAATATGGATGGTAGATATAGGTTTTTGTAATATGAAAATATAAAAAAGCAAGGTAACTAATGATAAAAGTGAGCATAAACGGTATTGCAATGCTTTGAAACAAGGCCTAGGGTTCATACTTTCACTAGTGCAAGTTCTCTCAACAATAATAACATAACTGGATCATATAACTATCCCTCAACATGCAACAAAGAGTCACTCCAAGTCACTAATAGCGGAGAACAAACGAAGAGATTATTGTAGGGTACGGAACCACCTCAAAGTTATTCTTTCTGATCGATCTATTCAAGAGTCTGTAGTAAAATAACACGAAGCTATTCTTTCCGTTCGATCTATCCTTGAGTTCGTACTAGAATAACACCTTAAGACACACATCAACCAAAACCCTAATGTCACCTAAATACTCCATTGTCACCTCAAGTATCCATGGGCATGATTATACGATATGCATCACACAATCTCAGATTCAACTATTCAACCAACACAAAGAACTTCAAAGAGTGCCCCAAAGTTTCTATCGGAGAGTCAAGACGAAATTGTGTGCCAACCCCTATGTATAGATTCCCAAGGTCACGGAACCCGCAGGTTGATCACCAAACATACATCAAGTGAATCAATAGAATACCCCACTGTCACCATGGGAATCCCACGCAAGACATACATCAAGTGTTCTCAAATCCTTAAAGACTCAATCCGATAAGATAACTCAAAGGGAAAACTCAATCAATTACAAGAGAGTAGAGGGAGAGACGCATCATAAGATCCAACTATAGTAGCAAAGCTCGCGGTACATCAAGATCGTGCCATCTCAAGAACACGAGAGAGAGAGAGAGAGAGAGAGAGAGAGAGAGAGAGAGATCAAACACATAGTTACTGGTATATACCATCAACCCCGAGGGTGAACTACTCCCTCCTCGTCATGGAGAGCGCCGAGATGATGAAGAGGGCCATCGGAGAAGGATTCCCCCCTCCGGCAGGGTGCCGGAATGGGTCTAGATTGGTTTTCGGTGGCTACAGAGGCTTGAGGCGGTGGAACTCCCGATCTAGGTTTCTTTCTGGAAGTTTGGGTATATATAAGTGGTGTTGGAGTCGAGAACAAGTAAGGGGGGTTCCCGAGGAGGCCACGAGGTAGGGGGGCGCGCCCAGGGGGGTAGGGCGCGCCCCCACCCTCGTGGTGGCCTCGGGACTCCTCTGTTCCATCTCCGGTACTCTGTGGGCTTCTTCTGGTCAAAAAACAACCTCCGTTGAGTTTCAGGTCAATTGGACTCCGTTTGGTATTCCTTTTCCGCGATACTCAAAAACAAGGAAAAAACTGAAACTGGCACTGGGCTGTGGGTTAATAGGTTAGTCCCAAAAATCATATAAAAAGCCCACAGAGTTCATGCTTTGGGTTAATTGGACTCTGTATATTAAAGCCCACTAAACATCCAAAACAGATAATATAATAGCATGGAATAATAAAAAATTATAGATACGTTGGAGACGTATCAAGCATCCCAAAGCTTAATTCCTGCTCGTCCTCGAGTAGGTAAATGATAAAAACAATTTTTTTGATGTGGAATGCTACCTAGCATAATTCTCAATGTAATTTTCTTTATTTGTGGCATGAATGTTCAGATCCGAAAGATTCAAGACAAAAGTTTATTATTGACATAAGAATAATAATACTTCAAGCATACTAAAAAAGCAATTATGTCTTCTCAAAATAACATGGCCAAAGAAAGTTCATCCCTACAAAATCATATAGTTTGGTTATGCTCCATCTTCGTCACACAAAATACTCAAATCATGCACAACCCCGGTTTCAGCCAAGCAATTGTTTCATACTTAAATTTTTTTTCAAACTTTTTCAACTTCCACGCAATACATGGGCGTGAGCCATGGATATAGCACTATAGGTGGAATAGAGTGGTGGTTGTGGAGAAGACAAAAAGAGGAAGATGGTCTCACATCCACTAGGTGTATCAATGGGCTATGGAGATGCCCATCAATAGATATCGATGTGAGTGAGTAGGGATTGCCAAGCAACGGATGCATTAGAGCTATAAATGTATGAAATCTCAACAAAATAAACTAAGTGGGTGTGCATCCAACTTGCTTGCTCAAGAAAACCTAGGGCATTTGAGGAAGCCCACCGTTGGAATATACAAGCCAAGTTCTATAATGAAAAATTCCCACAAGTATATGAAAGTGACAAAACAAGAGACTCTCTATCATGAAGACCATGGAGATACTTTGAAGCAGAAGTGTGGAAAAAAGATAGTAGCATTGTCCCTTTTTCTTTCTTTCTTGGGCCTTCCCTTTTTTATCTGGCCTTTTTTGGCTTTACTTTTTTTCTTCTTTTTTTGGCCTTTTTTTCGCGACAATGCTCTAATAATGATGATCATCACACTTCTATTTATTTACAACGCAAGGATTACAACTCGATACTAGAACAAAATATGACTCTATATGAATGCCTCCGGCGGTGTACCGGGATGTGCAATGAATCAAGAGCGACATGTATGAAAAATTATGCATGGTGGCCTTGCCACAAATACGATGTCAACTACATGATCATGCATGGCACTATGACAGTGACGAAGCGTGTCATAACGGAACGGTGGAAAGTTGCATGGCAATATATCTCGGAATGGCTAGGGAAATGCCATGACAGGTAGGTATGGTGGTTGTTTTGAGGAAGGTATATGGTGGGTGTATGGTACCGGCAAAAGTTGCGCGGTACAAGAGAGGCTAGCAATGGCGGAAGGGTGAGAGTGCGTATAATCCATGGACTCAACATTAGTCATAAAGAACTCACATACTGATACGTCCATTTTGCATCATGCTTACAAGTTGATATTTATTGCATTATGAGCTGTTCATACATGATTTGTCACAATACTTATGCCTTTTCCCTCTTGTTTTACAAGGTTTACATGAAGAAGGGGGAATGCCGGCAGCTGGAATTCTGGGCTGGAAAAGGAGCAAACTCTGGAAACCTAATCTGCACAACTCCAAAAGCCCCGAAACTCCACAGAACATTTTTTCGGAAAATATAAAAAATATTTGGCGGAAGAAACCCACGAGAGGGGCCACTTGCTGGCCTCGAGGGTGGGGGGCGCGCCCCCTGCCTCGAGGGCCAGCCGGTGGGCCCCTGGTGCCCATCTTCTCCTCTATGAAGCGTTTTGACCTGGAAAAAAAATCACAAGAGGGCTTTCGGGACCAGACGCCGCCATCTCGAGGCGGAACCGAGGCGGAAACCAATCTAGGGCTCCGGCAGAGCTGTTCTGCCAGGGATACTTCCCTCCGGGAGGGGGAAATCGTCACCGCCGTCATCACCAACAACTCTCCCATCTTGGGGAGAGTTATTTTCATCAACATCTTCACCAGCACCATCTCCTCTCAAACCCTAGTTCATCTCTTGTATCCAATCTTTGTACCCAAACCTCAGATTGGTACCTATGGGTTGCTAGTAGTGTTGATTACTCCTTGTAGTTGATGCTAGTTGGTTTATTTGGTGGAAGATCATATGTTCAGATCCATTATGCATATTAATACCCCTCTGATCATGAACAATATTATGTCTTGTGAGTAGTTACTTTTGTTCCTGAGGACATGGGAGAAGTATTGCTATTAGTAGTCATGTGAATTTGGTCTTCGTTCGATATTTTGATTAGATGTATGTTGTCTCTCCTCTAGTGGTGTCATGTGAACGTCGACTACATGACACTTCACCATTATTTGGGCCTAGAGGAAGGCATTGGGAAGTAATAAGTAGAGGATGGGTTGCTAGAGTGACAAAAGCTTAAACCCTAGTTTATGCGTTGCTTCGTAAGGGGCTGATTTGGATCCATATGTTTCAGGCTATGGTTAGGTTTACCTTAATACTTCCTTTGTAGTTGTGGATGCTTGCATTAGAGGTTAATCATAAGTGGGAGGCTTGTCCAAGTAAGGGCAGCACCCAAGCACCGGTCCACCCACATACCAAATTATCAAAGTACTGAACGCGAATCAGATGATCGTGACGAAAACTAGCTTGACGACAATTCCCATATGTCCTCGGGAGCGCTTTACTATGCATAAGAGTTTGTCCAGGCCCGTCCTTTGCTACAAAAAGGATTGGGCCATCTTGCTGCACCTATTTACTTTTACCGTTTGTTACTTTATACCAATTATCTTATCACAAAACTATCTGTTACCTATAATTTCAGTGCTTGCAGAAAATACCTTACTGAAAACTGCCTATCATTTCCTTCTGCTCCTCGTTGGGTTTGACACTCTTACTTATCGAAAGGACTACGATAGATCCCCTACACTTCTGGGTCATCACATACTTATTGCAAAAATCTATACGTCATCAAAACAAAGTACTACACGCATGCTCCTAGGGGAAGGGTTGGTAGGAGTTAACCATCGCGCGATCCCGACCTCCACACAAAGGATGCCAATCAAAGAAATACCTCATGCTTCAAATTTGTCATACAACAGTTACCATATGTGCATGCTACGAGACTTGCAAACCTCAACACAAGTATTTCTCAAATTCACAACTACTCTACTAGCATGACTCTAATATCACCATCCTCATATCTCAAAACAATCGTCAAGTATCAAACTTCTCATAGTATTCAATGCACTATATATGGAAGTTTTTATTATACCCATCTTGGATGCCTATCATATTAGGACTAAATTCATAACCAAAGCAAATTACCATGCTGTTTAAGACTCTAAAAATAATATAAGTGAAGCATGAGAGTTCATCAATTTCTTCAAAATAAAACCACCGTCGTGCTCTAAAAGATATAAGCGAAGCACTAGAGCAAACGACAAACTACTCCAAAAGATATAAGTGAAGATCAATGAGTAGTCGAATAATTATGTAACTATGTGAAGACTATCTAACATTTAAGAATTTCAGATCTTGGGACATTATTCAAACAGCAATCAAAACAAAATGACGCTCCAAGCAAAACACATATCATGTGGTGAATAAAAATATAGCCTCAAGTAAAGTTACCGATGAACGAAGACGAAAGAGGGGATGCCTTCCTGGGGCATCCCCAAGCTTAGGCTTTTGGTTGTCCTTGAGTTTTACCTTGGGGTGCCTTGGGCATCCCCAAGCTTAGGCTCTTGCCACTCCTTATTCCATAGTCCATCGAATCTTTACCCAAAACTTGAAAACTTCACAACACAAAACTCAACAGAAAACTCGTAAGCTCCGTTAGTATAAGAAAATAAAACCACCACTTAGGTACTGTTGTGAATTCATTATAAATTCATATTTGTGTTATATATACTGTATTCCAACTTCTCTATGGTTCATACCCTCCGATACTACTCTAAGATTCATCAAAATAAGCAAACAACACAATGGAAACAGAATCTGTCAAAAACAGAATAGTCTGTAGCAATCTGTAACTTTCGAATACTTCTGTAACTCAATTCTGAAATAAATTGATGAACGTGAGGAATTTGTCTATTAATCTTCTGCAAAAATAATCAACTCAAGATAACTCTTCTGTAAAAAATGGCAGCTAATCTCGTGAGCGCAAAGTTTTTGCCTTTTACAGCAAGATCACATTAACTTTCACCCAAGTCTTCCCAAAGGTTCTACTTGGCACTTCATTGAAACAAAAGCTATAAAACATGATTAATACATTAGCTTAATCATTTGAACACACAAAAACAGTAGGGGTAAGTATTGGGTTGTCTCCCAACAAGCGTTTTTCTTTAATGCCTTTTAGCTAGGCATGATGATGACAATGATGCTCACATAAAAGATAAGAATTGAAACATAATGAGAGCATCATGAAGAATATGACTAACACATTTAGGTCTAACCCACTTCCTATGCATAGGGATTTTGTGAGCAAACAACTTATGGTAACAATAATCAACTAGCATAGGAAAGCAAAACAAGCATAGCTTCAAGATTTTCAACACATAGGGAGGAAACTTGATATTATTGCAACTCCTACAAGCATATATTCCTCCCTCATAATAATTTTCAGTAGCATCATGAATGAATTCAACAATATAGCCATCACATAAAGCATTATTTTCATGATCCCCAAGCATATAAATTTTATTACTCTCCACATAAGCGAATTTCTTCTCATGAATAATAGTGGGAGCAAACTCAACAATATAATTATCATGTGAGGCATAATCCAATTGAAAACTAAAATCATGATGACAAGTTTCATGGTTATCATTATTCTTAATAGCATACAAGTCATCACAATAATCATCATAGATAGCAACTTTGATCTCATAATCAATTGGAACCTCGTCCGAAATAGTGGATTCATCACTAAATAAAGTCATGACATCTCCAAATCCACTTTCATCAATATAATCATCATAAATAGGAGGCATGCTACAATCAAAATAAGTTTGCTCATCAAAACTTGGGGGACAAAAAATATCATATTCATCAAACATAGCATCCCCAAGCTTGTGGCTTTGCATATCATTAACATCATGGATATTCAAAGGATTCACACTAACAACATTGCAATCATGCTCATCATTCAAGTATTTAGTGCTAAACATTTTAATGCATTCTTCTTCTAGTACTTGGGCACAATTTTCATTTCCATCATTTTCACGAAAGATATTAAAAAGATGAAGCATATGAGGCAACCTCAATTCCATTTTTTTGTAGTTTTCTTTTATAAACTAAACTAGTGATAAAACAAGAAACTAAAAGATTCTATTGCAAGATCTAAAGATATACCTTCAAGCACTCACCTCCCCGGCAACGACGCCAAAAAAGAGCTTGATGTCTACTACGCAACCTTCTTCTTGAAGACGTTGTTGGGACTCGAAGTACAGAGGTTTGTAGGACAGTAGCAAATTTCCCTCAAGTGGATGACCTAAGGTTTATCAATACATGGGAGGCATAGGATGAAGATGGTCTCTCTCAAACAACCCTGCAACCAAATAACAAAGAGTCTCTTGTGTCCCCAACACACCCAATACAATGGTAAATTGTATAAGCGCACTAGTTTGGCGAAGAGATGGTGATACAAGTGCAATATGGATGGTAGATATAGGTTTTTGTAATATGAAAATATAAAAACAACGAGGAAACTAATGATAAAAGTGAGCATAAACGGTATTGCAATGCTTTGAAACAAGGCCTAGGGTTCATACTTGAAGGAAATATGCCCTAGAGGCAATAATAAAGTTATTATTTATTTCCTTATATCATGATAAATGTTTATTATTCATGCTAGAATTGTATTAACCGGAAACTTAGTACATGTGTGAATACATAGACAAAACAGAGTGTCCCTAGTATGCCTCTACTAGACTAGCTCATTGATCAAAGATGGTTATGTTTCCTAGCCATAGACATGAGTTGTCATTTGATCAACGGGATCACATCATTAGGAGAATTATGTGATGGACAAGACCCATCCGTTAGCTTAGCACTATGATTGTTTAGTTTTACTGCTATTGCTTCCTTCATGACTTGTACATGTTCCTATGACTATGAGATTATGCAACTCCCGAATACCGGAGGAATACCTTGTGTGCTATCAAACGTCACAACGTAACTGGGTGATTATAAATATGCTCTACATGTGTCTCCGAAGGTGTTCGTGGTGTTGGCATAGATCAAGAATAGGATTTGTCACTCCGAGTGTCGGAGAGGTATCTTTGGGCCCTCTCGGTAATACACATCATAATAAGCCTTGCAAGCAAATGACTAATGAGTTAGTCAAGAGATGATGTATTACGGAATGAGTAAAGAGACTTGCTGGTAACGAGATTGAACTAGGTATTGAGATACCGATGATCGAATCTCGGGCAAGTAACATACCGATGACAAAGGGAACAACGTATGTTGTTATGCGGTTTGACCGATAAAGATATTCGTAGAATATGTAGGAGCCAATATGAGCATCCAGGTTCCGGAGATGAGTCTCGGTCATGTCTACATAGTTCTCGAACCCGTAGGGTCCGCACGCTTAACGTTTGATGACGATCGGTATTACGAGTTTATGAGTTTTGATGTATCGAAGGTAGTTCGGAGTCCCGGATGAGATTGGGGACATGACGAGGAGTCTCGAAATGGTCGAGACGTAAAGATCGATATATTGGACGACTATATTCGGACATCGGAAAGGTTTCGAGTGATTCGGGTATTTTTTGGAGTACCAGAGAGTTACGGGAATTCGCCGGGGAGTATATGGGCCTTATTGGGCTTTAGGGGAAAGAGAGAGAGAGGAGGCTGCGCGTCCCCCAATGCTTAGTCCGAATTGGACTAGGGGGAGGGGTTGCGCCCCCTCCTTCCTTCTCTTCTCTTTTCCCTTTCCTTCTCTCCTACTCCTACTACTTGGAAGGGCTCCTAGTTCTACTAGGAAAGGGGGAATCCTACTCCCGGTGGGAGTAGGACTCCCCTAGGGCACGCCATAGAGAGGGCCAGCCCCTCCCCTCCCTTCTCCTTTATATACGGGGGTAGAGGCACCCCATAGACACAAGTTGATCAAGTTGATCTCTCCCAATCGTGTGCGGTGCCCCCCTCCACAGGAACACACCTCGGTCATATCGTTGCAGTGCTTAGGCGAAGCCCTGCGACGATAACTTCATCATCTCCGTCACCACGCCGTCGTGCTGACGAAACTCTCCCATGAGGTTCTACTGGATCAAGAGCTCGTGGGACGTCATCAATCTGAACGTGTGCTGAACGCGGAGGCTCCGTACGTTTGGTGCTTGATCGGTTGGATTGCGAAGAAGTTCAACTACATCAACCGCGTCACTAGACGCTTCCGCTCCCGGTCTATGAGGGTACTTAGACACACTCTCCCCTCTCGTTGCTATGCATCTAGTAGATATATCTTGCCTGATCATAGGAAATTTTTGAAATACTACGTTCCCCATCAGTGGCATCAGGAGCCAGGTCTATGCGTAGATGATATGCACGAGTAGAACACAAGTGAGTTGTGGACGATACTAGTCATACTGCTTACCAGCATGTCATACTTTGATTCGGCGGTATTGTTGGATGAAGCGGCCCGGACCGACATTACGCGTACGCTTACGCGAGACTGGTTCTACCGACGTGCTTCGCACAAAGGTGGCTGGCGGGTGTCAGTTTCTCCTACTTTAGTTGAATCAAGTGTGTCTACGCCCGGTCCTTGTGAAGGTTAAAACAACACATACTTGACGAAATATCGTTGTGGTTTTTGTATGCGTAGGTAAGAACGGTTCTTGCTAAGCCCGTAGCAGCCACGTAACACTTGCAACAACAAAGTAGAGGATGTCTAACTTGTTTTTGCAGGGCATGTTGTGATGTGATATGGTCAAGACATGATGAGTGATACGTTATTGTATGAGATGATCATGTTTTGTAAAGTTATCGGCAACTGGCAAGAGCCATATGGTTGTCGCTTTATTGTATGAAATGCAATCGCCATGTAATTGCTTTACTTTATCACTAAGCGGTAGCGATAGTCGTGGAAGCAATGGTTGGCGAGACGACAACGATGCTACAATGGAGATCAAGGTGTCGCGCCGGTGATGATGGTGATCATGACGGTGCCTTGGAGATGGAGATCAAAGGCACAAGATGATGATGGCCATATCATATCACTTATATTGATTGCATGTGATGTTTATCTTTTATGCATCTTATTTTGCTTAGATCGGCGGTAGCATTATAAGTTGATCTCTCACAAAAATTTCAAGGTATAACTGTTCTCCTTGAGTATGCACCGTTGCGAAAGTTCGTCGTGCCGAGACACCACGTGATGATCGGGTGTGATAAGCTCTACGTTCACATACAACGGGTGTAAGCCAGTTTTGCACACGCAGAATACTCGGGTTAAACTTGACGAGCCTAGCATATGCAGATATGACCTCGGAACACTGGAGACCGAAAGGTCGAGCGTGAATCATATAGTAGATATGATCAACATAAGATGTTCACCATTGAAAACTACTCCATCTCACGTGATGATCGGACATGGTTTAGTTGATTTGGATCACGTGATCATTTAGATGACTAGAGGGATGTCTATCTAAGTGGGATTTCTTTAGTAATATGATTAATTGAACTTTAATTTATCATGAACTTAGTCCAGATAGTATTTGCAAATTATGTTGTAGATCGATAGCTCGCGTTATAGCTCCCCTATGTTTTTTATATGTTCCTAGAGAAAACTAAGTTGAAAGATGTTAGTAGCAATGATGCGGACTTGTTCCGTGATCTGAGGATTTTCCTCATTGCTGCACAGACGAATTATGTCCTTGATGCACCTCTAGGTGACAGACCTATTGCAGGAGCAGATGCAGACGTTATGAACGTTTTGACAAAAGCTCGGTATGATGACTACTTGATAGTTTAGTGCACCATGCTTTACGGCTTAGAATCGGGACTTCAAAAACGTTTTGAATGCCACAGAGCATATGAGATGTTCCAGGAGTTGAAATTAGTATTTCATACTCATGCCCGTGTCGAGAGGTATAAGACCTCTGACAGTACATTGCCTACAAGATGGAGGAGAATAGCTCAACCAATGAGCGTGTGCTCAGATTGTCTGGGTACTACAATTACTTGAATCAAGTGGGAGTTAATCTTTCAGATAAGATAGTAATTGACAAAGTTCTCTAGTCACTATTACCAAGTTAGTAGAACTTCGTGATGAACTATAATATGCAAGGGATGACGAAAGTAATTCCTGAGCTCTTCGCGATGCTGAAATCGGCGAAGGTAGAAATCAAGAAAGAGCATCAAGTGTTGATGATTAACAAGACCACTTGTTTCAAGTAAAGGGCAAAGGGATAGAAAGGGGATTTCAAGAAGAATGACAAGCAAGTTGTCACTCCCGTGAAGAAACCCAAAGCTAAACTCAAGCCTGGAACTAAGTGCTTCTACTGCAAAGGAAATGGTCACTGGAAGTGGAACTGCCCTAGATACTTGGCGGATAAGAAGGATGGCAAAGTGAACAAATGTATATTTGATATACAAATTATTGATGTGTATTTTACTAGTGTTCATAGAAACCCCTAGGTATTTGATACTAGTCCAGTTGCTAAAATTAGTAACTTGAAACGAGAGTTGCAGAATGAACAGAGACTAGTTAAAGGTGAAGTGACGATGTGTGTTGGAAGTGGTTCCAAGATTGATATGATCATCATCGCACACTCCCTATACTTTCGGGATTAGTGTAGAACCTAAATAAATGTTATTTGGCATTTGCGTTGAGCATGAATATGATTTGATCATATTTGTTGCAATACGGTTATTCATTTAAAGTCATAGAATAATTGTTGTTCTGTTTACATGAATAAACCCTTCGATGGTCATACACCCAATGAAAATAGTTTGTTGGATCTCGATCGTAGTGATACACATATTCATAACATTGAAGCCAAAAGATGCAAGGTTAATAATGAGAGTGCAACTTATTTGTGGCAGTGCCGATTAGGTCATATTGGTGTAAAGCGCATGAAGAAACTCCATAGTGATGGACTTTTGGAATCACTTGGTGCTTGCGAACCATGCCTCATGGGCAAGATGACTAAAACTCCGTTCTCCGGAACAATGGAGCGAGCAACAGATTTGTTGGAAATCATACATACTGATGTATGTGGACCGATGAATGTTGAAGCTTGCGGCGGGTATCATTATTTTCTGACCTTCACTGATGATTTGAGCAGATACGGGTATATCTAATTGATGAAGCACAAGTCTGAAACATTTGAAAAGTTCAAAGAATTTTAGAGTGAAGTAGAGAATCATCGTAACAAGAAAATAAAGTTTCTACAATCTGATCGTGGAGGTGAATATTTGAGTTACGAGTTTGGCCTTCATTTGAAACAATGTGGAATAGTTTCACAACTCACGCCACCCAGAACAGCACAACATAATGGTGTGTCCGAACGTCGTAACCGCACTTTATTAGATATGGTGCGATATATGATGTCTCTTACCGATTTACCACTATCGTTTTGGGTTATGCATTAAAGATAGCTGCATTCACGTTAAATAGGGCACCATCTAAATCCGTTGAGACGACGCCTTATGAACTGTGGTTTGGCAAGAAACCAAAGTTGTCGTTTCTTAAAGTTTGGGGCTGCGATGCTTATGTGAAAAAGCTTCAGCCTGATAAGCTCGAACCCAAGTCGGAGAAATGTGTCTTCATAGGATACCCAAAGGAGACTGTTGGGTACACCTTCTATCACAGATCCAAAGGCAAGATATCCGTTACTAAGAATGGATCCTTTGTAGAGAAGGAGTTTCTCTCGAAAGAAGTGAGTGGGAGGAAAGTGGAACTTTATGAGGTAATTATACCTTCTCCCGAATTGGAGTACATCACAGAAACTGGTTCCAGTGATTCCTACACCAATTAGTGAGGAATCTAATGATGATGATCATGAAACTTCGGATCAAGTTTCTACTGAACTTCGTAGATCAAACAGAGTACGTTCCGCACCAGAGTGGTACGGCAACCCAGTTCTGGAAGTCATGTTACTTGACCATGATGAACCTACGAACTATGAGGAAGCAATGATGAGCCCAGATTCCGCAAAATGGCTTGAGGCCATACAATCTGAGATGGGATCCATGTATGAGAATAAAGTGTGGACTTTGGTTGACTTGCCCGATGATCGGCAAGCCATCGAAAATAAATGGATCTTCAAGAGGAAGACCGACACTGATGGTAATGTTACTGTTTACAAAGCTCGACTTGTGCAAAAGGGTTTCGACAAGTTCAAGGAGTTGACTACGATGAGACCTTCTCAGCCGTAGCGATGCTTAAGTTTGTCTGAATCATGTTAGCAATTGCCGCGTTTTATGATTATGAAATATGGCAAATGGATGTCAAAACTGCATTCCTGAATGGATATCTTAAAGAAGAGTTGTATATGATGCAACCAGAAGGTTTTGTCGATCCTAAAGGTGCTAACAAAGTGTGCAAGCTCCAGCGATCCATCTATGGACTGGTGCAAGCATCTCGGAATTGGAATATACGCTTTGATGAGGTGATGAAAGCATATGGTTTTATACAGACTTTTGGAGAAGCCTGTATTTACAACAAAGTGAGTGGGAGCACTACAGTCTTTCTGATAAGTATATGTGAATGACATATTGTCGATCAGAAATGATGTAGAATTTTCTGGAAAGCATAAAGGAGTGTTTGAAAGGAGTTTTTTCAAAGAAAAACCTCAGTAAAGCTGCTTACATATTGCGCATCAAGATCTATAGAGATAGATCAAGACGCTTGATAAGTTTTTTCAATGAGTACATACCTTGACAAGATTTTGAAGTAGTTCAAAATGGAACAGTCAAAGAAACAGTTCTTGCCTGTGTTGCAAGGTGTGAAGTTGAGTAAGACTCAATGCCCGACCACTGCAGAAGATAGAATGAAAGTCATTCCCTATGCCTCAGCATAGGTTCTATAAAGTATGCCATGCTGTATACTAGACCTATTGTATGCCCTGCCCTGAGTTTGGCAAGGGAGTACAATTTTGATCTAGGAGTAGATCACTGGACAACGGTCAAAATTGTCCTTAGCTACTGGATGACTAAGGAAATGTTTCTCAATTATGGAGGTGATAAAGAGTTCGTCGTAAAGAGTTACGCCGATGCAAGCTTTCGCACTAATCTAGATGACTCTAAGTATCAATCTGGATGCGTATTAAAAGTGGGAGCAATTAGCTAGAGTAGCTCCATGCAGAGCATTGTAGACATAGAAATTTGCAAAATACATACGGATCTGAATGTAACAGACCCGCTGACTAAACTTCTCTCACGAAGCAAAACATGATCACACCTTATTACTCTTTGGGTGTTAATCACATGACGACGTGAACTAGATTGTTGACTCTAGTAAACCCTCTAGGTAGTGGTCACATGGCGATGAGAACTATGGGTGTTAGTCACATGGTGATGTGAACTATTGGTGTTAATCACATGGTGATGTGATCTAGATTATTGACTCTAGTGCAAGTGGGAGACTGAAGGAAATATGCCCTAGAGGCAGTAATAAAGTTATTATTTATTTCCTTATATCATGATAAATGTTTATTATTCATGCTAGAATTGTATTAACCAGAAACTTAGTACATGTGTGAATACATAGACAAAACAGAGTGTCCCTAGTATGCCTCTACTAGACTAGCTCATTGATCAAAGATGGTTATGTTTCCTAGCCATAGACATGAGTTGTCATTTGATCAATGGGATCACATCATTAGGAGAATGATGTGATGGACAAGACCCATCCGTTAGCTTAGCACTATGATCATTTAGTTTTACTGCTATTGCTTTCTTCATGACTTGTACATGTTCCTATGACTATGAGATTATGCAACTCCCGAATACCGGAGGAACACCTTGTGTGCTATCAAACGTCACAACATAACTGGGTGATTATAAAGATGCTCTACAGGTGTCTCCGAAGATGTTCGTGGTGTTGGCATAGATCAAGAATAGGATTTGTCACTCCGAGTGTCGGAGAGGTATCTCTGTGCCCTCTTGGTAATACACATCATAATAAGCGTTGTAAGCAAATGACTAATGAGTTAGTCAAGAGATGATGTATTACGGAACGAGTAAAGAGACTTGCCAGTAACGAGATTGAACTACGTATTGAGATACCGACGATCGAATCTCGGGCAAGTAACATACCGATGACAAAGGGAACAACGTATGTTGATATGCGGTTTGACCGATAAAGATCTTCGTAGAATATGTAGGAGCCAATATGAGCATCCAGGTTCCGCTATTGGTTATTGACCGGAGATGAGTCTCGGTCATGTCTACATAGTTCTCGAACCCGTAGGGTCCGCACGCTTAACATTTGATGACGATCGGTATTATGAGTTTATGAGTTTTGATGTACCGAAGGTAGTTCGGAGTCACGGATGAGATCGGGGACATGACGAGGAGTCTCGAAATGGTCGAGACGTAAAGATCGATATATTGGACGACTATATTTGGACATCGGAAAGGTTCCGAGTGATTCGGGTATTTTTCGGAGTACCGGAGAGTTACGGGAATTCGTCGGGGAGTATATGGGCCTTAGGGGAAAGAGAGAGAGGAGGTTGCGCGCCCCCAATGCTTAGTCTGAATTGGACTAGGGGGAGGGGCTGCGCCCCCTCCTTCCTTCTCTTCTCTTTTCCCTTTCCTTCTCTCCTAATCCTATTACTTGGAAGGGCTCCTAGTTCTACTAGGAAAGGGGGAATCCTACTCCCGGTGGGAGTAGGACTCCCCTAGGGCGCGCCATAGAGAGGGTCGGCCCCTCCCCTCCCCTCCTCCTTTATATACGGGGGTAGAGGCACCCCATAGACACAAGTTGATCAAGTTGATCTCTTCCAACAGTGTGCGGTGCCCCCCTCCACAGAAACATACCTCAGTCATATCGTTGCAGCGCGTAGGCGAAGCCCTGCGACGGTAACTTCATCATCTCCGTCACCACGCCGTCGTGCTGACGAAACTCTCCCACGAGGTTCTAATGGATCAAGAGCTCATGGGACGTCATCAATCTGAATGTGTGCTGAACGCGGAGGCTCCGTACATTCGGTGCTTGATCGGTTGGATCGCGAAGAAGTTCAACTACATCAACCGCGTCACTAGACACTTCCGCTGCCGGTCTACGAGGGTACGTAGACATGATACGTCCAAAACGTATCTATAATTTCTGCTTGCTCCATGCCTCTTTTGGGTGATATTGCTATGATATTTATACACTTCCATACACTTTTGATCATATTTGGACTAACCTATTAACTCAGTGCACCCCAGTGCCAGTTTCTGTTTTCGGCTGTTTTTGTATTTCAGGTTTTCCCATTACGAGAACTGCCAGAAAAATCCCGAAAAAATTATATAAAAAATCAGCGTTCCAGAAGCTTCCCGGCACCCGAAGTACAGCCGGAGGGGGGCCACCAGGGCTCCAGGCGCCCTGGTGGCGCGGCCCCCCTCCTGGCCGCGCCGTGGGGGCGCCTGGGCCCCCCAGACCTCCGCTGATGCCCCCCTTTGGCATATATTTATATCGTCTCCCGAAACCCTCGAGACGGGAACCCTTTTTCGCGATCTCATCTCTGTTCCGCCGCCGCCACGCTTCCAAGATCGGGAGCACCAGGAGAACTCTTCCCGGCACCCTGCCGGAGGGGAGGATCACCACCGGGAGCTTCTCCACCACCATGGACGCCTCCCGGATGAGTTGTTAGTAGTCTCCCTTGGACCATGGGTCCATGACCAGTAGCTATGTGATGTTCTCCTCCCGTTCTTGTGCTTCACTAATTAGTCCTCGTGAGCTGCCCTACATGATCGAGGCACATATGTAATCCTTATGCTGTTGCTATGATGAGTTTGCAGGGATCCGATGGATTGTGAGATTATGTTCAGATTGTGTTTGAGTAATATATTTGATTCACCTCTTTTATATTTATGTTCGTAAGTAATTCTTGCATGTTCTCCGTTGTTATTTATTGCTTTGGCCAAGTAGTAGGTAGTGACTCCAAGAGGGAACGTTATGCTTGATTGTGGGTTCATGCCCCTCGATGACTAGCTTGAGTGACAGAAACATGAGTCAAGGGGATGTGTTGTTGCCACAAGGGGGAAAACAACGGTGCTTGTGCCCGCGGGTGCAAGGATTGTTTACTTTACGCAAAGTTCTTTTAATGCAGTTGTCTGTTGCTTTGAGTTTACACTATGGGTGGGACTCGCAACTTAATACCAGCGAGATGTTCTGGATAGATATCTCAAGGTGGATGATTAGTAGTAGATGTAGATGGATTTCGGTCTACTTGCCTTGGCGTACCGCCCATGCTTTGAACCTCTACCTTTCTTGCAACTTAGTCAGCATTGGTTTGCGCACATGGTCCTGTCAATTGCCCAGCTGTAATTCGTTTACCTCACATAGCTGTTTTATCGTCTTTTGGGAGAGAGACATCACTAGTGAACATCATGAGACTCCGGTCCATATTACCATCATTGATCACATCCGCTATTTACTTTCCGTTTTAACTTACTATTGCAATTATACCTATCACTATTATCACTTGCGTTTGATCCTTTGTAAACTACAAGGCCGGAGGGATTGACAACCTCTCTGTACTCGTTGGGAGCAAAGTTATTTGTATCTGTGTGCAGGTCCACGTTGATTGCTAATATCTGGCGCCGTTAGCAGTTGACACCTTCTTGTTGAAACTGGAAGTCTCAGGGAAATCGATCCTTGGTATTGCCAAGGGAAAACTTCCGCTACACTGCATCTCAAACCTTCCACTTGGGGTAACCAACGAGGGGCGAGAAGCCATCAAGCAAAGTTTTCTGGTGCCGTTGTCGGGGACTCCACTCTTCAGGATAGGGGAGTTGCACGCTATCTTTTACCTTTGCTTTTTAGTCTTGTTAGTTTACCTTTTAGTTTTGCTTTAGTATCTTTTATCGAAAATCACAAAAATAGTTATCTTGCTTGCTTGCTGCTATGGGTTCCACCGAGAACACCAAGTTGTGTGACTTTACTAGTCACAACAACGATGACTTTATCTGCACACCTATCACTACACCTGCCACTTCAGCACCTTCGTATGAAATTAAACCTGCTTTACTGAACCTAGTTATGAAAGATCAATTCTCCGGTGCTGGAGATGATGCTGCTTTACACTTAAACAACTTTGTTGAACTTTGTGATATGCAAAAGTACCAAGAAATAGATGGTAATATTGTTAAGCTTAAGCTTTTTCCTTTCTCCTTGAGAGGAGGAGCTAAAATTTGGTTTCAGTCTTTGCCTAGAAATAGCATAGATTCATGGGACAAGTGCAAAGATGCTTTTATTGGAAAATACTATCCACCTGCTAAAATTATCCAACTAAGGAGTAACATAATGAATTTCAAACAATTGGATAATGAACACGTTGCCCAAGCTTGGGAACGTATGAAATCTCTTATCAAGAACTGCCCTACTCATGGTTTGACTACTTGGATGGTTATCCAAACTTTTTATGCAGGCTTGAACTTTACCTCGCGGAACTTGTTAGATTCGGCCGCGGGAGGAACTTTTATGTCAACTACACTTGGTGCTGCCACGAAGCTTCTCGATGAGATGATGACTGCTAGGTGGCTTCTCACCCCTCATTGGTTACCCCAAGTGGAAGGTTTGAGATGCAGTGTAGCAGAAGTTTTCCCTTGGCAATACCAAGGATCGTTTTCCCTGAGACTCCCAGTTTCAACAAGAAGGTGTCAACTGCTAACAGCGCCAGATATTAGCAATCAACGTGGACCTGCACACAGATACAAATAACTTTGCTCCCAACGAGTACAGAGAGGTTGTCAATCCCTCCGGCCTTGTAGTTTACAAAGGATCAAACGCAAGTGATAATAGTGATAGGTATAATTGCAATAGTAAGTAAAAGCGGAAAAGTAAATAGCGGATGTGATCAATGATGGTAATATGGACCGGAGTCTCATGATGTTCACTAGTGATGTCTCTCTCCCAAAAGACGATAAAACTGCTATGTGAGGTAAACGAATTACAGCTGGGCAATTGACAGGACCATGTGCGCAAACCAATGCTGACTAAGTTGCAAGAAAGGTAGAGGTTCAAAGCATGGGCGGTACGCCGAGGTAAGTAGACCGACATCCATCTGCATCTACTACTAATCATCCACCTTGAGATATCTATCCAGAACATCTCGCTGGTATTAAGTTGCGAGTCCCACCCATAGTGTAAACTCAAAGCAACAGACAACTGCATTAAAAGAACTTTGCGTAAAGTAAACAATCCTTGCACCCGCGGGCACAAGCACCGTTGTTTTCCCCCTTGTGGCAACATCACATCCCCTAGACTCATGTTTCTGTCACTCAAGCTAGTCATCGAGGGGCATGAACCCACAATCAAGCATAACGTTCCCTCTTGGAGTCACTACCTACTACTTGGCCAAAGCAATAAATAACAACGGAGAACATGCGAGAATTACTTACGAACATAAATATAAAAGAGGTGAATCAAATATATTACTCAAACACAATCTGAACATAATCTCATAATCCATCGGATCCCAGCAAACTCATCATAGCAACAGCATAAGGATTACATATGTGCCTCGATCATGTAGGGCAGCTCACGAGGACTAATTAGTGAAGCACAAGAACGGGAAGAGAACATCACATAGCTACTGGTCATGGACCCATGGTCCAAGGGAGACTACTCACAACTCATCCGAAAGGCGTCCATGGTGGTGGAGAAGCTCCCGGTGGTGATCCTCCCCTCCGGCAGGGTGCCGGGAAGAGTTCTCCTGGTGCTCCCGATCTTGGAAGCGGCGGCGGCGGCGGAACAGAGATGAGATCACGAAAAAGAGTTCCCGTCTCGAGGGTTTCGGGATACGCTTTAAATATATGCCAAAGGGGGGCATCAGCGGAGCCTCGGGGGGCCCAGGCGCCCCCCCGGCGCGGCCTAGGGGGGCGCGCCGCCAGGGCGCCTGGGGCCCTGGTGGCCCCCCTCCGGCTATGCTTTGGGTGCCTGGTAGGTTCTGGAACGCTGATTTTTTATATAATTTTTCTGGATTTTTTCTGGCAGTTCTCGTAATGTGAAAACCTGAAATACAAAAACAGCAGAAAACAAAAACTGGCACTGGGGTGCACTGAGTTAATAGGTTAGTCCAAATATGATCAAAAGTGTATGGAAGTGTATAAATAACATAGCAATATCACCCAAAAGAGGCATGGAGCAAGCAGAAATTATAGATACGTTTTGGACGTATCAACATCCCCAAGCTTAATTCCTGCTCGTCCTCGAGTAGGTAAATGATAACAAGAATAATTTCTGTGGTGACATGCTATTAACCATATAGGACTTTTTCATAGTCACATGACAAAAGCTTACTGAGATAATGAATCTATAGTAATTAAGTTGCCTCATGAGAAAATCACAAAGAACTGAAAGTTTTACAATATGATACTGAAACATCAAATAGATTTGTAATGAACATGATGTGCAAATATGATAAAGTGATATCTCGCTTGCCCCCTTTAGTGAAGCAAAACATAAATGCAGGGGCACCTCCAAGGTTTAAATGATGACTAGATACAATGATTTCAGAATAAACGATATCACAATCATGCAAAAGACAATGCTACTTTGGGACAATGCACATTACACTCAGAATGACAATCATGCTCTTAGTAGTTGGTGCTTTTAAAAAGAGGGTGGAGACTCTCGAACCGTGGCTTTTGTTGGCAAGGTTGAAAACCCGTAGTCGGAAACAAAGACAAAACATGTACCAGAGCTCTTGGTTTTAAAACAGAGGTAATAATTTTTTTTTAGATCATGCATGTTTCGTCAACGAATGCTAGCAGATAACTCAATCACTTCTTGAGATGGACAAGTTTCGAGGAACGGCTCCCGAATGAGGACGATCACATCCTCTTATTCTCCTTTGTTTATCACTGCCAAAGTTTTCTGATTTCTCATGAACAAAGCGTGAAGGAGGGTTTGTTTGTTATATTATCTTTTTGAGCCGGGCGCACTCAATGCCAGTTCCTTCTCGTATTATGGGTTTGCACATTATACATCCAATCCCGGGGTGAAGCTTGTCCAACTTAAAAAGATGATGAATTAACTACTACTTCCTCATGGACTTACAACAGAGGCACAAAATAGGAATGCATTTTTTTTAATAATTTCGAGATGGCACATGCAAGTCTCCGTTAGGAATGGCAGGTAAATACCATGTAGGAAGATATGGTGGACTCATATGGCATAACTGGATTAAAGGAATGTGGATGCACAAGCAGTCAGTCCGCTTAGTACAGGCGAAGGTTAGCAAAAGACTAGGAGCGACCAACTAAGAGAGCAATGACGGTCATAATCATGCAGAGCGACAAAGCAACATTGAATCAGGCATGGAAGTTATATCGCTACTCAGAAACAAAAGATCATCAAGGCTTGACAGACTTTCTTTACAGTCTTAAATATGCGTGAGCATACGCCAAGTCAATCAAAATAAATTCTTTGAAGGAAGATATTACTAAACCATACCACATCATAGGCAAACAAATCATGTTGGTACTCCAATAACACATTGGGAACCCCCCAGCTATTTGAGACTAACCATAAGAAAACCTGAACTACTAAGCGCCATTATGCACGTAGCATCTTTATCATAGACATATCAACCAATGCAACGGAAGCAAACTCTCTTAATAAGATAAGCATGATGACTAAAGAGAGTTCAAGCAACCAACTAAATAAAAGCTCTTTAAAAAGATAAGCATGAAAGTTAAGAGCTAAGCATGATAGTAGCTATTAAAAGACAAAGAACACACACAGCAGAGATAGATATGAAAATTCTATGTTATGTTCTAGGTAGAAGTGGAGCGTGTTTCTCTCCCACATAAAGAAAGCTGAGTTCCGACTCGTTATGAAAAGCTAAAGAAAATTAAAAAGGAAAATTAAAAGCAAGACGCTCCAAGCATAGCACATAACACATGAAGTGATTAAAATATAGTGGAACGAAAGACGAACTGATAATGTTGATGGAGAAGGGGATGCACGGGGGTATCCCCAAGCTTAGACGCTTGAGTCTCCTTGAATATTTCTTTGTGGTGCATGGGGGCATCCCCAAGCTTGAGCGTTTGACACTCCTGAATCTTTTTATCATCTTCCCTCGCACACTTGAAAACTCCCTTCATACATAACTCATCATAATCTGATTAGCGAGGTTAGTACCCATAATAAAATAATTGTTACTTGCTGGAAATAAAGATATTCTTGAAGTTCTACTGTTTCTCAAGATTGCCAAAAGGTTTTTTCAAAGAAAAAGCAAGCTCTAGGTTTGCAAAATGAAGGAAAGGCAAAACAGGACAGAATCTGTGAAAAACAGAACAGCAGGTAGTAAATGATTTTTCCGGGGCACTTCTGCAACTCTAATCAAAAAACTCAGAACAGACGCACGAAAGACAATTATATAGAGCACGCTGTCGAAACAATTCAGACCAAAAAGATGATCTGGTGATTTTATACGAATTTTTCTATCCAAGGACAGAATCTGTTTCCTGGACAGCACGTCACAACTTTTGAACTTTCTTGCAATCAGAGGCTACACTTGGCACAAAATTGAAAAGCAAAGATACAATGATGATGCTACAGTAGTAACAACATCAAGACACAACAAAAACAAAATAAAATTTATTCATTGGGCTGCCTCCCAAAAGCGCTTTCTTTAATGCCTTTAAGCTAGGCATAATGCATAGAGATCAAGTTTTATCAAGAGTAAAAGAATAGCTAGCCCGTATAACGGACTCAAAAGGTAACTTAATCTTCTTTAGAGGGAAGTGTTCCATCCCTTTCTTGAGAGGAAACTGGAATTTTATATTACCCTCTTTCATGTCAATGATAGCACCAACGGTGCGTAGAAAAGGACGTCCCAAAATAATTGGACACGAAGGTTCACATTCAATATCCATAATAGTAAAATCAACGGGAACATAGTTGTCATTGACAATGATAAGAACATCGTCGATCCTCCCCAAAGGTTTCTTTATGGAAGAATCAACGAGACGAACACCAAAAGAACAAGAATCAAAAGGTTTCAATTTAAGCATATCATATAGTCTTTTGGGCATAATGGAGGTACTAGCTACAATATCACATAAAGCATAGCAAGAGAAGTTCTTTATTTTAATTTTAATCATAGGATCCCAACCATCTTCTAGCTTTCTAGGTATGGAGGCTTCTACTCTAAGTTTCTGATCCCTAGCTTTGATGAGAGCATTAGTGATATGCTCTGTGAAGGCAAGATTAAGCGTGCTAGTGTGGGGATCTTTGGCCATTCTTTGTAGAAAGGTGACAACTTCTGAGATACTACAATTATCAAAATTAATTTTATCATTATTGGGCAAAATTGTAGTGTCATCCTCTGTGTTTGAATCGCTCTCTATTATAAGAGTTTGAACGTCTTCCCAAGTTTGGGGAAGCTTAGGAGCAATTTTAAACTGAGGCTCATACTCTTTTCCTGGAAGACCATGCCATGGGCATAACTCTCCGTCAAGACTAACATAATCACAAGGTTTATTACTTTTGTAAATCCCGACAGTGGTGATTGGTGTAATGGAAGAAGGGGTGTACTCCTCCCATCTAGTGTTTTTGGTGGAACCCATAGTAGCAAGCAAGCAAGATAACTATTTTTGTGATTTTCGATAAAAGATACTAAAGCAAAACTGAAAGGTAAACTGACAAGACTAAAAGCAAAGGTAAAAGATAGCGTGCAACTCCCCTATCCTGAAGAGTGGAGTCCCCAGCGACGGCGCCAGAAATTGCTTTGCTAGGTGGCTTCTCACCCCTCGTTGGTTACCCCAAGTGGAAGGTTTGAGATGCAGTGTAGCAGAAGTTTTCCCTTGGCAATACCAAGGATCGTTTTCCCTGAGACTCCCAGTTTCAACAAGAAGGTGTCAACTGCTAACGGCGCCAGATATTAGCAATCAACGTGGACCTGCACACAGATACAAATAACTTTGCTCCCAACGAGTACAGAGAGGTTGTCAATCCCTCCGGCCTTGTAGTTTACAAAGGATCAAACGCAAGTGATAATAGTGATAGGTATAATTGCAATAGTAAGTAAAAGCGGAAAAGTAAATAGCGAATGTGATCAATGATGGTAATATGGACCGGAGTCTCATGATGTTCACTAGTGATGTCTCTCTCCCAAAAGACGATAAAACTGCTATGTGAGGTAAACGAATTACAGCTGGGAAATTGACAGGACCATGTGCGCAAACCAATGCTGACTAAGTTGCAAGAAAGGTAGAGGTTCAAAGCATGGGCGGTACGTCGAGGTAAGTAGACCGACATCCATCTTCATCAACTACTAATCATCCACCTTGAGATATCTATCCAGAACATCTCGCTGGTATTAAGTTGCGAGTCCCACCCATAGTGTAAACTCAAAGCAACAGACAACTACATTAAAAGAACTTTGCGTAAAGTAAACAATCCTTGCACCCGCGGGCACAAGCACCGTTGTTTTCCCCCTTGTGGCAACAGCACATCCCCTAGACTCATGTTTCTGTCACTCAAGCTAGTCATCGAGGGGCATGAACCCACAATCAAGCATAACGTTCCCTCTTGGAGTCACTACCTACTACTTGGCCAAAGCAATAAATAACAACGGAGAACATGCAAGAATTACTTACGAACATAAATATAAAAGAGGTGAATCAAATATATTACTCAAACACAATCTGAACATAATCTCATAATCCATCGGATCCCAGCAAGCTCATCATAGCAACAGCATAAGGATTACATATGTGCCTCGATCATGTAGGGCAGCTCACGAGGACTAATGAGTGAAGCACAAGAACGGGAGGAGAACATCACATAGCTACTGGTCATGTACCCATGGTCCAAGGGAGACTACTCACAACTCATCCGGGAGGCGTCCATGGTGGTGGAGAAGCTCCCGGTGGTGATCCTCCCCTCCGGCAGGGTGCCGGGAAGAGTTCTCCTGGTGCTCCCGATCTTGGAAGCGGCGGCGGCGGCGGAACAGAGATGAGATCGCGAAAAAGAGTTCCCGTCTCGAGGGTTTCGGGAGACGCTTTAAATATATGCCAAAGGGGGGCATCAGCGGAGCCTCGGGGGGCCCAGGCGCCC
>LR738711.1:834303588-834335563 GCA_902687465.1 Secale cereale | reverse complement strand
CCCCCGGCGCGGCCCAGGGGGGCGCGCCGCCAGGGCGCCTGGGGCCCTGGTGGCCCCCCTCCGGCTGTGCTTCGGGTGCCTGGTAGGTTCTAGAACGCTGATTTTTTATATAATTTTTCTGGATTTTTTCTGGCAGTTCTCGTAATGTGAAAACCTGAAATACAAAAACAGCCGAAAACAGAAACTGGCACTGGGGTGCACTGAGTTAATAGGTTAGTCCAAATATGATCAAAAGTGTATGGAAGTGTATAAATAACATAGCAATATCACCCAAAAGAGGCATGGAGCAAGCAGAAATTATAGATACGTTTTGGACGTATCAATGACCAACTATTCCCAATGGCACACCGAACGCGCTCCAACAGGTAGGAAGGTAAACTCTGTCGAGGAGATTTCCTCCCTAAATGAAAAAATTGACTTGATCATGTCTCTACTTTCGAAGCAATCTTCTCTTGATCCTCGTGATGTTCCTTTAAATTCTTTGATTGCTCAAGAACAAGTAGATGTGAACTTTATCTCTAGAAACAATTTTAATAACAATGCTTATAGGAGTAATTTTGGTAGCAATCCTAGACCGTTCCCCTCTAATTCCTATGGGAACAACAAGGCTTATCCTAGCACCAAGAACTCCACTACTGAACTAGATATTATGCTTAAAGATTTCATCACTACCCAAAAAGCTTTTAATAATTGTGTAGAAGAAAAACTAAACAAACTAGGTGATCTCTCTTCGAAGGTAGACAATTTAGCCAATGAAGTAGAATTGCTTAAAATTAGAACTTCTCCTCTTGAGGAGAGGAAGGTCACTCCTATGAATGCTATCCAAGTGTAAATTAATGAAAACATTAGGATGATGGCTAAACTTAAAGAGAGATGGGCTAGAGAAAGGGAGGAAGAAGATAGAATTAAGAGCCTTCCTACCCACCACACTGTTGCTACTATCCAAGTTGTTGAGGATATCCAAACTCTTAGCACCCAATGCACTCCTGGTCCCGATGGACCTATTAATGGTGATGCTATGACTATAGAAACTACCAAACAAGTGAACCTAAAGGACACCACTACCACCTTACTTGATAGTAGTGACCTTGATTTTGACAATTGCACTCTTACCGAAGTTATTGATTTCCTTCACAAGATGTCTAGAGATCCCCGCACTAGCACGATTAACCTTGCCTTCACAGAGCATATCACTAATGCTCTTATCAAAGCTAGGGAGGAGAAACTTAGAGTAGAAGCCTCCATACCTAGGAAGCTAGAAGATGGTTGGGATCCTATGATAAAAATTAAGTTGAATAACTTCTCTTGCTATGCTTTATGTGATGTTGGTGCTAGTAGCTCTGTTATGCCCAAAAGAATATATGATATGCTTAAATTGAAACCTTTTGATTCTTGTTCTTTTGGTGTTCGTCTCGTTGATCCTTCCATAAAGAAACCTTTGGGGAGGATCGACGATGTTCTTATCATTGTCAATGACAACTATGTTCCCGTTGATTTTACTATTATGGACATTGAATGTGAACCTTCTTGTCCAATTATTTTGGGACGTCCTTTTCTACGCACCGTTGGTGCTATCATTGACATGAAAGAGGGGAATATAAAATTCCAGTTTCCTCTCAAGAAAGGGATGGAACACTTCCCTCGAAAGAAGATTAAGTTACCTTTTAAGTCCGTTATACGGGCTAGCTATTCTTTTACTCTTGATAAAACTTGATCTTTTTGCATTATGCCTAGCTTAAAGGCATAAAAGAAAGCGCTTTTGGGAGGCAGCCCACATGAATAAAATTTTATTTTGCTTTTGTTGTGTCTTGATGTTGTTACTACAGTAGCATCATCATTGTATCTTTTCTTTTCAACTTAGTGCCAAGTGTAGCCTCTGATTGCAAGAAAGTTCAAAAGTTGTGACGTGCTGTCCAGGAAACAGATTCTGTCCTTGGATAGAAAAATTCCTATAAAATCACCAGATCATCTTTTTGGTCTGATTTTTTTCGACAGCGTGCTCTATATAATTGTCTTTCGTGCGTCTGTTCTGAGTTTTTTTATTAGAGTTGCAGAAGTGCCCCGAAAAAATCATTTATTACCTGCTGTTCTGTTTTTCACAGATTCTGTCCTGTTTTGCCTTTCCTTCATTTTGCAAACCTTGAGCTTGCTTTTTCTTTGCAAAAACCTTTTGGCAATCTTGAGAAACAGTAGACCTTCAAGAATATCCTTATTTCCAGCAAGGAACAATTATTTTATTAAGGGTACTAACCTCGCTAATCAGATTATGATGAGTTATGTATGAAGGGAGTTTTCAAGTGTGCGAGGGAAGATGATAAAAAGATCCAGGAGTGTCAAACGCTCAAGCTTGGGGATGCCCCCATGCACCCCCAAGAAATATTCAAGGAGACTCAAGCGTCTAAGCTTGGGGATGCCCCCGTGCATCCCCTTCTCCATCAATATTATCAGTTCGTCTTTCGTTCCACTATATTTTAATCACTTCATGTGTTATGTGCTATGCTTGGAGCGTCTTGCTTTTAGTTTCCTTTTTAGTTTTCTTTAGCTTTTCATAATGAGTCGGAACTCAGCTTTCTTTATGTGGGAGAGAAACACGCTCCACTTCTACCTAGAACATAACATAGAATTTTCATGTCTATCTTTGCTGTGTGCGTTCTTTGTCTTTCAATAGCTACTATCATGCTTAGCTCTTAGTTTTCATGCTTATCTTTTTAAATAGCTTTTGTTTAGTTGGTTGCTTGAACTCTCTTTAGCTATCATGCTTATCTTATTAAGAGAGTTTGCTTCCGTTGCATTGGTTGATATGTCTATGATAAAGATGCTACGTGCATAATGGCGCTTAGTAGTTCATGTTTTCTTATGGTTAGTCTCAAATAGCTGGGGGGTTCCCAATGTGTTATTGGAGTACCAACATGATTTGTTTGCCTATGATGTGGTATGGTTTAGTAATATCTTCCTTCGAGAATTTACTTTGATTGACTTGGCGTATGCTCACGCATATTTAAGACTGTAAAGAAAGTCTGTCAAGCCTTGATGATCTTTTGTTTCTGAGTAGCGATATAACTTCCATGCCTGATTCAATGTTGCTTTGTCGCTCTGCATGATTATGACCGTCATTGCTCTCTTAGTTGGTCGCTCCCAGTCTTTTGCTAACCTCCACCTGTACTAAGCGGAGTGACTGCTTGTGCATCCAAATTCTTTTAAACCAGTTATGCCATATGAGTCGACCATACCTTCCTACATGGTATTTACCTGCCATTCCTAACGGAGACTTTCATGTACCATCTCGAAATTATTCAAAGAAAAAGCATTCCTATTTTGTGCCTCTGTTTTAAGTTCATGAGGAAGTAGTAGTTAATTCATGATCTTTTTAAGTTGGACAAGCTTCACCCCGGGATTGCATGTATAATGTGCAAACCCATAATACGAGAAGGAACTGGCATTGAGTGCGCCCGGCTCAAAAATAATATAACAAACAAACCCTCCTTCACGCTTTTTTCATGAGAAATCAGAAAACTTTGGCAGTGATAAACAAAGGAGATTAAGAGGATGTGATCGTCCTCATTCGGGAGCCGTTCCTCGAGACTTGTCCATCTCAAGAAGTGATTGAGTTGTCTGCTAGCATTCGTTGACGAAACATGCATAATCAAAAATAATAATTATTACCTCTGTTTTTAAAACCAAGAGCTCTGGTACATGTTTTGTCTTTGTTTCCGACTACGGGTTTTCAACCTTGCCAACAAAAGCCATGGTTCGAGAGTCTCCACCTTCTTTTAAAAAGCACCAACTACTGAGAGCATGATTGTCACTCTGAGTGTAATGTGCATTGTCCCAAAGTAGCATTGTCTCTTGCATGATTGTGATATCGTTTATTTTGAAATCATTGTATCTAGTCATCACTTAAACCTTGGAGGTGCCCCTGCATTTATGTTTTGCTTCACTAAAGGGGGCAAGCAAGATATCACTTTATCATATTTGCACACCATGCTCATTACAAATCTATTTGATGTTTCAGTATCATATTGTAAAACTTTCAGTTCTTTGTGATTTTCTCATGAGGCAACTTAATTACTACAGATTCATTGTCTCGGTAAGCTTTTGTCATGTGACTATGAAAAAGTTCTATATGGTTAATAGCATGTCACCACAGAAATTATTCTTGTTATCATTTACCTACTCGAGGACGAGCAGGAATTAAGCTTGGGGATGTTGATACGTCCAAAACGTATCTATAATTTCTGCTTGCTCCATGCCTCTTTTGGGTGATATTGCTATGATATTTATACACTTCCATACACTTTTGATCATATTTGGACTAACCTATTAACTCAGTGCACCCCAGTGCCAGTTTCTGTTTTCGGCTGTTTTTGTATTTCAGGTTTTCCCATTACGAGAACTGCCAGAAAAATCCCGGAAAAATATATAAAAAATCAGCGTTCCAGAAGCTTCCCGGCACCCGAAGTACAGCCGGAGGGGGGCCACCAGGGCTCCAGGCGCCCTGGTGGCGCGGCCCCCCTCCTGGCTGCGCCGGGGGGGCACCTGGGCCCCCCAGGCCTCCGCTGATGCCCCCCTTTGGCATATATTTATATCGTCTCCCGAAACCCTCGAGACGGGAACCCTTTTTCGCGATCTCATCTTTGTTCCGCCGCCGCCGCGCTTCCAAGATCGGGAGCACCAGGAGAACTCTTCCCGGCACCCTGCCGGAGGGGAGGATCACCACCGGGAGCTTCTCCACCACCATGGATGCCTCCCGGATGAGCTGTGAGTAGTCTCCCTTGGACCATGGGTCCATGACCAGTAGCTATGTGATGTTCTCCTCCCATTCTTGTGCTTCACTAATTAGTCATCGTGAGCTGCCCTACATGATCGAGGCACATATGTAATCCTTATGCTGTTGCTATGATGAGTTTGCTGGGATCCGATGGATTGTGAGATTATGTTCAGATTGTGTTTGAGTAATATATTTGATTCACCTCTTTTATATTTATGTTCGTAAGTAATTCTTGCATGTTCTCCGTTGTTATTTATTGCTTTGGCCAAGTAGTAGGTAGTGACTCCAAGAGGGAACGTTATGCTTGATTGTGGGTTCATGCCCCTCGATGACTAACTTGAGTGACAGAAACATGAGTCTAGGGGATGTGTTGTTGCCACAAGGGGGAAAACAACGGTGCTTGTGCCCGCGGGTGCAAGGATTGTTTACTTTACGCAAAGTTCTTTTAATGCAGTTGTCTGTTGCTTTGAGTTTACACTATGGGTGGGACTCGCAACTTAATACCAGCGAGATGTTCTGGATAGATATCTCAAGGTGGATGATTAGTAGTAGATGCAGATGGATTTCGGTCTACTTGCCTTGGCGTACCGCCCATGCTTTGAACCTCTACCTTTCTTCCAACTTAGTCAACATTGGTTTGCGCACATGGTCATGTCAATTGCCCAGCTGTAATTCATTTACCTCACATAGCTGTTTTATCGTCTTTTGGGAGAGAGACATCACTAGTGAACATCATGAGACTCCGGTCCATATTACCATCATTGATCACATCCGCTATTTACTTTCCGTTTTTACTTACTATTGCAATTATACCTATCACTATTATCACTTGCGTTTGATCCTTTGTAAACTACAAGGCCGGAGGGATTGACAACCTCTCTGTACTCGTTGGGAGCAAAGTTATTTGTATATGTGTGCAGGTCCACGTTGATTGCTAATATCTGGCGCCGTTAGCAGTTGACACCTTCTTGTTGAAACTGGGAGTCTCAGGGAAATCGATCCTTGGTATTGCCAAGGGAAAACTTCCGCTACACTGCATCTCAAACCTTCCACTTGGGGTAACCAACGAGGGGCGAGAAGCCATCAAGACACACTCTCCCCTCTCGTTGCTATGCATCTAGTAGATAGATCTTGCCTGATAGTAGGAATTTTTTGAAATACTACGTTCCCCATCAATACTTTTACTAGTGCAAGTTCTCTCAACAATAATAACATAACTGGATCATATAACTATCCCTCAACATGCAACAAAGAGTCATTCCAAAGTCACTAATAGCGGAGAACAAACGAAGAGATTATTGTAGGGTACGAAACCACCTCAAAGTTATTCTTTCTGATCGATCTATTCAAGAGTTCGTAGTAAAATAACACGAAGCTATTCTTTCCGTTCGATCTATCCTAGAGTTTGTACTAGAATAACACCTTAAGACACACATCAACCAAAACCCTAATGTCACCTAGATACTCCATTGTCACCTCAAGTATTCGTGGGCATGATTATACGATATGCATCACACAATCTTAGATTCATCTATTCAACCAATACAAAAACTTCAAAAAGTGCCCCAAAGTTTCTATCGGAGAGTCAAGATGAAAACGTGTGCCAACCCCTATGCATCGATTCCCAAGGTCACGGAACCCACAAGTTGATCACCAAAACATACATCAAGTGAATCAACAGAATACCCCATTGTCACCACGGGAATCCCACGCAAGACATACATCAAGTGTTCTCAAAAGACTCAATCCAATAAGATAACTTCAAAGGGAAAACTCAATCCATTACAAGAGAGTAGAGGGAGAGAAGCATCA
Organism: Secale cereale; assembly: GCA_902687465.1. Lineage (NCBI taxonomy): Eukaryota > Viridiplantae > Streptophyta > Magnoliopsida > Poales > Poaceae > Secale > Secale cereale. The sequence continues at coordinate 834,328,983 of LR738711.1, read as the reverse complement.
TAAGATCCAACTATAGTAGCAAAGCTCACGATACATCAAGATCGTGCCATCTCAAGAACACGAGAGAGAGAGAGAGAGATAAAACACAGAGCTACTGGTACATACCCTCAGCCCCGAGGGTGAACTACTCCCTCCTCATCATGGAGAGCGCCGGGATGATGAAGATGGCCACCGGAGAAGGATTCCCGGAATGGGTCTAGATTGGTTTTCGGTGACTACAGAGGCTTGCTGCAGCGGAACTCACGATCTAGGTCTCTTTCTAGAAGTTTGGGTATATATATGAGGTGTTGGAGTTGGGAACAAGTAAGGGGGGTCCCCGAGGCGGCCACGAGATAGGGGTGCGTGTTCCCCACCCTCGTGGTGGCCTCGGGACTCCTCTGGTCCATCTCCGGTACTCCGTGGGCTTCTTCTGGTCCAAAAAAAAAACCTCCGTTGAGTTTCTGGTAAATTCGACTCCGTTTGGTATTCCTTTTCTGCGATACTCAAAAACAAGGAAAAACAGAAACTGGCACTGGGCTCTGGGTTAATAGGTTAGTCCCAAAAATCATATAAAAGTGTATATTAAAGCCCATTAAACATCCAAAATAGATAATATAATAGCATGGAACAATCAAAAATTATAGATACGTTGGAGACGTATCAAAGTGTACGTGTTGATTCTACCCTAGCCTTTCCAACGCGGACCCCCTCTTGATAGTACGGTGTCTCCTACGACTCAAGTCCACCAAAACCAAAATGAAGGAGGCGACACGTCTTCACTTAATACTCCGAGGGGAAGGAATCGTCTCGTGCCAAATGATGAGTCTCTGAAATACTTAGCACACACGATTGGTCCGCAAATGCATTGTCATCAATCACCAAAATGGCTTAGGAAGGAACATGCCCTTACAAGTATGACGTTTCACCAATGTGACAATCTCATAGTGGAGAACCTGAAAGTCATAGACATCCAATAAATCCATATATCTCTGGAGAACAACAACAACGTCCGACTGGCACGTCTATCCATCACGGTGCCTGGCACGAGCCCGAACACCGATGGTATCCATATCACTTGTACAAAATATGTGCAAGTTACAGACTGTGTCATCAAGACCGGGGATGACTGCATGTCAATTGAGGATGGAACACACAATCTTCTTGTCATCAAAGTTGTGTGTGGTCCGGGACATGTCATCAGGGAAGATATCTGGTGATACCAAAGCTTATGTGCTACCGTGATGCAGGCTCTTGGAAGCCGTAGGATCTCAGATCCGCTAGCTCCCGTGAGTTCTTGAACATTTTACAGAAAAGTCATTCAAAAGCTCCAAAATTGCGCACATGTATGATAGCTCTTTAGATGCCATCGGATCTGAGATCCAACGGTCCAGAAAGATGTATCACAATAGCATCTACAACTTGGTATCATATGAAAATTTCCCCATGGCATCAACATCAGAAGCTTTGGAGATGACAACTCTAGAGCCGAGGTTTCAGGTATTACAACTGACTCGGTGCAATTATATGGAACGAACGGTGGTGCCCGGATCAAGACATGTAAGGAAGAAGTGCGTTCACAAAGGATACCACGTTCCAGAACATGATCATGGACAACGTGCAAAACCCGATTATCATTGACCATAACTATTGCGACTTGATGAAACCATGCAAGAGTGAGGAATCGGCAGTTGAGGTCATCAATGTCACCTTCAAAAACATTAGAGGTACTATAATTTCCAAGAAGGCCATCCAGTTGAGTTGTAGCAAGAATGTTCCATGCTCCAAAATTGCTTTGGAGAACATCGATATGAAGTTTGAAGGTGGTGAGGGTGAAACACAAAGCACTTACGAGAACGCAAAATGGAGGAAAATAGGAAATGTTGTTTCAATGCACTGGACCACATCCTAGAAATCGTCTACTAATGTCTGCACCGGCGGATCTATCTGTATGGCTGGGGGTTGTGCCCCCCAAGCCTGGGATCTTTTGTGAAGGATTATTTTCATGATGGCATAGATTGAGAAAAATAGGTAGTTTTGCCCCTTCATGAATCCATATTTTGCCATTGCCTCCCCAATGATCATGTGCTAGCTCCACCACTGAATGTCTGTCCCTTCATACGACACATAACACACCACTGACCTCTTATAAAGCACTTATGAGTTACATCATCATCATACCCACAAGAATCTGAGTCATAAATACACCCATGACCTTAAATCTGATTAAATTAAACAAAAAAATACTAGGTCAAACAAATGCAACAAAAATTCCCAATTTAGAACCCTAACCCTAGGAACTTAGCTCTGAGTGAAGGTAGAAGATTCCGTCAGGCGAGCTCGAGCTTGAACCATCACAACAAGAAACCATGTCGTTGTCGGATCCAACTGGTGGACGAACCTCGCCATAGTGTGGCAGTGCATGCGGGCGATGAAGCTTGCGGCGACATTTCTCGAGTAGGAAAGAGAGAGAGAGAGAGAGAGAGAGAGAGAGAGAGAGAGAAGTCCAACCCATCCAAATGGGTCGATTGAGCCCGACATGGCCTAGTTAGCATGTCACACGTGCCTCCCTGCCACGTCGACCCCCACTAGTCAGTTTTGCTATGAAAACCGGTTCAAGTGAGAATCAATGCGATCCATTACGGCCTGCCTCAAACTCAAATCCGACTTGCAGGAAAATTCAAAACCAGTACCAAATAGTTAACCAAGCCCCAAATGTGGTACTATCATGCAATTAACTCCATCCAGTGCCTACCTAGTTCCATCACACTCCTGTCACACCTACAACTTAAGGATATGTAAGAGCAAGTACAATAAGGTGAGATAAGTAAGCTGTAAGGATTAAAGCATTATACGTTTGCTGAGTTGGATGAGAGAGAAGAGGAGAGAGAAGGGAAGTAAGTGGTAGATTAACAACCAACTAGAACACGGGCTCGAAGAAACATTGCGAGAGTGTAAGGTGGGTCATGTATGAATAAAGTAGCACTTCTTGATAACTAGTTACTATACATGTTGGTAATTAAGTTGACCATAAAATGACGTGACAACTCCATATAGCCAGCTGTTAGCTATACTATTAACCATGCTCTAACCAGCTAGGATAGGCACCGAAGAAGAAGTGGTTGGAATTCTGGTCATTAGAGGTACTACCATTTCCATGGATGCCATCAAGCTGAGTTATGGTAAGAATGTCCCATGCTCTGAAATTGCTTGGAGAACAATTTGAAGGTGGTGAGGGTGAAACACAAAGCACTTGTGAAAACGCAAAATGTAGAAAAACATGAAATGTTGTTCCATTGCTCCGCAAGGGAAAACAGTAAAGGAAATGTCATAACACTTTGTTTGTAAATGTTTACAAAAGGTGTACATTAATTTTGAAAGAACTAGTCATTCTTGTGGATACATAGGCCAAACAATGGTAGTTGCCACAAATACGCCATGCAATGCGCCTACATGAATGTATTTGACATTCTTAAACACAGATTTGTAGTTTCTTTTTGAAAGCAATATGTTCATTGTATCTATGCTTGGTACTTCCTCCGCCTATTTTTTAGCCCGCTCGTGACTACAAGATATGGTAATGGGGCCGGTTTGGACGGGTTGAGTTGATCAAGATCCAGGCCCATATCCATGAGCACATCTGTTGCCGACCCGTGAAAGTATCCACGAGTCACAGATGTTGTCCATACACATACGCACTGGATATCCACGGATCCATGGATATCCATATCCATGTAGTAATGTAAACAACAACCATAATAATATGTTTATGTCAACAACAACAACAACAACAATAACAATAGAAGGTCACATAACACGATAGACAATTAAAATATTAGTTCAGCATATATCACTAGAACAAATGACACAACAAAAATTAATTACTCACCCCGATACAAAATAAGTGTGGCGGCTTTAGTTAAAATGTGAACTAAAACCAGAACACTTATTTTAGACACGAGAGAGTGAAAGAGATGTATTTCGACTAGAGGGGGGGTGAATAGGAGATTTTTAGGAAAGTCTTCAAAAACATGGAAGTTTCAAAGACAAACGATAGAACCGATCCTATTTATATGCAGCGGAAGGTAGACTACACTAGACAAGCCATAGTCAAGTATTCAATGAAGTGAAAGCACGCAGACTAATAGCAGCTAGGCAGTATGGATCAGGATGGAAGATTGTATGAAGCCAGTCGGAACAAGTAGTCACACAGTGAAGTCAAACAGATAAGGCAAGCAGGCAATGACTTCACAGAGACTGATAGTAAGTAAAGAGAAGGAAGGGATAGAACCAGTAGCTTGGGGAAGATAGTGATTTGTTCGACCAGTTCCAGTTGCTGTGACAACTGTACGTCTGGTTAGGGAGGCTGAGATTTAACTCAGAAGATCACGTCTTCACCTTATTCCCCTTGATCTAAGGACACCCAGTCCTCGCCCAGTCACTCTAGTAAGTCTTCAAGGTACACTTCCAAACCTTCACAGACTTTGTTCACCGGCGATCCACAATGACTCTTGGATGCTCTGAACGCGATGCCTAACCGGCTGGAGGATTCACAGTCCTCAAGTGTAACAAGTCTTCAGATCACTCAGACAGAAAGACTTCAGTTATGCCTAACACTCTTTGGCTCTGGGTGTTTGGGCTTTGTCCTTGCAAGGATCTCTCTCTCAAATGCTTCGGAGGTGGGTTGCTCCCAAACGACAAAAGCCGTGTACTAACTCTGAGCAACCACCAATTTATGGTGTAGGGGGTGGGCTATTTGTAGCCACTAGGCAACCCGACCAGATTTGTCCGAAATTGTAGGATCGAAAGTATGTCTAGAGGGGGGGTGATTAGACTACTTGACAATATAAAAAATCTGCCTTTTGACCATGAACAGTTTTTGGCAGTTTCACAATAATGATCAATTCAAGTATCACCCTACACATGCAATTCTAGAGTATAAGCAGCGGAAAGTAAATTGCACATGTAGTAAAGAGAGGTGGAGAAGATCAAACGCAATTTGGAGACACGAAGATTTTTCTCGTGGTTCCGATAGGTGGTGCTATCGTACATCCACGTTGATGGAGACTTCAACCCACGGAGGGTAACGGCTGCGCGAGTCCACGGAGGGCTCCACCCACGAAGGGTCCATGAAGAAGCAACCTTGTCTATTCCATCATGGCCTACGCCCACGGAGGACTAGCCTTACTCGGGGTAGATCTTCACGAAGTAGGCGATCTCCTTGCCCTTACAAACTTCTTGGTTCAACTCCACATCTCGAAGACGGAGGCTCCCAAGCGACACCTAACCAATCTAGGAGGCACCACCCTCCAAAAGGTAATAGATGTGGTTGATGATGATGAACTCCTTGCTCTTGTGCTTCAAGTGATAATCTCCCCAACACTCAACTCTCCTCACTGATATGGCTGTGGTGGAAGAAACGTTTGAGTGGAAAGCAACTTGGGAAGGCTAGAAATCAAGTTTCATATGGTAGGAATGGAATAGCTTGATCTCAACACAAGGGTAGGTAGTTCTCTTCTCAGAAAGTGTAAGGTAGGAGTGGTAGTACTTTCTGATGGCTCTCTCCACGAATGAAGAGGGGGTGGAGGGGTATATATAGCCTCCACACAAAATCCAACCGTTACACACATAATTGAACAATCTCGGTGAGACCGAAGTGAAAACTCGGTCAGACCGAAAGTTCAAATATAGTGAACGTTGGGGTTTTCGGTGGGACCGAAAATACCATCTCGGTGTGTCCGATATGAGTCAAAGGTAGGAGCTTGCCATTCTCGGTGGGACCGAAATTAACAACTCGGATATTCCGATATGATGTCAAATGGTTACAGAAGGTTGGCAGTCCAGTTTCGGTGAGACCGAACTCAAAATTGGATAGACCGAAATTTCTAGGGTTTTGGAAAATAGCTGAGGTGGTTCATCTCGGTGGGACTGAGTTGGAAGAATCGGTTTGTCCGAGATTACTTATGAGTGTGTTTTGAAGTGAAAGTTGCTGATAGTTAAAGGAGCTAAATCACTAAGCACTTGAGCAACCAGATCATTAACACAACCTCATCCCCTTTTAATAGTATTGGCTTTTCCTAAGGACTCAATGTGATCTTTGATCACTAAACCAAAAATGGAGTCTTGAGCTTTTGCCAATGCTTGCCTTAGCATTTTGAGGGGTCCACTTCTTCAGACATTTCCATACCCATATCATCGAACTTCTCTGAAATGATTCTCAAGTAACTATTAGTTCAATGATATATATGTTGTTATTAATTACCAAAACCACCCGGGGATTAGTTGCACTTTCAATCTCCCCCTTTTTGGTAATTGATGACAACATATAGATCAAAGCTTCGACAAAAGATATAATCAATGAATAATATCGTCACTTTGAGAAGTATGTGATAAACAAGAGCTCCCCCTAAATTTGTGCATTATTTAAAATTTGCGTTTGAATGCAAATGCACAATCGATTAGGATTATGGGTCACTCTTCCATGTCACATACATCTTGGTGGAGCGCACAAAATGATAAGAATGAATAACATGCACCCAATCACCAAGACATGAGTAAATGATCATACAAGAAGGAAAAGCATATGATAAGCATTAAGCACACATTAAAGCATAGTATGACCAAGCACTCATTAAGGTAGCATCAAACGTAGTAGCAAGCACACTGAAAGTATCAAGAACCAAAAGAACCAAGTGTATCTCAAAGAAAACCGGCAAAAGAACGAAAGAGCACTCTCTCTCTCGAAACCCTATGATCTATACAATTTCTCCCCCTTTGGCAACAAGTTACCAAAAAGTTCGAAAAAGCATAGAGCTAAACGTCACTGTGGGCTCTGCTGGCGGCTCCCGTCTGGGTAGATGTCGGAGTAGAAATGACGGCATCGGCGAAGACTTCGGCTGATGTCTGCGCTGGAGGAGTGGATGCTGGAGCTGGAGTAACTGCTGGAGCTGTAGGAGGTGCTGAAGTGGTAGCCCTGGAGTCAGTCACTGGGATAGCTGCAGATCGGGATCCTCTGGGAACCTGAGCAGTCTGGCGATGAGAGTCCTGGACTAGATCATCCTGCATGAGCTCTGCTCTCTCCTGCCTTGCTTCCTCCATGTCCGCCTCAAGCTTGTTGACGGTCACCTGAATCTCTGTCAGCTTCACGTCCAGAGCGTGGATCTTGTCTTCAACAATCCTCTCTAGGCTTTCCTGAGATTGCTCAATGCTGGCCAGGCGTTGTTCAATCCTCTGTGTAGCTTCAAGAATTTGCTCTCCGAAGCTCTTTGGTTTAGCTGCTGCTGCTGCTGCCTCTTTGTCAGCTTTGGCTTTCTTAGCAGCCTCAATTTTGGCTTGACCTTCAACTGAGGTTGGATCCTCCTCATCCATCACAACTACGTTATCTTCATGCTCTGGCTGCAGTGGCAAGTGCTTCCTATCCAACATGAATTTGCCCGTGCCAAACTTGGCATTGATGAGCATCTGAATTTGTGGGGCAAATCCGCACGACCTCTTCTGGTCAGCTGCAGTCCTCTTAATGGTCTCTACCATTAAGTCCATCACCTTAAAAGGTGCCTTCTCATCAAGAATGTGCAGCATGTTGATAGAATAGCCTCGAATCATGCGGTGGTCTCCAGACTTGGGCATCAAGGTATGCCTCAAAATAGTGTTTGTGGTGGTCAGACCTGCCTGGAGATAGTACACTGAGCCAAGTTTCCATCCTTCCAAATCAGCGGCGGGGATCTCCTTGTACATGTTCTTCATGGAATCATGGTTCTTCTTAGGAATCCCATAGACATCAATGTCGTCCTCTCTCTGCACTGGAGCATTCAGAAGTTCTGCCCATTCTTCAACAGACGAAGAAAACCTTTGACCTTCAATCATCCAGGTGATCTTGCCATCAGGATAAAAGTGGGCTGTGGCGTAGAACTGCATGATCATCTCGTCATTCCAATCTGTCAGCTTCTGACCCACGAACTCATCAACTCCACATGCAGTGAAGCTCTCATGCACATGGGGAAAGAAGTCTCGGTGCTCTTCACTGTCAATGTACTCCCAGTCAACATACCTGGTGTCAGCAACAATAGGCTTCTTATCCATCAGCACGGTCTCATAGAAGTCCTGCTGCTCTCTGGTGTGGAATATGGGGTCCACAGCAGTCCTTCTCCTCACAGCATATGGATCAGACTGTCTCCATAGCCTGAGACCTCTGTCCTTCCTTGCCTTCATATCCTCGGCTTGAGAATGAGCATCGTTGTGGAGTGGCAACTTTGGACGGAGCTTCAGCAACACATGTTCTTCATCAGACTCAGACGGTGGCAAATTTCCTTTGTTCTTCTCAGAAGCTGGGATGCTCCTGGTTGTCCTCTTGGGCTTGGCTGGAGCTGCCTTGGCTTGAGCAGGCTTCTTGGGCTTAGAAGAGGTTTGAGCCCTAATAGCATCACCCATGAACTTAGCCTTCTGAGGAGGAGGCTGGGGTGCATCTTCTTCTTCTTCATCAGCAGCTGCATCAACATGAGGTTCAGCATATACTACCCTCTTCCTCTTGGAAGTTTTCTTCACCTTACTTGGAGCTGGCTCTTCCAAGTGTAGCTTCTTTGCAACAGCTGATTGCTTGACCTTGCTGGTGCCTTTCTTCGTCTGCTGCCCTTCGTGCTCTTTGGCAACAACTTTTCTCTTGGGCTTGGAGGTAACTTCCTCAGCAACGAAGTCAGAGTCCTCATCATCAGAATTTCTTTGCTTTCTGGTCCTGGTAGCTGCAGGAGGCAAACTACTAGGGGTGCTCCTCTCACCATCATCACTAGGACTACTAGCCTCAGGACTAGTATCTGCCTCAGGGATCTCAGCAAACGGTGACTCAGACCTGTTCTGGCTGTCACTGGCATCTGACATGGCTGACAACCTGTGAAAAGATAAGGTATAGGCAGAGTAGAAGAGTTATCACAACTGCAGAGGTTTTTGTAAAAAAATGAGTTCAAATCTTAGTTTTGAGTTTTCACAGAATGCATTTCGGTCAAACCGATTCTTAGTTTCGGTGAATCCGAAGTGTATAACAGAACCTACACACCACTTTCGGTCAGCCCGAAATGGGTTTCGGTCCTGCTGATAAACTAGGGTTTCACTGAAGCTAAGTTTCGGTCACACCGATTCGCACAACTCGGTTAGACCGAAAGGTGCAGTGCAATGGCCAGAGGCCAAATCGGTCATTCCGAGTTTTCAAAATCGGTTTCACCGAGATGTGTTCCGTGGAAACCTAAACCTAAGAATTTCGCTCGAAACTAAAACGATCTGATCTGATGTTAAGGAGTTTTCCAATCGTGGCTAGAAACATGGCAAACCAATCGTGCAAGAATCAGATGGGGAGCACGAGAGGGATCGGGACTCACCCTAACTTGGTGGAGTCCCTCTACGGCGGCAACGGCGCGGAGAAGATTACCGTTGACGGCGGCGGAGACCTGCGGCGAGGGCGCACAGGCGACGACGGCGACGATCCGAAGACCAGGGCGACGGCAGCAGGGGACTTGGGGGCGAAACGGTTTGAAGGAGTAATCGCGCGCTGCCCTCAGTATATATATCCCCTTGCTGTCGGTGGGACCGAGTTGAAAAACTCGGTGACACCAAAATGTATAACTGCTGTGCAGTTACGCATATCGGTCACACCGAGATTTTGAACTCGGTTTCACCGAGATGAAACCTAGATCAGTCTAAGCGTTTCGGTTGGACCGAGATGGAAAAGTTGGTCAGACCGAAATTGACTTAGAAGGTTTTGGAAGTCAGCCTTAGACGGATCGGTGGCTCCGAGTGCTCCTCACTCGGAGGGTCCGAAAATGACTTGTTCAAAGTTGTGATATGAGCATGAATAGAATTTGAGACAAGAAAGCATAGATAGCTAGGGAAGGTGCTTAGGCATTCTTGTCCATCCATTTGGCCAGAAAAATCAAAACAATCAAAACAACAAATGGATGTCCTTGAATGGATAAAATCATGCATTCAACATGCTCACACAATAAGATAGCAAATGAAATATGTGTCAAACATGCACAACCAAAACTCTAGCTACTAGCACACAATTTGTCGATGACTAGGTCATCTATATATGAGTATATTGACTTAGGAGCCAAATGAGAACATTTGATCATAGGTCATACTCATCGTTTAAGCACAAGTGGGGTTACCACTTTTACATAAAGCATTGATGTGTTCACATCATTTGGAGATGCTTTAGCTCAATTTTTAGAGCAAAGCTCCCCCTAGATGTGAGAACCCCTTTTAAAGGGTCAAACTAACCTTGGGTTGTCGTAGAAGACTTCATGTAGATGTTGAAGATGTGGATGCTCAATGTTGATGTGGATCATCAAGAGTTGGGAGCTATCCTTTGGATTAGGGCACTTTCAATACCTACATGGGTTAGTCCCACAAGGAACAAACAAGAATATCCATAGACATAGATTGAAGTACACAAAAGATGATGTCCATGAAAGCAATGATTACCTTGTCCCTTGACTTACCAACAAGAGGGTTTGTGACTCCATGAACTAGTGCATGATGTGGAAGTTGATTGCACAAGTTCTTGCCAAGATGAATATGAGTGAAATATGTTGGCGGAGTCACCCTCAAGAACCTTCTAGTTCTTCTTCTTTGGGATCCACATCATCTTGATGGGAATCCTTGGTGTTGTAGTTGAGATTGACGAAGTAGAACTTGATGTGTCCTTGGGAACCCACTTGACCATGGCTTGAGGTGCTTCAATGAATGCATCAATCTCCTCTTGAAGCTTGTCCTTGGCCTTTAGCTTGTGGTCTTGTGGTGGAAGGTCATCTTGAGCTTGTTCCCCATTGGAAGAAGTAGGATCATACTTCTCCTTTTGAGAAACAAACTGTGGAGTAGGGTATTGACCTTCTTCCCACTCAACACCTTCGGCGTTGAACTTTCGCTCAAAACCAATCCCTTGATTCTTCCGGTGCCTTCCTTGTTTGCGAACAATTTCCTCAAAGTTCTTGCTTCCGGCAAGACTTTTGTAGACACCCTTCTCTATGATTTCCTTCAATAAGCTATTTTCTTGCTCAAGTGTAACTTGGCTTGAAACATTGTTAGTGGAATCAAGAGAACTACTAGAAGCAACAATATTAGATTTAACATGGTTATTGTTACTACTAGAGGAAGAATTTTTCTTATGCTTGTCATGCTTAGTCTTAATAGGTGGCAAGAAATTAGACAAGAGAAGTCGTTTGGCAAGATATGAAGAACTCTTCTTTCGAAGATCGTCATTGATCGCTTTTAGAAACTCATGTTCTTGCTCTAGAGTGAGCTTCTCGAAGCGTAGCTTCTCATGAGATCTTAGGAGCTCTCTATGATCTTCTTGAGTTGTTTCATGAGCTAACTTAAGAGTGTTTAGTTCTTTAGTTAGATGCTCAATCTCCTTCATAGCATTGTCATTCGACTCTTCTCGACTATAAAGACTACTAGCATTTTCATCGTTACTAAGCTCACTAGATTTATCATGCAAGAGCTCATCTTCACCAAGCAAGTCATCCTCATCACTATCAAAGTCAATGAATTCAGGGTGTGTTACCTTGGGGCCTTTAGCCATGAAGCATCTTCCAATTCCCTCATTTGGTGAATCAAATAAGTCGTAGGAGTTGGAGTTGGAGGATACGAGTGCAAGTCCGGCAACACCTTCATCTTGACTGTAGTCGGAGTCGGAGTGGTAGCTTCCATCGGATTGATTGTCGGAGTCGGAGCCGGAGACCCATTCACCTACATGAGCTTGATGTCTTCTTCTTGTGTAGCTCCTTGATGACTTGTCCTTCCTCTCCGAATCCTTGCTTCTCCGAGAGGGTCTTCGTTCATAACGATCATCTCTACTCCTTCTCTCTCTCCGAGGTGACTCATCTCTTGCTCTTCTTCTTGGAGAATCTTCTCTTCTCTTGTGGGGAGCCGTACACTCATTTGAGAAGTGTCCGGGTCTTCCACAATTGTAGCAGTTTCGATCACGACTAGAAGATCTCTTTTCATCATATGATCTAGACTTTGAGCTTCTTTCTTTGCCTCTATTCTTGTAGAACTTGTTGAAGTTATTAACCATTAGGCTTATCTCTTCATTGGAAATTAACTTGTCACTTGAGGTTGTGGGAGCATCACTTGTAGCTTTGTAAGCACCACTTGACTTGTTGTGAAGCTCTTCCTTATCCTTAAGTGTCATCTCATGAGCAACAATTCTTCCAATGACTTCAGTTGGCTTGAGAGTCTTGTAGTTTGGCATCATTTGGATCAAAGTGCACACGGTGTCATATTTTCCATCCAAAGCTCTTAGAATCTTCTTGATGATGAAACGGTCGGTCATTTCTTCGCTTCCTAAGCCGGCAATCTCATTTGTGATGAGAGCAAGCCTAGAGTACATTTCAGCGACTCCTTCACCATCCTTCATCTTGAACTTGTCAAGTTGCCCTTGAAGAATATCTAGCTTTGATTCCTTCACAGATTCAGTACCTTCGTGCATTTCAACCAAAGTATCCCAAATCTCTTTAGCATTCTCAAGACGGCTGATTTTGTTGAACTCCTCGGGACACAAAGCATTGAAGAGAATGTCACAAGCTTGAGCATTGTTTTGCAACATCCGCAACTCTTCCGGTGTAGCTTCGCGATCCGGAACTTTTCCTTCCTCGAAGAATTCACCTTGCATACCAACACAAATAATGCCCCATGCGGCTGGGTTATGACCAAGAATATGCATTTTCATTTTATGCTTCCAACTAGCAAAATTTGTACCATCAAAGTAAGGACCTCTACGATAATTACCCTCACTAGACGCCATACTCTCCTAGGTTGTGAAACCAAGCTTATGGAGTCCAATGCAATGGAAACCAAAACAATGGAGACCAAAGCTCTGATACCACTTGTAGAATCGAAAGTATGTCTAGAGGGGGGGTGATTAGACTACTTGACAATATAAAAAATCTGCCTTTTGACCATGAACAGTTTTTGGCAGTTTCACAATAATGATCAATTCAAGTATCACCCTACACATGCAATTCTAGAGTATAAGCAGCGGAAAGTAAATTGCACATGTAGTAAAGAGAGGTGGAGAAGATCAAACGCAATTTGGAGACACGGAGATTTTTCTCGTGGTTCCGATAGGTGGTGCTATCGTACATCCACGTTGATGGAGACTTCAACCCACGGAGGGTAACGGCTGCGCGAGTCCACGGAGGGCTCCACCCACGAAGGGTCCACGAAGAAGCAACCTTGTCTATTCCATCATGGCCTACGCCCACGGAGGACTAGCCTTACTCGGGGTAGATCTTCACGAAGTAGGCGATCTCCTTGCCCTTACAAACTTCTTGGTTCAACTCCACATCTCGAAGACGGAGGCTCCCAAGCGACACCTAACCAATCTAGGAGGCACCACCCTCCAAAAGGTAATAGATGTGGTTGATGATGATGAACTCCTTGCTCTTGTGCTTCAAGTGATAATCTCCCCAACACTCAACTCTCCTCACTGATATGGCTGTGGTGGAAGAAAGGTTTGAGTGGAAAGCAACTTGGGAAGGCTAGAAATCAAGTTTCATATGGTAGGAATGGAATAGCTTGATCTCAACACAAGGGTAGGTAGTTCTCTTCTCAGAAAGTGTAAGGTAGGAGTGGTAGTACTTTCTGATGGCTCTCTCCACGAATGAAGAGGGGGTGGAGGGGTATATATAGCCTCCACACAAAATCCAACCGTTACACACATAATTGAACAATCTCGGTGAGACCGAAGTGAAAACTCGGTCAGACCGAAAGTTCAAATATAGTGAACGTTGGGGTTTTCGGTGGGACCGAAAATACCATCTCGGTGTGTCCGATATGAGTCAAAGGTAGGAGCTTGCCATTCTCGGTGGGACCGAAATTAACAACTCGGATATTCCGATATGATGTCAAATGGTTACAGAAGGTTGGCAGTCCAGTTTCGGTGAGACCGAACTCAAAATCGGATAGACCGAAATTTCTAGGGTTTTGGAAAATAGCTGAGGTGGTTCATCTCGGTGGGACTGAGTTGGAAGAATCGGTTTGTCCGAGATTACTTATGAGTGTGTTTTGAAGTGAAAGTTGCTGATAGTTAAAGGAGCTAAATCACTAAGCACTTGAGCAACCAGATCATTAACACAACCTCATCCCCTTTTAATAGTATTGGCTTTTCCTAAGGACTCAATGTGATCTTTGATCACTAAACCAAAAATGGAGTCTTGAGCTTTTGCCAATGCTTGCCTTAGCATTTTGAGGGGTCCACTTCTTCAGAATTTCCATACCCATATCATCGAACTTCTCTGAAATGATTCTCAAGTAACTATTAGTTCAATGATATATATGTTGTTATTAATTACCAAAACCACCCGGGGATTAGTTGTACTTTCAGAAATGACCCTGGGTCACTAAGGAACTGACACGTGTTCCAACGGTCAGATTTCAAACACACGCGGCAACTTTACTTGGGCTACAAGTAAAGCTGACTCATCCAGCTCTGGATAAGATTAGCTCTCATTGTCTTCGCTCGAAGACATAGGATTTGGTTGAGCATCACTTCAGTCACTCTGACTTTGTTCACTTGGACCCCACTTAACAGTACGATGGTTCCTATGACTCAACAAAGAAGAAAAGGAAACAACGAAACGTCTAAGTCTTCGCGCTCCATAGTCTTCACACAATGTCTTCTCTTGTCATAGTCTTCAATATGAATATCTTCATATACCACCATTGTCGTCAATGTCTTCATACATTTTTAGGGGTCATCTCCGGTAGGTAAACCGAATCAACGAGGGACTACTACCTGTGTTATCCTGCAATTCTCACAAACACATTAGCCCCTCAACCAGGTTTGTCGTCAATACTCCAAAACCAACTAGGGGTGGCTCTAGATGCACTTACAATCTCCCCCTTTTTGGTGATTGATGACAAACTGGTTGAAGTTTTCAACGGGGATAAAAGTATGTGAAATTGTAAAGGATAAAGGTATTGTCGTCATAAGTAGAAAAAGGCTTCCCCTGAAGATGTGCATATAAGTAATTTGCTTTTGAATGCAAATGCACATAGCAGGTTGTACTTGTGGAGATCCTCTTCAACTTATGAAGACAATTCATCATGCACAATTGATATGTCGAATATAATGATATGCATAATGAGAAATGGACGTATGCAAAATGACTAAGTGCGGAATTTATCATAGCACATGCGGAATTTATCATCACATTACAGAGTACCAGAAAAAGTAGCAGACGACCATCAAGTTCAAGTTTTACAACTCAAAGAACCAAATGTAACAAAAGCGAGAGTTGTAAACACTAGGCAAAATATAAAGCACCCGCCCATATGGACCCGCTTGAAGACTATCAACTCATATGCTGCTCCCCCTTTTGTCAGTAAGGACCAAAAGGTTTGAAGACACAGAGCCTCTACTCGTTCCCAGAAGGAGTAGGAGAAGATGCAGGGTCGGCGTTGGTGATTGGCGGTGCAGAAGTACTTGGAGCAGTGTCGACATGCGCTGAAGGAGGAGGTGGTGAGGTAGCATCATCTTGATCATCGATCACTCTGACATCCACCGTTGCAGCAGAGGAGGAATAATCAGAGTCTTCAAGAGACAGAGTTCGACGTAAGACAACATTCCTTGGGGGAGTGGTGTCAAACTTGAATCTTTCAGTGAAGCCATCGTCTTGAAGATCTGCTTCAGCACTCAGCAATGTCAAGCTCTTCCATGACCTCCGACAGGTTTCATGTGCAACAAAGGCATTTTTGGTGGCAAGGTTGCGAATACGATTGACGTCCACCAAGAGGCTTTGCATCTGGTGCTTCAGCCAGTAGTGATGCTTATCCTGTTTTTGATGTAAGGCAACGAGAAGTTCTCGGTCATTGAGAAAACGAGATTGCTTCCGAGGCCTTTGGGCAATGGTGCTCTCAGTAGCTTCAGTCTGAGCACGGTGAGGTAAGCGAGTATGTCCAGCCAGAGGATAAACACGAGTGACTGCTGGAACTCCTTCAATGGGCTGAGTGAAGCTTTGGTGATCAACATTGTGAAGATAAACATGCTCTTTGGCAGGCTCTGGGTATATGGCTTCAACTGACATATCAACCTCTGGCAAGAATATGAGATGGTTGCGAGCAAAAGGCTGATAGTTGACAACAGAATGAAGCTTGATGAGGCGCATGACCCATGGAGCGTAGAACTTAATTCCAAAGAGATCAGAGCCTGATGCAGCCAACTGCCTGATAAAGAAGTCTTGAGCGTTGAAGCAGATGCCATTGAAGATATAGAAGACCAATGTCTTCATTGTTCCTTCAAGTTTGGCAGATGAAGAGTGTCCTTTGACAGGCCATAGAGTTTGCCTGATGATATGATATATAGTGTGGGGCAGATACTCAAGGTCTTCGACAAAGAACTCCTTTGGGTACTCAGCATCGCGTGGCAAGGGCTTCATCATGCCCAGCATTTGGCTAATGTTGGGCTCTGGCTTCTGAAAGATACTCTCCAAAGCATCGCGGTGACGTTGACAACCAGGTTCATATAGTTCTGCTGGAGTGGGCAGGCAAGTTAGCTCAATGATGTCAAAGGCTTTGGCTTCATGATGGACATTTCCTGTCATCCACTCAAGGATCCATGTTTTCGGATCCCTGTTGTAGCCCCGAATGTGGAGGGTTGTATAGAATTGCAGAAGCAGCTCTTCATTCCAATGCTCTTTATCAGTCATGAAGTTCAGTAATCCAGCATCACAGAAGCAATCAAGGGCTTCTTCAAGGCAAGGCAGCCCAGCAATGGCTTCAGTGTCAAGACGCATATGTGGGAAGATGCGCCCTTGATCATAGAGAACACGTGCATAATAGCTGCGCTGTTGATAGCTCCAGAACCTATCTGATGAAATCCTTGGTCTGGAATAGGAGTTCTTGGCGCTATCAAAGAAGGTGTTGTGCGCAATGAAGCCATTAGCATTGAAGGACCCTAGCGAAGTGGCAGTACCTGGAAACCTAGGCAGTCTTGGCTTTGGCTTCTGAACCTGAGGCATGTGCTCGACGTGGTAATCAAATTGAGGACCAGCAGCAGGCGGAGGAACCAAAAGAGGCCATTTGACAGTGATGAGTTGGCCATAGTTGTATGCTTGCTCAATAGTATGTGGCCTTGGAGGCGGAACAGGAGCAGTGCCATTGACTTCAGGCTGCTGATTTGCTTCAGGTGCAGCATTGGCTTCAGGTGCTATCACTTCAGGCACCACATTGAATTCAGGCGCCACATTAGCTTCAGCCATGACAACGTCATTGGCTTCAGTGGTGGAGTTGGTGGTCGCCTCAGAATGTGTAACCTCCACTTCAGGAGTTGGAGGGTCGGACATGTTCTCCTCGAGAACAACTTGGTTGGCAGGGGGTGTGGCAACACGTGCTTCTTCTTCTCTTGTTTCTTCTTCATCGGCTGATGCAGCCGGAATATCTTCAGCCGCTTTGGCTTCAGACTCACGGATGTTCACAGTAGGAGAGGCTTCAGGAAACACTTGGCGTGAAACAGATTGGCGCTCATCTCCTTCTGGAACACTTGATAGATTGACTTGTGGCCTTGGTCCTTTACGAAGCCTGCGAAACACTGGCGACGCTTGTGGAGATGGAGTTGGTTGGGCCTCAAAGTCTTCATCGTCAACCACTGGAGTGGTGACCTGTGTTGGGGGAGTAACTGGTGTGTCTTCAACACGTGGCGATTCTTGTGGGTGATCAGCTCATGAGTCATCCTGAGCAATTGGCGTCAAAGGACGACCAATGCTGATGCGTTCGCTGTTCGTGAAAACAGGCGATGATACCACATTATGCTCGATCTGAGGAAGGGATTCATCATCTTCAACATTGTCATGGTGACCAATGTCTTCAGCTGCGGTGGGGTCAACAACTGGAATATCTTCAGGAGCCTCTGTGGTAGCAGGCTCATGAACAATCATGCGACGTTCTTGTTGTGCAGATGCAGGACGAGCAACAGAAATTGGCTCGACGACAAGGGGCTCTGTGGGAGCAGCCCAGACTTTCTTGATCTTGCGTTTCTTGGTGGGTGGAGCATCATCAGTGGTGTTCTTGGTTTTGCGCCCGCGGGCTTCAACTTCAGCGACCTTTGTCTTCTTGAGTTCTGAAGCAGCTGTGGGGACCTTAGGCTTTGAGCCTGTCATGCTGGCAGGGAAGACAATGCGAGGTTCTTCCTGCCTTGATGCTTCAGCTGGGGCCACAGTTGGCTTCTTCTTCTTGGCAGCCATCCTGGGGTCGATGCCAGGACGCCCAAGGACTTGCGCTTCTCAGCTTCATGCTTGAACACACTTGGCAGCCAAAACCTTTATGCACTCACAAGAACCTTTAGCTTCTTCACGCTTCTTGTGAAAGGCTTCCTTGAGCTCATGCATCATGACTTGAAAATTCAGGACTTCTTTGACGCTGAGCTTGGCCATATGCTTCTTGAACTGAGCCTTTTCAAAACCAATCTTATGCTTCAGCTCAACAATTTTCTGAGCAAGAGCTAGCTCAGAAGCAATGGCGCTGTTGAAGGAGACGCTTAGGCCAATTGGAAGTTGCAGATTGTCAAAGCTGAGATTGGGGGTGTCAAACCACTCATCAATGAAGTTGTTCAATACTTCCACGTCAAAGAGAAGCAAGTCATTGAAGATTTCCGCCTCTTTCTTACTCTTTATCAGTTGCTCAAGTGTGTCATTAGCAAGATCGTCGTCACTTGACAGATCAATGGCGTCATTCTCGTTCCTCAGAACAGCAGCAGGAGTTAGAGCTGGACCAGTGGAGAGCATAGGCTTCTTTTTCTTCTTCTCAGACTTGGAGATACATGAGAGATCTTCAAACTGCACACTTGGTTCGGGAGGAGCAGTGGCCAGAGGCTTCATTCTCGAAGCTTTTGATGGAGTGGAAGGCTTCGGAGCCTTGGGTTTCTTCTTCTTCTTCGGCTTCGGAGGTGCATGCGCTTCATCAGAGTCGGCCTCGTCTGCAGGATGATCCACATCCGCCCCTTGAACCCTTATATGCGTGATGAGACCTTCTAAGTTGTAAAAGGGCCCAACAAGATTTGGTTCAGCTTCGCGTGTGCCATCGGCACGAGACGCAGAGGGGCCAGGGTTGAAGTCTAATCCCCAAGATTTCTTGTTCTCCTTGGCCGAGTTCTTGGCAAACTGAAGGTTGCGCTTGAACAGATTGTCATCTCGACACCATAGCAATGACGATGGGTCGGCATCAGCTGGTTGTGGCCCCCGGACCATGCAAGGATAGAAGCCTTGGGTAATGGCTTCAGCTCCGGACCTGGGTGGAAGATTTTTGTACAAAATGCCTCCCCATGGTCGCTTGATGGCATTCTTCTCAGCATACTCCTGGGTCACAAACCTGTACTTGTACCACTGTTCTGCCCAATATCTTCGAATCCATTGGGTTCGAGTTTTTCTCTGATTATAGTCCTCCTCTGGATCAGTCTTGTACATCTCATAGAGGCCAGGAGGCAAATCTCTGGAGGTGTTTCCACGGTGTTGTCTGCCACCCTTCCTAATAGATTTCTCAGTTGCCATGAGATTCAAACTGAAAGGCTTCAACACTGTCAAAGGCTTCCGTCTGCTGGTCAGACATGAACTGGCTTTAGGGGAGTTAATGTGACGCTGCAAGAATTCTGCAAATGAATGCATACTATGAGAACCAAGGGATTCTCCCACGGACGTGTACCTGTGACAGCATTAGAGATGCGAGGGAAGGGGAAGAGGTCATATGCATTCTCAGAAGATTTTGAAGATAAATCAGTTTAGAAGACATTGACCTCATAGCACGAAGACATTCACTTATATGTTGAGAGTTGGTTCCAGATTTGTACGAATCCAAGAATAGGTACAAGCGAGGAATCTAACTATGTGTGAAGCATATGTGAATGTACTAGGCAAAGTATGAGATGCAGACATGATAGATCCAAATATGTGGAGGCAGAAACTTCTATTGGTAGAAAGGATGAATCTATTGGATCAACAAGACGGTAAAAAGAGGGTTTTAATTTACCACACGATGAACTGCTAGACGGAGACGAAGTGGAGGCCGAGCAGTTCGATCTTCCGTGCCCTAACTTGGCGACGGAGGACGCCTATGGCGGAGGCGGAGAAGACGATGTCCGCGGCCGGCGTGAAGACGGCGTCGACGAGGTCGCGGTAGCTAAGCGCTTCGTCGCCGGCGTCGTCGAGAGCTAGCGGTGGCGCTAGGGTTTGTCGAGGTGGAGAGGTGGTAGAAGAGTTTTGACCGTGATGGGACGGGCATTTATAAGGAAGGGAGACGGCACAGCGCAATTACGCAGGTGCCCTTGGCGGTTCTCATCTGAGGGACACGTGGCGGACATGTAACACATAGGGAGTTGTTCCACGTTCCCATGCACGCCTGGACTATCGGGGTGGTCGTTCTGGCTTCTCCGGGTTTCAGGCAATAAGGATTGAGCATTAAAAACATATTTAATGTTTGTCCCTGTATCTTCTACTGACAAGGACGCAAAGAAGACATTCGACGGGTCCAACAGAATGCATATGATTTGGATAGATAGAGTTTGATGTAGAAAGCATAGAGAGGTTAGGGCCCGATCACATTCACTTAGTTCAAAAGATTCAAATAAGAATACATAGCTATAAGTGAATGCTGTAGAGGATAGAACACAAGTCTATATATGTATATATCTGAGTAAGATCAATTTGACAAAGAGAAGACATATATGAAGATAAATCAAATGCGAAGATTTTGCACATGTAATGCCAAGAGAAACACTTCAAGCAAAGATTTGGTGGTGGCGTTACTCATCGTATAGGAAGTATTAGACCCAGACACGACGCACAATTATCGTGGTGCTCCGAAGTCAAATTCCGCGTTAATGTATTCACACTCAGAATGTAAGTCTTCATTGATTGAAGATATACTTTACTTCGTGTGTTGCACATCTAAGTCATCAACATGCATAAGTGTTAGGATGTGTGCCTGAGCCATTCGAGGATTCCAAGATATTTAGCTCACACCGCAACTTGCAAAACCTTTTCTCATCCAAGGGCTTTGTGAAGATATCTGCCAGCTGCTCTTCAGTGTTGATGTGTATGATATCAATATCTTCCTTCATGACATGATCTCTGAGAAAGTGATGACGAATTTCAATGTGCTTTGTCTTCGAGTGCTGAACTGGGTTGTTGGCAATCTTGATGGCGCTTTCATTGTCACAATAGAGTGGCACATGCTTCAGATGGACACCATAGTCCTTGAGAGTTTGCTTCATCCAGAGAAGCCGAGCGCAGCAAGATCCAGCAGCAATGTATTCAGATTCAGCAGTGGAGAGTGATACACAGTTCTGCTTCTTTGAAGACCAACACACAAGTGATCGTCCCAGAAAGTGACATGTGCCTAATGTAGACTTGCGATCAACTTTTTCACCAGAATAATCAGCATCTGAGAATCCAACTAGATCAAACTCTGAGCCCTTTGGATACCATAATCCTAGTGTTGGGGTGTAAGCCAAATATCGAAGAATTCGCTTCACAGCTAAGTGATGCGATTCCTTTGGTGCCGCTTGGAATCGAGCACACATGCAAACACTAAGCATAATATCTGGCCTAGATGCACATAAATAAAGTAAAGAACCAATCATGGAGCGGTATACCTTTTGATTGAAATCTTTACCATTGGCGTCGGGACTCAGATGACTTTTAGTTGGCATAGGCGTCGTGTATCCTTTGCAGTCTTGCATACCAAACTTCTTCAGGCAATCTTTGAGGTATTTCTCTTGAGATATGAAGATGTCGTTGCTTTGCTGACGAATTTGAAGACCAAGGAAGAACTTCAGCTCACCCATCATGGACATATGATAATGCTCTTGCATCATGTGAGCGAACTCATCACTGTATCTTTTGTCAGTGCAGCCGGAGATAATGTCATCCACATAGATTTGGCAAACAAACAGTTCACCATCATATGTCTTCATGAAGAGTGCGGGATCCAGGGAACCAGGTTTGAAGCCGTTGCTCTTTAGGAAGTCTTTGAGTGTGTCATACCAAGCACGAGGGGCTTGTTTGAGGCCATACAGTGCCTTGTTGAGCTTGTATACCATATCAGGATGTTTTGGATCTTCAAAGCCAGGTGGTTGTGCAACATACACTTCTTCTTCAATCTTGCCATTGAGAAAGGCACTCTTCACATCCATTTGATATAGAAGGATGTTGTGATGGTTTGCATAGGCTAGCAGTATGCAAATAGCTTCAAATCCTAGCCACAAGAGCAAATGTTTCATCGAAGTCAATCCCTTCCATTTGAGTGTATCCTTGAGCAATGAGACGAGCTTTGTTTCTGACAACTTGACTATGCTCATCTTGCTTGTTGCGATATATCCATTTTGTGCCTATTATGTTGTGCTTGCGGGGGTCAGGACGCTTGACAAGTTCCCATACGTTGTTCAGCTCAAACTGTTGAAGCTCTTCTTGCATAGCTTGAATCCATCCAGGTTCCATGAAGGCTTCATCAACTTTCTTGGGTTCAGATATCGAGACAAATGCAAAGTGCCCACAGAAATTTGCTAGCTGTGTTGCTCTTGAACGAGTGAGTGGACTAGGTGCATTGATGCTGTCAATTATCTTCTCAACTTGTACTTCATTTGCAACACGAGGATGAACTGGACGAAGATTTTGCTCTTGTTGGTCATTGCCATCATTAGGAGGATTGTCTTCAGGCTGAGCATTGTCTTCGGATTGATTGGGAGCAAAAATGATGAGTTCCTCGTTAGGCTGTGCTTCAGAAGGCATGATTTCACCTGTTCCCATTAGCTTGATAGATTCACTGGGTGGAGCTTCATCCAGCACATTTCATGAGCACATGGCTCTTGCTTCACGGAAAATTTGGGGCAACAAGAAGAACTCAAGACCCAAATTCAACAAGAACAACTCAAGTGGCTTCAAGGGAAAGAAACGAGTGAGGACATCCTACAATTGTGGCAATGTGAGTCACTTTGTTGTGGATTGCCCATATGAGAAAAGGGAAGACAATGGAGGCAAGCTTATTCGAAAAGACAAGGTCAAGTCTTTCCCCAACAAGAGCAACTTCACCAAGAAGACTCCTCCCAAAGGGTTGGTGGCACAAGGAGAGTATGATGAGGATGATAATGACGAAGAAGATGACGAGATGGTTACCATGGCCACCGTTGCCATTGCAACGACTCCACGGTCATCCCTCTTCGACTCACCAAACAAGAACATCACCGCCAAGTGCCTCATAAATAAAGACACCAACGAGGTAACCCCCAACAACAAGTCTACCATCACTACTAATCCTTCGTCGACGGATTGCATTGATGAAAATGAGGGGGCGGAGGAGGAGGAAAATGAATTTAAGTCTTTTATGAGTAAGCTCAAAGGTAAATCCAAGAAGCACTTCGTTACTCTCTTGGAACAACTTGGTGAAGCGAATGACATGATCGAGGCTCACGTAGAGACCATCTCTAAGATGGAAGGTCATAATCGAGACAATGCCGATGATATATCATATCTCTCTAATGCGCTTGAGGAAGAGCGTGGTCTTTGTTTGGCTGTTGAGGAGTCACACAACGATGATCATGCTAAACTAAAGAAAGATCTTGATCATGCTATCGTTGTCTCTCGTGTGCTCAATTCCCAAAAGTCCAAACTTGTGGTTGACCATGCTAGACTCAAGGAGGAGTTTGATATACTTGAAAAGGCTCACAAGGTCTTGAAGAGTGTTCATGCTAGCCTCAAAGAGTCTCATGATCAACTTCAAGTTTCGCTAACCAAGGAGAAAGCCACTTTACCTCACATGGTTTTAATTGATAATGCAAATGCTACTAACCCATGTTGTGAGCATGTGCATCTTGTGGAGGAGAATGCCAAGTTGAAGAAGCAACTTGAGAAATGCCTTGTGTCTTGCATACAAGGTGAGAAGAACCTCAATGACCTTTTGAGCAATCAAAAGGAAGTTGTTGCCAAAGAGGGGATTGGGTTTGCACCCAAGCCCAAGAATAAGAAGAATGACAAGACCGAGCAACATCTTCCTCTCAAGCAAACCTTTGTGAAGGAGGGGGAGGGTACTTCTAAGGAGAAGAAGAACAATTTGAAGGGTGGTGGAGTCAAGAAGGGCATTGCCACTCCTTCCAACAGAGCCGGTGACTTTAACCTGTCTTGTGCGTTATGTCGTGCTAGTGACGGGCATGTTTATGCTAAATTTGCGGTTCTTCTTATGAGTACATTGAATGGTCTATTTGGGTTCCTAAGACACTTGTTGCTAACATCAAAGGACCCATTACAAAATGGGTACCTAAAACCAAGCATTGATCTCTTGTAGGAGTTTGCTTCCGGTGGGGGATCATGGTTGCTCAATAGTGGAGCCACAAATCATATGACCGGAAGCAAAGACTTGGTGGTGGACGTGCACAAAGGTTCATCTATGCCCACCAATGTCGAATAGGGTGATGCTTCATCTTCTAAGGTATTGGGTCTTGGCAAGGTTGTCGTTTCTCATGATCTCACGATCGAGAAAGTCATGATTGTTGAGTCCCTTGCATACAATTTACTTTCCATCCGTCAACTTGCACTCATGGGTTTTGCTACTTTCTTTGATATTGATTCCGTGGCCCTCTTGTGGTCTCTTTGTTGGGCATGTCGACCAACTTGTGGAGCACTCATGGGTAGTACCTCTCTGTGCGGGCAAATATGGGGGTAACGGTTCACTTTGCTTCCCCACTATATAAGGAGGTCTTCTTCTCCAAGAAGACCTACCTCTTTTCCCCCAAGCTTCATTGCTGCTCCAAAAGCTCATTTTCGTCTGATCTCTCTCCCTAGCCAATCAAACTTGTTGATTTTCTATGGATTGGTTGAGAAGGCCTAGATCTACACTTCCACCAAGATAAATTTGATTCCCCCCACTAATCCCTTGCGGATCTTACTACTCTTGGGTGTTTGAGCACCCTAGATGGTTGATGTCACCTCGAAGCCATATTCCATTGTGGTGAAGCTTCGTGGTTTCGTTGGGAGCCTCCAATTAAGTTCTGGAGATTGCCCCAACCTTGTTTGTAAAGGTTCGGTCGCCGCCTTCAAGGGCACCAATAGTGGAATCACGGCATCTCGCATTGTGTGAGGGCGTGAAGAGAATACGGTGGCCCTAGTGGCTTCTTGGGGAGCACTGTGCCTCCACACCGCTCCAACAGAGACGTACTTCCCCTCAAAGGGAAGGAACTTCGGTAACACATCCTCGTCTCCATCGGTTCCACTCTTGGTTATTTCTTACCCTTACTTGTGCAAGCTTTATTGTGTTAGATCCTTGCTTGCTTGTGTGCTTGTTATTGTTGTATCATATAGGTTGCTCACTTAGTTGCACATCTAGACAACCTATTTTGTTGCTAAGTTTAATTTGGTCAAGAAAAGCTAAAAATTGTTAGTTGCCTATTCA
>LR738711.1:834267455-834303512 GCA_902687465.1 Secale cereale | reverse complement strand
CCCCCCTCTAGTCAACCATATCGATCCTTTCAATACTCAACGCCACCTTGCCCTCCCGTCGCTCCCTCGGGCGGCAGCTGGGTGAAACACTAGCCCCGGCCAACCCCTCCCTCCCTCATCCCTCCCCCCTCGCCGCTGTCGGAGGACGCCGCCGGGCAAAGCCCGAGCGGCGACGGCGGGGCCTCTCTTCCCTCCCCGATGTGGTCTTCAGCGCGGGCCCCGACGATGTCTTGGGGGCACGGCGGCGGCAAGGCACGCGACTGTGGCGGAGGCTTGGGCGCGCGATGGTGTTACGACGGCTGCGTGGTGTGGGGCGCGCAAGGGCATGGACCGACGTCGTCTTGGTGGTGGATCTGGACCCCGTCGGCGGCTGGGATCCGGCTTCGGGTTCCTAGCGGTTGCGGGGTCCTTCCCCGTCATGGGCACGCGGCGGTGCACCTCGGGGGGAGGGGCGCAGCGGTTCCGGCGGCTGCGTGCTGCTTTGGGTGGCGCGGCTCTGGGTGGTGAGGAAGCGGCTGTGCGGCCACTTGGCTGCGGGCTGCCGCACAGGCTGGCGGCGATGCCCTCCCGGCCCAGATCTGGACCCTTTGGGGGCCCATCTAGGTCGTGGCGGGCCTGACTCGGTTCCGCCTACGACGGCTCCGCTGGACGGAGGCGTGGCTCGTGCGGGGTTTGCGTAGACAGTGGCGCGCCCACTACAATGCGGCGACGGGAGCTTCACGAGCCATTTCGAGCTCGGCTAGGCCCATGTGCCAGGTGTGCTCCCCTTGCTGCGTCCGGTTGGTGACCCCCGATGGCAATGGAGCTTTTCCCCTCCCGCGTGGCTGCTGACGTTGCCGCACTTCATTCTCGGCTGCTCCCTCTCGGACTCATCGGCCCCGTTTCGATCTCCATGGTGAGACGGCGGTGGTAACTACAAGACCATGGTGGCGCATGTTGGTGGACGACAAGTGTGGTTGAGCGCGACGGATCGGTCGGGGTGGTGGGTGTGTGGCGGACGGGAGAAATCCATGTCGGCTTGGCTGGCACGGACGCCCGTGGGCTCCATCGTTCCTTCCTAAAGGGCGTCGGGTATCCCCCTCACCCATGCCCCTCCGCGTACGGGGGGAACC
The DNA here is from genome assembly GCA_902687465.1 of Secale cereale. NCBI lineage: Eukaryota > Viridiplantae > Streptophyta > Magnoliopsida > Poales > Poaceae > Secale > Secale cereale. Next base: position 834,302,400 of record LR738711.1, on the reverse strand, counting down.
CCTAGGACCAGTCCGGGCAGCAGCGTCGTCATCGTCGCATTCAATCCTGAAGGTGTTGCTTGGTATGCGGTGGTCCGAAGTCCGGAGGGCGCAGCGGCTGCGGATCATCATCGTTTTCGTCAATCCGACTCTGTTGTCATTAGGTTTTTTTTTTCCTTTTCTTTATTTCTTTTGGGTGTGCTTGATTCTCAGAAGTATGGGGTCGTTGCTATATCTCTATAGCAGGGCGAAAGGCTATTTCGGGGCACGTTGGTGAAACGTCAGAGTTGTAGGGGGCATTGTGCACGGCAAATCCGTGTTAGTCTTGCACGAGTTCTTCCAACAAAGGTCTCCGTTGCCATTGATGGTGCCGCCGCCGGTGACGTTGAGGCCAGTGGCGTGTTCGATCAGGATCCAGTGCCTCGTGTTGCTCTCGTTCCAGGCGGATCTGCTCCAATTGCCTCGTGTTGCTCTCGTTCCAGGAGGATCTGCTCCAAGGAGGCACCAGTGTGGAAGGTGCCATCAAAAATTCTATTCACTTCTGCTATGCCTATCCCAATTCAATTGGTTAAGCTAAGGCACACAATTTAACAGAAAGAAAATTTGATGATATCCATTTTGCCATTTTATTTTCATCATGCGGGTTTGCATTCTTCATATTCATGTGTTGTTTGTGTGCTCTCCTCATTCCCCTCCTCCTATGGCTGTTTGCATATTCATCTTTTCATCAAGACCTTTCACCAAGTGCACAACCTATCCGTGACATTTCTCCTACCTCCGTTAATGTTTCATTTATTTCCTGGTAATCTTACACCTTGCCTGTGGCCTCTCTGTCTAATTTTAGCTCATTAACCTGGATTGGGGGCTCCATTGCAAATCAAATCATATTGACATCGAAGGCACCGGCCTGAACTAAACAAAACAAGTCGAAGAGGATGAAAGATATCTTCAGCATACAAAAGGCAGTGCCTGGTGAAATCACAGCAGCGAAACTACGCCATTAGTTATCAGGTCCAGAACGTGGAGTAAATTAAGCAACGAAACAAACCACGAGGCAGAGGAGAACATCAACAACACAAAGCAGCAAAGATAGAAGCCAAACATCTATAGATAAAAGACTGATTGCCATAATTATGTAGCATCCATTGACGATAAAAGAGAGTAGCACCGTCCCACAAAACAACACTTGACGGCAAGCAGAGACATCCTGAAGCAGCACGATTCAAAGTCTTAATAACTAAATAAAGCAAAGTGCATTAGACAGCTCCCGGCTAGCAAAAACCCTTTACACCGACGTCCTAAGCTTCTATCTTCTCGGCTGGTGCATCAAGCATCAGGGCCTTGGTCGGCTTCGCCAAGAAGTCGGTGAACTCCTGGTACGGCGCCTTGGTGAAGGTCGTCTCCCTCCAGAAGTCAGGGGTGAGGAATCCATAGGTCTTCATCAGGCAGTCGAAGGTTGCCTGGAAACAAAAGAGTTATCAGCTCATTGGCACCCATAGTATAAACAGAGAAGAGATTAGATGCTAAACCAGAAATGTCAAATGGTTGTAATACACCAGTATCACCCTGTTAGAATAGATCCTCAACCAGAAATGTCTAAATGGTTGTAATACATGAACGTGAAATGTATTAGAAGACATGCCAGGATTCAGCAACTCGAAAATGCATTACATGAACAACTAAGAAACATGAAAATCAATCAATTGAAGAACAAGCAGGGTATAAAGCAGGTAGTAGACACACAAAACATAGACAACCTTAGACGAATTGCTTCAAGTGTAAATCAGCAAAGCCCCTTCCAACAGTATTCAAGCTTATATCTAACAAGTAATACTAGCAGTTGACAAGCTGCACAAAGCAATCACTTCCAAAAACAGAACTGGAAGATTCAGCATGCATAAACTGAACACTCTACACCATGCACACATAATACAAGCAATTATGTACTGAAAGTAAAGTACTCCCTCTGTAAACTAATATAAGAGCGTTTAGATCACTATTTTAGTATTCTAAACGCTCTTATATTAGTTTACGGAGGGAGTAGGAATGATGGGAGCATCGCATAATATGTCAAAAGGAAGGGGAAGTTTATACCTTGACGAAGTTGCCAAGGGTCTTGGTGGATCCACGCGAGGAAGTGAAGACATCATCAATACCAGCGAACTGGAGCACCTTCTTGGGGACGCGCGCGGCGACGATTCCAGAACCCCTCGGGGCGGGCACCATGCGCACGGTGACAGAGCCGCACTTGCCGGTGACCTTGCAGGGCACGGTGTGGGGCTGCCCGATCTTGTTCCCCCAGTAGCCCCTCCTAACTGGCACGATGGAGAGCTTGGCGAGGATGATGGCGCCGCGGATGGCAGTGGCCACCTCCTTGGCGCACTTGACGCCGAGCCCGACGTGGCCGTTGCTGTCGCCGACGACGACGAACGCCTTGAAGCGGGTACGCTGGCCAGCGCGGGTCTGCTTCTGCACGGGGGTGATCTTCATCACCTCGTCCTTGAGCCCCGGGCAGAGCTGCTCCACGATCTGGTGCTCCTTGACGGGGAGTGAGTGGAGGTAGAGCTCCTCCATCTTGCTGAAGCGGCCCTCCTTGACGAGGCGGCCCAGCTTGGTGACGGGAACCCACTTCTCCTCCTCCTTAGGGCCACGACGGCCGCCGCGGCGCCCGCCACGGTCACCGCGCCCGCCGCGCCCGAAGCCGCGGCCGAACCCGCCGCGCTCGCCTCCGCGGTCGCCACCACGCTCGCCGCCGCGGTCCGCCATGGTTGGGTGGGGGTGGGGGGTTGGGGGCAGGGAGGGAGGGAGAGAGATCGAGGGGTTGGAGGCTGGCGGCGGTGAAGGGTGGGAGAGAGCTGGGGGAGAGGGGGTGGTTTAGAGAGGGCGTGCGGGTGGTTAGGGTTTCCGGAAGGATGGGGTAGTGGGCTGGGCACTGGGCCGAATGGGCCCTCGAAGAAAATTTCCGACGTCCCCAAAAATTCGGTAATGGATCAACTCTCGCCCAGCTTCTCCTAGCCGCCCAGCTTCCTTGCGAAGAAAGTATAGTTTTCCCCCTCAAATCCATATTGATGGATCCATAACCCCCTGAACTCCAATACCATATAATTTACCCCCTCAAATTGTCAATACCGGATAAATCAAGCCCCGTAGTGGTTTTGGGTCACATTGAAACCGGTTTTGAGTGCTGACCAGAGTCAACACAGATAAGCCAGAGGATTTAACTTTTTTTTTGCGGAACGGCACCATAGCTTCGAGTGCTCCGCCACCAAAGGAGAGCACAGCGCCACGGGAGCGGCGCGACCGTCAGCGAATTGGACAAGACGCGCGACAATGTCAAGCGCTGCCACATCGGCTTCGGCGAGGAGCACGGCTTCATGCCCGGTCGTGTCGTGCGGGTGTTGTGCAGCTTGTTCGTTCTTGCCGGAACGATCGATCTATCCGGCGCCTACGTAGTTGTGCGTGTGCATCTGACCGATTCCGTTTGCTAGGTGCACGAGCCAACTTCCAGTGAAAATCGATCATCTGCTAGCTCCTGTGTACATGCGCGTACAAGCATTCTGGCCAGAAGGAATCGCCACCGTCCGCCGTGTCAGACATTGCTGACAGCCTGGACCGCCTTAGTCTTATCCCTTGCGTCAGTAGCCTTGTCTCACCATGCACTATCCACTCATTCTCGCACCTCTCTCCCTCCCTCCTCTCTCTCTCTCGTTCGTGCACCAGAGAAGGTCGTCGACGTCGCCGTTTATCGTCCTCGTGGCAAGAGGCCACCCCGAGCCAAGCTGACATGTCCTGTAGATCCGCCTCGTCGCCCTCTTCGTCCCTCTAGAAGGAATCCCAAGCCGCCACAAATCGACAGCATGGTCTTTTTCTTCTCCGCCGGCCGCCGCCTTGCTCAATCTCCACCTCCAGCGAAACCCTGACGCCTCTTCTAGCCTCCTTGACTCCCGAGTAGGGATGTAAACGGATCGGATCGGATCGGATAATGCTCTTACCGTATCCTCTACCATATTTTTTTGTCGGATTCGGAGCGGAGCGGATATTGACCGGATGCGGATTCGAATGCGGATTATATCGGACTACGGATTCGGAGCGGATTCGGAGCGGACTCGGATCGGAAACGGACAAAAAATATCACGTGCAAAGACACATGAACTTATATCTACTATATGCAAACTATATAAAAACGCGTTTCTAACCCACCACATTACACTAGAGAGTGGCCAAGCTTTTAAAGTCATAACACTCATACCAAACGAATATGACAACAATGAACAATATTGGTAATATGATGATAGCATTACACACGTCCAAGACAAAGGTCTTACTTAAGAAATACTTAATTCAAAGTTCTACTGAAGTTTTTATTTATTATAAAAGGCAAGTAATCGATCAAGTAGAAGCCCGTAACACATCCTTGACTTCACTTCAACATGTCGTTTCTTTGAATCCACTTGCAACATCCTATGAGAATGATAAAAGATATTTAGATGCTACAATTGACAATCAAAGAAATATTTGATAATTAGTTGTTGTGACCTAAGTAGTTCAAACACACACACACACACACGCACACGCACACGCACACGCACACACTAATCTAGTAATCTGTATGTGCAAAGACGATAGAACCTAGGTAATAAGTATATACTAGTATACATTAGCGAATTGCTGGAATAACTGCATACCTAGATTACTTGCTCCTGATGTAGTTGGTCAGCAACTTTTTCAATATCCATTCCTTGATTGTCCTATGTAGCAGCAGCATTCAAATTTACAATTTTTTGTCATTTTATAGAAATAAAATCGTAGTAATGATCAAAGGGTCATCAGACATACTTGCTATTTCTCTATGCATATTAATATGGTTCAAGAAGACTGATGTCCCATTCTTGCTATTTCTCTTTGCTTTATATGTGCAGTACTTGCATTTGGCCCATGCTTCCTTAATTTTCTGTCCATTTATCACCACCGCCTTGAATGTTTTATCAAAATGGTCCCAACATTCAGATTTGGTCTTCTTCCGTTTCTTCCCTGCAGGCTCATCTACTATTGCATTCAGATTCTCACCTTCCAAATCAATCACTTCATTTGCAACTTTATTGTCACTGCCCAAATTCAGTGTCTCTTCATTTTGACTTCCAACAGGGGGTGATACAAACATAAATTGGACTGCATTTGCACTTGTTCTTGCAGATGTAGATCTTTTCCCTGATATCTTTCTCAAATGATCTGCATATAGATACACAATATATAAGTAACCAAGCACTTCTTACCTATCAAGAGGAGCAATAGCTTACAAGCTGCAGCAAGCAAGGCATTTTATACATAGATTCAGTGTTCTCTAGTCTATTAAATATTTAAGATGAAGCCTACTTGACTACTACAACTTAGTCTTCTCAATCTTATTTCACGGCCATGCAGGTTTAAATATTAATAGCTAAGTTAGCTAGTACTACAAGATACAGACTAGTGATTGCTAACTGTCAGTTAGTGGCTACTGTCAAAGTTCCAGAAAAATTCAGTTTCGTCCGTTATAGCTCTAGGTAGCTGTTAAACTTCAGTTTCATCAGTAAGGATTTTCTCCAGTTAGTGAAATAAGTTAAGCTGCAACCTGAAGTCCAGAACAAATGATGATCACGCTAGTCCTTATCGACTGACTTCTAGCCTTTATACGTGCTTCAAAGTGGGTTAGCCCCGGCTGGCGCATATGCACGCAGACGGTCATCCTGATGCGAATTGTGTTGGCGCACTAAACTTGCCAATCAACATGTACGACGACGACGTCGATCGCGGCTGCAAGCAGCGCCGCTCCTGCACGGCTGCACATACTGCCACGACTACTCGAAGCCCAGCGCGAGGAGATGTACAACAAGTTGCGTTACCTCACATATGCATACCATCATCCATCGATGCCCTACACTCACTCTACATCTAGTAAATCAACATTCAAGCAAAGTACTCACCTCCGTCGGCTGAACCATCGCCTGCATCTTTGCCCATAGCGTCGAACAGCCGACTTGCCGGAGAGATGCGGCCGGCCCCTGGCGTTGGCGGCGCTGAAGAGGACGACATGTGACGACCACGGTTGGCGGCTGTGATTGTGATCGTATACTATGATACTATTAGGGTTAGGGTTGTGTTGTATTTATACGTGGCGATTATGATTACTAATTAATTCATGGATGACTAATTGCATATTTGGGCCTGTCAATTGGGCTAAATTTATCGGATAATCCTATTTGATAACCTCGGATAATCCGTAAAAAACAGCGGATAATCCACATCCGCCGGATATTACCGATACCATATCCGCTACCATATCCGTCGGATATCCGGTTTACCATAATCCGTATCCGCATCCGTATCCGCCGGATTCGTGCAAGTGCATACCATATCCTTAAAAACGGATGCGGATGCGGATTCGGAACGGAAATTATCCGTACCATTTACATCCCTACTCCCGAGGCACGTCGCCACCAGCGCAAGCCTTCCCGCTGCCTTCTTCCGTGAGACTATCCTCTCACATACGCCGTTGGCACCTCGCTCTGGCGATTTGCCACGGCCGCCGCTCGGCATTTTTTAAAAATCATCTTGCTTAGTTGTGTTGACTCTCGTCAGCACTCAAAACCGGTTTTAATGTGACCCAAAACCACTACGGGGCGTGATTTATCCGGTTTTGACAATTTGAGGGGGTAAATTATATGGTATTGGAGTTCGGGGGGTTATGGATCTATCAATATGGATTTGAGGGGGAAAACTATACTTTCTTCCTTCCTTGTTGCCAACAGGCCCACGCGCGCACCTCGCCGGCTGCCGGCCCCAGCAACACCTCGCCTGCAAGGTCCAGCTCTCCAGGGGACAAGGCCGGGAGCTCCTGTCACGCGCGATCACCTTCAGGCTCGGTGCTCCTTGCCGACTTCTCCTCGCTGGTGCAGCTACTTGCTGCAGCACCTCGATGATCCAGCTCATCGCCAGCAACTGCAGCAACTCCTCAACAAAAACAACAATAACAATAACAAAAATAGATTTGGCCCAATTGCAAGCATGGTAATCCCCGACCTCAATTATACTCCACCTGAAGATGAAGAACCTGAAGAAGGCAACAATGTCGGTCAAAATGCAGGTACAATCTTCTTCTAATCTTGCAATATTCAGATTATGTTGCTTGCTACACATGCCAAGTGTGAAATTCATAGCAAGAGTGATCAGTACTCAAACAAAAGAATTCATGAATTTGAACTCCAAGGGGAGAATGGATTTGAATTTCCAAGAAAAACAACAATTATCTCGAGGTAAGAGCATAGACACCACAAACAATTATCTCTTTATCCGATGCAGAGGCCGGGGGATGACCTCCTTTTCAAAAAAAACAATTATCTCTCGATTTTATCATTTCACAGGATGCAACAATGTCAAAACCTGGGCATGGGTGCATCACTCTTTAAGAAGAAGAGAGAGAGAGGGGGGGGGGGGTTGGGATGCACACTATATTCGTTGACATCATCAGAATCTATACAAGTACATGGCGAAGGATCAACTAACTGAAGAGTTTCGACAACAGTTCAGCTGATCCTACAGTTGCGCTAACAGAACGGTTGCTATGGCATCAATATTGGGCTTTAGAACTCCTGCTATTTGGGTGCCATGGGAATGGTTCAGAGGACTGTTTCAACACACTTCTTTTGAGCAAAACCTGAAAATATTACTCCCTCTGTAAACTAATATAAGAGCATTTAGATTACTAAAATAGTGACATAAACGCTCTTATATTAGTTTACGGAAGGAGTACAATACAATAGAGATAAAACCAAATCTCTGAAGTGAATGGGTGCCTCACTTATTTCATATTCCCTCTGTAAACTATAATATAAGAGCATTTAGATCACTACTTTAGTGATCTAAACGCTCTTATATTAGTTTACGGAGGGAGTATGATCAAACAACATTTCAAGAACCAATACTTGATGGACATATCAGTATAAAATATGAAGATGCTTACTTCTTGTCTGAACTAATTATGATTTGCATATGTAGAATCAAGACCATATGGAGTAGACGATTTTAGATTGAACCCAAGAATTACTTGCTAGTGGCAGAGAAAGAAAAAGATGTATTATAAATTTATATTTTCAGCAAGCAACATTATGTTTTCAGATTTAGTTTACATTTATATTTTCAGCAAGCAACATTTAAGTTTATATTTTCAGCAAGCAACCAATTTGTAATATTCTTGCAACAAATAACTTTATTATTCAATTGCTACTGTAGGAGTACAGAGGCAAAGGAATTGGCTAACTGATGCGCAGAGATATGCCGCTTACATGTCCTTGGAAACCCTCCATAAGAGTAGAGGAGGCAAGCTCAAGAGAAAAGATAAGAAGGACATGGCTGCAATATTTGGAGCACAATTTTAAGTTATTCAAAGAATATGGGAGACGAAAATAATACAGAAAGGTCTTGGTCAGGAGGTGGATCTTTCAAACAAAAGAAAGAAAATTGTGGGAGGAAACCTTATGATGATATCCTATCTCTCAATCCCACAATTCCCTTAAACAAGAGGTCAACCATTCGATCACTAGCCAAGGCACTGGGTGTAAGCCCTACTACACTATAGAAGAAGTTCAAGCTGAAAAAGATAAGACTCCAACAGTGTAAAGCCGGTATTGACAGAGAAACATAAGAGAGATATGGTGGATTTTTGCCTCTCCATGCTAGATGTGGCAACATTAGGAGATGTAAACCCAAGTTTCAGGAGTATGCACATTGATGAGAAAACTATATGCTGCCTAACAAAGAGGACTCAGAAAGACATGTTAAAAATTGTATTGGAAAAATGATGTTTCTCACAGCGGTAGCAAGAACACGGTTTGATGAAGACGGGAACATGACATTATCTGAAAAAATTGGGGTCTGGCCATTCGTGAAAAGGACTGCAACATCAAAAAAGAAGCAAGAATAGGGGAAAGGGGACATTGGAAACAAAGCCTATCATAGTGACGAGGGATGTGATGAGAGAGTACATTATACAAAAGGTTGTGCCAGCAATCAAGCATTGTGGTGTTGCTGCGCTCAGCGCCTATGTTTCCTGCCTTGGGTGTGTGCGTGTGTTCCGATGGCGTGCGTTGTACCGGGTTGTTGATGATCTTTGCTTTATATATAAAGCGGGGCGAAAGCCTTTTTCGGTAATCAAGCATTGTGGCTTGTAGATCATGTTGGACAACTCATTTTTATCCAGCAAGATAACGCGAGAACACATATCCTACCTAATTATCAAGCATTCACAGAAGTTGTGGATGAAAGTGGCATGGACATTACAATAATGTATGAGCCTCCAAATTCCCCGGACATAAACGCTCTAGACCTTGGGTTCTTCAGCTCAATTCAGTCGCTAACAGACTGGAAAAGTCCCAAAACTATTCCAGGGTTGATTAAAGGTGTTCAAGAGGAGTTCGATGGATATGAAGTTGCAAAACTTAGCAGAGTATTCATAACTCTACAGACTTTGCATGGTTGAACTAATGAAGAATGGTGGATCCCATAAATACAAAACCCCACATATGAACAAGCAAAGACTAAAAAGGCTACGACTGCTACCGCCCAGGATCTCAGTTCCTCCTGAAGTGTATGCAAAGGCACTAGAGATGCTTGGACACTGATCCTACTCTAGTTTGTTGCCACGTATTATTGTGCATTCTACTCCATTGGAGTATGTGTTTAGTGTTTGGAGTGCTTGTTTATTGTTGCCACGTATTATGTTTGGAGTATGTGTTTATTGTTGCCACCGATTATTATGTTTGGAGTATGTGATAATTGTTGCCATGGATTATATACTTGGAGTCTATATTTATTGTTGTCACGCACTATATATTGTGCTATATATTGCTATATACTCCAGCTCATACTTGGAGTATATTTATTGTTGGAAAAGAATATAGTTGAAGCACTTGTTATAGATAGATAGATGGACAGTCACGAGCAAGCAAGCATTATGACAGATAGATGAATATACTTTCATGGCATTATGAACCAGTACATGCTTGTTTACTCATGCCATTTACAAGCAAAGTGGTGCAAACTCAAGCATGGATTAGTAATGCACATTATATTGGATGCATATATCGTAAGTCCGTAATAAGCAAGTTCACAGAATGTTCAAGCAATTTTACATGGAGTTTAAGCAACCAAAATGTTCAAGCAAAATTTTAATTATAGCAGTAGTCTATGTAAATTACTCCTAATGTCAAATTGACCTTAATGTTCAAGCAACTATCTAGAAGGTTATTCAGACTACACCTTATATCAAGCAATGATCCAGACTACACTTCATATCAACCAATTTATACTCCAGAAAATTACTCAAGCAACTACCTGAATATAAAGCACTACTCCATGTGCTCGAACATAAGCAAATATCTGATTAGTGCGTCTAATAACATTTCCATGTGTTGGAACATAAGCAAGCAGTAGCAGGTGTAGGTGCGGTGAGAAGGTAGCAACCTGGGGGAGAAGCCTCTTGTGCGATTGGTGGGCGGTGATACGTCTCCATCGTATCTACTTTTCCTAACGCTTTTCCTCTTCTTTTAGACTCTAATTTCCATGATTTGAATGGAACTAACCCGGACTGACGCCGTTTTCAGCAGAACTACCATGGTGTTGTTTTTATGCAGAAATAAAAGTTCTCACAATGGAATGAAACTTTTTGGAGAATTATTTTAGAATAAAAGAAAAATAATGTAGCCAAGAACAACCGGAGGGGGGCCCTAGGTGAGCACAACCCACCAGGGTGCGCCCCCCCCCCCCTCCAGGCGCGCCCAGGTGGGTTGTGCCCACTTGGTGGCCCCGTAGACCCTGAGTCCAACTCCATAAATGCCTATTTTTCTAGAAAAAAATGAGGGAGGAAGAATTATCTCATTTCGCGATATGGAGCCGCCGCCATCTCATGTTCTTCATCGGGAGGCCAGATCTGGAGTCCATTTGGGGCTCCGGAGAGGGGGATCTTCATTCTTTGTCATCATCAACCCTCTTTCATCACCAATTCCATGATGCTCTCCGTCGGGAGTGAGTAATTCCTTCGTAGGCTCGCTGGTCGGTGAGGAGTTGGATGAGATTCATCTTGCAATCGAGTTAGTTTTGTTAGGGCTTGATCCCTAGTGTCCATTGAGTTTTGAGATTGATGTTGTTATGACTTTGCCTTGCTTAATGTTTGACACTTTGGGCCCAGGTGCCATGAACTCAGATCTGAACCGTTTATGTTATGACCATTATATCTATGTTCTAGATCCGATCTTGCAAGTCATATTCATCTATTATGTGTTATGATCCGTAAACCCCGGAGTGACGTTATTCGGGATACTTTCCGGTGATGACCGTAGTTTGAGGAGTTCATGTATTCACTATGTGTTAATGCTTTGTTCCTGTTCTCTATTAAAAGGAGGCATTGATATCCCTTACCTTCCTTATGGACCCCGCTGCCACGGGAGGGTAGGACAAAATATGTCATACAATTCTTTCCATAAGCACGTATGACTATTTACAGAATACATGCCTACATTATATTTATGAACTAGGGCTAGTCTTGTATCGCCCTAGGTTATGACTGTTATATGATGAATATCATCCAATAAATCGCCGCCCAATGCCTACGAATTTCCTACATATTGTTCTTGCTAAGTTACTATTGCTGCCGTTACTGTTACAACTGAGGGAGTCCTGGATCGAGGGGTCCTCGGGTGGCCAGATAACTCTTGGTGGGCCGGACTGGTGGGCCATGAAGATCATAGTCGAAGATCATCTCTCGTATCCTGATAGGACTCCTATATTTGTATAATGGCAAGTTTTAGGTTCGGGTGTAATCTTTCCTTCCTCTACAAGATGGTATGTACAAACCCTAGGCCCCTCTGGTGTGTATATAAACTGGAGGGTTTAGTCCGTAGATGCTAATAGAAAAACACAAATCCTCATAGGCTAGACTTTAGGGTTTAGCCAACATGATCTCATGGTAGATCAACTCGTGTATTCATATTCATCCATATTAATATGGCAGGAAGTAGGGTATTACCTCGATCGAGAGGGCCTGAACCTGGGTAAACATCATGTCCCGAGCCTCCTGTTACCATCAATCCTCAGACGCATAGTTCGGGACCCCCTACCCGAGATCCACTGGTTTTGACACTGACATTGGTGCTTTCATTGAGAGTTCCACTATGTCGTCGACGGAAGGACTGATGGATCGCGTCATCAACCACGACGACAACACCGAGGGAATCTTCCCTCCCGGACAGCTCTTCGTGTTCGGCGGCTTCGCGCTTCGTGCCAACACTGAAGGCCACCTCGAGCAGATTGAGAGCTACGCCCCTGGCCATCAAGTCAGATTCGGAAGCTTAAACTACATAGCTGACATCCGCGGAGACTTGATCTTCGAAGGATTCGAGCCCGCGGCAACCTCTCTCTGCCATCACGATGAACACGACTTAGCTTTGTCATCGGATTAGAAAATAGCACCTGCAACAGTTCTGTTCCTAGATCTGGAACAGATCACGACACCCGAGGACGGGAAGCTCAACCCCGCCCCGGAAGCCGCAGACTCTACGGCATTGGAGCCGCACACAGACCCGAGCTCAAACGGGATCTGCGTTATCGTAACTACGGACTCGTCTCCGGCCTCAGGTTCCGAATCATGCGCATCTGCGCCCTTCAAGCTCGATCAGGCGTCTATCACCGAATTCAGTGCTGCAGATATCTTCCAGCACTCACCTTTGGCGACATGTTAAAATCATTAATATCCCTCTCCTTAGATGGGGATACGCAGCCGAATTATATCCGGTTCGAACTGGAGGCTGATGGAGAATTCTACTCCCCACCCACCACCCACTTGGTAGCCACGGGTGAAGATCTAACCGATCTACTTGACTACGCTTCAGAAGACTTTGAAGGGATGGACCTCGAAACCGAAGTAGATCCAGATCAAAGCCAGCCCGTAACCGGGCGGTGGACAGCTACGTCTTCATACGACGTGTACATGGTGGATACACCTAAGGAGAAGGAGGGCGACGGCGAAAACGATCCCTTAGAGGACAAGCCTATCAAAGAACCTCCCAAACATCGGCGTCCAAAGCGCCGAACCAAATCCCGTAAAGGAAAGGATAGCAAAACTGTCACCAACGACGGTGATATTCCGGAACAAGCCGAAGACCCCGCAGACCCAGCGATGGAGCAGGAGAAGCGAGAGGACGGCAAACAGAGTCTGAAGCTGCTGTCCGATGACAGTGATGCCGAAGACAGTAATTACGAACCTGTCTCCAGAAAAGAAGTTAGCCTAGGCGAAGACGAATACATTGTCCCAGAGGAACCATCAGAACAAAAGCGCTTCCATCAGAGGCTTATTGCCACCGCAAGGAGCCTGAAAAAGCAGCAGAGACGGCTTCGAGCCGCGCAGGACACGCTCAACGAGAGATGGAATGAGGTGCTAGACGCTGAGCAAAAGCATGGCTATACTGACCAAACCAAAGGCTATCCTAAGCGCAAACTGCTGCCCGAATTCGACGACGAGGCCACTGCGCCCATATCGCCGAAGAATAATACCGCCGATAAGCTGGACCGACCACCTCGCGAACGGGACAGAGTTGCTATCAACGGCGTACACAAGCCCGCACCCCGACCTCGTAAAGGGAAGGAGGATGCGGCACAAGTTCGAAAGCACGATCTGCGTGAGGACCTAAATAAAAAAGCTAGCAAGACCAGGTCTATCTACGGACCTAGGGACCGGGCTCCCACACGGGACGACGGCTATCAAGCCAATCGTGCCGGTCATATACCAGTTCGAGGTCAATACCGAACAACACAATCATCGGACATACACCATGATATAGCAAAATACAGAGGCGCTGCACACCCTCTGTGCTTCACCAATGAGGTGCTGGATCATGATTTTCCAGAAGGGTTTAAACCCGTGAACATCGAGGCATACGATGGAATGACGGATCCTGTCGTCTGGATAGAGGACTTTATCCTTCACATACACATAGCTCGCGGAGATGATCTCCACGCCATTAAATACCTACCCCTCAAGCTGAAAGGACCAGCTCGGCACTGGCTAAACAACCTCCCAGAGAACTCCATTGGGAGTTGGGAAGAACTTGAGGATGCTTTTCGGGCCAATTTTAAAGGGACCTATGTCCGACCCCCGGACGCTGACGATCTAAGTCACATCATCCGACAACCCGGGGAGTCAGCCCGTAAGATTTGGAATCCATTCCTCACTAAGAAGAACCAAATCGTTGACTGTCCGGACGTCGAAGCCTTAGCGGCCTTCAAGCACAGTGTCCGGGGGGAATGGCTAGCTAGACACCTCGGATAGGAAAAGCCGAGGATAATGGCAGCCCTAACTACACCCATGACCCGCGTTTGCGCGAGTGAGGATAGCTGGTTAGCTCGTGGCAGCACCAGCGACCCTGGAACATCCGAAGCCAGGGACGGCAATGGAAAGCCACGACGTAACAAAGACAAACGTCAAAACAATCCTGGAAGCCCAGATGATACAACGGTAACCGTCGGATTTAGCGTCTCCATGCCCGGTCAACGGAAAAGCCATTTAAAGGCAACAAAGATGGTCCATCCAGCTTCGATAAAATATTAGATAGGCCCTGCCAAATCCATGGCACCCTAGAAAAACCTGCAAACCATACCAACCGTAATTGTTGGGTCTTTAAGCAAGCCGTCAAGCTCAACGCCGAACACAAGGGGAAGGAGCCTCAGAGCAAAGACGAGGACGAACCTCGCCAGCTGAATACAGGGGGGACGGAAGAAATTTCCATCGGCGATCAAAACTGTGAACATGATATATGCCACTATATCCCAAAGAGGGAGCGCTAGCGCGCACTCCGAGATGTCTACGCCGTCGAGCCTGTTGCTCCCAAATTAAACCTATGGTCGGCCTATCCGATCACTTTCGATCGCAGGGATCATCCGACTAGTATCCGTCATGGGGGTTCGGCTGCCCTAGTGCTCGACCCAATAATCGATGGATACCATCTCACCCGAGTCCTTATGGATGGCGGCAGCAGTCTTAATCTGATATATCAGGACACTGTCCGCAAGATGGCGATCGACCCGCCAAGAATCAAGCCAAGTAGCACGACCTTTAAAGGAGTGATACCGGGTGTAGAAGCCCGCAGCACGGACTCTTTAACATTGGAGGTCGTATTCGACTCTCCTGATAGCTTTTGAAGCGAAGAGTTAATCTTTGACATAGCTCCGTTCCGAAGTGGCTATCGCGCTCTACTCGGAAGAACGACCTTCGCCCGCTTTAATGCAATCCTGTATTATGCTTATCTAAAGCTTAAAATGCCTGGACCACGTGGCGTCATCACGAGCAATGGAAATATGGAGCGCTCTCTCCGTACGGAGGAGGACACTGGCGCATTAGCAGCAGAAGTCCAAAACGGCCTATTCAAGCAGGATAATTTATCGGTCGCGCACATAACTAAACGTGTCCGGCACACGCCTCAGTGCGGCAGCTCAGATGAACCTGAGCTAGAATAGTAGCTACGCCCCCATCGACTGCCCCATAAGGTGATAACATACGTGCCTCGAGTACATAATTATGCCTTAAAAATCCCTTGGGCGATGCTGGGGGCACGCTGCATATAGTCCATAGTTCGGCTCGAACCTATTCGGACTCTAAATTTATCTTTTTAAGTTCATTAAACGAACCAGACTTGTTACGGCCACTCTGGATTTCTTTTTCTTTTCCAGGTCTCCTTTTCTTTTTAGTTTTTATAAATGGCCATCATACTCCCCCCTTCAGGGACACATTACAGAGGAGGAAACGGGGCAGACGTGCAGCAGGGACCCGTGCTAAGGTTTCTTTTTTAGATTAGGACCCTGTGCAAACCTTTTTTTCTCTTTCTTGTTATATATCTTTCTGGCATCTAAAATGTCCAAGAAGGTTATCGGCATTATCTGTAAGCTTACGGCTCGCCGTACTATAAAGGGATAATTAATAGAACAACTTGATTCGCATTATGTTCAGAGTTTTACTCACTCACCAGAAATGTTCTTTCCCCACATGAGATTGCCACATGTGCCTTGTCAATAAGGGTCCATTACCAGGGGTTGTATACAGCCCGGTATATGTTGAAAAGACCGAACACCTATAGGGAGTCTTCGGCGTCCTGGATGTTTGCCTTATATGCATCAGTTCCGAATCATGTCTTGGGTCAATAGGTGGGTTGCCCGGCTCCTGTGCTTACCCCTATGTTCCCGATTGTTCGGCTAGGGTGTAAAGGGAGAACTACTGCGATTGTACTTCTGGCTCGTCCGGTCAAGTACCTCAGTAGAGAAAGCCGAAAACTGACCGTCATTATAGGCGAGAACCTGGTCCACAATCCAGTGACTTAGTTTTACACTACGATCGATAGAGATCTACCCCGTGTTATACGAAGGGTTGGTTTTTTGCCCAGCCAGGTGCAACTGGATACCTTAAGTAAGGACTATCCGCACCAGGGGCTAGTACCTAGCCCCATATGTCAAACTCCTACAATTAAGTGAAAGCAATAACGCCGCATAGTCTGATTGCCTGGTTTGCTCCGCATACACCTCCTATACGAACCAAGACATTGGATAAAGAGTGTATATGCATATGACCGAACACCCCAGTACTATGTACATGGGGGCTGAAGCCGACGAGTGGAAACTTTCAGATTTACATAAACAGTCACACAAGAGGTAAAAGACGCTTATTCTAATAGCGCAAAAGTTATATACATCGGATTCATAAGCTTAAGTCTTTACATCTGCATACAATCACTCGAATATAATGTCCTTCGAGCACTGGCCTGCTACAAGGCGGGCGCCTTCTATGACGTCCTCAAAGTACTTTTCCGGCTTGCGGTGCTCCTTGCCTGCGGGCGGCCCAGCGGTAGCTATATGCTCCGCCTGAAGGAAATATGCCCTAAAGGCAATAATAAAGTTATTATTTATATCCTTATAACATGATAAATGTTTATTATTCATGGTAGAATTGTATTAACCGGAAACATAGTACATGTGTGAATACATAGACAAAACAAAGTGTCCCTAGTATGCCTCTACTAGACTAGCTCATTGATCAAAGATGGTTATGTTTCCTAACCATAGACATGAGTTGTCATTTGATCAACGAGATCACATCATTAGGAGAATGATGTGATGGACTAGACCCATCCGTTAGCTTAGCACTATGATGGTTTAGTTTTACTGCTATTACTTTCTTCATGACTTATACATGTTCCTATGACTATGTGATTATGCAACTCCCGAATACCGGAGGAACACCTTGTGTGCTATCAAACTTCACAACGTAAATGGGTGATTATAAAGATTCTCTACAGGTGTCTCCGAAGGTGTTCGTGGTGTTGGCATAGATCAAGAATATGATTTGTCATTCCGAGCGTTGGAGAGGTATCTCTCGGCCCTCTCGGTAATACACATCATAATAAGCCTTGCAAGAAAATGACTAATGAGTTAGTCACGTGATGATGTATTATGAAACGAGTAAAGAGACTTGCCGGTAATGAGATTAACTAGGTATGGTGATACCGACGATCGAATCTCGGGCAAGTAACATACCGATGACAAAGGGAACAACGTATGTTGTTATGCGGTTTGACCGATAAATTTCTTCGTAGAATATGTAGGAGCCAATATGAGCATCCAGGTTTCGCTATTGGTTATTGACCGGAGATGAGTCTCGATCATGTATACATAGTTCTCGAACCCGAAGGGTCCGCACGCTTAACGTTTGATGATGATCAGTATTACGAGTTTATGTGTTTTGATGTACCGAAGGTAGTTCGGAGTCCTTGATGAGATCGGGGACAGGACGAGGAGTCTCGAAATGATCGAGAGGTAAAGATCGATATATTGCACGACTATATTTGGACATCAGAAAGGTCCTGAGTGATTCAGGTATTTTTCGGAGTACCGGAGAGTTACGGGAATTCGCCAGGAAGTATATGGGTCTTATTGGGCTTTAGGGGAAAGAGAGAGAGGAGGATGCACCCCCCAAGTCTTAGTTCGAATTGGACTAGGGGGAGGGGCTGCGCCCCCTCCTTCATTCTCTTCTCTTTTCCCTTTCGTTCTCTCCTACTTCTACTACTTGCAAGGACTCCTAGTTCTACTAGGAAAGGGGGAATCCTACTCCCGGTGGGAGTAGGACTCCCCTAGGGCGCGCCATAGAGAGGGCCGGCCCTCCACCTCCTCCACTCCTTTATATACGGGGGTAGAGGCACCCCATAGACACACAAGTTGATCAGTTGATCTCTCCCAACCGTGTGCGGTGCCTCTCTCCACAGAAACACACCTCGGTCATACCGTTGCAGTGCTTAGGCGAAGCCCTGCGCCGGTAGCTTCATCATCTCCGTCACCACGCCGTCGTGCTGACGAAACTCTCCCGCGAAGTTCTACTGGATCAAGAGCTCGTGGGACGTCATCAAGCTGAACGTGTGCTGAACGCGGAGGCTCCGTATGTTCGGTGCTTGATCGGTTGGATCGCGAAGAAGTTCGACTACATCAACCGCGTCACTAGACGCTTCCGCTCCCGGTCTATGAGGATACGTAGACACACTCTCCCCTCTCGTTGCTATGCATCTAGTGATAGATCTTGCGTGAGCGTAGGAAATTTTTGAAATACTACGTTCCCCAATAGTGGCATCATGAGCCAGGTCTATGCGTAGATGATATGCACGAGTAGAACACAAGTGAGTTGTGGACGATACTAGTCGTACTGCTTACCAGCATGTCATACTTTGATTTAGCGGTATTGTTGGATGAAGCGGCTAGGACAAACATTACGCGTACGCTTATGCGATACTAGTTCTACCGACGTGCTTCGCACACAGGTGGCTGGCGGGTGACAGTTTCTCCAACTTTAGTTGAATCGAGTGTGGCTACGTCTGGTCCTTGTGAAGGCTAAAACAACACATACTTGACGAAATATTGTTGTGGTTTTGTATGCGTAGGTAAGAACGGTTCTTGCTAAGCCCGTAGCAGCCACGTAAAACTTGCGACAACAAAGTAGATGACGTCTAACTTGTTTTTGCAGGGCATGTTGTGATGTGATATGGTCAAGGCATGATGAGTGATACGTTATTGTATGAAATGATCATGTTTTGTAAATTTACCGGCAACTGGCGGGAGGCATATGGTTGTCGCATTATTGTATGAAATACAATCGCCATGTAATTGCTTTACTTTATCACTAAGCGGTAGCGATAGTCATAGAAGCAATAGTTGGCGAGACGACAACGATGCTACGATGGAGATCAAAGTGTCGCGCCAGTGACAATGGTGATCATGACGGTGCCTTAGAGATGGAGATCAAAAAGCACAAGATGATGATGGCCATATCATGTCACATATTTTGATTGCATATGATGTTTATCTTATTATGCTTCTTATTTTGCTTAGTACGGCGGTAGCATTATAAGATGATCCCTTACAAAATTTTAAGGTACAAGTGTTCTCCCTGAGTATGCACCGTTGCGAAAGTTCGTCGTGCCGAGACACCACGTGATGATCGGGTGTGATAAGCTCTACGTTCACATACAACGGGTGCAAGCCAGTTTTGCACACGCAGAATACTCGGGTTAAACTTGACGAGCCTAGCATGTACAGACATGGCCTCGGAACACTGGAGACCGAAAGGTCGAGCGTGAATCATATAGTAGATATGATCGACATAAGATGTTCACTATTGAAAACTACTCCATCTCACGTGATGATCAGACATGGTTTAGTTGATTTGGATCACGTGATCATTTAGATGACTAGAGGGATGTCTATCTAAGTGGGAGCTCTTTAGTAATATGATTAATTGAACTTTAATTTATCATGAACTTAGTCCTGGTAGTATTAGCATATCTATGTTGTAGATCAATCGCTCGCGATGTAGCTCCCCATTTATTTTTATATGTTTCTAGAGAAACTAAGTTGAAAGATGTTAGTAGCAATGATGCAGAATTGTTCCGTGATCTGAGGATTTTCCTCACTGCTGCACAGAATTATGTCCTTGATGCATCGCTAGGTGACAAACCTATTGCAGGAGCAGATGCAGACGTTATGAACGTTTTGACAAAAGCTCGGTATGATGACTACTTGATAGTTTAGTGCACCATGCTTTACGGCTTAGAACCGGGACTTCAAAAACGTTTTGAACACCACGGAGCATATAAGATGTTCCAAGAGTTGAAATTAGTATTTCATACTCATGCCCGTGTCGAGAGGTATAAGACCTCTGATAGTACTTTGCCTACAAGATGGAGGAGAATAGCTCAACCAGTGAGCATATGCTCAGATTGTCTGGGTACTACAATTGCTTGAATCAAGTGGGAGTTAATCTTCCAGATAAGATAGTAATTGACAAAGTTCTCTAGACACTATCACCAAGTTAGTAGAACTTCGTGATGAACTATAATATGCAAGGGATGACGAAAGTAATTCTCGAGCTCTTCGCGATGCGGAAATCGGCGAAGGTAGAAATCAAGAAAGAGCATCAAGTGTTGATGGTTAACGAGACCACTTGTTTCAAGTAAAGGGCAAAGGGATAGAAGGGGAACTTCAAGAAGAATGACAAGCAAGTTGTCACTCCCGTGAAGAAACCCCAAGCTAAACTCAAGCCTGAAACTAAGTGCTTCTACTGCAAAGGAAATGATCACTAGAAGTGGAACTGTCCTAGATACTTGGCGGATAAGAAGGATGGCAAAGTGAACAAAGGTATATTTGATATACAAATTATTGATGTGTACTTTACTAGTGTTCATAGAAACCCCTGGGTATTTGATATTGGTTCAGTTGCTAAAAATTAGTAACTCGAAACGAGAGTTGCAGAATGAACAGAGACTAGTTAAAGGTGAAGTGATGATGTGTGTTAGAAGTGGTTCCAAGATTGATATGATCATCATCGCACACTCCCTATACTTTCGGGGTTAGTGTAGAACCTAAATAAATGTTATTTGGCATTTTCGTTAAGCATGAATATGATTTGATCATGTTTGTTGCAATACGGTTATTCATTTAAAGTCATAGAATAATTGTTATTCTGTTTACATGAATACAGCCTTTGATGGTCATACACCCAATGAAAATAGTTTGTTGGATCTCGATCGTAGTGATACACATATTCATAATATTGAAGTCAAAAGAAGCAAAGTTGATAATGATAGTGCAAATTATTTGTGGCACTGCCGTTTAGGTCATGTTGGTGTAAAATGCATGAAGAAACTCCATACTGATGGGTTTTTGGAATCACTTGATTATGAATCACTTGGTGCTTGCGAACCATGCCTCATGGGCAAGATGACTAAGACTGCGTTCTCCGAAACAATGGAGCGAGCAACTGATTTGTTGGAAATCATACATACCAATGTATGTGGACCGATGAGTGTTGAGGCTCGCGGCGGGTATCGTTATTTTCTGACCTTCACTGATGATTTGAGCAGATATGGGTATATCTACTTGATGAAGCACAAGTCTGAAACAGTTGAAAAGTTTAAAGAATTTCAGAGTGAAGTAGAGAATCATCGTAACAAGAAAATAAAGTTTCTACGATATGATCGTGGAGACAAATATTTGAGTTACGAGTTTGGTCTTCATTTAAAACAATGTGGAATAGTTTCACAGCTCACGCCACCCGGAATACCACAGCGTAATGGTGTGTCCGAACGTCGTAGCCGTACTTTATTAGATATGGTGCGGTCTATGATGTCTACCGATTTACCACTATCGTTTTGGGTTATGCATTAGAGACAACTGCATTCACGTTAAATAAGGGCACCATCTAAATCCGTTGAGACGACGCCTTATGAACTGTGGTTTGGCAAGAAACCAAAGTTGTTGTTTCTTAAAGTTTGGGGCTGCGGTGCTTATGTGAATAAGCTTCAACCTGATAAGCTCAAACCCAAGTCGGAGAAATGTGTCTTCATAGGATACCCAAAGGAGACTGTTGGGTACACCATCTATCACAGATCCAAAGGCAAAATATTCGTTGTTAAGAATGGATCATTTCTAGAGAAGGAGTTTCTCTCGAAAGAAGTGAGTGGGAGGAAAGTGGAACTTGATGAGGTAATTGTACCTTCTCCCGAATTGGAAAGTAGTACATCACAGAAACTAGTTCCAATGATTTCTACACCAAATAGTGAGGAAGCTAATGATGATGATCATGAAACTTTGGATCAAGTTACTACTGAACTTCGTAGATGAACCAGAGTACCTTCTGCGCCAGAGTGGTACGGCAACCCGGTTCTAGAAGTCATGTTACTAGACCATGATGAACCTATGAACTATGAGGAAGCGATGATGAGCCCAGATTCCGCAAAATGGCTAGAGGCCATGAAATCTGAGATGGGATCCATGTTTGAGAACAAAGTGTGGACTTTGGTTGACTTGCCCGATGATCGACAAGCCATCGAAAATAAATGGATCTTCAAGAGGAAGACCGACGCTGACGGTAATGTTACTGTTTACAAAGCTCGACTTGTTGCGAAAGGTTTTCGACAAGTTCAAGGAGTTGACTACGATGAGACTTTCTCACCCGTAGCGATGCTTAAGTCTGTCCGAATCATGTTAGCAATTGCCGCATTTTATGATTATGAAATCTGGCAAATGGATGTCAAAACTGCATTCCTGAATGGATATCCTAAAGATGAGTTGTATATGATGCAACCAGAAGGTTTTGTCGATCCTAAAGGTGCTAACAAAGTGTGCAAGCTCCAGTGATCCATCTATGGACTCGTGCAAGCATCTCATAGTTGGAATATACACTTTGATAAGTTGATCAAAGCATATAGTTTTATACAAACTTGCCGTGAAGCCTGTATTTACAAGAAAGTGAGTGGGAGCACTACAGCCTTTCTGATAAGTATATGTGAATAACATATTGTCGATCAGAAATGATGTAGAATTTTCTGGAAAGCATAAAGGAGTGTATGAAAGGAGTTTTTCTTCAAAGAAAAACCTCGGTAAAGCTGCTTACATATTGAGCCTCAAGATCTATAGAGATAGATCGAGACGCTTGATAAGTTTTTCAATGACTACATACCTTGACAAGTTTTTGAAGTAGTTCAAAATGGATCAGTCAAAGAAGGAGTTATTGCCTGAGTTGTAAGGTATGAAGTTGAGTAAGACTCAAACCCGACCTCGGCAGAAGATAGAGAAAGAATGAAAGTCATTCCCTATGCCTCAGCCATAGGTTCTATAAAGTATGCCATGCTGTGTACCAAACCCGTTGTGTACCTTACCATGAGTTTGGCAAGGAGGTACAAAAGTGATCCAGGAGTAGATTACTGGACAACGGTCAAAATTATCCTTAGTTACTGGATGACTAAGGAAATGTTTTCTCGATTATGGAGGTGATAAAGAATTCATCGTAAAGAGTTACACCGATGCAAGCTTTGCACTAATCCAGATGACTCTAAGTATCAATATGGATGCATATTGGAAGTGGGAGCAATTAGCTAGAGTAGCTCCATGCAGAGCATTGTACACATAGAAAATTGCGAAATACATACGGATCTGTATGTAACAGACCCGTCGACTAAACTTCTCTCACAAGCAAAACATGATCACACCTTATTTCTCTTGGGTGTTAATCACATAGCGATGTGAACTAGATTATTGACTCTAGTAAACCCTTTTGGTGTTGGTCACATGTCGATGTGAACAATGGGTGTTATTCACATAACGATGTGAACTATCGGTATTAAATCACATGGAGATGTGAACTAGATTATTGACTCTAGTGCAAGTGGGAGACTGAAGGAAATATGCCCTAGAGGCAATATAAAAGTTATTATTTATTTCCTTATATCATGATAAATGTTTATTATTCATGCTAGAATTGTATTAACCGGAAACTTAGTACATGTGTGAATACATAGACAAAACAGAGTGTCCCTAGTATGCCTCTACTAGACTAGCTCATTGATCAAAGATGGTTATGTTTCCTAACCATAGACATGAGTTGTCATTTGATCAACGGGATCACATCATTAGGAGAATGATGTGATGGACTAGACCCATCCATTAGCTTAGCACTATGATCATTTAGTTTTACTGCTATTGCTTTCTTCATGACTTATACATGTTCCTATGACTATGAGATTATGCAACTCCCGAATACCGGAGGAACACCTTGTGTGCTATCAAACGTCACAACATAACTGGGTTATTATAAAGATGCTCTACATGTGTCTCCGAAGGTGTTCATGGTGTTGGCATAGATCAAGAATAAGATTTGTCACTCCGAGTGTCGGAGAGGTATCTCTGGACCCTCTCAGTAATACACATCATAATAAGCCTTGCAAGCAAATGACTAATGAGTTAGTCACGAGATGATGTATTACAAAACGAGTAAAGAGACTTGCCGATAATGAGATTACTATGTATGGTGATACCGACGATCGAATCTCGGGCAAGTAACATACCGATGACAAAGGGAACAACGTATGTTGTTATGCGGTTTGACCGATAAAGATTTTCGTAGAATATGTAGGAGCCAATATGAGCATCCAGGTTCCGCTATTGGTTATTGACCGGAGATGAGTCTCGGTCATGTCTACATAGTTCTCGAACCCGTAGGGTTCGCACGCTTAACATTTGATGACGATCGGTATTACGAGTTTATGTGTTTTGATGTACCGAAGGTAGTTAGGAGTCCCGAATAAGATCGGGGACATGACGAGGAGTCTCGAAATGGTCGAGACATAAAGATCGATATATCGGACGACTATATTTGGACATCGGAAAGGTTCCGAGTGATTCGGGTATTTTTCGGAGTACCCGAGAGTTACGGGAATTCGCCGGGGAGTATATGGGCCTTATTGGGCTTTAGGGGAAAGAGAGAGAGGAGGCTGCGCCCCTCCCCAAGGCTTAGTACGAATTGGACTAGGGGGAGGGGCTGCGCCCCCTCCTTCCTTATCTTCTCTTTTCCCTTTCCTTCTCTCCTAGTCCTACTACTTGGAAGGGCTCCTAGTTCTACTAGGAAAGGGGGAATCCTACTCCCAGTGGGAGTAGGACTCCCCTAGGGCGCGCCATAGAGAGGGCCGGCCCTCCCCCTCCTCCACTCCTTTATATATGGGGGTAGAGGCACCCCATAGACACACAAGTTGATCAGTTGATCTCTCCCAACCGTGTGCGGTGCCTCTCTCCACAGAAACACACCTCGGTCATACCGTTGCAGTGCTTAGACGAAGCCCTGCGCCGGTAGCTTCATCATCTCCATCACCACGCCATCGTGCTGACGAAACTCTCCCGTGATGTTCTACTGGATCAAGAGCTCGTGGGACGTCATCAATCTGAACGTGTGCTGAACGCGGAGGCTCCGTACGTTCGGTGCTTGATAGGTTGGATCGCGAAGAAGTTCGACTACATCAACCGCGTCACTAGACGCTTCCGCTCCCGGTCTATGAGGGTACATAGACACACTCTCCCCTCTCGTTGCTATGCATTTAGTAGATAGATCTTGCGTGATCGTAGGAAAATTTTAAAATACTACGTTCCCCAATACCGCCCTCATCTTCGCCCAGTGCACTTTCACACGAGCGATGGCCATGTGAGCACCTTCTATGCAGGTCGAACGCGTCAACACATCGACCCGCGGACTCGCCTCGATGAGCCGCTTCACCAGTCCGAAGTAGCTACTTGGGATTTGATCAGCGGGCCACAGCCGGACTATCAAGTCCTTCATGGCCGAGCCCGCCATGTTGTGCAGCTCGACCAGCTGCTTCATCTGGTCGTTGAGGGGCGCCGGATGTTTGGCACATAGAACTGTGAACAAAACAGCTTCTCTGTGTCGTTCCCCTCCTATGCTCGGAAGTACTGGGCAGCGTTAGCACTGCTCCTCGGAATATCGGCAAACACGCTTGGAGAACTCCATAACCATGTCAGCCCAAGATACTTCTGCCCTCCGAAGATGCTCTGTAAGAGAAATATCTTACCAGATGCTATCTGTCGCGCGTGCTTGATTTCCTCACAAGCACTGCGCACCTCACCTCGCGCATCCTCGGTAGACTTTACTACCATAGCAAGCTCGGACGCTTGTTCTGAAGTCTTCTTTTCCAATGCCTCACATTTGACAATGGCATGGTGCTAGGCTTCTCGCCCCTCGTTGGTTACCCCAAGTGGAAGGTGTGAGATGTAGTGTTGCGGAAGTTTTTCCCTTGGCAAAGATACCAAGGATCGAATCCCCAGAGACTCCTAGGTTCAACAAGAAGGTGTCAACTGCTAACGGCGCCAGATATTAGCAATCAACGTGGACCTGCACACAGATACAAATAACTTTGCTCCCAACGAGTACATAGAGGTTGTCAATCCCTCCGGCCTTGAAGTTTACAAAGGATTAAACGCAAATGATAGTAGTGATAGATATATTGTTTGCAATAGTAAATATAAGCAAAAAGTAAATAGCGGATGTGATCAATGATGGTAATATGGACCGGAGTCTCATGATGTTCACTAGTGATGTCTCTCTCCCAAAAGACGATAAAACAGCTATGCGAGGTAAACAAATTACAGCTGGGCAATTGACAGGACCACGAACGCAAACCAATGCTGACTACATTGCAAGAAAGGTTGAGGTTCAAAGCATGGGCGGTACGCCAAAGTAAGTAGGCCGAAATCCATCAATATCTACTACTAATCATCCACCTTGAGATATCTATCCAGAACATCTCGCTGGTATTAAGTTGCGAGTCCCACCCATAGTGTAAACTCAATGCAACAGACAACTGCATTAAAAGAACTTTGCGTAAAGTAAACAATCCTTGCACCCGCGGGCACAAGCACCGTTGTTTTCCCCCTTGTGGCAACAGCACATCCCCTAGACTCATGTTTCTGTCACTCAAACTAGTCATCGAGGGGCATGAACCCATAATCAAGCATAACGTTCCCTCTTGGAGTCACTACCTACTACTTGGCCAAAGCAATAAATAACAACGGAGAACATGCAAGAATTACTTACGAACATAAATATAAAAGAGGTAGATCAAATATATTACTCAAGCACAATCTGAACATAATCTCATAATCCATCGGATCCCAGCAAACTCATCATAGCAACAGCATAAGGATTACATATGTGCCTCGATCATGTAGGGCAGCTCACGAGGACTAATTAGTGAAGCACAAGAACGGGAGGAGAACATCACATAGCTACTGGTCATGGACTCATGGTCCAAGGGAGACTACTCACAACTCATCCGGGAGGCGTCCATGGTGGTGGAGAGGCTCCCGGTGGTGATCCTCCCCTCCGGCAGGGTGCCAGGAAGAGTTCTCCTGGTGCTACCGATCTTGGAAGCGGCGGCGGTGATGGGCCTCTAACCCCTCGTTGGTTACCCCAAGTGGAAGGTGTGAGATGCAGTGTTGTGGAAGTTTTTCCCTTAGCAAAGATGCCAAGGATCGAATCCCCAGAGACTCCTAGGTTCAACAAGTAGGTGTCAACTGCTAACGGCGCCAGATATTAGCAATCAACGTGGACCTGCACACAGATACAAATAACTTTGCTCCCAACGAGTACAGAGAGGTTGTCAATCCCTCCAGCCTTGTAGTTCATAAAGGATTAAACGCAAATGATAGTAGTGATAGATAATGTTTGCAATAGTAAATAATAGCGAAAAGTAAATAGCGGATGTGATCAATGATGGTAATATGGACCGGAGTCTCATGATGTTCACTAGTGATGTCTCTCTCCCAAAAGACGATAAAACAGCTATGTGAGGTAAACGAATTACAGCTGGGCAATTGACAGGACCACGAACGCAAACCAATGCTGACTACATTGCAAGAAAGGTTGAGGTTCAAAGCATGGGCGGTACGCCAAAGTAAGTAGACCGAAATCCATCAATATCTACTACTAATCATCCACCTTGAGATATCTATCCAGAACATCTCGCTGGTATTAAGTTGCGAGCCCCACCCATAGTGTAAACTCAAAGCAACAGACAACTGCATTAAAAAAACTTTGCGTAAAGTAAACAATCCTTGCACCCGCGGGCACAAGCACCGTTGTTTTCCCCCTTGTGGCAACAGCACATCCCCTAGACTCATGTTTCTGTCACTCAAGCTAGTCATCGAGGGGCATGAACCCACAATCGAGCATAACGTTCCCTCTTGGAGTCACTACGTATTACTTGGCCAAAGCAATAAATAACAACGGAGAACATGCAAGAATTACTTATGAACATAAATATAAAAGAGGTAGATCAAATATATTACTCAATCACAATCTGAACATAATCTCATAATCCATCGGATCCCAGCAAACTCATCATAGCAACAGCATAAGGATTACATATGTGCCTCAATCATGTAGGGCAGCTCACGAGGACTAATTAGTGAAGCACAAGAACGGGAGGAGAACATCACATAGCTACTGGTCATGGACTCATGGTCCAAGGGAGACTACTCACAACTCATCCGGGAGGCGTCCATGGTGGTGGAGAGGCTCCCGATGGTGATCCTCCCCTCCGGCAGGGTGCCGGGAAGAGTTCTCCTGGTGCTCCTGATCTTGGAAGCGGCGGCGGCGGTGGAACAGAGATGAGATCGCAAAAAAGAGTTCCCGTCCCGAGGGTTTCGAAGGACGCTCTAAATATATGCCAAAGGGGGGCACCAGACGGGGCTCGGGGGGCCCAGGCGCCCCCCCGGCGCGACCCAGGGGGGTGGGCGCGCCGCCAGGGCGCCTGGGGCCCTGGTGGCCCCCCCCGGTTGTACTTCGGGCGCAAGGTAGGTTCTGGAACGCTGATTTTTTATATAATTTTTCTGGATTTTTCCTGACAGTTCTCGTAATGTGAAAACCTGAAATACAAAAACAACCGAAAACTGAAACTGGCACTGGGGTGCACTGGATTAGTAGGTTAGTCCAAATATGATCAAAAGTGTATGGAAGTGTATAAATATCATAGCAATATCACCCAAAAGTGGCATGGAGCAAGCATAAATTATAGATACGTTTTGGACGTATCAACATCCCCAAGCTTAATTCCTGCTCGTCCTCGAGTAGGTAAATGATAACAAGAATAATTTCTGTGGTGACAAGCTATTAACCATATAGGACTTTTTATAGTCATATGACAAAAGCTTACTGAGACAATGAATCTGTAGTAATTAAGTTGCCTCATGAGAAAATCACAAATGACTGAAAGTTTTACAACATGACATTGAAGCACCAAATAGATTTGCAATGAACATGATGTGCAAATATGATAAAGTGATATCTAGCTTGCCCCCTTTAGTGAAGCAAAACATAAATGCAGGGGCACCTTCAAGGTTTAAGTGATGACTAGATACAATGATTTCAAAATAAACGATATCACAATCATGCAAAAGACAATGCTACTTTGGAACAATGCACATTACACTTAGAATGACAATCATGCTCTCAGTAGTTGGTGCTTGAAGAAAGAAGGTGGAGACTCAAAAAGTAAAAGAATGGTTATGTGCTAGAGCTTTTTATTTTGAAAACATAGAAGTAATTTTGTCAACGGTAGTAGTACTTCATATGTGTTATGCATAAGACATCCTATAAGTTGCAAGCCTCATGCATCGAATACCAATAGTGCTCGCACCTTGTCCTAATTAGCTCGGATTTCCATGGGTTATCATTGCATTACATATGTTTCAACCAAGTGTCACAAAGGGGTACCTCTATGCCACCTGTACAAAGGTCCAAGGAGATAAATCGCATTTGATTTCTCGTTTTTGATAGATCTCAACTTGAGGACATCCATACCGGGACAACATAGAAAATAGATGATGGACTCCTCTTTAATGCTTAAGCATATTCTCATAAGAGATTGAGGATTAATGTCCAAGCTAAAACTTCCACCATGATACATGGCTTTGGTTGGCGGCCCAATGTTCTTCTCTAACAATATGCATACTCATTCAACCCCATGGCAAATCACCCTTACTTCAGACAAGACGAACATGCATAGCAACTCACATGATATTCAACAAAAGTGTAACAGTTGATGGCGTCCCCAGAAACATGGTTACCGCTCAGCAAGCAACTTATAAGAAATAAGATACATAGGCAACATATTCTTTACCACAATAGTTTTTAAGCTACTTTCCCATGAGCTATGTATTGCAAAGTTAGTTCGCTTAGTACAGGTGGAGGTTAGCAAAAGACTGGGAGCGACCAACTAAGAGAGCAATGACGGTCATAATCATGCAGAGCGACAAAGCAACATTGAATCAGGCATGGAAGTTATATCGCTACTCAGGAATAAAAGATCATCAAGGCTTGACAGACTTTCTTTACAGTCTTAAATATGCGTGAGCATACGCCAAGTCAATCAAAATAAATTCTCGAAGGAAGATATTACTAAACCATACCACATCATAGGCAAACAAATCATGTTGGTACTCCAATAACACATTGGGAATCCCCCAGCTATTTGAGATTAACCATAGGAAAACCTGAACTACTAAGCGCCATTATGCACGTAGCATCTTTATCATAGACATATTAACCAATGCAACGGAAGCAAACTCTCTTAATAAGGTGAGCATGGTAATTAAAGAGAGTTCAAGCAACCAACAAAAGCTCTTTGAAAAGATAAGCATGAATACTAAGAGCTGAACATGATAGTAGCTATTAAAAGACAAAGAACACACACAACAAAGATAGACATGAAAATTCTATGTTATGTTCTAGGTAGAAGTGGAGCGTGTTTCTCTCCCACATAAAGAACGCTGAGTTCCGACTCGTTATGAAAAACTAAAAAGGAAACTAAAAGCAAGATGCTCCAAGCATAGCACATAACACATGAAGTGATTAAAATATAGTGGAACGAAAGACGAACTGATAATGTTGATGGAGAAGGGGATGCACGGGGGCATCCCCAAGCTTAGACGCTTGAGTCTCCTTGAATATTTCTTGGGGGTGCACGGGGGCATCCCCAAGCTTGAGCGCTTGACACTCCTGAATCTTTTTATCATCTTCCCTCGCACACTTGAAAACTCCCTTCATACATAACTCATTATAATCTGATTAGCGAGGTTAGTACCCTTAATAAAATAATTGTTCCTTGCTGGAAATAAAGATATTCTTGAAGTTCTACTATTTCTCAAGATTGCCAAAAGGTTTTTGCAAAGAAAAAGCAAGCTCTTGGTTTGCAAAATGAAGGAAAGGCAAAACAGGACAGAATCTGTGAAAAACAGAACAGCATGTAGTAAATGATTTGTTCGGGGTACTTCTGCAACTCAAATCAAAAAACTCAGAACAGACGCACAAAAGAAAATTATATAGAGAACGCTGTCGAAAAAATTCAGACCAAAAAGATGACCTGGTGATTTTATACGAATTTTTCTATCCAAGGACAGAATCTGTTTCCTGGACAACACCTCACAACTTTTGAACTTTCTAGCAATCAGAGGCTATACTTGGCACAAATATGAAAAGCAAAGATACAATGATGATGCTACTGTAGTAAACAACATCAAGACACAACAAAAGCAAAATATAAAAATTTATTCATGTGGGCTGCCTCCCAAAAGCGCTTTCTTTTATGCCTTTAAGCTAGGCATAATGCATAGAGATCAAGTTTTATCAAGAGTAAAAGAATAGCTAGCCCGTACAACGGACTCAAAAGGTAACTTGATCTTCTTACGAGGGAAGTGTTCCATCCCTTTCTTGAGAGGAAACTGAAATTTTATATTACCCTCTTTCATGTCAATGATAGCACCAACGGTGCGTAAAAAGGGACGTCCCAAAATAATTGGACATGAAGGATCACATTCAATATCCATAATAGTGAAACCAACGGGAACATAATTATCATTAACAACGATAAGAACATCGTCGATCCTCCCCAAAGGTTTCTTTATGGAAGAATCAACGAGACGAACACCAAAAGAACAAGAATCATAAGGTTTCAATTTAAGCATATCATATATTCTTTTGGGCATAACAGAGGTACTAGCTCCAACATCACATAATGCATAGCAAGAGAAGTCATTCAACTTAATTTTTATCATAGGATCCCAACCATCTTCTAGCTTTCTAGGTATGGAGGCTTCTACTCTAAGTTTCTCCTCCCTAGCTTTGATGAGAGCATTAGTGATATGCTCCGTGAAGGCAAGGTTAAGCGTGCTAGTGCGGGGATCTCTAGACATCTTGTGAAGGAAATCAATAACTTCGGTAAGAGTGCAATTATCAAAATCAAGGTCATTAGCATCAAGTAAAGTTGTAGTGGTGTCCTTTAGGTTCATTTGTTTGGTAGTTTCTATAGTCATAGCATCACCATTAATAGGTCCAATGGGACCAGGAGTACATTGGGTGCTAAGAGTTTGGATATCCTCAACAACTTGGATAGTAGCAACAGTGTGGTGGGTTGGAAGGCTCTTAATTCTATCCTCTTCCTCCCTTTCTCTAGCCCATCTCTCTTTAAATTTAGCCATCATCCTAATGTTTTCATTAATTTGCACTTGAATAGCATTTATAGGAGTGACTTCCCTCTCCTCAAGAGGAGAAGTTTTAATTTTTAGCAATTTTACCTCATTGGCTAAATGGTCTACCTTAAAAGAAAGATCATCTAGTTTATGTAGTTTTTCTTCTACACTCTTATTAAAGGCTTTTTGGGTAGTGATGAAATCTTTAAGCATAGTCTCTAGTTCAGTAGTGGAGTTCTTGGTGATAGGATAAGCATTGTTGTTCCCATAAGAATTAGAGGGGAACGGTCTAGGATTGTTACCAAAGTTACTCCTATAAGCATTGTTATTAAAATTGTTTCTAGAGATAAAGTTCAAATCTACTTGTTCTTGAACAATCAAAGAATTTAAAGGAACATCATGAGGATCAACAGAGGATTGCTTCGAAAGTAGAGACATGATCAAGTCAACTTTTTCATTAAGGGAGGAAATCTCCTCGACAGAGTTTACCTTCCTACCTGTTGGAGCGCGTTTGGTGTGCCATTGGGAATAGTTGGTCATCATCTCATCGAGAAGCTTTGTGGCAGCACCAAGTGTAGTTGACATAAAAGTTCCTCCCGCGGCCGAATCTAACAAGTTCCGCGAGGTAAAGTTCAAGCCTGCATAAAAAGTTTGGATAACCATCCAAGTAGTCAAACCATGAGTAGGGCAGTTCTTGATAAGAGATTTCATACATTCCCAAGCTTGGGCAACGTGTTCATTATCCAATTGTTTAAAATTCATTATGTTACTTCTCAGTTGGACAATTTTAGCAGGTGGATAGTATTTTCCAATAAAAGCATCTTTGCACTTGTCCCATGAATCTATGCTATTTCTAGGCAAAGACTGAAACCAAATTTTAGCTCCTCCTCTCAAGGAGAAAGGAAAAAGCTTAAGCTTAACAATATTACCATCTATTTCGTGGTACTTTTGCATATCACAAAGTTCAACAAAGTTGTTTAAGTGTAAAGCAGCATCATCTCAAGCACCGGAGAATTGATCTTTCATGACTAAGTTCAGTAAAGCAGGTTTAATTTCATATGAAGGTGCTGAACTGGCAGGTGTAGTGATAGGTGTGCTGATAAAGTCATCGTTGTTGTGACTAGTGAAGTCACACAACTTGGTGTTCTCGGTGGAACCCATAGTAGCAAGCAAGCAAGATAACTATTTTTGTGATTTTCGATAAAAGGTACTAAAGCAAAAATTGAAAGGTAAACTAACAACACTAAAAAGCAAAGGTAAAAGATAGCATGCAACTCCCCTATCCTGAAGAGTGGAGTCCCCGGCAACGGCGCCAGAAAAACTCCTTGATGGGCCTCTAACCCCTCGTTGGTTACCCCAAGTGGAAGGTGTGAGATGCAGTGTTGTGGAAGTTTTTCCCTTAGCAAAGATGCCAAGGATCGAATCCCTAGAGACTCCTAGGTTCAACAAGTAGGTGTCAACTGCTAACGGCGCCAGATATTAGCAATCAACGTGGACCTGCACACAGATACAAATAACTTTGCTCCCAACGAGTACAGAGAGGTTGTCAATCCCTCCGGCCTTGTAGTTCACAAAGGATTAAACGCAAATGATAGTAGTGATAGATAATGTTTGCAATAGTAAATAATAGCGAAAAGTAAATAGCGGATGTGATCAATGATGGTAATATGTACCGGAGTCTCATGATGATCACTAGTGATGTCTCTCTCCCAAAAGTCGATAAAACAGCTATGTGAGGTAAACGAATTACAGCTGGGCAATTGACAGGACCACGAACGCAAACCAATGCTGACTACATTGCAAGAAAGGTTGAGGTTCAAAGCATGGGCGGTACGCCAAAGTAAGTAGACCGAAATCCATCAATATCTACTACTAATCATCCACCTTGAGATATCTATCCAGAACATCTCGCTGGTATTAAGTTGCGAGCCCCACCCATAGTGTAAACTCAAAGCAACAGACAACTGCATTAAAAGAACTTTGCGTAAAGTAAACACTCCTTGCACCCGCGGGCACAAGCACCGTTGTTTTCCCCCTTGTGGCAACAGCACATCCCCTAGACTCATGTTTCTGTCACTCAAGCTAGTCATCGAGGGGCATCAACCCACAATCGAGCATAACGTTCCCTCTTGGAGTCACAACGTATTACTTGGCCAAAGCAATAAATAACAACGGAGAACATGCAAGAATTACTTATGAACATAAATATAAAAGAGGTAGATCAAATATATTACTCAATCACAATCTGAACATAATCTCATAATCCATCGGATCCCAGCAAACTCATCATAGCAACAGCATAAGGATTACATATGTGCCTCGATCATGTAGGGCAGCTCACGAGGACTAATTAGTGAAGCACAAGAATGGGAGGAGAACATCACATAGCTACTGGTCATGGACTCATGGTCCAAGGGAGACTACTCACAACTCATCCGGGAGGCGTCCATGGTGGTGGAGAGGCTCCCGATGGTGATCCTCCCCTCCGGCAGGGTGCCGGGAAGAGTTCTCCTGGTGCTCCCGATCTTGGAAGCGGCGGCGG
>LR738711.1:834063408-834267185 GCA_902687465.1 Secale cereale | reverse complement strand
AAGTGTATGGAAGTGTATAAATATCATAGCAATATCACCCAAAAGTGGCATGGAGCAAGCAGAAATTATAGATACGTTTTGGACGTATCAGGCGGCGACGGAACAGAGATGAGATCACGAAAAGAGTTCCTGTCTCGAGGGTTTCGGGAGACGCTTTAAATATATGCCAAAGGGGGGCATCGGAGGAGCCTCGGGGGGCCCAGGCGCCCCCCCGGCGCGGCCCAGGGGGGGGGGGGGCGCCGCCAGGGCGCCTGGAGCCCTGGTGGCCCCCCCGGCTGTCCTTCGGGCGCACGGTAGTTTCTGGAACGCTGATTTTTTATATAATTTTTCTGGATTTTTCCTGGCAGTTCTCGTAATGTGAAAACCTGAAATACAAAAACAGCCGAAAACAGAAACTGGCACTGGGGTGCACTGAGTTAATAGGTTAGTCCAAATATGATCAAAAGTGTATGGAAGTGTATAAATAACATAGCAATATCACCCAAAAGAGGCATGGAGCAAGCAGAAATTATAGATACGTTTTGGACGTATCAACATCCCCAAGGTTAATTCCTGCTCATCCTCGAGTAGGTAAATGATAACAAGAATAATTTCTGTGGTGACATGCTATTAACCATATAGGACTTTTTCATAGTCATATGACAAAATCTTACTAAGACAATGAATCTGTAGTAATTAAGTTGCCTCATGAGAAAATCACAAATGACTGAAAGTTTTACAATATGATACTGAAACATCAAATAGATTTGTAATGAACATGATGTGCAAATATGATAAAGTGATATCTAGCTTGCCCCCTTTAGTGATGCAAAACATAAATGTAGGGGCACCTTCAAGGTTTAAGTGATGACTAGATACAATGATTTCAAAATAAACGATATCACAATCATGCAAAAGACAATGCTACTTTGGGACAATGCACATTACACTCAGAATGATAATCATGCTCTCAGTAGTTGGTGCTTTTAAAAGAAGGTGGAGACTCAACATAAAAGTAAAAGAATGGCCCTTCGCAGAGGGAAGCAGGGATTACTCATGTGCTAGAGCTTTTTATTTTGAAAACATAGAAACAATTTTGTCAACGGTAGTAGTACTTCATATGTGTTATGCATAAGACATCCTATAAGTTGCAAGCCTCATGCATCGAATACCAATAGTGCTCGCACCTTGTCCTAATTAGCTCAGATTTCCATGGATTGTCATTGCATTACATATGTTTCAACCAAGTGTCACAAAGGGGTACCTCTATGTCACCTGTACAAAGGTCCAAGGAGATAGATCGCATTTGATTTCTCGTTTTTGATAGATCTCAACTTGAGGACATCCATACCGGGACAACATAGAAAATAGATAATGGACTCCTCTTTAATGCTTAAGCATATTCTCATAAGAGATTGAGGATTAATGTCCAAGCTAAAACTTCCACCATGATACATGGCTTTGGTTGGCGGCCCAATGTTCTTCTCTAACAATATGCATACTCAAACCATTCAACCCATGGCAAATCACCCTTACTTCAGACAAGACGAACATGCATAGCAACTCACATGATATTCAACAAAAGTGTAACAGTTGATGGCGTCCCCAGAAACATGGATACCGCTCAGCAAGCAACTTATAAGAAATAAGATACATAAGTGACATATTCTTTACCACAATAGTTTTTAAGCTACTTTCCCATGAGCTATGTATTGCAAAAACTGAAGGTTTTAAAGGTAGCACATGTAAATTTACTTGGAGTGGCGGTGAAATACCACATATAGGTAGGTATGGTGGACTCATATGGCTTAACTGGTTTAAAGGATTTGGATGCACAAGCAGTCAGTCCGCTTAGTACAGGTGGAGGTTAGCAAAAGACTGGGAGCGACCAACTAAGAGAGCAATGATGGTCATAATCATGCAGAGCGACAAAGCAACATTGAATCAGGCATGGAAGTTATACCGCTACTCAGAAATAAAAGATCATCAAGGCTTGACAGACTTTCTTTACAGTCTTAAATATGCATGAGCATACGCCAAGTCAATCAAAATAAATTCTTGAGGGAATATATTACTAAACCATACCACATCATAGGCAAACAAATCATGTTGGTACTCCAATAACACATTGGGAACCTCCCAGCTATTTGAGATTAACCATAAGAAAACCTGAACTACTAAGCGCCATTATGCACGTAGCATCTTTATCATAGACATATCAACCAATGCAACGGAAGCAAACTCTCTTAATAAGGCGAGCATGGTAATTAAAGAGAGTTCAAGCAACCAACTAAACAAAAGCTCTTTGAAAAGATAAGCATGAAAGCTAAGAGCTGAACATGATAGTAGCTATTAAAAGACAAAGAACACACACAGCAAAGATAGACATGAAAATTCTATGTTATGTTCTAGGTAGAAGTGGAGCGTGTTTCTCTCCCACATAAAGAAAGCTGAGTTCCGACTCGTTATGAAAAGCTAAAGAAAACTAAAAACAAGACGCTCCAAGCATAGCACATAACACATGAAGTGATTAAAATATAGTGGAACGAAAGACGAACTGATAATGTTGATGGAGAAGGGGATGCACGGGGGCATCCCCAAGCTTAGACGCTTGAGTCTCCTTGAATATTTCTTGGGGGTGCACGGGGGCATCCCCAAGCTTGAGCGCTTGACACTCCTGAATCTTTTTATCATCTTCCCTCGCACACTTGAAAACTCCCTTCATACATAACTCATCATAATCTGATTAGCGAGGTTAGTACCCATAATAAAATAATTGTACCTTGCTGGAAATAAAGATATTATTGAAGGTCTACTGTTTCTCAAGATTGCCAAAAGGTTTTTGCAAAGAAAAAGCAAGCTCTTGGTTTGCAAAATGAAGGAAAGGCAAAACAGGACAGAATCTGTGAAAAACAGAACAGCAGGTAGTAAATGATTTGTTCGGGGCACTTCTGCAACTCAAATCAAAAAACTCAGAACAGACGCACGAAAGACAATTATATAGAGCACGCTGTCGAAAAAATTCAGACCAAAAAGATGATCTGCTGATTTTATACGAATTTTTCTATCCAAGGACAGAATCTGTTTCCTGGACAGCACCTCACAACTTTTGAACTTTCTAGCAATCAGAGGCTATACTTGGCACAAATATGAAAAGTAAAGATACAATGATGATGCTACAGCAGTAAACAACATCAAGACACAACAAAAGCAAAATAAATTTATTCATTGGGCTGCCTCCCAAGAGCGCTTTCTTTTATGCCTTTAAGCTAGGCATAATGCATATAGATCAAGTTTTATCAAGAGTAAAAGAATAGCTAGCCCGTACGACGGACTCAAAAGGTAACTTGATCTTCTTTCGAGGGAAGTGTTCCATCCCTTTCTTGAGAGGAAACTGAAATTTTATATTACCCTCTTTCATGTCAATGATAGCACCAACGGTGCGTAAAAAGGGACGTCCCAAAATAATTGGACAAGAAGGATCACATTCAATATCCATAATAGTAAAATCAACGGGAACATAATTATCATTGACAACGATAAGAACATCGTCGATCCTCCCCAAAGGTTTCTTAATGGAAGAATCAACGAGACGAACACCAAAAGAACAAGAATCATAAGGTTTCAATTTAAGCATATCATATATTCTTTTGGGCATAACAGAGGTACTAGCTCCAACATCACATAATGCATAGCAAGAGAAGTCATTCAACTTAATTTTTATCATAGGATCCCAACCATCTTCTAGCTTTCTAGGTATGGAGGCTTCTACTCTAAGTTTCTCCTCCCTAGCTTTAATGAGAGCATTAGTGATATGCTCTGTGAAGGCAAGGTTAAGCGTGCTAGTGCGGGGATCTCTAGACATCTTGTGAAGGAAATCAATAACTTCGGTAAGAGTGCAATTATCAAAATCAAGGTCACTAGCATCAAGTAAAGCGGTAGTGGTGTCCTTTAGGTTCACTTGTTTGGTAGTTTCTATAGTCATAACATCACCATTAATAGGTCCATCGGGACCAGGAGTACATTGGGTGCTAAGAGTTTGGATATCCTCAACAACTTGGATAGTAGCAACAGTGTGGTGGGTAGGAAGGCTCTTAATTTTATCTTCTTCCTCCCTTAAGGATGCAACCACTTCGGGTTTAGCTGCCATTTGGTTTATCAAAGTGGCTTGTGTGTGGGACATATTGGAAACTTGGGTCTCAGTGATAGTGAGCCTAGTCTGGAGGTTAGAAATCTCAATATTTATGCTCTCTAGTTGTCTACTAATGTCTTGCAAGATAGCAATATGCTCATT
The DNA here is from genome assembly GCA_902687465.1 of Secale cereale. NCBI lineage: Eukaryota > Viridiplantae > Streptophyta > Magnoliopsida > Poales > Poaceae > Secale > Secale cereale. The sequence goes on along the minus strand of LR738711.1, from coordinate 834,262,912 downwards.
TAATTGCCTCGAGAAGGTCTTGTTTTGTTCATATTGGGTGTGCATGTAATTCTTAGTGGCCTTCTCTATTTCTAGCAGTTTCTCATAGCCAGGCAAGTCTCTATCTTTTTGGGTGGAGTTCTTGGTGCTAGGATAAGCATTGTTGTTCCCATAGGAATTAGAGGGGAACGGTCCAGGATTGCTACCAAAGTTACTCCTATAAGCATGAGCAATCACAGAATCTAAAGGATCATAACGAGGATCAACAGAAGATTGCTTCGAGAGTAGAGACATGATCAAGTCAGCTTTTTCATTTAAGGAGGAAATCTCCTCGACAGAGTTTACCTTCCTACCTGTTGGAGCGCGTTCGGTGTGCCATTGGGAATAGTTGGTCATCATCTCATCGAGAAGCCTTGTGGCAGCACCAAGTGTAGTTGACATAAAAGTTCCTCCCGCGGCCGAATCTAACAAGTTCCGCGTGGTAAAGTTCAAGCCTGCATAAAAAGTTTGGATAACCATCCAAGTAGTCAAACCATGAGTAGGGCAGTTCTTGATAAGAGATTTCATACGTTCCCAAGCTTGGGCAACGTGTTCATTATCCAATTGTTTAAAATTCATTATGTTACTTCTCAGTTGGATAATCTTAGCAGGTGGATAGTATTTCCCAATAAAAGCATCTTTGCACTTGTCCCATGAATCTATGCTATTTCTAGGCAAAGACTGAAACCAAATTTTAGCTCCTCCTCTCAAGGAGAAAGGAAAAAGCTTAAGCTTAACAATATTACCATCTATTTCTTGGTACTTTTGCATATCACAAAGTTCAACAAAGTTGTTCAAGTGTAAAGCAGCATCATCTCCAGCACCGGAGAATTGATCTTTCATGACTAAACTCAATAAAGCAGGTTTAATTTCATATGAAGGTGCTGAAGTGGCAGGTGTAGTGATAGGTGTGCTGATAAAGTCATCGTTGTTGTGACTAGTGAAGTCACACAACTTGGTGTTCTCGGTGGAACCCATAGTAGCAAGCAAGCAAGATAACTATTTTTGTGATTTTCGATAAAAGGATACTAAAGCAAAAACTGAAAGGTAAACTAACAAGACTAAAAAGCAAAGGTAAAAGATAGCATGCAACTCCCCTATCCTGAAGAGTGGAGTCCCCGACAACGGCGCCAGAAAAACTCTTGCTAGGCTTCTCGCCCCTCGTTGGTTACCCCAAGTGGAAGGTGTGAGATGTAGTGTTGCGGAAGTTTTTCCCTTGGCAAAGATACCAAGGATCGAATCCCCAGAGACTCCTAGGTTCAACAAGAAGGTGTCAACTGCTAACGGCGCCAGATATTAGCAATCAACGAGGACCTGCACACAAATACAAATAACTTTGCTCCCAACGAGTACAGAGAGGTTGTCAATCCCTCCGGCCTTGAAGTTTACAAAGGATTAAACGCAAATGATAGTAGTGATAGATATATTGTTTGCAATAGTAAATAAAAGCGAAAAGTAAATAGCGGATGTGATCAATGATGGTAATATGGACCGGAGTCTCATGATGTTCACTAGTGATGTCTCTCTCCCAAAAGACGATAAAACAGCTATGTGAGGTAAACGAATTACAGCTGGGCAATTGACAGGACCACGAACGCAAACCAATGCTGACTACATTGCAAGAAAGGTTGAGGTTCAAAGCATGGGCGGTACGCCAAAGTAAGTAGACCGAAATCCATCAATATCTACTACTAATCATCCACCTTGAGATATCTATCCAGAACATCTCGCTGGTATTAAGTTGCGAGTCCCACCCATAGTGTAAACTCAATGCAACAGACAACTGCATTAAAAGAACTTTGCGTAAACTAAACAATCCTTGCACCCGCGGGCACAAGCACCGTTGTTTTCCCCCTTGTGGCAACAGCACATCCCCTAGACTCATGTTTCTGTCACTCAAACTAGTCATCGAGGGGCATGAACCCACAATCAAGCATAACGTTCCCTCTTGGAGTCACTACCTACTACTTGGCCAAAGCAATAAATAACAACGGAGAACATGCAAGAATTACTTACGAACATAAATATAAAAGAGGTAGATCAAATATATTACTCAAGCACAATCTGAACATAATCTCATAATCCATCGGATCCCAGCAAACTCATCATAGCTACAGCATAAGGATTACATATGTGCCTCGATCATGTAGGGCAGCTCACGAGGACTAATTAGTGAAGCACAAGAACGGGAGGAGAACATCACATAGCTACTGGTCATGGACTCATGGTCCAAGGGAGACTACTCACAACTCATCCGGGAGGCGTCCATGGTGGTGGAGAGGCTCCCGGTGGTGATCCTCCCCTCCGGCAGGGTGCCGGGAAGAGTTCTCCTGGTGCTCCCGATCTTGGAAGCGGCGGCGGCGGTGGAACAGAGATGAGATCACGAAAAGAGTTCCTGTCTCGAGGGTTTCGGGAGACGCGTTAAATATATGCCAAAGGGGGGCATCGGAGGAGCCTCGGGGGGCCCAGGCGCCCCCCCGGCGCGGCCCGGGGGGGGGGGGGCGCCGCCAGGGCGCCTGGAGCCCTGGTGGCCCCCCCGGCTGTCCTTCGGGCGCACGGTAGTTTCTGGAACGCTGATTTTTTATATAATTTTTCTGGATTTTTCCTGGCAGTTCTCGTAATGTGAAAACCTGAAATACAAAAACAGCCGAAAACAGAAACTGGCACTGGGGTGCACTGAGTTAATAGGTTAGTCCAAATATGATCAAAAGTGTATGGAAGTGTATAAATAACATAGCAATATCACCCAAAAGAGGCATGGAGCAAGCAGAAATTATAGATACGTTTTGGACGTATCACATGGTTGAGCTCAACCTCGACTTCGGACACCCGAGCCCAGTGCTTCTTACACCCAGCCTTTTCGGCCTCCAAATTGGCAGCCGCTTTGTTAGCGGCTACCTTGTTCGCTTCGGCCTCCTTCTTGGCTTTGGCAACCTCGCCCTTGAGGGCCTTGAACTCAGTGGCGCCAAATGTGTAATACAGAATACCATATCAGAGTTTATAAACATACTCAATCAATTTTAATTAGTCTTCTTGACATATTAATTTCTTAAAATCTGCATACCTTGCGTTTCATCTAAACGCTGATTGACGCGGTCGAGGTCCGCGTTGGCCAACAAGAGCTTCCGGTTTAGTTCAGCAACCTCCGCATCTCGCGCAGTTGCCGCAACTAGTGAATCATGTACAACAGTTCAGCTCTGTAAGTATGCTATACTATGGATACTTCGTCTGATTCTCTTCAGAATCACACAAAGCATCAGGGGCTACTGGCTATGTATGTGCATAAAAAAATAAAGTTCTATAAAGAACATTACATTGCTCACCTCAAAGCCCGTTAACAGGCTGTTGAAGGCTTCATTCAGTCCGCCCTTGACGGACTGAAGCTTCTTCATCACCGCACCCATCATGGTGCGATGCTCTTCCACGATGGAAGCACTTTGCAGTGCCCCCTCCATAGAGTCCGGCGCTTCTGGATTGACTCTGGGCGCCGTTGTACCCTCCTCCGCTTGGGGAGTCTGGTCTTCGGACCCCGGAGCCGCGCTAGGCTCCGAGACGGTATTCGGTGGGCCCCCGGATTGTTTGGGCCCCACGTCTTCGGTCTCCATGGGGATTGTTTCCCCATGGTCAGCAGCCGCCGAGGTATTATCCTCGGCCGCCCTGTCACCTGCCCCGGCCTCATCTCCTAGGGCGAAGGACACCCGCTGGGAGGACACTTCGGTGTCCCTGCCGATCATGGGTGATGGAGCCCGGACCGGCGGGCCACTCTCCGTCTCTCCGGGCGCTAGAGAGTTCCCCTCCGATAAGGAGGCGCATGCGTGTCCTCCGGGAGGGCTGTAGGTCAGCAGGAGAGAAATACTAAGTAAGTATAAAAAAATGCTAAACAAACAAAGGTGCAACAATTAGTCCGGACAAACTTACGTCGCGGGCAGGGGTTTCTCCCTGGGCTTCACCACGAAGCTATGTTCGAATGAATCCGAACTAGCAGCGAGGTTCAGTTTCCTCCGGGGTGCGGCCGTGCCTCCGTCAGTGGCGGTCCCCCTCTTCTCCCCCCTGCCTTGCGCAGGGGGCTCTTCTTCTTCTTCCTCTTCTTCCTCCTCTTCATCTTCCTCCACCTCGTCAGAGGAGAGGATGTTAATCTCCTCAGACTTCTTTTCCGCAGGGCAGAGGCTGTCTCCGGCCCCCTTGCTCTTCTTCTTGGGCTTCTTAACCGGCGCCTTGTACGTCGTCGGGACCAGCATCGCCGTCAGTCGAGGCGATTCTGGGTCTTCGGGCAAAGGCGTCGGACACTTTATCCGGGCCGCCTTCTTCGTCCAGCCCTGTATATCAAGCAAAAAATCCAATTCATGTTATCATTAAATAAGAGGAGAGACATATGTTCGGCAAAAATTTCTATTACCTCTGGGGCAGAGAGCGCGGTACTATAGCCCGCGTCCTCGATTTCTGTCGGCCACTCCTTCTGGCTCTTGAAGAAATGCTTTCAGATCTCTTTGTGCGTAAAGCCGAAGAGATACTTCAGAGGCTTATCTCCTGCCAGATCGAACTCCCATAGGGAGGAGTCCCGGCTTTGGCAAGGAAGGACAAGCCAGGCCAGCATTACCTGGACCACGGATGAGAGCTGGTGCCCCTTGGAAATCACACCGGACACACGACTCTGGAGTGTCGTCACCTCAGTTTGAGACCCCCAGTCTAGACCCTTTTTTGTCCAGGAGGTCAACCTCTCCGGGGGTCCGGATTTGAAAGCAGATTCCGTCGCCCACTTGGCGTTGCGGGGTTCGGTGATATAAAACCACTCCTGCTGCCAGACCTTGTTCGTCTCTACGAATGACCCTTTGGGCCAAAACGCATTCAGGAGCTTGCTAATCATAGTGCCCCCGCACTCCGCGTGATGTCCGTCCACCACCTTTGGCGGGATGCGGAGGGATGCGGAGGAAAGCTTCACAGACCATTATGAAAGCGGAGATGTGAAGGATTGAGTTCAGGGCTAGATCGTGGAAATCTAGCCCGTAGAAGAACTAGTGTGCGATGTAAGCGGCGATATAACCCGCGCCCCGAAGATCCTCCACGGTTTTCTCAGTCACCATGGAGGCCTCCCACTTGCCACTGGCACCGGATCCAGCCATTGCTAGAGAAGGGAGTAGTGGTTGAGGAACAAAGAACGGTGGGTGCAGGAGATGAGGATGCTGGGGCTAGGGAGATTGGAGAACTCGAGCTTGAGGAAAGCGTGGGGATGATGAAAGGGATTGGTATCCTTTTATAGTGCTATGAATACAGAGCGTCCCCCACTTTAGCCATAAACCTTGCTGGTTCCCAAAGCGATCGTGCGTAATGCGCGGCGTGAATTCTCACGTCATATTGATAAGGATCCCACAATAAGCGGGCACGATCTCTATTCTCATGAGACGTGTCACTGAGGATATACCTCGAAACGCGAAACTAGAACCAAATAAAATGGTTCCATATATTAGTGGGGTGGACGCGCCGCTTCAGCAAAAAGTTGTCAGTAAAGACACACTATTCATTTTTTCTTAAAGGGCCTTGCCTTCGAGGCTAAGGGTTGTACTAACCTTGCAGAGCCGAACACAATACACCTTTTTGCCGAAGATATATTCGGAAGAAGGAACCCGCCTTGCAATGCCGAAGACAATACGGAAGCCGAATTCATCATCATCGAAGACAGGTTCATGGGCTACTGAGGGAGTCCTGGATTGAGGGGTCCTCGGGTGGCCAGATAACTCTTGGTGGGCCGGACTGGTGGGCCGTGAAGATCATAGTCGAAGATCATCTCTCGTATCCGGATAGGACTCCTGTATTTGTATAATGGCAAGTTTTAGGTTCGGGTGTAATCTTTCCTTCCTCTGTAAGATGGTATGTACAAATCCTAGGCCCCTCCGGCGTGTATATAAACCGGAGGGTTTAGTCCGTAGAGGCTAATAGAAAAACACAAATCCTCATAGGCTAGACTTTAGGGTTTAGCCAATACGATCTTGTGATTGTATTCATATTCATCCATATTAATATATCAGGAAGTAGGGTATTACCATGATCGAGAGGGCTTGAACCTGGGTAAACATCGTGTCCCCAGCCTCCTGTTACCATCAATCCTGAGACGCATAGTTCGGGACCCCCACCCGAGATCCGCCGGTTTTGACACCGACAACAACTGCTACAAAATCATTGTTATCATTGTTACCATTACTATTGCTATTACCACTACTATCAGAACTATCATACTATTGTGCTACTAAACACTTTGTTGCCGATAATTAATCTCCAGGTGTGGCTGAATTGACAAATGAGTTGCTAATACTTGCAAATATTCTTTGCCTCCCCTGTGTCGAATCTATAAATTTGGGTTGAATACTCTACCCTCGAGAACTGTTGCGATCCATTATACTTGTGGGTTATCAGGACCTTTTGTTGGCCCCGTTGCCGGGGAGCATAGCTATATTTGTTGAGTCACTTGGGATTATTGTCTATTTATCATTATGAGGAATCTGAAGGACGAAAGAACTAAGATCTTTCCCTCAACGACGAGGGGAGGTAAGGAATTGCCATCTAGCTCTACGCTTGATTGTACTTCAGTTATTAGTAAACTTGCAACACCACAATCTGCTATTAATCTTGATATTTCGCAAGTAATTGATGCTGCTCCTTCTGCTATGAATGATGCTTATGATGATGCTAGTACCTAGCTTGATAAGACTGTGCCATTGGGTGAATTTTTTGGTGAACAACTTGCTAGAGCCAAAGATACTGAGAATACTGAAACCGATAAAGTACTTGAAACTAAAAATCTTGAAACTCCTATTAGATCTAGCCATCCTAGATATTAATTGCCTAAAGTACCCGAAGGGTATGTTATGGATGAGGAGACAACTAGAGACTTTCTTGCAATGATAGAGATGATCTTAAGGAATTACTATGCAAACTGAAAGAAAAGTCTTTGAATGCTAGAATGAAATGTGATCCTAAGCTTGCTACTTCACCTATCTATGTTACTGATAAGGATTATGAGTTCTCTGCCAACCCAGAGTTAATTACTTTGGTAGAATCTAGTCCTTTCCACGGCTATGAAACTGAAACTATAGTGGCACACCTTACTAAACTAAATGATATAGCCACCCTTTTTGCTCATGATGAGAAGATTCGTTACTATTATATCCTAAAATTATTTTCGTTCTCATTAAAGGGTGATGCAAAAGCTTGGTACAATACTCTTGCTCCTGGTTCTGTGCGTAGTCCCCAGGATATGATTTATTACTTCCCTAAAAAAATCCTGCTCATAAGAAACAAGTTGCCTTGCAGGAAATATTTAACTTTGTGTAAATTGAAGAAGAGATCTCCCACAAGCTTGGGGGAGGCTTCTCCAATTGCTTAATGCTTTGCCCGATCATCCACTTAAGAAAAATGAAATACTTGATATCTTCTATAATGGACTAACTGAAACTTCTAGGGATTTCCTAGATAGTTGTGCTGGTTGTATTTTCAGGGAACGAAATGTTGAACAAGCTGAGGAATTATTGAATAGTATATTGAGAAATTATGATCATTGGACTCTTCCTGAAAGAACACGCGATGCCCCCATGTTTGGTTTTGGTAATTGATGACAATCTCTATGGACTAATGGTTGCCTTGAGTTATATTTGAAAGATTTGTCCATAGGCTTTTCTTGGAGTCCATTTGTTGGTTTAAAGGAGAGTTTGTGATGACCAAGGTGCTATTAAGAAATTATCCAAAGATTGGTCTTGTGAGTGTTGAGCTTATTGCAAGCATGTCTTGAATAAGAAAAGTGTGTGATCATTCATGTTTACCTTCAAGACATCATCCAAATGAATAGAGTTGGAAAGATTCAAGGTTGATCAAGACTAAGTATAGAGAGTGTTTCAAGTTGATCAACACACAAAGCATAGAAGATGTACCGAGAGGGATCAAGCGATCCCATGGTATGGTAAGCATTGTCAATTACACGCTTTGTGTACTAACCCATGGTCTTTGTGAGAGTTCTATGTGGGGTTAGGTTATCTTCCATGGGCTTGCGTCAAGAGGAAGATCACATACAACATATGGAGGATGACATCAAATCAAGGTTGTGGTGTGCAAGTTCAAGTGATGCATCACAAAGAGATCAAGTGCTTGAAGCCTGCCGTCCATGGTGGTGACAATGGACTTGTGAAGATGTGCCCAAGAGTGGCTCACCCATAGTGGAGTATGGGGGAGCAATCTACTACTCTTCACCGAGCCAACGAAATCAAGAAAGGTGGTCCAACTTGAGGAAGTCAAGATCGTCTACATCTAGCTCAAGTGGACTTTGTGCAAGGCAAAGGTTTGCCCTTGTTAGGTTCTCTATTTTACCGGTCTCATGGTGGTAGTTTGGAGACCGGGTTATAGGATCGTTTGCCGTACTATCAAGGGGGGCTCTCAAGTGAGTAGCTTGATCGTATCGTTCGTAGAGAGCTCAAACCATTGCATGCTTGCTTCATATTTCTTGGTTCTTGTTTGGTTTTCTTCTTGTGAGATTTGGTGCTTATGGTCATCGTCTTGACAATCTTGAGTTCATCGAAAACGGAGTTCACATGCTTCTTCTATTGCATTTTCGATGTTGGAGGTTTTACCGGTCTCTTTCGAGGAAGGGTTCTCGCCATTTTCTTATGGGCCTTTTCTAATTTACTTCTTATTGTTATTTCTATCAAGATTGTGCTAGGTCATGTCATTAGCTCTCCAACAAACTTGGTTTCGTTGAATTCGGAGTCCGTTTGAAGAAGTTGTGTCAGTTTTGGTGTCCTCAAAAGGGCTGCAGCGGTACTACCGCAAATGGGAGGGGATGTGATTTTTTACTTCCGTGGCTTACTTCCGCTCCGGACCAAAAATTCGTCATAAGTCCAGCGGTGGTAGGCACGGATGTAATTTTTTAGTACCGCTCGCAAGCAGTAGTACCGCTACCCTTAGCAGTAGTACCGCTACCCCTAGCGGTAAAACCGTGAGGACGAGCGGTAGTACCACTCCTTGGAGCGGTAGTACCACTCGGTGCGGGCTGTGAGCATAACGGTTGTATTTTTCCCCACCTATAAAAGGGGGTCTTCTTCCCCAATGAACTGAATCTTTTGAGCTCGTGTTCTTCCCCCATTGTTGACCTTCTTCGAGCTTGCTATCTCTCAATTCCTCCATGGATTCTTGCTAGTTTTGGGGGGAAAAGAGAGAGGAGATCGAGATCCACCTTTCCACCAATCACTTTCTCCTCTATGTGAGGGGAACCCCTTGGATCTATATCTTGGAGTTCTTCGTGTTCTCTTCTCCGTTCTTCCTCTCATTTCCCTCCCTAGCATTAGTTGCATTGGTGGGATTTGGGAGAGAAGGACTTGGGCACTGCATGTGCCCTTGCCATTGCATTTAGTGCATCGTTTTGAGTTCTCCACGGTGATACGTGGAAGTTACAAGTTGAGAATCTTATTACTTTTAGGTGCTTGGTACCCTTGAGCTTGTTCTTCTTGGGTGCTTGGGCGCCCTAGACGGTTGAGGTCACCTGGGAGCCATATTCCATTGTGGTGAAGCTTCATGGTGTCGTTGGGGAGATAGCCCTAACCTTTGTGGTGTTCGGAGCCCAATCATTGTGGTGTAAAGCTCCGGGCAAGAGTCGGGGTCTCCAATTAGGTTGTGGAGATGGCCCCGAGCAATTTGAGGGGTTTCGGTGACCGCCCCCAAGGGTTGCCAAAGTGTACGGGTTCGGTGACCGCCCCCATGGGTTGCCATTTGTATGGTTTTGGTGGCCGCCCTCAAGGGTCCCTTAGTGGAATCACGGCATCTTGAATTGTGCGAGGACATGAGGAGATTACGGTGGCCCTAGTGGCTTCTTGGGGAGCATTGTGCCCCCACACCGCTCCAAACGGAGATTAGCATCCGCAAGGGTGTGAACTTCGGGATACATCGTCGTCTCCGCGTGCCTCAGTTATCTCTTACCAGAGCCCTTTACTTATGCACTATACTTTGTGATAGCCATATTGTTTTTTGTCATATATCTTGCTATCACCTAGTTGTTTATCTTGCTTAGCATAAGTTGTTGGTGCACATAGGTGAGCCTAGTTGTTGTTGGTTTTGTGCTTGACAAATTAACCACTAGGTTTATTCCGCATTTGTTCAAGCCTAAACCGTAATTATTTTAAAGCGCCTATTCATCCCCCCTCTAGGCGACATCCACGATCTTTCAATTGGTATTAGAGCCTCGTCTCTCTTTATAGGGATTAACCGCCTAGAGAGTAAGGATGTCGACTAGGGGTTTAGGATTCTCTGACACTCTTAGTTTCGATGGCACAAATTTTGATGTTTGGGTAATTCGCATGCTTAATCTCTTTAGGGTCATGGACCCAAATTTAGAGCAAATTGTAGATATGGGTTTTTCTCCTCCAAAGGATCCACAAAGGTTGTCTTTAGAGGATGAGAAAAACTCTTATCTCAATGCTCAAGCTTCTAATGTGTTTTTTGATGCTTTGAGCAATGTAGTTATATTTCAACTCATGTTGTTTCGGGATGCTCATGAGTTGTGGACAAAGCTTCAAGACAAATATGGTGTGTCCAAGATTTGTGGAGATGATTGTCCTCCTTCCACCTCTGGTCGTATAGTATTATCAACTTCTTGTACTTCACCTACATGTGGTTTGCCACAAGGTAATGATATGGTGAGTAGTGGTGAGCTTATTATTGATGATCCTTCAGCACTTTATTATTACAATGCTTCACCTTTGGACTTTAACACTTCAAGCACTCTAAATGTTTCACATGCTTGTGTTAAAGGTTCTTGCATATCATGTAGAAATTGCTTGACTAAATACCATGATGATATGCTTGCTATGTCTCGTTGCCATGATAAAAATGCATATATTTCCTCGAATTGTTGTGCTAACAATGTAGAGGAAACCCAACACCCCATGGAACAAGATGTGGTCTTGAATGGTACTTCAAGGGATCCCACATCATCATCTATTGCATTTTGCCTTATGGCTAAGGCTTCAAAGGTATCTCCCACTTTGAATCCTAATATATCTTGTGATGATATTGATGATGATTATAATGATGATGATGTTGATAATGATGAAGAGAATGATAATGTTGCCTCCTTAAAAATTAAGGGGGAAATGATTTTTAAAGCTCTTCATAAGAATAAAATTGCTCGTTCCAACTTCATGGAAATCATGTCTATTGCCATTGAGGGCAAGAAATATATAGAAGAGTTGGAATCTCATCTAGAGGAGCACGAGGTCACCATTGAGAAAATGGAAGGTAATGAGTGTGATTACGCTAGTGAGATCGCCGACCTCTCGCAAGCTCTTGAACTTGAACAAACCACCAAGGAATCTCTTGAGGAGACTTTTGCTCTAGAACTATCTAGAATAAAGTAATCCTGTGATAGAGCTCTCGAGGTGGCTAATATTTTTGAAACTAAAAATGAGAATCTTGAAGTTGTGCATGCCAAACTCCTTGAGGATTTTGAGCACCTTGAAAACGGCTCAAGGGCCATTAAGGGTGTGCTCATCAAACTCACCGAGTCTTATGCTCAACTTAAAGCTTCATATTCAAAAGAGCTTGCCAAATTGCCTTCTCCTCTTGCTATTATTGATGATGCTTGTGCTACTAACTTTATTTCTAGTGAAGCATCCATTTTGAAGGAGAATGTTGAGCTCAGGGCTCAACTTGACTTGCTATCTAGCAAGTATGGTAAATTGGAAGAAAGTCATGTAAAGCTCACAAGCTCTCATGATGATCTTCTAGTATCCCACAATGTGCTAAAGATAGCTCATGAGGCTATGATCACTAAGGTAACATCTAGCGAGTCTCGTGTGGGTACTAGCACTACTTCTAGTCAAAATGCTATATTGACATGTGCTAGTCCTTGTAATTCATCTACTCACAATATTGGTACATCTTGTGATGAATTACTTTCCTTCCCTTGTTGATCTAATGATGAAGCGTATACTTCCTCTAGTATTTGTGTTGATACTAACCATGTAGAGGAAATCAAAGAGCTCAAGGCCCAAGTCACTTCTTTGAAGAAAGACTTGGAAAAGTGTCATGAAGGGAAGTCCACACTCAACAATATCTTGAGTGTGCAAAAATTCCCCAATGACAAAGGTGGACTTGTATTCAACTCCAACAAGAAGAAGAAGTCCAAGAGAAATAAGAAGAAGGGCCAAGAACAACTCAATAATTCGGCCAAGATTATTTGCTTCACGTGCAAAACTGAAGGGCATCATGTTAGATCTTGCACATTGAAGAAGAAGCCCATTAATGACAAGCAACAAGGAAGAGGCCACGAGTTCAATATCATGCTCAACCACAAGTTGAAGAAAGGCCACTTCCCAAGAAGACTCAAGTTGAGAAATCAAGTGAGAAGAAAGTGAAGAGTAGACGTTACTACTTATGTCATGAGAAAGGTCACATCGCTTCTTCATGCACTAGAGGTAACTTATCCAACCCAATTATTATTGATAATATTTATTCTCTTCGGAAGGATAAGGGTGGCAATGTGTTTGCCAAGTTTGTTGGTACTCAAAGTGGTGTCAAGAAAAGAACCATTTGGGTTGCCAAGCCTATTGTGACTAACCTCTTAGGACCCAACGTGGTTGGGGACCAACAAGCTCTAACTTGATCAATAGGTGTTGTTGGAGGTCATTGGAGACTTGTCTACATTATGAAGAACAAAGGGGTCTTCATCATTCATATTGTCTCAAGCCAAGTCATTCGGATTATTAAGTTTCTACCTTATATCCAATGTTCCTCCTTGCGGTAACTTGTGCTTAAATTGTTTAAATTGAAAGTTACTTGCCCCTTAGCATTTTGTGGTTTTGTACCTTGCATGTGCGTGTATATGTTGTGCTTCCAATTTGCTTATCTTGAGAAATCAAGTATGTGTATGTTGGTTTGCACGTCATGTACGTGTGTGTAGTGTGTTGAGCCTTTGTGCATCTTGTTTGTATCTTAGTTGGCTCTTGTGAGAGATTAATGGAACATCCCATTTTGGGGGAGTGATGTGATTTGTGCACCTCACAATCCTATGAATGTGTGTACATGAGGAATACCATCTAGTTTTGACATTACAAGATTATCTAGTCTCTATGTGGCATGCCTTCTCATGAGAAATTCAAATTCTATTTGGTACATTAATTATCTCTTGTTGGTTCTCTTTTTCATATTGTTAAGTTTTTCATTGGTATCACATTATGGGGGAGTAATATGCTATGTGTATATTACAAGCCTAGAAAATGTGTACATTTGATATATTGTCACTTAGAATTGGTATTGTAAATTATCTTGTTCCTAGGTGACATGTTAGCTCTACAAGTTGCATTTTGCTTGTGTTTGGTGTGAAGATGATGTTGGATATCATTGCTATCTATCATTGGGAATTATTTCCAAATACCTCTTGTCTTTGAAAATTGGTAATCTTTTATGTGGTGGAAATTATTGATCATCTCTACATTGTCTTTTGGTTTTATTTGTCTTATATCTTGCCAAGATTGTGTCAACTCCCATTGCCTTCCGTGCCACTTGTGGATCTTGTTGTTTTCTTGATATTGTCTTGTGTTTTCTAGATATAGTGAAAGTGGTGATCCCACCTTGTGCATGTTGTATTCAAATGCAAATTCTCTTTAATGCACAATTCTTGGGGGAGCTCTCCTATTTTCGATAGAACACTCATCTTGTGATCCATATCAAGTGTGTGTTGATGGATGGCAAGCCGTTTCTTTTTGGTACTTTGTGCCATCATGAAACTTTGTAGATGGCTTGGTTTTTTTTGGAACCATCCTCTCTTTTGGGAGCTCGATATTATTTTTATCAATGGATATCTCATTGCTTGATGTATCTTTTAATTAATATCTTCCAAGTGATGATTTCTCCATTTGGTATCCCTTTTTTCACTTGGCATTTCTTTTTTTATTTTGGCATCGGTCCTTGAAAGTCTTGAGCATGCATAGTTACTTCAAATATTTTCCGTGGCATGCTTTCTTTCTTTGACCCAATATATAAGGGAAACTCCACCTAGTCTCAATGTGGATGAGATGTGCATGGAATTCATTTTCATACATATATGCACATATATATGTGGAGTTTCTCCTATATATTGGTGTATCTAACTCTTTGGTCCCAATGAGTTTGGGAACCATTTAGTTTGTGTTGTTCTTCTAGGAACAATTGGAGATGCATTGGATGCTCGGCTCACTCACAAGGAAGGTGTTGTCACCATGTGCTTATTGGAGTCTAGCTAGGATGATCAATGAACTACTATCTACCATCAATTGGTATTTTCTACATCATTCCAACGCTATCTCGGTAACAAGTATCATCATCTACTTCATGCACACATTTCTTACATCAACCTTGTGTAGGTTGTATCATGGCATGTTATTCATTCTTTCTTATGATACTTGTTTCCTTTCTCAAAGCATCCCAACAATGATCTCTTGCTGCTAGTTGTGATATCTTTGATGTTTGTGTGGTTGGGACTCATTTATATACAATAAGACCATATATAGCCACGTGTTATGCCTTCAAGCAAATTTCTTATTGATATATATGACTTCCTTGTGGATATCTCATTCCTTCCTTTTTGTAACTATTTCGTGTGTGCATCCTTCTTTGTGGATAGATATCATCATGATTTTCATCCACCTAGAATCTTATACACTTGAGAGAAATTACATATCTAGAAGATATCTTTTTCTTTCACGACCACCTTGTCTTTCTTGTATTATTTCTTTTGTGGCTTCGTGAAAGCGTTTGTCTTGAATGCGGATCTTATATCATTGCATCTTGATGCACTCTTTTGTGGTGAAGATCATTTCTCTCATGCTTGTGTTGGCAAGGCTTTGCCATCTAATCGGTATCCCTCGTTTTGATGAGGCTTTCTTTTTCTATCTTCACCATGGGTTGTCACAAGCTTGGCTGTTATTTCTTCTTTTAGTGAGCTTGTGAATCCATTTGCTAGTTGTGTGTGTGGGAAGGACATGTCATGCACCTTGTATCTCAACTATTAAAGACTATGTTGATGCTTAATGCTCATCCTTATATTAGTCTTCTCAAGTGCTTTGCCATGACTCACACACATCTTTTTGGTTGAGACTATTTCCAAGTTGCCTCTTTTATATGTTGCTCAACCATTTGTTTGTTGCAAGTGCTAGGATTTGTTTCCTACATGCTCACTTGCACTTGTTGTGAGTTTCTATTGATTTTAGGGGAGTGATGATCCTATTTTTTGCACTTGGTATCCTAATGCAAATATACTAAAGAGTGCACAAATCACGGGACCATCACTAGTGTCTTTTAGAACGCTCCGTTGGTCTCTTGCGCTTGTCGTGAGGTTCTATTGATCTTGGGGGAGTGACGATCCTATTTTGTGCTCGTTGTATCCAATTGCAAAACTAAATTGTGCACAAAACATGGGGAGCTTATATAGTTTCTCCAGGACACACCTTTGCTCATATCATAATACCTTTTATTCAGGTGGCTCGTAGGATCATTGGTCTAGTTGGTTCAATTGGTATCTTTTGATAGCTTGGTTCAATTGGTATCTTTTGATTCCCTGATTGCTTGTTTCTCCCTTTGTTATGCCTTTGTGGCATATCATTTCTTTTGCAATCTTTTGTAACATCCCAAATTTTCGTATTTGGAATGTTAATAGGATCATTCTTTTACATCATGTTTTCTATTCTTATTTTGAAATTTCTGAATATTGATAATATTTTGGAGTTCTTGAAACTCAAAAGTTTGATAGTTGTTATAATGCTCTTTGTATGCTTGCATTGCATAGAATATATTTTTGTGTATTTGCGTTTTAAAAATGTTCATACTGTCTAGAATAATGTTCTAGTTCTTCTGATATATTATTGTATATTTCATAATCTCAAAATTATTTTATTTGTGTGTTATGTTACTGTTTGAGTGGCCTATTGCATACAAATGATTTTACAAAATTGCATTATAGGTGGAACTAGTGTTCCTATATTTTATATTAGTAGTGTTGATTGTAATGTATGTATACATATTTGTTTTTAGATTTAATTGTGTTTTTCTTATTTTAGTTTTCTTTTTCTGCTGTTTGTTTTTATATAAAAAAACAGTGAGCCGGCCAGCCAGCCAGCCAGCCCCTGGCCCAGCAATCCCGTCGCCCGCAGCCCACCTGGCTCCCGAAGCCCAGCGTCCCGCAGCGCCGCAGCCTCGCTTGCCTCTGCCGCTGACAGAGCGGGCCCGCACGTCATCCCTCTCCTCCTCGTGTTCATCACGAACACCTGCAGCAGCCGAACCCAGTCACCATCGGATCGATCGATTCGACGGATCCCTGTACTCCACGCACGAGATGATGCCCTATATAACATCCCAAATCTTTCCTCTGCCGATTTTTAGTAAGATCGCTTTCTCCCGTGCCCTAGAGCTCGCCGCTGGATCTCGCCGGAGTCCGCCGAGCAGAAGCTTCTCTGCCAGACGAGTTCGTCGCCAATCGAGGGTTACTGCACCTCTTTTTCCCACGGTTGTCTTTCCCTTAATCTACTCTATCGCCCTGACCATCTACATCACATAGGGAAGTGATCAGCCGAGTACTTCGAGCTCACCCCGACGAATACCATCACCGCCGCGACTCCATCCGCACTTCATCACCGCCAGAAATCGCCCTCGACGCCGGGAAGGACCCATCCGAGGCCGCAGTGCTACTCCGCGTCCGACGCGCACCTCCCCAAGGTCATCTGACCTCCGTAGCCGTCGCCGTCGACGAATCCCGAGCCGGCCACGCCGTTCTTCCCCAACTCCGGCCGGCGTGTCCTGTTCTTTTCCGGTGAGCGTCTCATGACCGTCCGATCTTCTGTATACGGCTGAGATTAGACCGTATGTTTTTTTTCTTCGAACCGTTTTCTTCTATGTTGTGGCTGTTCGTCGGTTAGCTAGAACAACGGACACCCTGCAGCCAATAGTAACCCGCCACGTGGCATCATCACAGCAGCCGCAACAGTTCTTCCACGAACACACTTTTGGCATAATTTTTTTTGACAGATTCTATATCAAATGTTCAATTAGGTATATCTTTTAGCCTAAAACTCCAAATGCACTGATTCTTTTTCCTGTGTACTCGTAGAGACCAATAGAATATTGTAGAAACAAAATTTCATATGTTTGCACTGTTTAAATTTGAATTTGCTCAAATTTGAATTCAAACTTTTGGAGGCCATATCTTTTAAACCGTAGATCCAAATCAGTTGATTCTTTTTGCATTGTGATCCTACTAGCATGTAAATAATAGAAACCTACTTATATGTTCTGTTAATTATATTTTTATTTGAATTCTTTGTTGTTTACTTTATTGTGTGTTATGTGAGTACGGTTTATTTATCGGTGCCTTCGTTATCGTATAGATTGTCCGGAGTGTCAAGCGGATCAGAATTAAGTGTTAGAGTACTTCAACACCATTCGAGGCAAGTTTGCACTTTTGATTTTGCTCATCCTATATTCTGCTATGCAAGTGTGGTTTTATGCTATGATAAATGGTTGGCTTGATATGTGTATCTCGTGTTGCCATGTTTGGTTGTTGATGTGTTATGTGATGGTGTGATCAACTTGATATGGTAGACGCGGGCATGTGTCGAGCGACCCATGAAAGTGGTGAGTGTTTATAGCCGTAGGCTCGGGATTATTAACCAGGTGAATGCGTCACTGGCAGAGCGCTCTATTGTCCCTAGAGAATGCGCCATTGACAGAGCGCACTTGAGGCGAGGTATAGTTTTCGGAACTTAAATCAGGTGGATGCGTCCTTGGCAGAGCGCTCTATTGTTCCTAGAGAATGCGCCACTGACAGAGCGCACTTGAGATACTTCTGAAGTTCTTGTCATGTTTATTAGAATCTTTGGGTTATCTTGGCCGAATATATTGGGACGATTATGAGTTCATTTAGTGGAGGTAGGTGAAGACTTTCTTCTCCAATTTAACTTGAGTGCTGTGTTTGTCATATTTTGCTTGTGGATGTAGGTTTGCTATATCATATTGTGTGATTTGCCAATACATTCAATGTATTGACCCTTTGTGGCTGCAACTTATCATGTTGCAGGTTTTTCAGATGATCATTGAGATACAGTAGGGTCGCGAGTCTTCACTCAACATTTTCTCCAGTGGGCATTGATGGACTCATAGTTTATTTATGCTACATTTCCGCTGTTATTGAATAAAGTTAGCTATGTGCTACTCAGTTTGTAATACTTTGTAAATTCTGGATCATACGTTATAGTAAATGATGCACTTGTTATTTGATATTCTTATGTACTGTGTGTGCTAGCGAGTCGATCCAGGGACTAGCACGGTAAGCACAGAGACATCGAATCTTATCAGATTCGGGTCGTTACAGATGGTATCAGAGCAGTGTGTTGACTGTAGATCGTGACCCTAGAAAATGGATTAGAAATGCCATAGAAGTGAAAAACTTACTTTACAATGTGTTGTCTACTTGTTAGTTCATACCCTGTTACTCATATCTTTACTTTTCAAATATAGATGACCCTGTAATTATATTAGTGTTATTTAAGAAGTTTAGTTGGCAGACCACCATTAGTATGCTGTGTTCGATAAACGTTTTGCGGTAGCATGATGAGATCATATCTCTTGTGGATATGACCTTATCTGTAGGTTTTGCTTGTGTTGTGTGATATGTTATATATATGTTTGGTTGGTCATTTCTTTTCGTGTTGTTATATTTCGTGGATTGTTTGTATTATGCAATTGGATGCTTTGATTGATCTTATGTGCTCTTTTGATGTGATTACTTTAGGATAGCTTGGGTGAATTGTGTGAATTTAGTGTTTGGTTTTTGTTGCTAGCATGAGCATATGGGTGGTATTTCCCTTAGACCTAATTCTGTCTATATCTCACCCCTACTTACCCATCAGATGCCGCCGAGGCGTAACTCTAGAGGCAGTGGTTCAGGAGACAACAACAACAATGACATACCGCCGTATATGCAACAGTTACTTCAGGGACAGACTCAGTTGATCCAATTACTTGTTCAGTACCAGAACAACAACAACAATAATCCACCACCACCCCCAGTTGATGCCCTTACTCGTTTCTTGAAGTTGAATCCTCAGAGGTTTTCTAGTACCCCTGAACCAATTGTGGCTGATGATTGGCTCCGCTCAGTTAATAGGAATTTGTAGACAGTTGGTTGCACTGATGCAGAGAGAGTGAGGTTTGCCTCGCATTTGCTAGAAGGACCAGCCGCGGCATGGTGGGACAATTACTTGGTTACTTATCCTATTGCTAGTATCACTTGGGTACAATTTCAGGCAGGTTTTCGCGCCGCACATGTGTCTGCTGGTGCCATGAGTCTGAAGAAGAAGGAATTCCGCAGCTTGCGTCAGGGAGGTCGCACTGTGAATGCATATGTGGAGGAATTCAATAATCTTGCACGCTATGCCCCTAATGATGTTAATACAGATGCAGCTAGACAGGAGAAGTTTCTTGAAGGACTGGATGATAAGTTGAGTATTCAGTTGACAGTGGCAACATTCGACAACTGTCAGGAGCTTATTGATAAGGCTATTGTACTTGAAGGAAAGTTTCAACAGGTGGAGAACCGCAAGAGGAAGGCAAGGGACACAGAGTTCAACTCTGGAGGACCACGGAAGTACCATAATTCATCAACAACTTCTGAGTACTATGATTCTAAAGTGGACACTTATAATGGTCATAACCATGATGGGCATAATCACCACAACAACAATGGACACAACCACAATGGTCAGAGGAATGGCAACAACGACCACGATCATTCGACGCCCCCAAAGAAGGACCTTAGCCAGTTACTTTGCTACAGATGCAGAAACCCAGGACACTATTCAACAAACTGTCCCGAGCTAAAGAGCATGAATCATGACAATGGAAGTTCTGAAGAGAAGGAAAACGATCACTTCGAGAGTGGACATGTGAATCACACGAGGGTAGGAAGACCAGATAATGCATCAGTCTTTGGTAAGATTCTTAATCAAGATCAAGTATTGTGACCGTTCTTTCGGTATTGATGCATCATATTTAGTCATGTCAAGGGAGATTTGAAAATATGCAATGAGCCAGCCTCGATATTTTCAAATATGGATTATGTCAAGTTCCCATCTTTAACCCTGCTAGCCAATTCGAATCTCGAGGACGAGATTCATTTTAACGGGGGTAGATTTGTAACATCCCAAATTTTCGTATTTGGAATGTTAATAGGATCATTCTTTAACATCATGTTTTCTATTCTTATTTTGAAATTTCTGAATATTGATAATATTTTGGAGTTCTTGAAACTCAAAAGTTTGATAGTTGTTATAATGCTCTTTGTATGCTTGCATTGCATAGAATATATTTTTGTGTATTTGCGTTTTAAAAATGTTCATACTGTCTAGAATAATGTTCTAGTTCTTCTGATATATTATTGTATATTTCATAATCTCAAAATTATTTTATTTGTGTGTTATGTTACTGTTTGAGTGGCCTATTGCATACAAATGATTTTACAAAATTGCATTATAGGTGGAACTAGTATTCCTATATTTTATATTAGTAGTGTTGATTGTAATGTATGTATACATATTTGTTTTTAGATTTAATTGTGTTTTTCTTATTTTAGTTTTCTTTTTCTGCTGTTTGTTTTTATATAAAAAAAACAGTGAGCCGGCCAGCCAGCCAGCCAGCCCCTGGCCCAGCAATCCCGTCGCCCGCAGCCCACCTGGCTCCCGAAGCCCAGCGTCCCGCAGCGCCGCAGCCTCGCTTGCCTCTGCCGCTGACAGAGCGGGCCCGCACGTCATCCCTCTCCTCCTCGTGTTCATCACGAACACCTGCAGCAGCCGAACCCAGTCACCATCGGATCGATCGATTCGACGGATCCCTGTACTCCACGCACGAGATGATGCCCTATATAACATCCCAAATCCTTCCTCTGCCGATTTTTAGTAAAATCGCTTTCTCCCGTGCCCTAGAGCTCGCCGCTGGATCTCGCCGGAGTCCGCCGAGCAGAAGCTTCTCCGCCGGACGAGTTCGTCGCCAATCGAGGGTTACTGCACCTCTTTTTCCCACGGTTGTCTCTCCCTTAATCTACTCTATCGCCCTGACCATCTACATCACATAGGGAAGCGACCGGCCGAGTACTTCGAGCTCACCCCGACGAATACCATCACCGCCGCGACTCCATCCGCACTTCATCACCGCCGGAAATCGCCCTCGACGCCGGGGAGGACCCATCCGAGGCCGCAGTGCTACTCTGCGTCCGACGCGCACCTCCCCAAGGTCATCTGACCTCCGTAGCCGTCGCCGTCGACGAATCCCGAGCCGGCCACGCCGTTCTTCCCCAACTCCGGCCGGCGTGTCCTGTTCTTTTCCGGTGAGCGTCTCATGACCGTCCGATCTTCTGTATACGGCTGAGATTAGACCGTATGTTTTTTTTTCTTCGAACCATTTTCTTCTATGTTGTGGCTGTTCGTCGGTTAGCTAGAACAGCGGACACCCTGCAGCCAATAGTAACCCGCCACGTGGCATCATCACAGCAGCCGCAATAGTTCTTCCACGAACACACTTTTGGCATAATTTTTTTTGACAGATTCTATATCAAATGTTCAATTAGGTATATCTTTTAGCCTAAAACTCCAAATGCACTGATTCTTTTTCCTGTGTACTCGTAGAGACCAGTAGAATATTGTAGAACCAAAATTTCATATGTTTGCACTGTTTAAATTTGAATTTGCTCAAATTTGAATTCAAACTTTTGGAGGCCACATCTTTTAAACCGTAGATCCAAATCAGTTGATTCTTTTTGCATTGTGATCCTACTAGCATGGAAATAATAGAAACCTACTTATATGTTCTGTTAATTATATTTTTATTTGAATTCTTTGTTGTTTACTTTATTGTGTGTTATGTGAGTACGGTTTATTTATCGGTGCCTTCGTTATCGTATAGATTGTCCGGAGTGTCAAGCGGATCAGAATTAAGTGTTAGAGTACTTCAACACCATTCGAGGCAAGTTTGCATTTTTGATTTTGCTCATCCTATATTCTGCTATGCAAGTGTGGTTTTATGCTATGATAAATGGTTGGCTTGATATGTGTATCTCGTGTTGCCATGTTTGGTTGTTGATGTGTTATGTGATGGTGTGATCAACTTGATATGGTAGACGCGGGCATGTGTTGAGCGACCCATGAAAGTGGTGAGTGTTTATAGCCGTAGGCTCGGGATTATTAACCAGGTGAATGCGTCACTGGCAGAGCGCTCTATTGTCCCTAGAGAATGCGCCATTGACAGAGCGCACTTGAGGCGAGGTATAGTTTTCGGAACTTAAATCAGGTGGATGCATCCTTGGCAGAGCGCTCTATTGTTCCTAGAGAATGCGCCACTGACAGAGCGCACTTGAGATACTTCTGAAGTTCTTGTCATGTTTATTAGAATCTTTGGGTTATCTTGGCCGAATATATTGGGACGATTATGAGTTCATTTAGTGGAGGTAGGTGAAGACTTTCTTCTCCAATTTAACTTGAGTGCTGTGTTTGTCATATTTTGCTTGTGGATGTAGGTTTGCTATATCATATTGTGTGATTTGCCAATACATTCAATGTATTGACCCTTTGTGGCTGCAACTTATCATGTTGCAGGTTTTTCAGATGATCATTGAGATACAGTAGGGTCGCGAGTCTTCACTCAACATTTTCTCCAGTGGGCATTGATGGACTCATAGTTTATTTATGCTACATTTCCGCTGTTATTGAATAAAGTTAGCTATGTGCTACTCAGTTTGTAATACTTTGTAAATTCTGGATCATACGTTATAGTAAATGATGCACTTGTTATTTGATATTCTTATGTACTGTGTGTGCTAGCGAGTCGATCCAGGGACTAGCACGGTAAGCACAGAGACATCGAATCTTATCAGATTCGTGTGGTTACATCTTTGGGCCTCAATATAGTTTGTCTTCCTCCAAGTATTTACCGTTGGATATGTGTATTGCATTCCACTCTGTAGTTGAGAAATACACAATTTATGGAGGAACACAAGTTATATTGGCCGTCTAAGCTTTTTGCCCATTTTGGCAATCGATGTCGATGGGGGAGAAGTTTCACAGAGTTTTGTGGAAAAGTTTAGAGGGTTATCTCTTCTTGCTTTGGTTTTGTTCCTAAGCTTTTGCATCTCATACACATGCATTATTGGTTGGTGCATTGCATGGTGATGCATAATTCCTTGTATAAACTCTCTTGGAAGTGATTTTCATCAATTACCAAAATGGGGGAGATTGAAAGAACATGCGGTGCCCCCATGTTTGGTTTTGGTAATTGATGACAGTCTCTATGGACTAATGGTTGCCTTGAGTTATATTTGAAGGATTTATCCATAGGCTTTTCTTGGAGTCCATTTGTTGGTTTCAAGGAGAGTTTGTGATGACCAAGGTGCTATTAAGAAATTATCCAAAGATTGGCCTTGTGAGTGTTGAGCTTATTGCAAGCATGTCTTGAATAAGAAAAGTGTGTGATCATTCATGTTTACCTTCAGGACATCATCCAAATGAATAGAGTTGGAAAGATTCAAGGTTGATCAAGACTAAGTAGAGAGAGTGTTTCAAGTTGATCAACACACAAAGCGTAGAAGATGTATCGAGAGGGATCAAGCGATCCCATGGTATGGTAAGCATTGTCAATTTTGCTTTGTGTACTAACCCATGGTATTTGTGAGAGTTCTATGTGGGGTTAGGTTATCTTCCATGGGCTTGCGTCAAGAGGAAGATCACATACAACATATGGAGGATGACATCAAATCAATGTTGTGGTGCACAAGTTCAAGTGATGCATCACGAAGAGATCAAGTGCTTGAAGCTTGCCGTCCATGGTGGTGACAATGGACTTGTGAAGATGTGTCGAAGAGTGGCTCACCCATAGTGGAGTATGGGGGAGCAATCTACTAGTCTTCACCGAGCCAACAAAATCAAGAAAGATGGTCCAACTTGAGGAAGTCAAGATCGTCTACATCTAGCTCAGGTGGACATTGTGCAAGGCAAAGGTTTGCCCTTGATAGGTTCTCTATTTTACCGGTCTCATGGTGTTAGTTTGGAGACCAGGATATAGGATCGTTTGTCATACTATCAAGGAGGGCTCTCGAGTGAGTAGCTTAATCGTATCGTTCGTAGAGAGCTCAAACCATTGCATGCTTGCATCATATTTCTTAGTTCTTGTTTGGTTTTCTTATTGTGAGATTTGGAGCTTATGGTCATCTTCTTGACAATCTTGAGTTCATCAAAAATGGAGTTCACATGCTTCTTCTATTGCGTTTTCGGTGTTGGAGGTTTTACCAGTCTCTTTCGAAGAAGGGTTCTCACCATTTTCTTATGGGCCTTTTCGTATTTGCTTCTTATTGTTATTACTACCAAGATTGTGTTAGGCCATGTCGTTAGCTTTCCAACAAAGTTGGTTTCGTTGAATTCAGAGTCTGTTTGCAGAAGTTATGTCAGTTTTGGTGTCCTCAAAAGGGCTGCAGCGGTTGACGGTGTCCTGGACTAGGGGGTACTCACCACGTCGTCTCCCGATCGGTTGGATTGGGCCGAGGACCCCCATGGCCGTTTACCCATGGGCCAGTTTGGACACCCGAAGTATACACGAGGAAGACTCCACAAGACTTGGTGATCAAGACAAGGTGTCGGGGTTTTGGGACGACATATGCCAACGGATGGCTTATCATGCATGGGGTCAAAAGAACATCGCCGAGCTCGGGAAGTGGGATAAGGCGATACTTAGGACGCCTACGAATCTTACCGAGGTTCAGGGCTCTCCGAGGAGATAACACCCCTAGTCCTGCTCTGCGGGGGCTCCGCGTCATGACTGATAGCACTAGAGTAGCTACAAGATTGCTCCTTGAGCTGTGAGGTCCGAAGGAAGAGGATGAACAAGGCTAGCTCACCTCCTCTCTCTCTCTAGGGATTTTGTCTTGTGATCTTCTAATAGCTAACTATCCAACCAGCCCCCCTCATGGAGGACCCTGGGGGGTTTATATAGGCCTACCCCTCAGGGGTACAATGGTGAATTCGACAGTGTGGCCCCCAGCCGTCAGCGTCTTCTGGTGTCGGCCCCGCCGCCTGTCTGCTAGGGCCCGCCGCCTGCGAGCCCCTCGTGATTGTCTTTCACTGTGGGGATGCTTTTGCTGACGACAGCCTCGTCAGGAAGGAGATGGCTACAGTGATAACGCCCCTCGCCGTACGCTGCCGCCTCGCCCCGTCCCGTCGTCTTGATGAGGCTCGGACTTCTAGGATGGGATTTGCCGTCTGCTACCAGACGGCCGTCTCCCCTGACCGCCTGCCTGGGGCTGCTTGTTCGTGAGCCTACCCGCTGACTGATGGGGCCAGCCGCCTGCTGGCCCCGCCGTTTGCGGGTGGTGGGATCGTGGCCTCCTCTGACCGTTGCTTGGTCACGAGCTTCGTGGCTAAAGTGATTCGCCGCCTAGGGGATATTTATAAGGTACACGGCCACTGTAGCCACACCCTTACAGATCTTCTAAGGACATGTTCTCCTGTTGCCATGCCCGCGCCATGCTGGGACCCCCCCTCAGCATGTTCCCTGAGGGAGGAGTGCGGGGCGGTCTGCTGGCTGGTGGTGTTGGTGTTGCCGCCTGCTGGGTCCCTGCCGCCTGCTGGCAGCCGGCTCCTAGTTCAGACAACCCTAGGAGGCGGCTAGAGAAGCAGACGGCCGCAGCTGACCAAGCGGCTGTCAATTGTCTTAAAACTCCAAGGGTAGTCGCCGAGGGTACCCATGGTCAATATCTCCGACAATAGTCCCCGAAGCTGGTGGAACTCCGATGCGGGCGTTGGAGATGCGGAGGGGTTTCAGCAGCTTCTTCCCTCAGGCATGCTCATCGTCTGTCACTTGTCTGCCAAAGGAGTCCGTCTGCCAACAGCCGGCTCTACGCCGCTGGAGCCGGCCCCTGGCAGCCGCATCGTCGTCTCGGAATCTTCGGCGGGAAGGCGCCGCCTGGTCGGCGGACAGTCGAACAGGCCCGCGGACCATTGGCAGCGCCCACGCGTCACCGTCCTGCCGCATCGGCCTGCCAGCCCACGCGCGTGACATGACGTAACAGTGGGCCGGGGCCCGCCACTAAGGGCCTCGGGCCCCGCGCGGATCCACAATGGCAGGGGTAATCGATTACCCTCCCACGCGCATTTAATGCGTGCGGTTTAGGCGCGAGAAAATTGGGGGTCGTGCGGGACGTGGAGCGGTTAAGCCCACGCCCGCCCCCTCGCCTTCGTCGCCCGGGCCTATATATAGGCCGGGGGAGAGGGCTCGCGCCGCTCTCGCGCTCACTCTCCCCCAGCCTTCATCTTCTTCCTCGCTCTTCCTCGTCGTCGTCACAGTGAACCGCCGCCCGAGCCATGTCTGGTCCCGCGCCTACCCGACACCACGGCCAATGGGACGGCATCGAGGTCCTGCAAGAGCAAGTGGACGTCCTCCGACGGTCGCGGAAGATGCCGCCGGCCAACAGGGTCGCCGTGCGCCTGGCGCCGGTGACGGAGATCAGGCCGGCCCCACAACAAGGCGAGCGGGTCATCTTCCGCTCGCACTTTCCGTGCGGGTTCGGCCTGCCGGCGAGCGGCTTCTTCCGCTCCTTCCTCGACTTCTTCCACATCCAACCTCACCACCTCACGCCGAACACGATGACAACCATCTCTTCCTTCGTCGTTCTCTGCGAGGCTTATCTTGGCATCCTTCCCACCATCAAGCTCTGGATGGAGATCTTCTATGTGAAGCTCGGCACCGCTGTCCAGAGCGTGGCCGCTCAGTGTGGGGGATGCATTGCCATGAAGCGCACCGGGGCGAGAAACTTCTTCCCGGTGCCGAAACTCGTTGGGTCGGTGAAGCAGTGGCAGAAGACGTACTTCTACGTCTCCAACGTTGACCCCGAGGAAGATTTCATCTGCCTGCTGGAGTGGGTGCCGGGGCCGCCTGCCGAGCCTCGGGACTCCTGGAGGACCCGGCCCGTCGCCCTAACTGAAGGCGCCTCCGTCGCCCTGCACCGTCTCCGGGAGCTGAGAGACGACAAGGGCTTGCATTTTGCAGATCTGCTGCTGACGTTTGCCGAGCGCCGGGTGCTACCGCTACAGCGCCGGCCCCACCTCATCTGTGACATGAGCGGGCGCCGGGACCCCAGCCGGACCTACACCAAGCCCCTGCCCTACGGGGAGGTGGCCCGGCTGGTGAACCACATCTCTAGCTGCTAAGTCTCCGATTCCGGCTGGGCCTACGGCAAAGCTCCGTACAGCCGCATCAACCAGCCGCCCGCAGTAAGTTTTTTCGCCCTTCTCTTTTCTTTCTTCTTTATCCGGCTGCCGTAGCCGTCTGGTGCTAATACTTGGTTCAGATCTTCCCAGTCTAGCCGGCACCGGGCGCCCCCTAGAGCCGGATCGCTCCGAGAGCGATACGAGTGACCCCGATCTTGGGGCCGCCGCCGCCATGGAAGAGGAAGAGGTGACAGGCGGCGGGGACCAGCCATCGGGTGCCCAGCCAGAAGGCGGCCTCGAGAGCTGTCCGGACAATGATGAGGGGATGGAGGAGGCACCCGTCCGCGCCAGCCAGCAGGCGGGGCCGTCTGGCATAGCCGGTGGCGGGAAACGGCGGTCCTCGTCAGGGCCGACTGGTGCCCCACCCAAGAAGCTTCGACTGTCAACCGCTGCCACGAGGCGTCAGGAGGCAGCCGCCAGGGCGAACCTGCCGAGCAAGCCCAAGGCCAGGCCGGTCGTGTCTGGGTAAGTATCCTCCATTCCTTCTTTGCGTCTTATTCTTCTTTCACAGCTGATCCTTTCTTGCTTGATTTTTTGTTTCTTCGGGACGTCTGTGCAGCGCGCCGCTTTCCCTCTCGCGAGTGCTAGCAGGCTCTGTAGTAGGAGGCCCAGATGCCCCTCCTGTGCCCCCTCGCGTGGATCCTGCCGCTGCGCTCCGGGAGGCAACAGAGAGGAACGCCCGCGAGGCGCGCGCGGAGCGCGAGGCCGCGGAGCGTGAGCGAGCGGCGGCCGATGCCACCGCCCAGGCGGAGGCCGAAGCCGCCAAGAAGGCCGAGGCAGACGCCGCCTGCGTTCGAGAGCGGGGAAAGGGCCCCCAGCAGCCGGCGAGCCACATCGTCCGCCCGGCGTCAGGGTCTCAGGAGCCGCCCGCTCAGGCGCCGGCTGCTGACGAGCAGCCGGCTCCAGGCGACGGGGGAGATGAATGCGTCATCTTGGAGACGGCGCCACCACCTCCCGCGCCGCCTGCTGGGGAGCAGGGCAGCCGGCCGGTGGGGACGGAGGTGCCGCCGGTTGGTGGGCGCTGGTGGTTGGCCCGCAACCGGCCCCCCGAGGCCCAGCCCGCCGGCGCCTTGCGAGGGCGGCCTCTATGCCCCAGCAGGTGGAGGTCGGCGGGGCCAGCTCGTCCGCACCGGAGAACGAGGCGACCAGCGCGGCGCCATCGAGCTGGAGATCCGGAGGAGGCAGCGCGTGGATCGTCGCATCGCGGGATGTCTTGGACCGCATGAACTCCTTGGGCAACGTCGTGCAGACGGCGATGCATGAGTTCATCGCTACGCGGTCCTCCGTTCGGGTAAGTGTGTTTTGTTTTCCTCCGTTTTTATTCCTTCAATTTTTTCCGTGGGGGCGCGTCAGCGCACCCATTGGGTGTAGTCCCCGAGTTCCGAGCCGGCTGCTGAGCAGGCGGCTTGGAACTCCAAAGTGTACATCCAGATCTGATCTTGCTTCTTGTTGCAGGAGTACCACAACCTCCGCGTGGCCTCCTACAATGCGCATCGCCAGGAGCTGGTGCAGCTGCAGACTGCCCTGGCAGACAACCGAGGTGAGTGCCTCCTCTTCTCCTTGCGGGGGTGCGTCAGCGCACCCGCTGGGTGTAGTCCCCGAGTTCCGAGCCGGCTATTGAGCAGGCGGCTTGGAACTCCAAGGTTATGTCTTCTGCTGCTGACCTTCATTCTTTTTCTTTCTCCCTTGCCAGCGGTCGCAGCCGGCCTCCGCAACCAGCTGGGCGAGGCCCAGACGGAGCTGGCCGCCAAGGAGCGGGGAGCGTGGTCTCGCTGCCCAGGACCGCGACCGCCTGGCCAAGGAGCTGGCGGACCAGGCGGTGGCCCACAAGACCGAGCTCGGCAAGATGTCCGATGCTGAGTCCCTTCTGCGGGCCGAATTCGAGACTGAGCGCTCGAATTGGGCCGAGAAGGAGGCGGCTCTCCAAGACGGCTATGTAGCCATTGGAGACATGGTCGACGGTGAGACGTCTACCTTCTTACTTTGTTTTCGTCGTTTGCAGCAGCCATCTTGCTTTTCTTCTGATCCTTGTTCTAGTCTTGGCAGAATTCTTCCCGGGCTACTCCGTGGCCGCCACCCAGGCCATCGAGGCCGAGCGTGCTGCGAGGCGCCAGGCGGGCCGGGCAACCTCACCCAACGCGCCCAGGACCCCGGCCGAGGAGCTTCTTGCCATTTGGGTGCGTCTTCTGCCAGTCCGCCGTCTTCTCCGCCGGCTGCAGCGTGCCGGTGCCCAAGTCCTGGCCGCCCTCTAGCCAGGTGTGCCAATGCTTTGCACCCCCAGCCGGACGGCCGCCTGGCTGGAGGCGGCCGGCCAGCGCTTCGAGGCCTGGAAGGGCTCCGCGGCAAGGGCTGGCGCGCGGACCGCCTTGGAGTTCGCCAAGAGCTGGTATCCTGGCCTGAGCCTGGAGCAGCTGGAGACTTTCTGCGTGGAGGCCCAGCCGGAGCTGGCTGCGGAGCAGAGGGAGCTCGTCCAACGTGCCGCCGCCCTCGCCGAATACGCCGACACCTCCCTCTTCATCCCGGAGTTGGATGACAGGAGCCATGTGGTGCCGCCTAGTAACTTCGGGCTGGACTTGGCGGCGTCGGAGGAGCCGAACAAGGAAATCGCCTCCAGCGAAGGTGATGAAGAAGAGGAAGGCAGCGACGAGGAAACCAGCTCCCAGGAGGCGGACCCAGCGGCCAGTCGCCAGCCTGACCAGTCTTCAACAAGCGGACCGGGAGTAACGGCCCCGCCTGCTGCAGGAGACGGCCAGACCGAGAGCCGCCAGGCGGCCTCCCCGGAAGCCAGCTCCGTCGTGCCACCTGCCCAGCCTGCTGATCCTTAGGATTTTCGTTTGTATCTTCTGCCTTTCTGTAAGACTCGTAAGGTTAATCCGAACAATTCCACCCGTTGGGTGTATTTAGTAAGTTATTGCTGCAAGGCGGCTCTTAAGGCCTTTTGGATGTAAATATTCTTTGTAATGCTGCATCGTTTTTATGCAATTGCACCGAGTCCTAGGATTAGCCTTGCCCTAGTTTCCTTGTGGCAGCTTTCTCCTTGCCGACCCCTTGAACTGCCGTCCTGCCAGCCAGACAGCCACTCTGTGGTTCTGTGGCTGGGTCAGGGAGTTGGCTATTTTCGGGGTGGGCAAGTATTCTGCCTTCTTGAAGATGGTCTGGCCAAGCCTAGAACTGGCTGGCCGGCTGCTTGGCAGCCGACTGTTAGCTTTAAGGGTCGGCTGGCCCTTTGTCTTTTATCCTTAGACATTTTTCATGTGGGCACCACTTCTTGCCTTTGGCTCCTGCCAGCCGGACAGCCGCGTTCTGCGAGTCTGTGACTAGATACAGGAGAGGGCTTGGGTGCCATCACATTACTTGTCTGACTTTTTAAGGAGAATTCTCTAGACATAGGGCTAGGCGGCCAGTCCCCGGGCCGTCTGGTAGGCTCCGGTGCCGGACAAAGAAGTGAACAACAATCATTCACGGGCATAATTCTTATCATATAGATAAAAGGTTGGGCAGTCCCCGAGAACTCCTCGGGGTTCCCACTGATTCTTAAAATAACTTTAGATAGCGTGACACATACTGTCTTTCAGCTATAAAAGCGACGAAGAAGGTTTGCGTTCCATGGGCGCTCCGACTCCTTGCCTGAGTCGTCTCTCTTGCGCGCTCTTGGCTTCTGGGCATCGATGAGGTAGTAAGCATCGTTACCCAGTACCTTGCTGACGATGAACGGTCCTTCCCAAGGAGCCGAGAGCTTGTGCTGGCTGGCTGTTCGCTGGATCAGCTGGAGCATAAGGTCTCCCTCGTGGAAGGAGCGTGGCTTCACTCGCCGGTTGTGATAGCGGCGGAGACCCTGCTGGTAGATGGCTGAGCGGCTGAGTGCTACCAGCCAGGCCTCCTCCAGCAAGTCCATGTCGTCTTCGCGTGCTTCTTTGGCTTCAGCTTCTGTGTACATGGTGACACGAGGTGAGTCAAACTCAAAGTCCGTTGGGATGACGGCCTCGGCCCCATAGACGAGGAAGAAGGGAGTGAAGTCGGTGGATTTGTTCGGAGTGGTTCTGAGGCTCCACAGGACGGACGACAGTTCTTCGATCCAGCAGCCGGCCGACCGCTCCAAAGGTTCGATCAGCCGGGGCTAGATGCCAGATAGGATGAGGCCGTTGGCACGCTCTACTTGGCCGTTAGACTGTGGGTGGGCAACAGATGCTAGGTCCAGCCGGATGCCCTGAGTTGCACAAAAACGGGCAAGTGCGCCTTTGGCAAAATTTGTGCCGTTGTCGGTGATGATGCTGTGCGGTATACCATACCGGACTGTGATATCTGCAATGAATGTCACAACAGTTGGGCCATTGAGTTTCTTGATTGGCTTGGCTTCGATCCACTTGGTGAATTTATCTATTGCCACGAGCAAGTGTGTCAGGCCTCCTCTGGCAGTCTTGAAAGGTCCTACCATATCCAGACCCCATACGGCAAATGGCCAAGTGATCGGAATAGTCTTGAGTGCAGAAGCCGGCAAGTGTTGCTTGGAGCTGAAGCGCTGGCAGCCGTTGCACTTTCTCACCAAATCTTTGGCATCGTCCAAAGCAGTCCGCCAGAAGAAACCGTGGCGGAAAGCTTTGGCTACGAGGGATCTTGAGGCCGCGTGGTGGCCACACTCTCCTTGGTGAATGTCCTTCAGGATGGCCAGCCCTTTTGTTGCCTCTACACAGCGTTGGAAGACGCCCGTCGCACTCCTTCTGACAAGCTCTTTGTTGACAATGGTGTAAACTGAGGCTCAGCGTTGAACTTGTCGTGCCGAAGTTTCTTCTGCTGGCAGCTCTCCTTTGAGCAGGAATGTGAGGATTGGCTGCGCCCAAGACGGCGCTGAGACTCCAGTTGCTTCGGCCAGAGAGACCAGGGTGGTTGGGCTGGGAGGTGGAGGGCTAGGCTGAGCCGCCTGCTGTGTATCCGAAGTCCCCGAGCCGTCTGCTGGAGCCGGCGTCTCCTGGCCGTCTGCTGGAGCAGTGCCTGGGCCAGGAGCTGGCGTGGCTGTGGGTGGTCCGTCTGTTGGAGTTGGAGTGTCATGGCCGCATCCTGGGGCAGTGATACGTCCAAAATGCATCACTATTTTGTATTATAATTTATCCTTATTCATTGATATATTCCACGTTATGATGATGTTCTTATGTTGTTTTGGTCTATTTTACACAGTTTGCAACTTTCCGATGCCGAAACAGCAGACGCAGGATTCAGCAGGAAAAAGTGGATACTGAGTTGCTGAAGAAGAACACCTCCAAATTACCTGAAAATTGACGGGACGTGTTTTTCAGAAGAATAACGAAGACACGCAAAAGGGGAGTCAGAGGGGGGCCACAGGGTGCCCAGGCGGCCTGGGGGCGCGCCCCCCCTGGCCGCGCCGGGGGGGCGCCTGGAGCCCCTGGCCCACCTCTGGCCGCCCCCTTTTGCATATATGCTCTCCGTCTCCCGAAAACCCTAGGCACGGGACTTTTTACGGAGTTCCGCCGCCGCTTCGAGGCGGAAACCTACAGAGAAGAAAAGGGCATCTCCGGTGGGCAGATTCCGCCGGGGAGATCACCTCCCGGAAGGGGAGATCGCCGCCATCGTCATCACCATCATCACGGGCATCATCGAGATCATCATCAACATCATCCCCAACACCAGCACCATCTCCATCTTCATCCAAATCTCATCTTTCCATCGCAACTTGTGTTGTAACTTGTACTACCTATCTTCTCTACTCCATCGGTGTTGATTACTACTTTGTGGTGAATGCTATTGAGTTTTGTTGGAGAAATATTATTATGTCCAGATTGTTTATCACATATTTATCCCCTCTGATCATGATCTCTTTTATGTCTTGTGAGTAGTTACTTTAGTTCTTGAGGACATGGGGAAAGTCTTGTTGTTAGTAGTCATATGCTCTTGAAGTAATATGTGTTGTTTGATACTTAAGTTGTGTTGTCATTCTACTAGTGGTGTTATGTGAGTCAAACACCCAACACTTCACCTTATTAAGGACCTAGGGGAATGCATTGTGTATAAAGAATGCTTATGGTGGGTTGTCGGAGTGACAGAAACCTGAACCCCAGTTCGCACGCTTTTGCATAAGGGAATAATGGATCCTCGATCGTATTGCTATGGTTAGGCTTTTGCCTTAAATTCTATCTTGTATTTGCGGATGCTTGCAAGGTGTTTAATCATAAGAGTGCATTCATCTTAGTCTAGAGAGTGCACTAGCATAGATCCACCCACCAACACTTATCAATACATAACATAGTATCGATACGGAATATGACGAAAGCACATGACTGCCTCTCCCGTGTGTCCTCAAGAACGCTTAGTCTTTATAAGTTCAATTGCTAGGCCTTTCCTTTGCTAAGAAAGGATTGGGCCACTTGTTACTCTCAGTATCTTTTACATTACTCGCCATTACATTCTTGTTGCTTATATCGAGAAAACCCCTAAAAGTTATCTTTCAGTGCTTGCAGTAATTTCTTGCTCAGAATCGCTTATCAATACCTTCTGCTCCTCGTTGGGTTCGACACTCTTACTTATCGAAAACGCTGCAATAGATACCTTACGGTTGAGGGTCATCAAGTACCGTTTTCTAGCGCCGTTGCCGGGGAGCGTAGCGCTATTGGTAAAGTGAAACTGGTAAGAAAGTCTTTTTATAATTCTGTTTTTTATTTTTATTGCTATCCTCTATCCTTATGGATAACCCTATTATTGGAGCATTGCTTGCGGGAAGACACCCCACACCTGTGGTGGTTGATTCCCCCCCTACTGAAATTGTGCCTTATAAAATACCAGCTGGCATTATCGATTATGTTTTGACTAATCGTTATGCAGGAGGCAGACATCCCGGTGAACACTTGCTATATTTGTCACGACTATGTTCATTATTTAAGCTTGCAGGTGTATCGAGGGAGTTTGTCATGAGGAAATTGTTTGTCGTATCCCTTACAGATAAAGCTTCAGATTGGTATGGGCTTCTCGATAACCCACACTTGCTGGACTGGCAGGAGCTTATGTCTCTCTTTTATACTAAATTTTATCCTCTTCATGAAATTCATCGAGACATGAATTATATCTATAACTTTAAGTCTCGTGACGGAGAAAGCATTGCTCAAGCTTGGGGGAGATTGAAGTCCCTAATGCTCAAATGCCCTATTCATAAGCTTCCCAAGGAAATAATACTTACAAATTTTTATGCCAGGCTTTCTCGTCAGGATAAGGAGATGCTGGATGCCTCCTCTAGTGGGGTATTTCAGAAGAAGAGTGTTGAAGAAAGGTGGGATCTCCTTGAAAGAATCCAGAGGAATACCGAAGATTGGGAAATTGATAAAGGTATTGAACCCGCTATAAATTATGAACATGATTATATTGAGAGCTATGTAGAAACTGATTACTTCAATACTTTTTGCTCTAAGATTGGTCTTGATTCCCATCTAGTGATTGATTTATGTAAGAACTTTGCCTCTCATGTTGATTCTTTTAAAAAGAATAGAGACCAGCACCATGCACCTTTTAAAGAAAAACCTATTGATATTTATGTTGCTGAGCCTATTTTGCGTGCAGTTATATATGAACAGCCTCCTTTTCCCACGAGGATAAAGGAGCTCTCTCTTGTGACAGGCATAATAAATAAAAGTGAGAGAAGAGTTGATGAACCTGAGGACCAGATCAGGGTCGATCCTCGAGTTGCATTGATTAAAGACCTTGTTACTGATGATGTTTTGGATTCCAATATAACTTTTTGTGCTGTTTCCACTAACCTTGTCACAGCCAAGAACAAAGGCCCAATTTCAGGTACTCCGGTGGTATTTGTTAAAATAGGAGAACACAATTATTATGGGCTATGCGATTTGGGATCGAGTGCAAGTGCTATTCCTTATTCACTCTATGAAGAAATCATCGGTGAGATTTCCCCTTGTGAACTTGAAGAAGTTGATGTTACTATTCATCTTGCAAATAGATCAACTATCTCTCCTATCGGAATTGTGAGGGACGTTGAAGTCCTATGTGGAAAGGTAAAATACCCTACCGACTTTTTGGTACTTGGTTCAGCCAGGGACGATTTTTGTCCCATCATTTTTGGTAGACCTTTTCTTAGAACTTGTGGAGGTATAATAGATTGCAAGAAAGGTAAAGTTTCTGTTGAATTCAATGGTGAGCCATATGAATTTAATTTTTCTAAGTTCTCCAAGCAGCCTCGTGGTACTAATTTACCTAGTGATGATAAAATTATTGAAAGTATTGCCTCTATTGCTATTCCTCCTGATGATCCTTTGCAGCAATACATGGAGGACCACGAGAATGATTTACATATGCAGGAAAGAAATGAACTAGATGAAATATTCTTGAGGCAGCCTGCTATCCTGAAGCACAACCTTCCGGTTGAACCTTTGGGAATTTTATCAAAACCGAAAGAAGACCCGGTGTTCGATCTTAAACCTCTTCCCGATACGCTCAAGTATGCTTATTTAGATGAAAATAAAGTATATCCTGTTATTATCAATTCTAACCTTTCAGGATATGAAGAAGAGCGATTATTGGAAGTACTTCGTAAACACCGAGGCGCAATTGGCTATACCCTTGATGACCTTAAGGGGATTAGTCCATCTATCTGTCAACATACTATGAACCTTGAGCCTGATGCTAAACCAGTTGTTGATCATCAACGACGGTTGAACCCGAAGATGATGGATGTCGTGAGAACTGAGATTCTCAAGCTTCTAGCCGCAGGTATTATCTACCCTATAGCTGATAGTAAGTGGGTAAGTCCTGTACATTGTGTTCCTAAGAAAGGAGGTACAACTGTAGTTCCTAATGATAAAAATGAACTAATACCTAGAGAATTATTATTGGATATATAATGTGTATTGATTATAGGAAGTTGAACAAAGCAACCAGGAAGGATCACTACCCGTTGCCGTTCATCGACCAAATGCTTGAAAGGTTATCCAAAAACACCCACTTTTGTTATCTCGATGGTTATTCTGGCTTCTCTCAAATTCATGTTAACACTGTCGATCAAGAGAAGACCACTTTTACTTGTCCTTTTGGTACTTATGCTTACAGACGTATGCCTTTTGGTTTATGTAATGCCCCTGCTACTTTTCAAAGGTGTATGTCTGCTATCTTTCATGGTTTCTGCGGGGATATTATGGAAGTCTTCATGGACGATTTCTCCGTCTATGGAACTTCATTTGACCATTGTCTTCACAACCTTAATAAAGTTTTGCAGAGATGCGAGGAGACAAATTTGGTACTCAATTGGGAGAAGTGCCACTTTATGGTTAATGAAGGAATTGTTCTTGGTCACAAGATTTCCGAAAGGGGAATTGAAGTGGACAAAGCCAAGATCGAAGCTATTGAGAGAATGCCTTATCCAAAGGACATCAAAGGTATTCGCAGTTTTCTCGGTCATGCAGGTTTTTATAGAGGATTTATTAAAGACTTTTCTAAAACCTCGAGACCCCTCACTAATCTTCTCCAGAAGGATGTTCCTTTTGCGTTTGATGAAAATTGTAAGGAAGCTTTTGAAATCCTTAAGAAAGCTTTAATAACTGCTCCTATAGTACAACCACCTGACTGGAACTTACCTTTTGAAATTATGTGTGATGCAAGTGATTTTGCTGTTGGAGCTGTCTTAGGACAAAGGGTTGATAAGAAATTGAATGTTATACATTATGCTAGTAAGACCCTTGATAGTGCTCAAAGAAATTATGCTACTACTGAGAAGGAATTCTTAGCTGTAGTTTTTGCTTGTGATAAGTTTAGGCAGTACATTGTTGATTCCAAAGTTATTATTCATACTGATCATGCTGCCATTAAATATCTTATGACAAAAAAAGATGCCAAGCCAAGGCTTATCAGATGGGTACTCCTTCTCCAAGAATTTGATTTGCAGATTGTTGATAGGAAAGGAGAAGACAATCCGGTAGCGGACAATCTTTCAAGAATGGAAGATATACTGCATGACCCCATCCCAGTTAACGATAGTTTTCCAGACGAGCAACTTGCCGTTGTAAAAGTACAACCTCTCTCTGATCCTTGGTATGCAGATTATGCTAATTTTATTGTTGCAAAGTATTTGCCTCCAGGTCTAACGTTTCAGCAGAGGAAGAAGTTCTTTCATGATTTGAGGCACTACTTTTGGGATGACCCACATCTTTTCAAGGAAGGTCCCGACGGGATCGTGAGAAGATGCATTCCGGAACATGAGCAGAAGGACGTTCTCCGACGGTGCCATGACAGTCCCTATGGAGGACATCACGCCGGTGAGAGGACTGCACATAAGGTTCTTCAATCAGGTTTTTATTGGCCCACTCTCTTTAAAGATGCTAGAAATTATGTTTTAGCTTGTGATAAATGTCAGAGAGTTGGTAACATTAGTAGAAGGAATGAGATGCCTATGAATTACTCACTAGTGATTGAACCTTTCGATTGTTGGGGTTTCGATTTTATGGGTCCTTTTCCTTCTTCGCACAAGTACACTCACATTTTAGTAGCTGTTGATTATGTGACCAAGTGGGTTGAAGCAATCCCCACTGAAAGTGCTGATCACAAAACATCCCTGAAAATGCGTAAGGATGTAATATTTCCTAGGTTTGGTGTACCAAGGTACCTCATGACCGATGGAGGATCACACTTCACGCACGGAGCTTTTAGGAAAGCTTTGGCTAAATATGATGTTAATCATAGAATTGCTTCACCTTATCATCCTCAAACTAGTGGGCAAGTTGAGCTCACCAATAGAGAGATTAAGTTGATCTTGCAGAAAACAGTAAATAGAAATAGGAAGGATTGGTCAAATAAATTGGGAGATGCTTTGTGGGCATATAGAACTTCTCACAAAAACCCCATGGGTATGTCCCCATATAAGATGGTATATGGCAAGGCTTGCCATCTGCCATTAGAACTAGAGCACAAAGCTTTCTGGGCTGTTAGAGAGCTTAACGCTGACCCAAAACTAGCTGGTGAGAAGCGTCTCATGAACTTGACCTCTCTAGATGAATGGAGAAGTGAAGCTTACGAGAGCGCTAAAATGTTCAAAGAAAAGGTAAAAAGGTGGCATGATAGGAAGATTCTGAAACGTGAATTTAACGTTGGTGATAAGGTTTTGTTGTTTAGATCCCGTTTCAGGTTTTCTCCAGGTAAACTACTTTCCAGGTGGGAAGGACCATTTCATATAGAAGAAGTTTATCGGTCTGGTGCAATTAAGATTAATAATTTTGAAGGCACCAAACCTCAAGTTGTGAATGGGCAAAGACTTAAGCATTACATAGCAGGAGACCCTGTCGATGTTGATGTGAATATAATATACACAACAACCCACGAAGAACATGTTGCAGCCCTGTTTCAGACGCCAGCAGAAGCAGAATAAAGAAAGGTACGTAGTACGGTAAGAAAACACCGCAAAACATCATAAAAGTTCTGTATTACGCGTTTTTGAAAAAATAGTAAAATTCCGAGTCGAAGTGGAGCCGGAGACGACCACCAGGGAGTCCAGGCGCCCCCCTGGCGCGCCCCCCCTGGGCCACGCCGGTAGGCCGCCTGGACACCCTGGTGCCCGACTCCGACCCCGCTTTGGTCCGTTACCTTCCTTTCTGTGCATAAATTTTTCCTATATATTTGCCCGGGTTGTTCTGGCAACGTATCTTGCGATTTCGCGTGTTTTCTCTTCGATCTGTTTCTGCCAGGGAATCTTTCAGCTAAATTTAGGTGCCATGGCTTCTCCAAGTTCCCCCAAGGACACGTTCGTCGTCAACGTCATCAACCCTTACCTCGCTGAGGTGAAGAAGCACCCTCAGGTGGTTCAGATGAAGGAAGGCGTCCTTCATCAAGAAGATCTGAAGGGACCTATCAAGGAGGGGAGCGTCCAAGCCAGGCTGGAAGAAGTGGAGCAAGAAGTCTTCAAGTACAAGAAGATGACCGAGCGTGGTGTCGAAGCTAACTTTGACATCACCAGCGAGCTGAAGAACTACTTTCTGAAGGAGATGAAGGAGATGTGGGAAAGAATCGCCGCGGCTGAAGACAGAATCATAGAACTCCAGGGACAAATTAACGATCTACATAACCAGAACTGTGAGTATGAACTAAGGTTTCTACACATGGGTTTGGGTGCTGAATGCAGGATCCAGGAGACGAGCTTCTCATATGAGACTGGAGAACCCCTTCCATGGAAGAGTTTCGCCAAGAATTACTTTATCAACGCCAACAAGGATGATGAGTGAAATCTCCGTGGGTAATGGCATTCCCTTGGCTTGTTCCAAGCTTGGGGGAGTGCCTGGTATCTTTATCTTTTACCTTTTGTCTTTTAGAAGTCAAGTAGAGTCGTATCATGTCTAGGGAAGTTATTATATGAGATAGGTGTGTGCATTGAGGTCTATCGCCCCCTTGGTGAAGAATTGTATCCGTGTGTGTGGAGTCGTCTATGATGGAATATTAATGAGAAGTTTATCGGTCCCTTTTTGCTGCACTCGATATTCTCTTCACGCAATCGACCTTATATGATGATTCTTATGGGAAGTATTGACCTTATGTCAGGTATGGCTATGAAACATTATTTAATCTTGGCAAACATAGCTTTGGTCATAACAACAAGCATGATTCTCTTAGAGTATCAACATAGCCAAAACCTTTATGTTATTATACTTGAAGCGTTATGTTGACAAGGAAGACAACTTGATGTGTTATGCTTATTTCAATGTTCATGCTTTATATTGCTTTGCATCTTAGTCATCATCGATTGTCTGCTCTCTCAAAACCTTTGCTAGCCTAACTCTGTACTAAGCGGAATTCTGCTTGTGCATCCATACCCTTAAGCCAATACCTTCCATATGAGTCCACCATACCTACCTACTCGTGGTACTACACTACCACCTCCTAAAAGTATATAATTTATGTGTTATCCTTAAATGTTCAAAATCTTTTATTTTGTGCCTCTGCTTTAGCTCATGAGGAAGTAGTAGCTAATTCATGACCTTTTTGAGTTGGACAAGCTTCACCCCGGGATTGCATGTATAATGTGCAAACCCATAATACGAACAGGAACTGGCATTGAGTGCGCCCGGCTTAGAAATAATATAACAAACAAACCCTCCTTCATGCTTTGTTCATGAGAAATCAGAAAACTTTGGCAGTGATAAACAAAGGAGAATAAGAGGATGTTATCGTCCTCATACGGGAGCCGTTCCTCGAAACTTGTCCAGTTCAAGAAGCAATTGAGTTATCTATTAGCATTCGTTGACAAATCATGCACCTCTCAAAAATTTGTTTTCATTCTGTTTGATTTGAGGATAGCACATGAGTTTTCCCTACTACCCTAGAGCAGGGCCTATCTTTTAATTTTAAGTTGAGTCAGTTATTCCTACTTCCTTCTATTTCTCAAAGAGAGCAAACGTTTGATGTTGATAAGGATTCATGCATATAAAGCTGCATTAAGATTTGTCATATCATATCCTTGTTGACATTATCATTTGATAAGCAAGTTGTTTGTCATGCCCAGCTAAGACAAATATCATCCTTTGTGTTAACACTTTCACTTCTTGCTTATTAACTTGTTATTTCAAAAAGCTTCAATTTAATCCCATTAAAAGCAAAAGTTAAAATTATTTGTTGTTCCTTGACCAAAGGACATGTTTACCATGATATAATGAGTTTCTATTGGTCCTACTTTCGAATATAAGTGTTGACACTCTTTCATAAAAGCCTTATGAGTTGAAGATTGTTGCTGAGGATATTTGAGTTGGTGAAGAGACTATGATGCTTCTTGTCCGTATTCTATTTATCGACACTTCACTCTCTAAACTTGTGGACAAGTTTACCGAGTTCATTTTTGCTTGGGGACAAGCGAGGTCTAAGCTTGGGGGTGTTGATACGTCCAAAATGCATCACTATTTTGAATTATAATTTATCCTTATTCATTGATATATTCCACGTTATGATGATGTTCTTATGTTGTTTTGGTCTATTTTACACAGTTTGCAACTTGCCGATGCCGAAACAGCAGACGCACGATTCAGCAGGAAAAAGTGGATACTGAGTTGCTGAAGAAGAACACCTCCAAATTACCTGAAAATTGACGGGACGTGTTTTTCAGAAGAATAACGAAGACACGCAAAAGGGGAGTCAGAGGGGGGCCACAGGGTGCCCAGGCGGCCTGGGGGCGCGCCCCCCTGGCCGCGCCTGGAGCCCCTGGCCCACCTCTGGCCGCCCCCTTTTGCATATATGCTCTCCGTCTCCCGAAAACCCTAGGCACGGGACTTTTTACGGAGTTCCGCCGCCGCTTCGAGGCGGAAACCTACAGAGAAGAAAAGGGCATCTCCGGTGGGCAGATTCCACCGGGGAGATCACCTCCCGGAAGGGGAGATCGTCGCCATCGTCATCACCATCATCACGGGCATCATCGAGATCATCATCAACATCATCCCCAACACCAGCACCATCTCCATCTTGATCCAAATCTCATCTTTCCATCGCAACTTGTGTTGTAACTTGTACTACCTATCCTCTCTACTCCATCGGTGTTGATTACTACTTTGTGGTGAATGCTATTGAGTTTTGTTGGAGAAATATTATTATGTCCAGATTGTTTATCACATATTTATCCCCTCTGATCATGATCTCTTTTATGTCTTGTGAGTAGTTACTTTAGTTCTTGAGGACATGGGGAAAGTCTTGTTGTTAGTAGTCATATGCTGTTGAAGTAATATGTGTTGTTTGATACTTAAGTTGTGTTGTCATTCTACTAGTGGTGTTGTGTGAGTCGAACACGCAACACTTCGCCTTATTAAGGACCTAGGGGAATGCATTGTGTATAAAGAATGCTTATGGTGGGTTGCCGGAGTGACAGAAACCTGAACCCCAGTTCGCACGCTTTTGCATAAGGGAATAATGGATCCTCGATCGTATTGCTATGGTTAGGCTTTTGCCTTAAATTCTATCTTGTATTTGCGGATGCTTGCAAGGTGTTTAATCATAAGAGTGCATTCATCTTAGTCTAGAGAGTGCACTAGCATAGATCCACCCACCAACACTTATCAATACATAACATAGTATCGATACGGAATATGACGAAAGCACATGACTGCCTCTCCCGTGTGTCCTCAAGAACGCTTAGTCTTTATAAGTTCAGTTGCTAGGCCTTTCCTTTGCTAAGAAAGGATTGGGCCACTTGTTACTCTCAGTATCTTTTACATTACTCGCCATTACATTCTTGTTGCTTATATTGAGAAAACCCCTAAAAGTTATCTTTCAGTGCTTGCAGTAATTTCTTGCTCAGAATCGCTTATCAATACCTTCTGCTCCTCGTTGGGTTCGACACTCTTACTTATCGAAAACGCTGCAATAGATCCCTTACGGTTGAGGGTCATCAGGCAGTCTCTGGGCCAGCAGCCGAAACCGCGAGGCCGCCTTCCCCGGGGTCGGCTGGTATGAAGATTGACTCCGACTCTTGTGAAGGCTTGATAGATGGTTTGCGCAGGCATTGGAGAGACACACCGGCTGGTATTGCTTGGCGGGTGGAACCGATTCGCGCCAAGGTGTGTGCTTGCATATTATCAGCACGTGGCACATGGAGGAACTTGTAGCCATCAAAGTGTCCACTGATCTGCTTGACAAGGAAGCGATAGATTGCCATGTTTGCGTCCTTGGCGTCCCAGTCCCCAGACGACTGCTGGACAACCAAGTCTGAGTCACCGTAGCACAGTACACGGCGGATGCCAATCTCCTTGGCCATCCGGAGCCCATGGATAAGTGCCTCATATTCAGCCACGTTGTTGGAGGCGGCAAAGTGGATCTGCAGGGTGTACTTAAGCTTATCGCCTTTGGGGGGGGGGTGAGGACGATGCCGGCTCCCAGGCCGGTGCGCATCTTTGACCCGTCAAAGTGCATCCGCCAATGGGTTGAGTCTGGGACGGGCGGCAGGTACTGGGTTTCAGCCCAATCGACGAGGAAGTCGGCCAACGCTTGCGATTTGATGGTGGTGCGCGGCTGGTAGAAGATGGTGAAGGGGGCAAGCTCAATGGCCCACTTGGCCACTCTTCCTGAGGCATCTCTGTTCCCCATGATCTCAGCAAGCGGGGCTGTGCAGACGACCGTGACAGAATGCTCTTGGAAGTACCGCTTGAGTTTTTTGGCGGTGAAGTACACGCCGTAGCACATCTTCTGGTAATGTGGGTAGTTCTGCTTGGATGCTGATAGCACTTCGCTCAAGTAGTAGACGGGCCTCTGGACGGGCAAGGCTCTGCCGTCTTCTGGGCGCTCAACCATAATGACAGTGCTGACACCCCGGCTGGTGGCGGCTATGTAAAGGAACATGGGTTCCTTGTCTGCTGGCGCCGCCAGGACAGGCGGGGTGGACAACAGTCGCTTGTGCTGCTGGGAAGCTTCGTCCGCCTGGTCATTCCACTCGAAGCAAGTGGTCTTCTTCATCAGTTGGTAT
This sequence comes from Secale cereale, assembly GCA_902687465.1. NCBI lineage: Eukaryota > Viridiplantae > Streptophyta > Magnoliopsida > Poales > Poaceae > Secale > Secale cereale. Next base: position 834,219,157 of record LR738711.1, on the reverse strand, counting down.
AGGGGGAGTGCTTTTTCTCCCAGCCGGCTGATGAAACGGCTAAGAGATGCCAGGCATCCCGTGAATCTCTGAACGTCCCGCACACGGGTCGATCGTTCCATCCTCTCAATGGCTTTGATCTTCGCGGGGTTGCACTCAATGCCGTGTTTGGATACCAGGAAGCCAAGGAGCTAGCCTGCTGGTACCCCGAAGACGCATTTCTTCGGGTTTAGCTTAATCCGAAAGCAGCGCAGGTTCTCAAATGTTTCTTGGAGATCCTCCAAAAGGGTTCCTCTCTTCTCCGTCTTCACCACAATGTCGTCCACGTAAACGTGGGCGTTCCTGCCAAGCTGTTTGAGGAGACACTTCTGCATGCAACGCTGAAAGGTGGCGCCGGCATTTCTCAAGCCGAACGTCATGGTCAGGTAGCAGAAGACCCCAAACGGCATGAGGAAGGCAGTCTTCAGACGGTCAGCTGGATCAAGCTTGATTTGGTGGTACCCTGAATAAGCATCAAGGAAAGACAGCAGCTCGCATCCGGCTGTGGAGTCAATCACTTGATCTATTCGTGGCAGAGCAAACGGGTCTTTAGGGCAAGCTTTGTTCAGGCTGGTGTAATCAATGCACATGCGCCATTTATTGTTCTTCTTCAGCACGAGGACTGGATTCGCCAGCCACTCGGGATAAAAGACTTCCATGATGAAGCCGGCTGCTAGCAGGCGGGCGACCTCCTCCCCAACGACTCTTCTCTTCTCTTCTGACAGGCGGCGCAGCGGCTGCCTGACAGGCTTTGCATCTTCTCTCACATGTAGCTTGTGCTCGGCGAATTCCGTCGGGACACCAGGCATGTCCTTGGGGGACCATGCAAAGATGTCCCGATTCTCACGTAGGAAATCAACGAGCTCGCTTTCCTATTTGCTGTCTAGGCTTGACCCTATGACAGCAAATTTCTCCGGGCGAGACGGGTCCAAGACAATCTTCTTTGTGTCCTTGGAGGGCTGGAACGAGCCTTGCGGCTCCGCCTCCTTGGGTTCGGCTGGTATGGCCGGCTGCACGCCAGCCATTGCCACCAGCCGCTCCAGACGGCGTTTTTCCTCAGCCACAACAAGGGTTTCTGCCAGGCGACTGCTGGCCGTTGCGCATGCAATGGACTTCTCGTAATCCCCGGTTATGGTGATTATTCCCTTGGGACCAGGCATCTTCATCTTGAGGTAGGCATAATGGGGGACTGCCATGAATTTTGCAAGAGCGGGCCGACCCAAGATCACGTGATAGGGACTTTCCAGATTTACCACTTCAAACCAGACCGGCTCCCTCCGGAAGTGCGTCTTGTCACCAAACAGGACATCAACCCTGGCCTTGCCGATTGGTGAACAAGAGAGGCCTGACACAATGCCATGGAACACGGTCCTGGTAGGCTGAAGCTGCTTCTCTTTGATGCCCAACTTCTCCATGGTGTCTCGGTACATGATGTTGATGCTGCTGCCGCCGTCTACCAGGGCTCGGGAGAAACGGCAGGCCCACCTGTCAGTGGAGAGAGTGGCGTCCAGGACCAAGGCATAGGCCCCTGGAGAGGGCATGACAGCCGGGTGATCCTCTCGGCTCCAACTGACAGGTCTTTCAGACCAGTGCATGAATTCTGGGCTTTTGACGGCAACAGTGTTGACTTCTCTGCGCTGCTGGCACCGGCTGTGCCTATCATCCGTCTGGCTGGTGAAGACAACATAGGCTCCATTTTCTTCTGGGAATTCGTCCTGGATCTGGCCGCCAGGACGAGCAGCCGGCGGATTAGGAGGCGGAGCCGGCGGTCCAGCAGGCGGTGGAGGCAGAGCTTCTCCCCTCGCAATCCTTGTGAGCCAGTGACACTTTCGTGTGGTGTGGTTGGAGGGCTTCGCACCGCTGTGGAACTTGCAGGGGGCGTCCAAGGCTTGGTTAAAGGAGAAAGCCGCCTGCCACACCGGTTTGCCGCCCTTCTGGCGCTTGGGCCCTGCTTGAGCTTCTGGCTGCTATCCGTCGACTGCCGCCACCAGCCGGCTGTTGGCAGCCGGTGCGTGGGCCTTGCGCTTCTGGTCGCTGGTCTGCTGGCGCCGGCTAGATTCTCTTGCCGACGTCTTGGAAGTTGGAGGGGTCATCTTGCCAGAAGCATCCACTTGCAGCTTGGTCTTCATGGAGGAGTCAGCGGTGGCGTACTTGTCTGCTATGCTCAGCAGTTCGTCCAGCGTGGCCGGCTTGTCGCACAGGAGCCGGTGCTTGAGCAAGGTGCCTTCTCTGCACCCGACCGTGAAGTACTCGATGGCTTGTACCTCGTGCACTCCTTCATAGGAATTTCGCAGCTCTGCCCAACGCGTCAGATAGTCACGGGTCGACTCGTCCGGGCCTTGGACACACAGGGAGAGCTGACGCGGCTTGGGAGGGCGCTTGTAGGTGCTGGTGAAGTTGCGAGTGAAGGCGTCGGTGAAGTCTAGCCAGCCGTTGATGCTGTTGGGCTTGAGGCTGTTCAGCCACGTCCGAGCCGTGCCCTGGAGCATGAGGGGCACGTACTTCACCGCGACACGCCTGTTGCCAGTGGCTATGCTGACAGACGTGGAGTAGTCCACTAGCCAGTCCTCTGGTTTCACCGATCCGTTGTACTTGGGGGTGTCTCTGGGGAGTGAGAAGCCCTTGGGAAAAGGCTCGTTGCGGATGCGAGGGCCGAAGCAGGCCGGACCGAGGTCATCTTCTTCTTCAACCGCGTGGGAGCGAGCCAGACGGTCTAGGCGGTGGCAGGCGTCGTTCTCCCCGACCCCCTCGCGGCGGCCTAGGCGGCCTGCCAGAGAGGGGTGGTCAACAAGCGGAGGAGACATGCGCCTCTTCCGCCTGGGAGGAGGCGGCTACTCCCCTCGTCGTTCTACGGCCCTTGGCGGCCGTCTTCGTCGCGCACGATGGTGAAGCGCGTCTACTGGCTGCGGCTGGCAGCGGGCTCTGAGTCTCGCCGGTTGGTGGCACCGACTGTTGGAGAGCGGGATGTGGCTCCCTGCTCCCGCCAAAAGGGGCGGTTGTCGGCGTGGGCGGCCGCCTCTGATGCCCGGCGATGGGCCTCCTGCTGCGTAGCAGCCGCGTCGAGGAGCTGGCGGGCACGCTGGGTCACGCAACGTAGTTCGTCTCCCTCCAAGTGGCCCATCTCATCGACTGCCGCCTGGGCAGCCCTTAGGTTTTCCGACGGAGTGAGGTACACAGGCCGCGGGGCCCCCAGCATGTCTGCTAGCAGCCCGCCGTGATCGCGGACAGCGCCGGCTCGGCTAGGCTCGCCAGCAGCCGGCGTGCCACAAATGGCGCGGTCCATTTCGCGGCGGTGAGCTTCAGTGAGGCGTCGGGAGGCAGCCAATTTGTTGGCGCTGTCGAGGAGCGAAACGCGGAGCGCCTCTAACTCTGCGCCGTCTGCCCCCACCGCGACAGGGGCGGCGAGGTGCTGCAAAGCGGCCTCGAGCGGGTCTGGACCCGTTCGGCACGATGGTTCGCCGTGGTCGGTGACGAGCACCTGCGTGACGATGCCGATGGTGCCGCAGATCGGAAGGACGGGAAGAGGGTCATTGATGATCTCCACGTGCTCGGGGAAGGAGTCGTCTGGCCCTGCGTCGGGGTCGACGATCATGTCTACTGGTGGGTCAGAAGAGCCCACTGACTCCATGTCAGAGGCGTGCTCATCGACGAGGTGGAGCTTGTTGAGGAGCTCGACGAGGAAGCTCTCCGGCGCCATTGGCTCGGCCGCCGGAGAGGGTTCGCCGTGGATGCGGGTGGCGCCGAGCAGATCGGCAAGCCCGCCCACGGTGCATGCAGCCTCCGCGCTGCGAAGCATCCCGGTCTCTACGCCAGCGGGCGTGCGAGGCTGGCTACTCTCGCCAGGAAGGAACAAGGTTCCCGTCCAGAACATATCTCCGGATGACGGTGCACCTAGCCCCACGGTGGGCGCCAAATGTCGGGGTTTTGGGATGACATATTCCAACGGATGGGTTATCATGCATGGGGTCAAAAGAACGTCGCCGGGATCGGGAAGCGGGATAAGGCGATACTTAGGACGCCTACGAATCTTACCCAGGTTCGGGGCTCTCCGAGGAGATAACACCCCTAGTCCTGCTCTGCGGGGGCTCCGCGTCATGACTGATATCACTAGAGTAGCTACAAGATTGCTCCTTGAGCTGTGAAGTCCGAAGGAAGAGGATGAACAAGGCTAGCTCACCTCCTCTCTCTCTCTCTAGGTTTTTTTTCTTGTGATCTTCTAATAGCCAACTATCCAACCAGCCCCCCCCCCCCTCATGGAGGACCCTGGGGGTTTATATAGGCCTACCCCCCAGGGGTACAATGGTGAATTCGACGGCATGGCCCCCAACCGTCAGCGTCTTCTGGCGTCGGCCCCGCCGCCTGTCTGCTGGGGCCCGCCGCCTGCGGGCCCATCGTGATTGTCTTTCACTGTGGGGATGCTTTTGCTGACGACAGCCTCGTCAGGAAGGAGATGGCTACAGTGACACCGCCCCTCGCCGTACGCTGCCGCCTCGCCCCGTCCCGTCGTCTTGATGAGGCTCGGACTTCTAGGATGGGATTTGCCGTCTACTACCAGACGCCCATCTCCCCTGACCGCCTGCCAGGGGCTGCTTGTTCGTGAGCCTACCCGCTGACTGATGGGGCCAGCCGCCTGTTGGCCCCGCCATTTACGGGTGGTGGGATCGTGGCCTCCTCTGACCGTTGCTTGGTCACGAGCTTCGTGGCTACAGTGATTCGCCGCCTAGGTGATATTTATAAGGTACACGGCCACTGTAGCCACACCCTTACAGATCTTCTAAGGACATGTTCTCCTGTAGCCATGCCCCCGCCACGCTGGGACCCCCCTCAGCATGTTCCCTGAGGGAGGAGTGCGGGGCAGTCTGCTGGCTGATGGTGTTGGTGTTGCCGCCTGCTGGGTCCCTGCCGTCTGCTGGCAGCCAGCTCCTAGGTTAGACTATCCTAGGAGGCGGCTAGAGAAGCAGACGGCCGCAGTTGACCAAGCGGCTGTCAATTGTCTTAAAACTCCAAGGGTAGTCGCCGAGGGTACCCATGGTCAATATCTCCGACACAAGGACTCCTCTCCACCGGCGTATTCGACTAGGATTCTTGTTATCTTAGGCCTCCGGTACATTATATAAGCTGAGGACAGGCTACTCGATAGATCATCATGACATTATTCACCATACACTTAGCCTCAGGTTTAGACCACAACATACGATCTCGAGGTAGATCAACTCTTGTAACCCTATATTCATTTAAGTCAATCAAGCAGCATGTAGGGTATTATCTCTTCGAGAGAGCCCGAAGCTGGGTAAAATCCCGTGTTCATGTTACCATCGATCCTAAGACACACAGCTTGGGACCCCCTACCCGAGATCTGCCGGTTTTGACACCGACAATGGCGTTTTCATTGAGAGTTCCGCTGTGTGATCGATAAAGGATCAATGGCTCGACTGCAGATCAACTACGACGTCGGCATCTTCGTCGCGAGCTCGACTGGTCTCCTTGACTTGACCGAGGACTGTGCCCTGCCTCCGATCGTCAATTTCGGACGAGGGCCTTCATCAACATCAACTCTGATCTCTATCATGATCATGGAATAATCATCCATTGAGCTCGGGGGCTCAATGTCAACATTGCCCTCGGGCGACCGTGCTGTTTTTTTTCGGACATCAAACTTGTATCTGCCGCCACCACCTCCTCGAGTATCGCTTTGACGATTTCTTCACTGGAATTGTGCGGAATTGAGTCTACAATAACCCTGTGAAATTTCGTCGTGTTCTGATGGAGCAATGTCCGTTAATCTCCGATATACCGGAGCCCTGTCAAATCTGGACGAGAATCCGGATGAGTTTGGGGCGTGGTGTACAGCATCTATCTCGGACGTCCTTTGGAAGATCCAACCGTTGATCGGCTGCGGAATTCCCATATCTACCACCCCTCAAAATTTTAGCTTGTTCCGATCGTCCAAACTTCGGGAACCTTTCGATTAGCGCATCACTTTTCAGATTTGTTTTCTGCACGAGAACGAATCCGATACGAGTTCATCTCTTTTATGAGCGGGATTTCGGACATCTTTTTTGAAGGAAGTTTTACATGGAGTATTGTGTATTGTTTCCAAACATATCCCACTAATTTTAAAGTCTTTTCCAATATGATCTTCACCCTCGCGCCGGTGTCAAACCAGCCCGTCAACGTTGCTCCATGGCGGCTGACCTGCGCTAGACACATCGTCGCTTTGTTGAGCCAAGCTCAACTTCTTCGGATTATCATCTCGGCAAACAAGAGTTCGGCATCGCAAAGGATAAATCGTCACCAACAGCGCTGCCCCACGGATTACACGGAGCGGGAATACCGGCATCGCCGCACGGTCACTTCATCAAGCCAGCATTGACCACGTCACGAGTTACGACCTGCATCAGTATGGCCGCACTGTTGCTTCTTCAAGCCGATGTCCATCACGCCGACCTACTTCGACTCATCGGCTGACATCGAAGCTTCGACACCTCGGCTGGACCGAGGGCTTCGCCATCTCTTCATCAACCTACCCCGGAGACTTCGGCGTCACCAGCCGACCGGCTTTGTCCCGTTAGCTGGGTCGGGGGATTTGCCTCGCGAGCCAACCTTTGCTAGCATTGCCATGCTGTCGCTTCATCGCCCATCAGGCAATGGGTGTGCGGATTGTGTCCCAATTTTGGGAGTCACCTTTCTTCGAATTGCTACAACAAATAAACCAGTTGCTATTAATCCTAGTAATTTTTGCTTGTTCGGATTTATTTTTCTCGAGGAATTATTACTCTGGTTTGTTCCATCATCTGTACATAGGTCTATCAAATGGTGGCCGTATTCACGACGGCCGCGTGGTGGTTCGGTCAGTTTCCGTACACAGTTCGGCGAACGCCGCATCCGGAACTCGGACCGACCTATGAATTCAGGCTTTGCCATGCCTTTACCGGATCACGCCGACGCCCTGCGTCGACATTGACTTCAGCGTCAGGCCACATATCTTTAAATAAATTACTTTGCGTAAATTAATTACGCGAGTATTTTTATATATTTATATCATTATTGTTGGCCTGCACTATTTTACATGTGTAGGTAATCGACTTCGACTGCGTCACGCGGTCGCTTCGGCAAGCCGACGTCATCGTCCCAATCGGCGTAAATCGGCTCGCGTGATCACCTTGTTGATCGAATTGCCATACCGACATGTTCGGTTGCCTCGGGACTTGGCATCGCTGAGGGATCTCTACCTCATCGAGTGTTCGGCACACATGCCATATTTATTTTATTACTCACTTCGCATAAATTATTAATTATGTAACATTTTTTTATTACTATTATCTCCGGTTTGAACTATTTTCTGTGCACAGGTAAATGATCCGGGTCGGACAGTATTGTCACCTCGGCGTACTGACATACCACGTCACCTCGGCTGGACTGTGGGCTTCGTCATCACTTCATTAACCCACGCCGGGGACTTCGGCGTCACTCTACCGGCCTGCATTGGCCGTGCTATGTCACCACTTCACAGTGCTGAGCTCTTCGCTCCGCCACCTCTGGACCGGCTTGGGGGATGGAACCTTGTCCCGCACCAAGCTCGGACCGCGTCATCAATGCCGAACACATTAACCAGCTAAGTCGCTTTCATGCTCAAAGTCTTAAATTTTTAACTTGTGTTCGGTTCGACCAAGCATTATACTTTTTTGGCAAAAAGTTGTTTGTGAAAAACGTCCTCGTCAAAACTTTGTTTGTGACACATATTTTCAAATACCCCGTTTACTTGGGGGCTTCCTATATGAAGCCTTTCCTCTTGCGTATGATTATACTTGTATGGCTTCCTTCCTTGTTCGTGTATTACGCCACAATATGCACCATGTTGACTTAAGTGTTCCGCAAGATGGGTTGCCTTGCTCTTGTGTTTACCCCTACGTTCCCGATTGTTCGGCTAGGGAGTAAAGGGAGCACCTCTGCGATTGTCACGATCGGGTCATCCGAGCTCGGACCTCAGACTGGGTGAAGCCGAAAGCTAGCGCCCTTATTGTTTTCAATCATGGTCGGCACACAACAGAACTCATGAGTACAAAAAATCTATTGCACAAGTCTCATAGTAACAATGAGCAACCAAAGAAAGGTATCGGTGGGGGTACTATTTTCTTCGAAGATTCTTCTTACACTTCGTCGATAATATATCATAAGTTCCCTGAGCGCGCTTTGTCTGTTACAGCCTTATGGTTCGATTGCCTGGTTATCGGAAGTACCATCGACATTCTCGACAGGTGGAGTACATAACACTTTTCGGCCCTTGACCGAAGAGGGAGAAGCCGACGGTCAGTTAAGACGCGTTTAAAGTTCGGGTGAACACAGATATGATATAAGTACTTCGGTACATATAATCATTATACATTTTTTTACCCAAGTCACGTGGGGGCTCTTAAATTTATATGAGTTGTTTTATAATAAGTGTTCTTCTTCTTAGTCGTTGCAAAGTTTTTTTATCACTCCTTTTTTCACATGAGTGTGTGGTCACTAGCCGGGGAGCCTAATTTCTCCCTCAAAGACGCTAGAGTTTAGTTTGCTAAACTGGCCTAGCGAGAAGTACTCCACCTTCGGGATAGGAGGTTGAAGCCATAGGCTGACCCGCTTGAAGTCTTGAGATAGGATGTGTCATGTTAAAGCACGACAGAAGCACTTTTTTTCTAAGACCAATTTTCGGATTGGCACCGAACACTTGATCTAGTTCGGACGTGAAGTTTTTACTGAAGTTTTTTGGTTTTCCAAGCCTATGGCACTTTTAAACTATTTGTGTGTTTCCAGCATTAGTCTCGTAGTGCAACACCGGACACCTTTTGAAATTCGGCAAAAACATTCTCGGACATTGCTATATATGCATCGGTTTCGAATTGTGTCTTCGGTCAATAGCGGGGTTGCCCGACTCCTGCGCTTGCCTCCTATGTTCCGCTTTGTTCGGCTAGGTGTGCAAAGGGAGAACCATTGCGATTGTGCTTCCAGCTCGCATGGTTAAGCACCTCAATGGAGAAAGTCGAAAACTGACTGTCACAATAAGCGTAAACTGGTCAGCGATCCGATGGCTGTGTTAAATGACGGGCCATTCATAACATTGGCCGAAGTGTTTACGGCTTGACCTCGGTTGTCGTCGAACACTAACCAGGGGCTATTAGCTAGCCTCCCAACTTTAAGCTCCTATGACTAAGTGAAAGTTATAAAGCCCACATATCTGATTGCCTCGTTTCCGCTGACACAACCACCTTCGGGCACCGAGACGTCGGCTAAGGGTTGTTTTGTTATTGCAAAAACACCCTGCATAGCATCTACAAGGGGGCGGAAGCTGGCGATGGGCCACTTTCAACTGATAAACGGTCGCAACAGAGTCAAAATAAACATATCATCGACGTTTGTATTTAAAATACGAGGGCCGCCTTCCGCAATCATCGTTATAAAGCCATAAATATGCATCAATTTGACTTAAGATTTTGGCCAAGCTGGGTTGCCTGGCTCCTGTGCTTACCCCTACGTTCCTGATTGTTCGGCTAGGCGGTAAAGGGAGCACCTATGTAATTATTACTACCGGGTCATCTGATTTAGTACCTCAGACTGGGTGAAGCCAAAAGCTAGTAATCTTAAAGGATCACATTGGTCGGCAATGACGGAAGTGAAAATTTTGGTTCATTAATACCATAGAGTTCGGGAGCTTTCCCCGAACTAAATCCTCAATATTCCCCCCCACATTGATCGGAGGTGAGGTTTCATGATCATGATAAGCATGACGACCCAAAGAAAGGAACCGATAGCGGGACTATTTTCTCTGGAAGATGTTTCTTACGTTAAAAAGTAATATAACATATCTCTCTGTGTACCTTTGTTTATAAAACCGTATGGCCGGATTGCCTTGTTTGCCGTACATCTTTGCCCTCATAAAGGCTTTATAAAGTAGGACAAACACTCCTCGGCTGCTGGCCGAGGAGGTTGAAGCCGATGGTCGGTCAACAAGGTTTTGTACAATGCGGATCCGAGCATTAATGATGTAGAGTACTTAGATACATAGAATCATTACACATACTTTGTGATTTTACTCTGGATATCGATCCTTAATTCGGCCACCCGTGCCCACATTAAGGCTCGGGCGCTACTAGGCTTCGTGCTTATCATTTACAATTATTAAAGGGGTACATCGATCCCCTGATCTGGTGTTGCCACCCGACCAATCTCTCGGGGGCTACTGCATTGCTTATTCAATGTAGAGAATTCAAAGTGCTCAGTGTTTGGCATGATCGAACTATGGGCAAGCGCGTCTTTGGGCAACAGGAAGTACCATCTGGGACTTATCCAACATCAAGCTAATATATCACGGCGACTTCTCACAACCCTCTCTCAGGGGCCCGTCCATCGATCATTATTCCTAATGTATTGCACTGCGTTTCTATTGTTACGTATGCTGCCGAGCTAGGAGTTTATCCTCAGGCTGATTTTGCAAATCAACCTGAGTCTCAGGGGCTACTAGGATCAGCAGTTTTATGTTTTCCTTCAGGTGCATCTCGGGTTTTAGACTGACACACACCTTGAGGGCAACTGGATATACATATACTAGTTATATATCTCGGTAGAGAATAAATTGCACCACCTCGGAAGCAGTCCGACATAAAGCTCGGGCACAAGTGGTTGGCTCCATAGAGGGCATTTCCGGCATTTTGCTCGGCTAAACTCCTTCAACTTTTTTGAACCAAGGTGATCTATGACACCTCGGATACAGTCCGGCGTTGGAGCTTGGGCATAGTCCGGCCTTGGAGCTCGGATACAGTCCGGCATTGGGGCTTGAACGTAGTCCGACGTTGGAGCTCGGATACAGTTCGACGTTGGTGCTCGACTGCAAATGATACCTCGAATGCAGTCCGGCGTTGGAGCTCGGATGCAAGAGGACACCGCCGCACTGGAACAACTTCAAACCCGAGGTGTGGCGTGAAAAATAACAAGGCATTGATAAAGGCCGAGAAATTAAAGGAGCTCCTTGGATACCCGACATGTAAACTCTTCGGATTCACTTTGGCGATCCTCAAGATCGAAAATGAAAAGATTTGTTGAACCAGTTTTCAAGACCGACGACTGAAGATGAAGAACAATTTGGAAGAATCGAGGAGCGTCCCCAACTTGAAGACCGGTTCAGGGGGCTACTGACGGTGTCCTGGACTAGGGGGTACTCACCACGTCATCTCCCGATCAGTTGGATTGGGCCAAGGACCCCCATGGCCGTTTACCCATGGGCCAGTTCGGACAGCCGAAGTATAAACGAGGAAGAATCCACAAGACTTGTGTGATCAAGACAAGGACTCCTCTCCACCGGCGTATTCGACTAGGACTCTTGTTATCCTAGGCCTCCGGTACATTATATAAGCCGAGGCCAGGCTAGTCGATAGATCATCATGACATTATTCATCATACCCTCAGGTTTAGACCACAACATATGATCTCGAGGTAGATCAACTCTTGTAACCCATATACTCATTAAAGTCAATCAAGCAGCATGTAGGGTATTATCTCTTCGAGAGGGCCCGAAGCTGGGTAAAATCCCGTGTTCATGTTACCATCGATCCTAAGGCACACAGCTTGGGACCCCCTACCCGAGATCTGCCGGTTTTGACATCGACAGCGATACTACCACAAATGGGAGCAGTACTACCGCTTGGAGGGGATGTAATTTTTTACTTATGTGGCTTACTTCCTCTCCGGACGAAAAACTCATCATAAGTCCAGCGGTGGTAGGCACGGATGTAATTTTTTAGTACCGCTCGCAAGAAGTAGTACCGCTACCCTTAGCAGTAGTACCGCTACCTCTAGTGGTAGTATCGTGAGGATGAGCGGTAGTACCGCTCGATGCGGGTTGTGAGCATAACAGTTGGATTTTTCCCCACCTATAAAAGGGGGTCTTCTTCTCCAATGAACTGAGTCTTTTGAGCTCGTGTTCTTCTCCCATTGTTGACCTTCTTCGAGCTTGCTATCTCTCAATCCCTCCATGGATTCTTGCTAGTTTTGGGGGAAAAGAGAGAGGAGATCTAGATCCACCTTTCCATCAATCACTTTCTCCTCTATGTGAGGGGAACCCCTTGGATCTAGATCTTGGAGTTCTTCGTGTTCTCTTCTCCGTTCTTCCTCTCATTTCCATCCCTAGCATTAGTTGCTTTGGTGGGATTTGGGAGAGAAGGACTTGGGCACTCCGTGTGCCCTTGCCTTTGCATTTAGTGCATCCGTTTGAGTTCTCCACGATGATACGTGGAAGTTACAAGTTGATAAGCTTATTACTCTTAGGTGCTTGATACCCTTGAGCTTGTTCCTCTTGGGTGCTTGGGCGCCCTAAACGGTTGAGGTCACCTTGGAGCCATATTTCATTGTGGTGAAGCTTCGTGGTGTCGTTGGGGAGATAGCCCCAACCTTTATGGTGTTCGGAGCCCAATCATTGTGGTGTAAAGCTCCGGGCAAGCGTCGGGGTCTCCAATTTGGCCGCGGAGATCACCCCGAGCAATTTGACGGGTACCGATGACCGCCCCCCGAGGGTTGCCAAAGTGTACGAGTTCGGTGGCCGTCCCCAAGGATTGCCGTTTGTACGGGTTCGATGACTGCCCTCAAGGGTCCCTTAGTGGAATCACGACATCTTGCATTACGCGAGGGCGTGAGGAGATTACGGTGGCCCTAGTGGCTTCTTGGGGAGCATTATGCCTCCACACTGCTCCAAACGGAGATTAGCATCCGCAAGGGTGTGAACTTCGGGATACATCGTCGTCTCCACGTGCCTCAGTTATCTCTTACCCGAGCCCTTTACTTATGCACTATACTTTGTGACAGCCATATTGTTTCTTGTCATATATCTTGCTATCACCTAGTTGTTTATCTTGCTTAGCATAAGTTGTTGGTGCACATAGGTGAGCCTAGTTGTTGTAGGTTTTGTGCTTGAAAAATTAACCGCTAGGTTTATTCCGCATTTGTTCAAGCCTAAACCGTAATTATTTTAAAGTGCCTATTCACCCCCCTCTAGGTGACATACACGATCTTTCACTTCCCGAACCACCTCCTAGACCAACTCCGAAGAAGAAAGGTATCTTATTTCTCAGTCCCGAAGATATGCAAGAGGTAACGAAAAGTATGAAGGAAACAAGTATTAAAGCCGTGGATGTTAAAATATTAGCTCGCGAGCTTCGAGCTTTTTTTCCAGCCCTAATAATAGGTACATATTTAGATACATTATTACTGAGCACTTTTCCCACCCTCTCGGTCCATCAACAACGTCAGCCGTCTGATCATCGGTTCTGAGCATTTTCGGCCGCCAGATTCTTTGTGAATCGCACCTGATCTGGCTTCCTGCGCTATTAACACAATCGTGAACTGTGCTGGGCCGCTACTCTGGCCACTTTTTTGGGCATCTCAGGTTAATTTGGGCCTAATGGGCCTGTAGTAGCCAAAAAATGGCCGCACTTCTCCAACCTTCCCATGGCCGCACGACCTGTTCGACCGCCGCCAGAGCGACGGATCCCATGGAGGTCGCGCTGGGTGTGCCTGGAAATGGCATGGGCTCTTCTCTACTGCTTCGACCTAATTCGTTTCATGGTGCAGTCGGATGCTGTGTGCCCCCGAATAGCCATTTGAAGTTCAATCGTCAACAGTCATTTATTTTGAGAGAATAATCACCCATTAGTAGTAGTTCTTGCAGTCGATGGTCCGGCCATTGATTGCTGCATGTCAGTTACATATGGTGACTCATATTCTACATTCAATTGATGCACACCATATAACCCATACTTGTTGCTGCTCCTTTCACTCTCCCCACTATGCAAACCAATCTCCAACAACGATACGTGATGTTCAGGTCTCCAATTCGTTCCAATTGTCTCTCCTTCATGCATCTCCTCTTCCCTCAATTCTTCCTTCATTTTTTAATTTGTTTTGTTTATTGATAATGTTCTTTGTGCTCACAAAAATGCAGGCGTCTATTGGATTAGAAAGTTTAGGCATTAACCATTTGGATGCACTACTTTCTATGTTTCCAATCTATATAGTACCGCTTGATGCTCCACTGCACAATTATTTGACCACGGACCAATATTTACTGATGTGTTCTCTATCTAATTTATAGTTTCAAATGCTTGCATGTTCTATACAAGCTCAAATTCAAGGTACGCAAGTTTCTTTCTTTCCTCCTCAGCGACCTGATACGGGCTGCAAGGAGGCTCCAGTTACCAACACCATTGCTCCTCCCCGTCCTTTGCTGAATTATGCTTCATCGCATATCATTGACCATGCCAGAATTTGTTGCTGATGTTCCAAAATCGACCACATCACTTCTCAGTGCTTAGATAATCTTTGTACTGGTAGGAATCAGGTACTTGTAAACACAAATCAGTACTACTAATTTACACTACAAAAAAATACACTTCTATGATGATACGTGTTTGTCATAGTAGGTCATGTTTTTTGTCATGCATGTACATACATGACAAATTTATGACAGAATGAAGATAGTCATACCTGTGCTGTCGTAGATGTGTTCCATGCCATTCCTAAAATTATCATCACGGAAGTGTCCACTTCCCTGACAATAAATCGCGCATCACAGAAGTGCTTTCGTCAAGGGTGACCGACACGTGGCATCCACCGTAACGGAATGCCGTTAAGCTATCGGGTCCAGTTTTGGATCCGATAAACTATTAACAGCCCAGACCAATGGGTATTTTCCACGTGTAAAATCCTGATTGGCTGACGGAAACACGTGTCAGCTCCGCGTTGGCACAGGTGTCACTCATCCAATGGGCGAGATGCTCCTATGATATGTTGACACGTGGAGCGGCCCAAAAGTGGCCCATAAAGTTTAAATGGGCAAGCCCAACTAAAGACCCACAAGATTTTAGGGTCCATAATGGGCTAGCCCAGCAAAAGGCCCACGAGATTTTGCGTATCATAATGGCCGCCCAGCTAAAGGCCCACGAGATTTTGCGAGCCATAATGGGCCGGCCTAGCTAAAGGCCCGCGATATTTTGCGGACCATAATGGGCCGGCCCAGCTAAAGGCCCAACATTCTCAGTTAAGGCCCGTACGGCTAGTGTTAAATCGGCCCGTCAACGGCCTGTCCTAAACTTGTCATCATCGCGGCCCATGGTCACTTCTGGCCCGTTAACAGTCCGCTAAGTATATGGGCCGAATTACGACCCGGTGTATTTCCGGCCTGTTAAAAGTCCTGCTTCATTTGGGCCCATTTACAGGCCATTGAAACTTTTGGCCCATAAACGAACGTGAATGATTTGGGTCATATTCGTCCATGTCTGACATTCGGCCTGTTAGAGGCCCATTATAGATTTGGGCCACTTTCGGCCTGTTGTGATTTTCAGCCTGTTAACGTCGGACAAAATCCATGGGCCATATGTGGCCCAATGTCACATCGGGCCCATTAATGGCCCATATAAAAATGACGATAATCTAGCCCAACCGAACTTCCGGCCTGTTAAAGGCCCGTGTATTAGGTCGGCGCATTTACGGCCCGTCCGAATTTCGACCTGTGAAAGATCCGCATCGTAAATGGGCCCAATCTCACTTTCGGTCTTTTAAAGGCCCATGTTTTTTATGAGCTCGAGATATTTACACTTGTAAACGACCTATTGTTACTGAGGGCCCAAATTATGTTTAGGCCTGTTAAAGGCCCACTATGGGCACATGCCTACCAGAAAAATATGAAATCTTATGCTGATTTAGGCCCAGATATTTTTAGTGGGCTACATGCAAATTTCGGCCCATAATTGTTTTTAGCCCAATTGGAATGGGCCCGACGAATGTTGTCATGTTGGGCTCCTACGAAGCTTTCGGCCGAATACATTACTAGGATAAACCTACACTATACAAAAATAGCATCGTAATTATTGCAGCCTTTGGCAGCATCATAAATGATGTGTCACAACAAAAGGCCTGTTGGCATAAAGTTTAAAGTCCTTGCAGATAAAAGCACCATCAGATGTATAGAAGCACAGATCATTTGACTTGAGTGCTAATGTTTCAGGCTGTAGAATCTGATGGAGCAGCACGATCTTCACCTTTTTTCCGCCATTGCTCTTGAACAACGAAGCGAATGTCTGATAGTCTGGTTTCAAAACCATTCATATCTTGACGACATTTGTCAACCACTATTCTTGTTTCCAAAACGACGTCCATTAGGGATTGGACTTGTGTCTGGAGCACAGATATATCACTCTGTCTAGCGGCCAGATTTTGTTCAGTAGGCGATTTGGACGAGGTTACCTTGAAAACCAACCCAGAATTACGCAGGAAGGTGTCTTTTGCATTGTTAGTGGAGAGATACTGACGCACTGCAGCAAGAGGTGACATTGTGCCTGTGGTAGCCTCGTCACCTTCAAGTGGTTGTGGCTGTTCAATAATTTTTTCCATTACTTCCTGAAAGTTTGAACTTCTAGATTGGTGTACCAGATAAGTTACTAATGAGACAAAAACAAACAAAGTAGGTGATACGTCTCCAACGTATCTATAATTTTTGATTGTTCCATGCTATTATATTATCCTTCTAGGATGTTTTATGGGCTTTTATATACACTTTAATATGATTTTTGGGACTAACCTATTAACCTAGAGCCCAGTGCCAGTTTCTGTTTTTTCCATGTTTTTGAATTTTACAGAAAAGGAATACCAAACAGAGTCCAATTGACGTGCCAATTTTTGATGATTTTTTCTGGACCAAAAGAAGCCCCCGAAGTAAAAGAGTTGGGCCAGGAGAGCCACAGGCTGCCTCGTGGACAACCCGGAGACCCCCTTTACTTGGCCCCGACTCCAACACCTCCTATATATACCGAAACCTCCGGAAAGTAACCTAGACCGGGAGTGTCGCCGCCGCAAGCCTCTGTTGCCACGGAAAACCAATCTAGAACCTGTTCCGGCACCCTGCCGGAGGAGAAATCCCTCTCCGGTGGCCATCTTCATCATCCCGGCGCTCTCCATGACGAGGAGGGAGTAGTCCACCCTCGGGGCTGAGGGTATGTACCATTAGCTATGTGTTTGATCTCTCTCTCTCTCTCTCCTGTTCTTGAGATGGCACGATCTTGATGTATCGCGAGCTTTGCTATTATAGTTGGATCTTATGATGTTTCTCCCCCTCTAGTCTCTTGTAATGGATTGAGTTTTCCCTTCAGAGTCATCTTATCGGATTGAGTCTTTAAGGATTTGAGAACACTTGATGTATGTATTGCATGTGCTTATCTGTGGTGACAATGGGATATCACGTGATCCACTTGACATATGTTTTGGTGATAGTAAAAACTTTCATATAAAGTGCATTGAATATGATGAGAAGTTTGATACTTGATGATTGTTTTGAGATATGAGGATGGTGATATTAGAGTCATGCTAGTGGAGTAATTTTGAATTTGAGAAATACTTGTGTTAAAGTTTTTGATTCCCGTAGCATGCACGTATGGTGAACCGCTATGTGACGAAGTTAGAGCATGAGGTATTTGTTGAGTGTCATCCTTTGTGTGGAGGTCGGGATCACGCGATGGTTAACTCCTACCAACCCTTCCCCTAGGAGCATGCGTTGAATACTTTGTTTTGATGACTCTTTGATTTTTGCAATAAGTATATGAGTTCTTTATGACTAATGTTGAGTCCATGGATTATACGCACTCTCACCCTTCCACCATTGCTAGCCTCTCTTGTACCGCACAACTTTCGCCGGTACCATACACCCACCATATACCTTCCTCAAAACAGCCACCATACCTACCTATCATGGCATTTCCATAGCCAGTCCGAGATATATTGCCATGCAACTTTCCACCGTTCCATTATTATGACACGCTTCATATTGTCATATTGCCATGCATGATTAGGTAGTTGACATCGTATTTGTGGCAAGGCCTTCATTCACAATTCATCCATACATGTCACTCTTGATTCATTGCACATCCCGGTACACCGCCGGAGGCATTCACATAGAGTCATATCTTGTTCTAGCTTTGAGTTGTAATCTTTGAGCTGTAAGTAAATAAAAGTGTAATGATCTTCATTATTAGAGCATTGTCCCATGTGTGGAAACAAAAAAAAGATAAAGGCAAAAAAAGAGATGGCCCAAAAAAGTTAGAGAGGGGCTAAAAAAAGAGGAAAGCCCCTCCAAAAAAAGAGAGAAAAGAGAGAAGAGACAATGCTACTATCTTTTTCCACACTTGTGCTTCAAAGTGGCACCATGATCTTCATGATAGAGAGGCTCTTGTTTTATCACTTTCATATACTAGTGGGAATTTTCATTATAGAACTTGGCTTGCATATTCCAACGATGGGCTTCCTCAAAACACCCTAGGTCTTCATGAGCAAGCAAGTTGGATGCACACCCACTTAATTTCTTTTGATGAGCTTTCATACACTTATATCTCTAGTGCATCCGTTGCATGGCAATACCTACTCACTCACATTGATATCTATTGATGGGCATCTCCATAGTCCATTGATACGCCTAGTTGATGTGAGACTATCTTCCTCTTTTTTTCCTTCTCCACAACCACCACTCTATTCCACCTATAGTGCTACATCCATGGCTCACGCTCATGTATTGCGTGAAAGTTGAAAGGTTTGAAAAAAATTGAGTATGAAAACAATTGCTTGGCTGAAACCGGGGTTGTGCATGATATGAATATTTTGTGTGATGAAGAGGGAGCATAGCCAGACTATATGATTTTGTAGTGATAACTTTCTTTGGCCATGTTATTTTGAGAAGACATAATTGCTTTGTGAGTATGCTTGAAGTATTATTATTCTTATGTCAATATAAAATTTTTTCTTGAATCTTTCGGATCTGAACATTCATGCCACAATAAAGAAAATTGCATTGATAAATATGTTAGGTAGCATTCCACATCAAAAATTCTGTTTTTATCATTTACCTACTCGAGGACGAGCAAGAATTAAGCTTGGGGATGCTTGATACGTCTCCAACGTATCTATAATTTTTTATTGTTCCATGATATTATATTATCCTTCTAGGATGTTTTATGGGCCTTTATATACACTTTTATATGATTTTTGGGACTAACCTATTAACCTAGAGCCCAGTGCCAGTTTCTGTTTTTTCTTTGTTTTTGAATTTTACAAAAAAGGAATACCAAACGGAGTCCAATTGACGCGCCAATTTTTGATTTTTTTTACTGGACCAAAAGAAGCCCCCAAAGTAAAAGAGTTGGGCCAGGAGAGCCACGGGCTGCCTTGTGGACAGCCCGGAGACCCCCTTTACTTGGCCCCGACTCCAACACCTCCTATATATACTGAAACCTCCGGAAAGTAACCTATACCGGGAGTGCTGCCGCCGCAAGCCTCTGTTGCCACCAAAAACCAATCTAGACCCTGTTCCGGCACCCTGCCGGAGGGGGAATCCCTCTCACGTGGCCATCTTCATCATCCCGGCGCTCTCCATGACGAGGAGGGAGTAGTCCACCCTCGGGGCTGAGGGTATGTACCAGTAACTATGTGTTTGATCTCTCTCTCTCGTGTTCTTGAGATGGCACGATCTTGATGTATCGCGAGCTTTGCTATTATAGTTGGATCTTATGATGTTTCTCCCCCTCTACTCTCTTGTAATGGATCGAGTTTTCCCTTCAGAGTTATCTTATCGGAGTGAGTCTTTAAGGATTTGAGAACACTTGATGTATGTCTTGCATGTGCTTATCTGTGGTGACAATGGGATATCACGTGATCCACTTGACATATGTTTTGGTGATCAACTTGCGGGTTCCGTGACCTTGGGAATCTATGCATAGGGGTTGGCACACGTTTTCATCTTGACTCTCCGGTAGAAACTTTGGGTCACTCTTTGAAGTTCTTTGTGTTGGTTGAATAGATGAATCTGAGATTGTGTGATGCATATCATATAATCATGCCCACGGATACTTGAGGTGACAATGGAGTATCTAGGTGACATTAGGGTTTTGGTTGATTTGTGTCTTAAGGTGTTATTCTAGTACGAACTCTATAATAGATTGAACGGGAAGAATAGCTTCGTGTTATTTTACTACGGACTCTTGAATAGATCGGTCAGAAAGAATAACTTTGAGGTGGTTTCGTACCCTACCATAATCTCTTCGTTTGTTCTCCGCTATTAGTTACTTTCTGACTCTTTGTTGCATGCTGAGGGATAGTTATATGATCCAGTTATGTTATTATAGTTGAGGGAACTTGCACTAGTGAAAGTATGAACCCTATGCCTTATTTCCTATCATTGCAACATCGTTTATGCTCACTTTTATCTTTAGTTACCTTGCTATTTTTATATTTTCAGTTTACAAAAACCTATATCTACCATCCATATTGCACTTGTATCACCATCTCTTCGCCCAACTAGTGCACCTATACAATTTACCATTGTATTGGGTGTGTTGGGGACACAAGAGACTCTTTGTTATTTGGTTGCATGGTTGTTTGAGAGAGACCATCTTCATCCTACGCCTCCCACGGATTGATAAACTTTAGGTCATCCACTTGAGGGAAATTTGCTACTGTCCTACAAACCTCTGCACTTGGAGGCCCAACAACGTCTACAAGAAGAAGGTTGCATAGTAGACATCAGTAGGTTACACGTTTATACACAACTTATTTTGGTGAACTACTGTAATACATTAGCATGTATTGTAGTGCCAACTACATGATAAAATCACTTTTGGAACATATGTCCATGTAGCATGCCTACTGTATTGTCTATTTCCTCACATTTGTTGACATCTAAGGATAAAGAGACATGGTTTAAAGTAGAATGAACATAGTATGACATCATTCATATCATGGGCAAACAGATATAAAACAAACATGCTATTTTATCATTGTGTGCGCACGTGAAGATAACAACTAGAGTACAGATCAAGACCAAAAGAATATCCTTCATCTCTTTTAAACCATGTAAGGTGAAATGATACGTTAAGACAACTGTGTATAAAAGTGAACAGAGTAACTGACATTGGCTGTAAACCAAGTAGTTAAATGAACACATCACAGTACCAATCAGTTCAAAGGCAGGAGGAGTAACGACTTACAACATCGGCTTGAACTGGTGTGCTCATGCCCTTCATCTTGCTGGTGTGACAATCCTTGAAGATTTGCAATGCATTCGGTTCAGGTTCTTTTTGGTCCGCACTGACTTTCCTCTGTATTTGGAACAAGTCAATATAGATATGATAATATGGCACCAAAAAAAGGAAGTAGCAGCTATTTACAAGAGCCTCGCAGTGTGCAATATACCTACAAGATCCTGTTGTCTGTTTGAATTTCACTTTAGAACGGTTGGTCTTGTTCTTCAAAAAGTTAGCCTAGAAGAAAATACACTTGTAAGGCACATACATAAATACAAGTTCAATATGTGGTCTGATCAAATACATATAGCCTGCCTGATACTTTGGATCAGACCAGTGTTTAACGAAGGTTGTCAAGTCTTCATCTATAATATATTCCACTGGAGATGTTTGGGCAATTTCATTGTTAGCCTTGCCTTCAAAGTGAGATTTTCTAAGGTGGTACCGATACCGTCGCAGAGCAGACTGAAAAACATGAGTGCATGCTTGTTTAGTTGCATCATCTTTCGGATCCAACTTGAACCTCATCTGTTGAAAAAAGAATGTGAGTCTTATTAGGAGGAAGCTAGAAAGTATGGGACAGAGGAAGACAATATTACTAATTGCGATGAATAACATTACTTACGGATAAATGGTCAAGGAAGGTGTTAAACTGGGTATTGTCTTTCTCATTCCTGTACTGGATCCACATTGGGAGGATACGTGCATGACACCTAACGGCAACGGCTACCTCTGATACTAACTTGGATGAATCTGTAGCATCACGTGGCCTTTTTAAACCTGCCTCAAAATGGATCTCCATTCTTCCTCCTTTAGATTTTGTTAATCTGTCAAGCATTATCCCTGATGTCTGTTTCCGCTTGCGTCGTGGTGCTAGTTCAACAACGAATATGGAAAGTGTTAGTGTACATCAAACTGTGAGAGTACATATAAAGGAGCATGCAACTGCAACTTGACTCGGTCAGTTACCGTCTTGGTGTTGATGCTCATGAGGTTCATTTGATCTTGCCAAGTCCTGTTGTGTCAGCAGTGCTTCGGAAGTAGTGTTAGGTGTGAAGGCAGCTTGGGAACTGGCCAGTTCCGGAGCAAACAAATGAGTAACTTGTTGAGATGCTGGTATAGTTGAAGCAGATGCTGCAGCTGGTGGAGCAGGTGTAGGATCGAAAGTAGGTCTAGAGGGGGGGTGATTAGACTACTTGACAATATAAAAAATCTGCCTTTAGATCATGCAATGTTTTTGGCAGTTTCACAATTAAGATCAATTCAAGTAACACCCTACACATGCAATTCTAGAGTATATGCAGCGGAAAGTAAATTGCACATGTAAAAAGGAGGTGGAGAAGATCAAACGCAGTTTGGTGACACGGAGATTTTTGTCGTGGTTCCGATAGGTGGTGCTATCGTACATCCACGTTGATGGAGACTTCAACCCACGGAGGGTAACGGCTGCGCGAGTCCACGGAGGGCTCCACCCACGAAGGGTCCACGAAGAAGCAACCTTGTCTATTCCATCACGGCCTACGCCCACGGAGGACTAGCCTTACTCGGGGTAGATCTTCACGAAGTAGGCGATCTCCTTGCCCTTACAAACTTCTTGGTTCAACTCCACATCTCAAGACGGAGGCTCCCAAGCGACACCTAACCAATCTAGGAGGCACCACCCCCCAAAAGGTAATAGACGGTGTTGATGGTGATGAACTCCTTGCTCTTGTGCTTCAAGTGATAATCTCCCCAACACTCAACTCTCCTCACTGATATGGCTGTGGTGGAAGAAAGATTTGAGTGGAAAGCAACTTGGGAAGGCTAGAGATCAAGTTTCATATGGTAGGAATGGAATGGCTTGATCTCAACACAAGGGTAGGTGGTTCACTTCTCAGAAAGTGTATGGTAGAAGTGGTGGTACTTTCTGATGGCTCTCCTCACGAATGAGGAGGGGGTGGAGGGGTATATATAGCCTCCACACAAAATCCAACCGTTACACACACATTTGACCAATCTCGGTGAGACCGAAGTGAAAACTCGGTCAGACCGAAAGTTCAAATATAGTGAACGTTGGGATTTTCGGTGGGACCGAAAATACCATCTCGGTGTGTCCGAAGTGAGTCAAAGAGTAGGGTTTGCCATCTCGGTGTGACCGAAAACAACAACTCGGATATTCCGAAATGCTGTCATTTGGTTACAGAAGGTTGGCAGAACATTTTCGGTGAGACCGAGACTCAGAATCGGATGGACCGAAAAGTTAGGGTTTAGGGAAAGAACTGAAGTGGTTCATCTCGGTGGGACTGAGTTTGCAGAATCGGTTTGTCCGAGATTACTTATGAGTGTGTTGTAAAGTGAAGAGTGCTGATAGTTGAGGGAGCTAGATCACCAAGCACTTGAGCAACAAGAACATTAACACAACCTCATCCCCTTTTAATAGTATTGGCTTTTCCTATGGACTCAATGTGATCTTTGATCACTAAACCAAAAATGGAGTCTTGAGCTTTTGCCAATGCTTGTCTTAGCATTTTGAGGGGTCCACTTCTTCAGACATTTCCATACCCATATCATCGAACTTTTCTGAAATGATTCTCAAGAGAATATTAGTTCAATGATATATATGTTGTTATTAATTACCAAAAACACCCGGGGATTAGTTGCACTTTCAATCTCCCCCTTTTTGGTAATTGATGACAACATATAGATCAAAGCTTCGACAAAGGATATAATCAAAGAATAATATCGTCGCTTTGAGAAGTATGTGATAAACAAGAGCTCCCCCTAAATTTGTGCATTATTTGAAATTTGCGTTTGAATGCAAATGCACAATCGATTAGGATTATGGGTCACTCTTCCATGTCACATACATCTTGGTGGAGCGCACAAAATGATAAGAATGAATAACATGCACTCAATCACCAAGACAAGAGTAAATAGCCATACAATAAGAAATAGCATATGATAAGCAAAAAGCACACATTAAGGCATAGTATGACTAAGCACTCATTAAGGTAGCATCAAACGTAGTAGCAAGCACACATAAAGTATCTGGAACCAAAAGAAACCAATGTATCTCAAAGAAAACCGGCAAAAGAACGAAAAGACGAAAGAGCACTCTCTCTCTCGAAGCCCTATGATCTATAACAATTTCTCCCCCTTTGGCAACAAGTTACCAAAAAGTTCGAAAAGGTATAGAGCTAAGCGTCACTGCGGGCTCTGCTGGCGGCTCCCGTCTGGGTAGATGTCGGTGTAGAGATAGCTGCATCGGCGAAGACTTCTGCTGAAGTCTGTGGTGGAGGAGTGGATGCTGGAGCTGGAGGAACTGCTGGAGCTGTAGCTGGTGCTGAAGTGGTAGCCCTGGAGTCTGTCACTGGGATAGCTGCAGATCTGGATCCTCTGGGAATCTGAGCAGTCTGGCGATGAGAGTCCTGGACTAGATCATCCTGCATAAGCTCTGCTCTCTCCTGCCTTGTCTCCTCCATGTCTGCCTCAAGCTTGTTGACAGACACCTGAATCTCAGTCAGCTTCACGTCCAGAGCGTGGATCTTGTCCTCGACAATCCTCTCAAGGCTCTCCTGAGATTGCTCAATGCTGGCCAGGCGTTGTTCAATCCTCTGGGTAGCTTCAAGAATTTGTTCTCCAAAGCTCTTTGGCTTAGCTGCTGCTGCTGCTGCCTCTTTGTCAGCTTTAGCTTTCTTCGCAGCTTCAATTTTGGCTTGCCCTTCAACTGAGGTGGGATCCTCTTCATCCATCACAACTACGTTGTCCTCATGCTCTGGCTGCAGTGGCAAGTGCTTCCTATCCAACATGAATTTGCCCGTGCCAAACTTGGCGTTGATGAGCATCTGTATCTGCGGTGCAAACCCACATGACCTCTTCTGGTCAGCTGCAGTCCTCTTAATGGTCTCTACCATCAAGTCCATCACCTTAAAAGGTGCCTTCTCATCGAGAATGTGCAGCATGTTGATAGAATAGCCTCGTATCATCTGGTGGTCACCTGACTTAGGCATCAAAGTATGCCTCAGAATAGTGTTAGTGGTGGTCAGACCTGCCTGGAGATAATACACTGAGCCGAGCTTCCATCCCTCCAAATCAGCAGCTGGGATCTCCTTGTACATATTCTTCATGGAATCATGACTCTTCTTAGGAATCCCATAGACATCAATGTCGTCCTCTCTCTGCACTGGAGCATTCAGAAGTTCTGCCCATTCTTCAACAGACGAAGAAAACCGTTGACCTTCAGTCATCCAGGTGATCTTGCCATCAGGATAGAAGTGGGCAGTGGCATAGAACTGCATGATCATCTCGTCATTCCAGGCTGTCAGCTCTTGACCCACAAAGTCAGCAACTCCACATGCAGTAAAGCTCTCATGCACATGGGGAAAGAAGTCCCGGTGCTCTTCACTGTCAATGTACTCCCAGTCAACATACCTGGTGTCAGCAACAATGGGCTTCTTATCCATTAGCACGGTCTCATAGAAATCCTGCTGCTCTCTGGTGTGGAATCTGGGGTCCACAGCAGTCCTTCTTCTTACGGCATATGGATCAGACTGTCTCCATAGCCTGAGACCTTTGTCCTTCCTTGCCTTCATGTCCTCAGCTTGAGGATGAGCATCATTGTGGAGTGGCAACTTGGGACGGAGCTTGAGCAACACATGCTCTTCATCTGATTCAGACGGTGGCATCTCTCCTTTGTTCTTCTCAGAAGCTGGAATGCTTCTGGTTGTTCTCTTGGGCTTGGCTGGAGCTGCTTTGGAAGGAGCAGGCTTCTTGGGCTTAGAGGAGGCTTGAGCCCGAATAGCATCACCCATGAACTTAGCTTTCTGAGGAGGAGGCTGGGGTGCTTCTTCTTCTTCTTCAGCATCAACTTGAGGTTCAGCATAAACAACCCTCTTCCTTTTGGAAGTCTTCTTCACCTTGCTTGGAGCAGGCTCTTCCAAGTTGAGCTTCTTAGCAACTGCTGACTGCTTTACCTTACTTGTACCTTTCTTTGGCTGCTGCCCTTGGTGCTCTTTGGCAACCACATTCCTCTTGGGCTTGGAGGTAACTTCCTCAGCAACAAAGTCGGAGTCCTCATCATCAGAAGTTCTC
This sequence comes from Secale cereale, assembly GCA_902687465.1. Classification (NCBI taxonomy): domain Eukaryota; kingdom Viridiplantae; phylum Streptophyta; class Magnoliopsida; order Poales; family Poaceae; genus Secale; species Secale cereale. The sequence goes on along the minus strand of LR738711.1, from coordinate 834,192,983 downwards.
TTCTTCCTGGTTCTCGTAGCTGCAGGAGGCAGACCACTAGGGGTGCTCCTCTCACCATCATCACTAGAGCTGCTTGCAGGACTTGTATCTGCCTCAGGAATTTCAGCAAACGGTGATTCAGACCTGTTCTGGCTGTCACTGACATCTGACATGGCTGAAAAACCTGTGAAAAGATAAGGTATAGGCAGAGTAGAAGAGTTATCACAACTGCAGAAGTTTTTGAAAAAAATGAGTTAAAAACTTAGTTTTGAGTTTTCACAGAATGTATTTCGGTCAAACCGATTTCAGGTTTCGGTGCAACCGAAGTGCTCAACAGAAACCTACACACCACTTTCGGTCAGACCGAAATGGGTTTCGGTCCTACCGAAAACTTAGGGTTTCACTGAAACTATTTATCGGTCGTTCCGATTGGCACAACTCGGTTAAACCGAACTATGCAGTGCAATGGCCAGAGGCCAAATCGGTCATTCCGATTTTCAAAATCGGCTTCACCGAGATGCATTCCGTGGAAACCTAAACCTAAGAATTTTCCTCGAAACTAGACGATCTGAACTATTGTGTGGGGAACATATCAAACATGGATTGAATCATGGCAGCCTATCGTGCAAGAATCAGCAGTGGAGCACGAAAAGGGGTCGAGACACACCCTAACTTGGTGGTGTCCCTCTACGGCGGCAACGGTGGAGATGATTACCGTTGACGGCGGCGGAGACCTGCGGCGAGGGCGCACAGGTGACGAAGGCGACGATCCGTAGACCAGGGCGGCGGCAGCAGGGGTCTTGGGGGCGAACGGTTTGAAGAAAGAAATCGCGTGCAGCCCCTCAGGTATATATAACCCCGTGCTGTCGGTGGGACCGAGTTGAAAAACTCGGTGTCACCGAGATGTATATCTGCTAGCAGTTACACATATCGGTCAGACCGAGAGTTTGAACTCGGTTTCACCAAGATGAAACCTAGATCAGTCTAAGCGTTTCGGTTGGACCGATATTGAGAAACCGGTCAGACCGAAATGGACTTAGAAGGTTTTGGAAGTCGGCCTTAGACGAATCGGTGGTTCCGAGTGCTCCTCACTCGGACTGTCCGAAAAAGACTTGTTCAAAGTTGTGATATGAGCATGAATAGAGTTTTGAGACAAGAAAGCATAGATAGCTAGGGAAAGGTGCTTAGGCATTCTTGTCCATCCATTTGGCCAGAAAAAGAAACCAAAACAATCAAAACAACAAATGGATGTCCTTGAATGAATAAAATCATGCATTCAACATGCTCACACAATAAGATAGCAACTGAAATATGTGTCAAACATGCACAACCAATCACTCTAGCTACTAGCACACAATTTGTCGATGACTAGGTCATCTATATATGAGTATATTGACTTAGGAGCCAAATGAGAACATTTGATCATAGGTCATACTCATCGTTTAAGCACAAGTGGGGTTACCACTTTTACATAAAGCATTTAAGTGTTCACATCATTTGAAGATGCTTTAGCTCAATTTTTTGAGTAAAGCTCCCCCTAGATGTGAGAACCCCTTTTAAAGGGTCAAACTAACCTTGGGTTGTCGTAGAAGACTTCATGTAGATGTTGAAGATGTGGATGCTCAATGTTGATGTAGATCATCATGAGTTAGGAGCAATCCTTTGGATTAGGGCACTTTCAATACCTACATGGGTTAGTCCCACAAGGAACAAACAAGAATATCCATAGACATAGAGTGAAGTACACAAAAGATGATGTCCATGAAAGCAATGATTACCTTGTCCCTTGACTTACCAACAAGAGGGTTTGTGACTCCATGAACAAGTGCATGATGTGGAAGTTGATTGCACAAGTTCTTGCCAAAAAGAATATGAGTGAAGTTTGTTGGCGGAGTCACCCTCAAGAACCGACTAGTTCTTCTTCTTTGGGATCCACATCATCTTGATGGGAATCCTTGGTGTTGTAGTTGAGCTTGACGAAGTAGAACTTGATGTGTCCTTGGGAACCCACTTGACCATGGCTTGAGGTGCTTCAATGAATGCATCAATTTCTTCTTGAAGCTTGTCCTTGGCCTTTAGCTTGTGGTCTTGTGGTGGAAGGTCATCTTGAGCTTGTTCCACATTGGAAGAAGTAGGATCATACTTCTCCTTTTGTGAGACAAACTGTGGAGTAGGGTATTGACCTTCTTCCCACTCAACACCTTCGGCGTTGAACTTTCGCTCAAAACCAATCCCTTGATTCTTCCGGTGTCTTCCTTGTTTGCGAACAATCTCCTCAAAGTTCTTGCTTCCGGCAAGACTCTTGTAGACACCTTTCTCTATGATTTCCTTCAATAAGCTATTTTCTTGCTCAAGTGTAACTTGGCTTGAAACATTGTTAGTGGAATCAAGAGAACTACTAGAAGTAACATCATTTGATTTAATATTGTTATTGTTACTACTAGAGGAAGAATTTTTCTTATGCTTGTCATGCTTAGTCTTAATAGGTGGCAAGAAATTAGACAAGAGAAGTCGTTTGGCAAGATATGAAGAACTCTTCTTTCGAAGATCGTCATTGATCGCTTTTAGAAACTCATGTTCTTGCTCTAGAGTGAGCTTCTCGAAGCGTAGCTTCTCATGAGATCTTAGGAGCTCTCTATGATCTTCTTGAGTTGTTTCATGAGCTAACTTAAGAGTGTTTAGTTCTTTAGTTAGACGCTCAATCTCCTTCATAGCATTGTCATTCGACTCTTCTCGACTATAAAGACTACTAGCATTTTCATCATTACTAAGCTCACTAGATTTATCATGCAAGAGCTCATCTTCACCAAGCAAGTCATCCTCATCACTATCAAAGTCAATGAATTTAGGGTGTGTTACCTTGGGGCCTTTAGCCATGAAGCATCTTCCAATTCCCTCATTTGGTGAATCAAATAAGTCGTAGGAGTTGGAGTTGGAGGATACTAGTGCAAGTCCGGCAACACCTTCATCTTGACTATAGTCGGAGTCGGAGTGATAGCTTCCATCGGATTGATTGTCAGAGTCGGAGCCGGAGACCCATTCACCAACATGAGCTTGATGTCTTCTTCTTGTGTAGCTCCTTGATGACTTGTCTTTCCTCTCCGAATCCTTGCTTCTCCGAGAGGGTCTTCGTTCATAACGATCATCTCTGCTCCTTCTCTCTCTCCGAGGTGACTCATCTCTTGCTCTTCTTCTTGGAGATTCTTCTCTTCTCTTGTGGGGAGCTGTACACTCATTTGAGAAGTGTCCGGGTCTTCCACAGTTGTAGCAGTTTCGATCACGACTAGAAGATCTCTTTTCATCATATGATCTAGACTTTGAGCTTCTTTCTTTGCCTCTATTCTTGTAGAACTTGTTGAAGTTCTTGACCATTAGGCTTATCTCTTCATTGGAAATTAGCTTGTCACTTGAGGTAGTAGGAGCATCACTTGTAGCTTTGTAAGCACCACTTGACTTGTTGTGAAGCTCTTCCTTATCCTTAAGTGTCATCTCATGAGCAACAATTCTTCCAATGACTTCAGTTGGCTTGAGAGTCTTGTAGTTTGGCATCATTTGGATCAAAGTGCACACGGTGTCATACTTTCCATCCAAAGCTCTGAGAATCTTCTTAATGATGAATCGGTCGGTCATTTCTTCGCTTCCTAAGCCTGCAATCTCATTTGTGATGAGAGCAAGCCTCGAGTACATTTCAGCGACTCCTTCACTATCCTTCATCTTGAACTTGTCAAGCTGACCTTGAAGAATATCTAGCTTTGATTCCTTCACAGATTCAGTACCTTCGTGCATTTCAACCAAAGTATCCCAAATCTCTTTAGCATTCTCAAGACGACTGATTTTGTTGAACTCTTCGGGACACAAAGCATTGAAGAGAATGTCACAAGCTTGAGCATTGTTTTGCAACATCTTCAACTCTTCGGGTGTAGCTTCGCGATCCGGAACTTTTCCTTCTTCAAAGAAATCACCTTGCATGCCAACACAAATAATGCCCCATGCGGCTGGGTTATGACCAAGAATATGCATTTTCATTTTATGCTTCCAACTAGCAAAATTTGTACCATCAAAGTAAGGACCTCTACGATAATTACCCTCACTAGACGCCATACTCTCCTAGGTTGTGAAACCAAGCTTATGGAGTCCAATGCAATGGAAACCAAGGCAATGGAGACCAAAGCTCTGATACCACTTGTAGGATCGAAAGTAGGTCTAGAGGGGGGGTGATTAGACTACTTGACAATATAAAAAATCTGCCTTTAGATCATGCAATGTTTTTGGCAGTTTCACAATTAAGACCAATTCAAGTAACACCCTACACATGCAATTCTAGAGTATATGCAGCGGAAAGTAAATTGCACATGTAAAAGAGGTGGAGAAGATCAAACGCAGTTTGGTGACACGGAGATTTTTGTCGTGGTTCCGATAGGTGGTGCTATCGTACATCCACGTTGATGGAGACTTCAACCCACGGAGGGTAACGGCTGCGCGAGTCCACGGAGGGCTCCACCCACGAAGGGTCCACGAAGAAGCAACCTTGTCTATTCCATCACGGCCTACGCCCACGGAGGACTAGCCTTACTCGGGGTAGATCTTCACGAAGTAGGCGATCTCCTTGCCCTTACAAACTTCTTGGTTCAACTCCACATCTCAAAGACGGAGGCTCCCAAGCGACACCTAACCAATCTAGGAGGCACCACCCCCCAAAAGGTAATAGACGGTGTTGATGATGATGAACTCCTTGCTCTTGTGCTTCAGATGATAATCTCCCCAACACTCAACTCTCCTCACTGATATGGCTGTGGTGGAAGAAAGATTTGAGTGGAAAGCAACTTGGGAAGACTAGAAATCAAGTTTCATATGGTAGGAATGGAATGGCTTGATCTCAACACAAGGGTAGGTGGTTCACTTCTCAGAAAGTGTATGGTAGAAGTGGTGGACTTTCTGATGGCTCTCCTCACGAATGAGGAGGGGGTGGAGGGGTATATATAGCCTCCACACAAAATCCAACCGTTACACACACATTTGACCAATCTCGGTGAGACCGAAGTGAAAACTCGGTCAGACCGAAAGTTCAAATATAGTGAACGTTGGGATTTTCGGTGGGACCGAAAATACCATCTCGGTGTGTCCGAAGTGAGTCAAAGGTTAGGGTTTGCCATCTCGGTGTGACCGAAAACAACAACTCGGATATTCCGAAATGCTGTCATTTGGTTACAGAAGGTTGGCAGAACATTTTCGGTGAGACCGAGACTCAGAATCGGATGGACCGAAAAGTTAGGGTTTGGGGAAATAACTGAAGTGGTTCATCTCGGTGGGACTGAGTTTGCAGAATCGGTTTGTCCGAGATTACTTATGAGTGTGTTGTAAAGTGAAGAGTGCTGATAGTTGAGGGAGCTAGATCACCAAGCACTTGAGCAACAAGATCATCAACACAACCTCATCCCCTTTTAATAGTATTGGCTTTTCCTATGGACTCAATGTGATCTTTGATCACTAAACCAAAAATGGAGTCTTGAGCTTTTGCCAATGCTTGTCTTAGCATTTTGAGGGGTCCACTTCTTCAGACATTTCCATACCCATATCATCGAACTTTTCTGAAATGATTCTCAAGAGAATATTAGTTCAATGATATATATGTTGTTATTAATTACCAAAACCACCCGGGGATTAGTTGCACTTTCAGCAGGTGATACTGTGTTTGTAGATTTAGCTGGTGGACTTGGACCTTCTACTACACTATAAGTACCAGCAGAATCTGGACGGCAGATCCTTTTGCATTTCACCCGACGAGTAACACCACTCCCTACTATATTATTTTCCTTGCTCTTTTTTGACTTTGCCATGTCAAGCTATACCCACAACACAAAAGAATAAAATCGCTCTTCAGAACTCATTGATGCATGATACAGACAAGCAATACTTTGATGTAAGACAACCATATGAGGATGTAATATGTAAGAAAAACAGGACAACATGACATATTCACAGCTACGATGTGTAAACTCAGCAGAAGGATTTTCAAGAAAATAGAAGTAATGCAAGCTAGACACCATATGAAAGATGCAACCAATATTACTTTGCCAAGTTAAAAGTGTCTTGTCATAAGTGGCAATTCAAAAAATTAGAACCAGTACAACATAGAAATCAATGCAAGATGCAACCACTATCAAACTACCATGTTAAAAGTGTCCAATCATGAGTGACTGATGCGGGATACACAACAGCAGTACTTTGATGTAAGAACATGGTATGATAGATAGATGCAGTGTATTCTAGACACAGAACGCCATGTCATATGCACATGTATAACGTATGAACTCAGTAGGTGCAATTTAATCAAAATAGAAGAAATACAGGCTAGACAACATATGCAACATGAAACCAATTATCACAGTGTCAACTTAGAGCAATCACCTGCGATGGTGGAGTACAGGAGATGAACTCATCATGTAGACTTGGGACTTCAACTTCATTAGCAGTAGCAGTGGCAAATCTAGAGAGTCTCTGTATGCATCGGTGCGGAGGACCACCAACATCCCCTAACTTACTCTTTTCCTTCCTATTTTCTAATATTGCCTTATGAAGTCAAAACCACAAGAAGAGGAATAAAATTAGCTCTGCATAACTGGTTGATGCATGATACAGACGAACACTACTTCAATGTAAGGCAAGCGGGGGATAGGAGGATGGAATATATACAAAAAAGATAGCGTTTCATATTCACACGTACGATAGGAGGATGGAATATGTATGAAAAAATAGTAAGCGGAAGGTATTTTAACAAAATTAGAAGAAATGCAAGCTAGGCACTGATACGTCTCCAACGTATCTATAAATTTTTATTCTTCCATGCTATTATATATGATGTTTTGGATGTTTAATGGGCTTTATTATACAATTTTATATTATTTTTGGGACTAACCTATTAACCCAAAGGCCCAGTCCAGATTGTAGTTTTTCGCCTATTTCAGGGTTTCGCAGAAAAGGAACATCAAACGGAGTCCAAACGGAATGAAACCTTCGGGAGAGTTATTTTTGGAACGATATCTTCACGAGAGACTTGAGAACCAAGGCAGAGGGGACACGTGGTGCCCACAAGGGTCCAGGGCGCGCCCCCACCCTCGTGGGCCCCACATTGCCCACCGACGTACTTCTTCCTCCTATATATACCCATGTACCCTAAAAACATCGAAGCAACAGAGAAAACCTTAATTCCACCGTCGCAACCTTCGGTTCCCATGAGATCCCATCTTGGGGCCAGTTCCGGAGCTCCACCGGAGGGGGGATCTTCCACGGAGTGCTTCTACATCAACACCATCGCCTCACCATGAGTTGTGAGTAGTTTACCATAGACCTTCGGGTCCATAGTTAGTACCTAGATGGCTTCTTCTCTCTTTTTGGATCTCAATACCAAGCTCTCCTCGGTCCTCGAGGAGATCTATTCGACGTAATATTTTTGCGGTGTGTTTATCGAGATCCGATAAATTGTGGGTTTATGATCAAGATTATCTATGAGAAATATTTGGCTCTTTTCTGAATTCTTTTATGTATGATTATAATATCCTTGCAAGTCTCTTCGAATTATCGGTTTGGTTTGGCCTACTAGATCTATAGTTCTTGCAATGGGAGAAGTGCTTGGCTTTGGGTTCAATCTTGCGGTGTCCTTTCCCAGTGACAGCATGGGCAGCAAGGCACGTATTGTATTGTTGACATCGAGGATAAAAAGATGGGGTTTATATCATATTGCTTGAGTTTATCCCTCTACATCATGTCATCTTGCTTAAAGCATTACTCTGTTCTTATGAACTTAATACTCTAGATGCATGCTGGATAGCGGTCGGTGTGTGGAGTAATAGTAGTAGATGCAGAATCATTTCGGTCTACTTGTCACGGACGTGATGCCTATATATAATGATCATGCCTAGAGATTCTCATAATTAATCGCTTTTCTATCAATTGCTCGACAGTAATTCGTTCACCCACTGTAGAATTCTGCTATCATGACTGAAGCCACTAGTTAAACCTATGGCCCCCGGGTCTATTCTCAACATATCAATCTACAATCTACTTTACTTTGCTGTTTTTACTTTCTGTTCTTATATCCAAAATACCAAAAATATCAAACTATCCTATCTATCTGATCTCACTTTCGTAAGTGACCGTAAAGGGATTGACAACCCCTTATCGCGTTGGCTGCGAAGTTCTTATTTGTTTGTGTAGGTGCGAGGGACTCACACGTGGTCTCCTATTGGATTGATACCTTGGTTCTAAAAAACTGAGGGAAATACTTACGCTACTGTGCTGCATCACCCTTTCCTCTTCGAGGGAATACAGCGCAAGCTCGAGAAGTAGCAAGAAGAATTTCTGGCGCCGTTGCCGGGTAGGCTTACACAAAAGTCATATACCAAGTACCAATCATAAACCCTTTTCCCTTCGCATTACATTTTTGCCTCTTGTTTTCCTCTCCCCCCTTCACCCTTGCCGTTTTATTTGCCCTTCTTTTTGTCGTGTTTTTTTCGTTCGCTTGCTTCTTGTTTGCTTGTGTGTTGGATTGCTTGCTTGTCACTATGGCTCAGAACAATACCAAATTGTGCGACTTCTCCAATACAAACAATAATGATTTTATTAGCACTCCAATTGCTCCTATTACCGATGCTGAATCTTGTGAGATTAATGCTGCTCTGTTGAATCTTGTCATGAAAGATCAAATTTTCGGCCTTCCTAGTGAAGATGCCGCTACCCATGTGTCGGGGGAAACTGTCCTCCCACGAGCACCTATGGGACCGGAGCCCCTTCTACGTTGCGGTAAGGGAGCGGAGGGAGCACGAAGAGCAGATCGAGGGGCACACGCGGGCAGTTTTACCCAGGTTCGGGCCGCGCGGACGCGTAAAACCCTACTCCTGCTTAGATTGTATTGAGTTCTTGAGCTCGGGAGCTTGGAGAGCTAGCTACACCGAGCGAAAGAGTTGTCTAGGTTCCAAACCCTTTCTACGTTGTGCATGGGCCTCCTTTTATAGCTCAAGGGGTCACCGACAGGTGTCAACGTAGAGGAGGGTAAAAGTGTAATTTTGGTGGTAGTTGTAACAGTGCGGGAATAGTGTGTGAACAGTGGATGAACAGTGGTCTTCACCTAACTTTGACAGTGGGGGACAAGGGCATTAAATGCCCGTCGCCGTCGACCCAAAAGTGTCCGTCCATGCTTCTCCGTTCGACACGGCGGTAGCCTCGTCACCGTGGCTTGCCACCGTGTGCCCCAGGCTGCACAGCCGTCCGCCACGCATCCCTGGAAGGGCCCCAGAGCGACGCGTGGGCAGATGAGCTGGAGCGCGGGCACACAGCGTGGGTTTCCCCGGCAAGCACCTTGCCGGGGTCTTGATCTTGCCGGGCCCGGAAGCTTGCTGCTTCCCGGGCCCTGCCGGGGCGCATGATGCGCCGAGGCATCTCTTGAGGCATGTGTTTCTTGGTCCTCCTGGCAAGCTCCTCTTGCCAGGGTCTTGTGTTAAAGTGATAAACTTGAGCCTGGTGCGGCCTTCCCGGCAAGCTCCACTTGCCGGGGCCTTGATCTTCTGACTTGCATACTTTGTTCTTGAATGGCTTCATAAGGACCGGAAAGGTACTTGGCGAGCACGTGGTAAGCCCTGCCGCGGGAAGCTGCTACTGCCCGTGCACAAGTTGGGGTACTAAGGTACCCCTATCTTAGTACACTGACAGGAGCCCCCGGGCCTGGGCCACACACGGTGCCGAGCGCTGTTGGGCCAGGCCCAAAACAGTGCACGGGCACGCCCGGCCCACGGCAAGCCGTATCCCCTTCCGTATCCGCCGCATCCCTCCCTAACGGCACACGTCGATTGCGGCGTCGTGGGAGAGATCGTGGCCTTGTTCTTTAATGGGAAATGCGGAACGTCCCCCACTTCCCCCTTAAAAGCAGAGGAAGCAGGGGCAGTTCCCCTCCTTCGGTTTCATTGCGCCTTTCTCCTCCAGAAACCTCCGCTGCTAATATTGACAAGGAGATGGTGGCGCTGAGGGCGGAGCATCTCGCGTACTCCCCGGAAGAGAACCTCCCCCACAGCGCCAAGTTAAGTCTGTTCTTCAGGGGAATAGCGCCGGCACTTGCGCGGCTGCAGGAGAAGATCCCCGCGCAGCTGGCCGACGAGGCGCGTCGGCTCTGCATGGGCACCTTGGAGCGTGTCTTGACGAAGATCGTCTACCGCAACCCCGGCATCAACCTTGTCAACGTCCTCCGCACCTTGCTGCCCGAAGCTGACCAAGAGGCGTTGAAGGCACAGGTTGCCCACATCGTCGCCAAGGTGAACAAGATCACAAGGCGTGAAGGCGACCGCGTAGATTAGATTTCTTTCTTTCTGTTTCCCTTGCCGCTGCAAGGCATGTTATGGACAAGAATCTATTAGTATAAAGGCAAGCTATCTTTGTAATATATACAATCTTATTTTGATCAGTCAATGCTATGTTATCTCCCTTGCTTTTGGTCCTCCACTTTGTATGCTTTCTACCCTACGCTTTCAGGGGACTTGCCGGCAAGGGGCCCTTGCCGCGAGCGCTGAGTGCTGGACTCTGAGAAGCCTGCTGGCAAAAGACCTTGTCGGCAAGCAACCTTGCCGCAACTAGTCGCAGCACACTTAGCTTGCTGAGCGAACTCGAAAACGAAGTAAGGGCGCGACACTTGTCGCAGCTCACTTAAGCCGTTGAGCGTGCTCGAAACAGAGTAAGGGCGCGGCTAGCCGCGGGTAGGTTCCTCCGTGCACAGGTTTTCCATACAAAGTGTGGTTGTTCAAGGAAGATAACTAAAATTTAAAAATTTGAATTACTCAAACTTTGGTAACTTAGCTTTCATAGTTCGTTCGTTCCCCGGCAAAGCTTCTCTTTCTTGAACAGCACTTGGCTCATCCTCCACTTCCTTCCCCCCCGGCAAACTTGTGCGCGAGGAATATTCCTTCTGCTTAAGAGGGAAAGAAAAAGAGGAGGAAAAACAAGTATAGGGCCTCACGGCTTGCTAATGCTTACCGGGGATGTGTGTTGCACATGATGCCAAACAATGCATGCAAATAACAAAGAAAGGCATGGAAATGGCAAATAGTGCGAAGCACAAAAAGCTTTACTGATGCACGGGGTGTGCGCCCGGCTTTGTACAAAGGTTTACATGCAACAGCGGCAACACTCGTACAAAAGGTGGTTGCCGGAGCGGATCACGGCAACCACGCCTTATGGGTGAAACTTGCGAAGATGCTCTATGTTCCAGGAATTGCTCACCGGTAAGCCTTCTTCGGTCTCAAGGCGGACAGCGCCGGGCCTTGTGACTTGTCTCACCCGATAAGGGCCTTCCCACTTCGGCGTCAACTTGTTGGAATTCTTGGCGGACTGAACACGCCGAAGAACAAGGTCGCCTTCCTCGAGACTCCTGGCCTTAACCTTACGGCTATGATAGCGGCGCAAGGCTTGCTGGTATCGAGCAGCTCATACAGCAGCCTGGAGACGTTCCTCCTCGAGGAGCAATGCATCATCTTGTCGCAGTTGCTCTTGCTCGAGCTCATCATAAGCGAGCACTCGAGGAGATCCGTATACGAGTTCCGTGGGGAGAACTGCCTCTGCCCCATATACAAGGGCAAAGGGTGTCTGTCCGGTGGCTCGATTTGGTGTCGTCCTGATTGACCAAAGAGCCGCCGGCAACTCCTCTATCCAGTTTCTTCCGCACTTGCGCAGCCTGTCGAAGGTTCTTGTCTTGATCCCGCGCAGCACTTCAGCATTGGCCCTCTCCGCTTGACCATTGCTCGTCGGGTGAGCAACAGAAGCGAAGCAGACCTTGGCGCCAAGGTCCTGGACGTACTGCATGAAGGTGCGACTTGTAAACTGTGTGCCGTTGTCGGTGATGGTCCTGTTAGGGATTCCAAAATGGCAAACAATCGCTCTGAAGAACCTGACTGCTGACTGTACGGTCACCTTTCTCACTGGTTCCACTTCCGGCCACTTTGTGAACTTGTCGATTGCAACGTACAAGTACTCAAAGCCCCCGACTGCGCGGGGAAAGGGGCCGAGGATATCGAGCCCCCAGACCGAGAAGGGCCAGGACAAAGGGATCGTCTGGAGAGCTTGAGCTGGCTGATGAATTTGCTTAGCATGGAACTGGCACGCTTCACACTTGGTTACTTGTGCAGTTGCATCTTGGAGGGCTTCTGGCCAGAAGAACCCTTGCCGGAACGCCTTCCCGGCAAGTGCCCTTGCGCTAATGTGGTGGCCACATATGCCTCCATGTATCTCTGCCAACAGCTTCTGTCCATCTTCTCTGGAAATGCACTTCAACCTGACACTGTTGAGTCTTCTTCTGTACAGTTCATTGCCGACGAACTGGTACATACTTGACTGCCTGGTTATTTTCTCTATCTCTTCTGGGTCGTCGGGAAGTTCTCCAGTTTGCAGAAAACGGACGATTGGCTGTGCCCATGCTGGAGCCTGAGGCTCAACAACAAGGACCAAAGGCATGAGGGCTGCTGCGGGAACCTCAGCTTCTACGGCAAGAACCTGCGGCTCTGCCGGAGCTGATGATTCCCCGGCAAGCCTGCCGGGGCGAGGCTTGTCGGGAACGCTTGCTTCAACTGTACAGACCCTTGGATCTGCAGGAGCAAACTGTTCCTCAGCATCTTGGCTGTTGATCCTGGGGACCTTGGCGGCGGCTTCGGGAAGATCCGCCGGCAAGTAGTCGCCGGAGACCAACTTCCTCTTCTTGTTCTGCCCAACTGATGGTGTAACGGATGGTTGAGTTAGCTTGAGCAGGAAGGTCCCTGGTTCCACAGGTAACTTCATTGCAGCACACTTTGAGAAGCCATCTGCAATATCGTTCTGAGCTCTTGGGACGTGCTCCATTTGCAGACCTTCAAAGTGCTCTTCAAGCTTCCTCACTTCATCAACATAAGCTTCCATCAAAGGGCTCTGATAACTCTTGTTCACTTGTCGGACCACCAACTGTGAATCTCCCCGCACAATCAACTTCTTGATCCCAAGTTCGGCCGCAATTCTGAGGCCGGCAAGCAAACCTTCATACTCAGCAGTATTGTTTGTCGCTTGCTCCTTGGGAAAGTGCATCTGGACAACATACTTGAGGTGCTCTCCGGTGGGCGCTATGAGTACCACGCCGGCACCGGCGCCTTGCAGCGAGAAAGCACCATCAAAGTACATTACCCATTCGCTGTTCGTTTCTTGGACGGGGACGCTTGTTTCTGGAACTTCCTCATCTGGTGTTGGGGTCCATTCCGCTATCAATTCCGCCAAAGCTCTACTCTGTATGGTTGAAGTACTCTCAAACTTGAGACCAAAGCTTGACAGCTCCAGTGCCCACTCGACGATCCTGCCTGTTGCTTCGGGATTCTGCAATATCCTCTTCAACGGAAAGCGAGTGACCACTGTTATCTCGTGTGCTTGAAAGTAATGGCGCAGCTTTCTTGAGGCCATGAGGAGGCCGAAAAGCAACTTCTGTACCCCAGAGTATCTTGATCTAGCCCCCTGCAGAAGGGAACTCACAAAATACACTGGGCGCTGCACCATCTTCCTTCGCACTTCTCCTTGTTCCTGCGCAGACTTGTCCTTGTCGGGGCCAGAGCTTGTCGGGGAAACCCCCTGCTTGTCGCTGGATTCGCTTGCCGGTGGCGTGGGTTCCTCATCCGCCTCCCTCTCCGCTACTAACGCAGCACTAACCACTTGATTGGTTGCCGCTAGGTACAGCAGCAACTTCTCTTGTGGTCTAGGTGCGACAAGTATTGGAGTGGAGGACATGTATCCTTTCAAGTCTTGCAGCGCTGCCTCCGCTTCCGGAGTCCATTTCATAGGGCCTGCCTTTTTCAAAATCTTGAAGAAAGGCAGGGCGCGCTCTGCAGACTTTGAAATGAACCTGCTGAGGGCAGCCACACAACCAGCAAGTCTCCTTACATCCTTGACGCGCTTCGGAGCTTCAATCTGCTCGATGGCTTTTATCTTGTCGGGATTGGCTTCAATCCCCCTTTGGGACACAAAGAACCCGAGAAGCTTGCCGGAGGGGACTCCAAAGACGCACTTCTCAGGGTTCAACTTGAGCTGGATCTTGCGCAGATTCTCAAATGTTTCTTCCAAGTCTTGGATCAGGGTATCCTTGCTCTTGCTCTTGACCACTATATCATCCATGTAGGCTTCTACATTTCTGTGGATCTGTGGCTCAAAAGCAGTGTGCACCACCCTTGCAAACGTTGAGCCTGCATTCTTCAATCCAAAGGGCATGCGTATGAAGCAATATGTGCCACATGGAGTAATGAATGCAGTCTTCTCTTCATCTTCCTTGGCCATGAATATCTGGTGGTAACCTGAGTATGCATCAAGGAAGGAAAGCAGCTCACATCCAGCGGTGGAGTCAACAATCTGGTCAATACGCGGCAAGGGAAATGGATCCTTGGGACATGCTTTATTCACATCAGTGAAGTCTATACAAAGTCTCCACTTCCCGTTGGCCTTGCGTACGACAACTGGATTTGCTAACCATGTCGGATGGATCACGCCTCTAACCAGGCCCGCTGCTTCTAGCTTCTTTATCTCTTCGGCGATGAATTCTTGGCGCTCCACGGCTTGCTTTCTGACCTTCTGCTTGACGGGCCGCGCATGAGGACAAACAACAAGCTTGTGCTCAATTACCTTCCTGGGAACGCCGGGGATGTCAGATGGTTGCCACGCAAACACATCGACATTCGCCCGCAGGAAGGCAACGAGCGCGCTTTCCTATTTGTTGTCGAGCGTAGCACTGATGGTGAAAGTACCACCAGTGCCGTCCTCCTTGGCGGACACCTTCTTGGTTGCCGGTGGAGCCGTCATCCCTTTCTTGCACTTGCCGGTGGAGCTCGATGGAGCGTCCTCGACGGCAGTGCAGCACTCCGAAGAGGTGCGTTTGCCGGAGTGGGCCCCAGAGCCCTTGCCGGACTTGGTCTTGTTCTTCCCCCCGGGAGCTTCAGCGGCAAGTGTATTGCTTTCTGCTGCGGCTGCTGCATCCCGGTATATCTTGTCGGCGCAGATAAGCGCGTCCTTCTTGTCGCCAGGGACAAAGATGACGCTTATCGGCCCCGGCATCTTGAGTACGTTGTAGGCATAGTGGGAAGCTGCCATGAACTTGGCGAGGGTAGGACGTCCAAGTATCCCATTGTATGGCAATGGGATATCGACCACGTCGAAGGTTATCCTCTCCGTCCTGAAGTTGAGTTCCCCGCCAAAGGTCACTGGCAGAGTAATCTTCCCCTTCGGCTTGCTCCTTCCCGGGTTTATTCCTTGGAACGACCCGGTTTCTTCGAGCTCGCCGTCTGGGATCTGGAGTTTCTTGATCACAGCTGAGGAGATCAAGTTCAGGCCGGCCCCGCCGTCAACCAACATCTTTGTGACCTTGAGGTTGCGGATGGTTGGTGAGACCAACATCGGCAAACACCCGACCGCCGTTGTGCGGTCAGGGTGATCCTCAAGGTCAAAAATTATGGGCGTGCTGGACCACTTCAGCAGCCCGCGTGACTCGACGGGCGGCTCAGCTGCGTTTACTTCCCACACCCACTGCTTGAGTTGGCGGTGGGAAGTATGCAGAGAGGCGCCTCCGTCGACACACAGAACTTCTGTGGCCTTCTGGAACTCCTGCTCGCTGTTATCTCCTTCCTCCATGTCGTCGTCGTCGTCTTCTTCCTCATCCTTGTCGCGGCCCCGGGGAGGTCTATCACCTTGCCGCTGTTTGGCCTTGCCGCGGCGTCCTCCCCGGCCATTGAATGGCCGCTTCTTGCTTGGCTCTCCTCCGCCTCCTTGGGCCTTCTCCTTGTCGCGACGCTCGTATTCAGCCTTCTGCTGTTCTACGAGGTACTCGACTCACTTGCAGTTCCATAGATCGTGGCCCTTGGTGCGGTGGATCTTGCAGTATTGCTTGTCGGAGCCGTCCTGCTTGTCGGCTGCCGCTACAGGGGCGGGTTCCTTGCCGGAACCGCCAGCCTGTGCCTTCTTGGCGGGAGCCTCCTTGCCGGACTGCTCGACGACTAGCACCTCCTTGCTCTTCTTCTTTCTGTTGTTCCGCCGCCGGCTCTTCTTTGCCGGGGCGGCATCCTCACTGTCGCTTCCTCCTGCGCCAGTGTCCTCTCCGGGGAGTCTCCTCCCCTCTTCGGCGCGCGCGCACTTGTCAGCCAGAGCGTAGAGCTCGCTGACATCCCGAATCTTGGTCATGGCCATCTCTTTCCTCATGCGGCGGTTACGCACGTTCTGGTGGAACGCGCTGATAACCGCGACAGGGTGGACGTCGGGAATGTTGTGTTGCACGCGGCTGAACCTCTGGATGTACTTGCGCAGGGATTCTCCCTCCTTCTGGGCTAGGATGTGGAGATCGCTCTCCTGGCCGTGGGGTTTGTGGCCGCCCGTGAAGGCGCCAACAAACTGGTGGCACAGATCCGGACATGAAGAAATGGAGCTTTCCGGCAAGTGCATAAGCCAGGAGCGGACGTTAGGCTTAAGCACTAGCGGGAAGTAGTTGGCTAGTATCTTCTCGTCGCGTCCCCCAGCAGCCTGCACCGCGATGGTGTAGATGCTGAGGAATTCCGAGGGGTGCGTCTTGCCGTCATACTTCTCGGGTACGTCGGGCTTGAAATTCTTCATGCTGGGCCACTGGACTCGCCGCAGCTCACGGGTGAACGCAGGGCAACCTGCCGCGTACGGCAAGTCGCCTGGTTCACCGGGCGCGTGCGTGTTGACAGCGGTCCCAGCGCGCTGATCTGATTGCCGCCGGGCTTCTCGTCGGTGCTCGATGCGCGTTCGAGCGTCTTCTTGCCGCCGGTCGTCGAGGACTTGGCGCTGGTCCCGACGAGCCCGCGGATCCGACGACGGCATAGAGTCGTCGTCGACGTTAATCCGGCGGGGTGGCGTCTTCTGCTTCCGCGGCGGGGAGTGCACGGTGGTTGCACCCCCGGCGGTCTTGTCGCCATCGGCCTTCGTCTGGTCGACTTGCCGCGGCCGCGACGTCGCCGGCTGCTGCGGCGTGTCGTTGTTGGCGAAGGCGATGAGGCTCTGGATCGTCGCCCTCCAGTCTTCGGCCTTGTCTGCCGCTGGAGGGAAATCGAGGAGTAGCTGTGCTCTTGCTAGAGCTTCTGCTGGAGAGGAGGGGAGCGGCGGCGAGCGGTGCGAGGAGCGAGATATGCTCGGACTTCTAACGGGGTTAGAAGGAGCAGTTTCTCGCCCCGGCGACCGCGCCTTGCTCGTACCAGGACGATGGCCTTGAGCGTCCCGCGATCCTCCGGTTTGTCCTTGCCCCAGCAAGCGAATGGTACCTCCTGTACCACGGCGCTGCTGGCTTGGCACCTCCCGAGAGAGGCGTGGTGCGTCTACGGACACCGAGGCCTTGGAATTCGCCCGGTCGTCCGTCTTGTCCTTGGATTTGGTGGCGCCGTGAGTTTCCTCGCCGGCGACCACCCTTCCGCCGGCGTCTCCTCCACCAACCGTTGGTTCAGGTGGCGGCGGGATCGACGCAGACGGGCCTCCGACCTCCGAAGCCTTCTTCTTCGGAGGCATGTTGGTGCTGCTGATGAAGTTGATGAAGCTGGAGAGGTTGATGAAGAATGCGCCCGCGTGAGCGCCGGATCAGGTTCGCGCAACCTCGACGCCCCCCTACCTGGCGCGCCAAAGATGTCGGGGGAAACTGTCCTCCCACGAGCACCTATGGGACCGGAGCCCCTTCTACGTTGCGGTAAGGGAGCGGAGGGAGCACGAAGAGCAGATCGAGGGGCACACGCGGGCAGTTTTACCCAGGTTCGGGCCGCGCGGACGCGTAAAACCCTACTCCTGCTTAGATTGTATTGAGTTCTTGAGCTCGGGAGCTTGGAGAGCTAGCTACACCGAGCGAAAGAGTTGTCTAGGTTCCGAACCCTTTCTACGTTGTGCATGGGCCTCCTTTTATAGCTCAAGGGGTCACCGACAGCTGTCAACGTAGAGGAGGGTAAAAGTGTAATTTTGGTGGTAGTTGTAACAGTGCGGGAATAGTGCGTGAACAGTGGATGAACAGTGGTCTTCACCTAACTTTGACAGTGGGGGACAAGGGCATTAAATGCCCGTCGCCGTCGACCCCAAAAGTGTCCGTCCATGCTTCTCCGTTCGACACGGCGGTAGCCTCGTCACCGTGGCTTGCCACCGTGTGCCCCAGGCTGCACAGCCGTCCGTCACGCGTCCCTGGAAGGGCCCCAGGGCGACGCGTGGGCAGATGAGCTGGAGCGCGGGCACACAGCGTGGGTTTCCCCGGCAAGCACCTTGCCGGGGTCTTGATCTTGCCGGGCCCGGAAGCTTGCCGCTTCCCGGGCCCTGCTGGGGCGCATGATGCGCCGAGGCATCTCTTGAGGCATGTGTTTCTTGGTCCTCCTGGCAAGCTCCTCTTGCCAGGGTCTTGTGTTAAAGTGATAAACTTGAGCCTGGTGCGGCCTTCCCGGCAAGCTCCACTTGCCGGGGCCTTGATCTTCTGACTTGCATACTTTGTTCTTGAATGGCTTCATAAGGACCGGAAAGGTACTTGGCGAGCACGTGGTAAGCCCTGCCGCGGGAAGCTGCTACTGCCCGTGCACAAGTTGGGGTACTAAGGTACCCCTATCTTAGTACACCGACACCATGTAAACAACTTTGTTGATCTGTGTGATATGCAAAAGAAGAGGGATACATATAATGATATTGTTAAATTGAAGTTGTTTCCATTTTCACTTAGAGATCGTGCCAAAACTTGGTTTTCCTCTTTGCCTAGAAATAATATTGATTCGTGGAATAAGTGCAAAGATGCTTTTATCTCTAAGTATTTTCCTCCTGCTAAGATTATCTCTTTTAGAAACGATATTATGACTTTTAAGCAACTAGATCATGAGCATGTTGCACAAGCTTGGGAGAGAATGAAATGAAGGATACGTAATTGTCCCACACATGGTTTGAACTTATGGATGATTATACAAAACTTTTATGCTGGCTTGAATTTTGCTTCTAGAAACCTTTTAGACTCGTCCGCAGGAGGCACTTTCATGGAAACTACCTTAGGAGAAGCTACCAAACTCCTAGATAATATTATGGTTAACTACTCTCAATGGCACACCGAAAGATCTACTTGTAAAAAAGTGCATGCTATCGAAGAGATTAGTGTTTTGAGTGGAAAGATGGATGAACTTATGAAATTATTTCCTGCTAAGAGTGCTTCTTCTGATCCTAATGATATGCCTTTATCCACGTTGATTGAAAATAATAATGAATCTTTGGATGTGAATTTTGTTGGTAGGAATAATTTTGGTAACAATGCTTATAGAGGAAACTTTAATCCTAGGCCTTTTCCTAGTAATTCCTCTAATAATTATGGTAATTCCTACAATAAATCTTATGGAAAGATGCCTTCTGAATTTGAAACTAGTGTTAAAGAGTTTATGAATTCGCAAAAGAATTTCAATGCCTTGCTTGAAGAAAAATTGCTTAAGATTGATGAATTGGCTAGAAGTGTGGATAAAATTACTCTTGATGTTGATTCTTTGAAACTTAGATCTATTCCACCTAAGCATGATATCAATGATTCTCTCAAATCCATGAGAATTTCCATTGATGAATGCAAAGAAAGAACCGCTAGGATGCATGCTAAAAAAGAGTGCTTTATAAAAGCATGTTCTTCTAGTTATCATGAAAATAAAGATGAAGATCTGAAAGTTATTGATGTGTATCCTATTGTAAACTTGTTTTCTAGTATGAATCTTGATAAAGATGGGACTGGAGATGAGTCTACTTTAATTAAAAGGCGTCCTAATGATTCAGAGTTTTTAGATCTTGATGCTAAATTTGTTAAAACTGGGATTGAAGAGATTAAAACTTTGCATAGTGATGAACCCACTACTTTGGATTTCAAGGGATTCAATTATGATAATTTCTCTTTGATTGATTGTATTTCCTTGTTGCAATCCGTACTAACTTCTCCGCATGCTTATAGTCAAAATAAAGCTTTTACCAAACACATAGTTGATGCTTTGATGCAATCTTATGAAGAAAAACTTGAACTAGAAGTTTCTATCCCTAGGAAGCTTTATGATGAATGGGAACCTACTATTAAAATTAAAATTAAGGATCATGAATGCTTTGCTTTGTGTATTTGGGTGCAAGTGTTTCCACTATCCCAAAAACTTTGTGTGATTTGTTAGGTTTCCATGAGCTTGATGATTGTTCTTTAAATTTGCATCTTGCGGATAATACTATTAAGAAACCTATGGGAAGGATTAATGATGTTCTTATTGTTGCCAATAGGAATTATGTGCCCGTAGATTTCATTGTTCTTGATATATATTGCAATCCTTCATGTCCTATTATTCTTGGTAGACCTTTCCTTAGAACGATTGGTGTAATTATTGATATGAAGGAAGGAAATATTAGATTCCAATTTCCGTTAAGGAAAGGCATGGAACAGTTTGCTAGAAAGAAAATTAAATTACCATATGAATCTATCATGAGAGCCACTTATGGATTGCCTTCCGAAGATGGCAATACCTAGATCTATCCTTGTATCGTGCCTAGCTAGGGGTGTTAAACGATAGCGCTTGTTGGGAGGCAACCCAATTTTTTTCTTTGTTTTTGCTTCTGTTTAGGAATAAATATTGCATATAGCTTCTGTTTAGATGTGGTTTTGTGTTTTAATTAGTGTTTGTGCCAAGTAGAACCGTTGGGAAGACTTGTGTGAAGTTTATATGATCTTGTTGTAAAAAACAGAAACGTTAGCGCTCACTAGAATAGTCACCAGATTTTACTGGAGAGTGCTATTTAGTTGATTCTTTTTGCAGATGATTAATAGACAAATTCATCACGTTTACCAATTTATTTCAATTTTTTTGAGTTACAGATGTATGCTGAAGTTACAGATTACTACAAACTGTTCTGTTTTTGACAGATTCTGTTTTTCGTGTGTTGTTTGCTTATTTTGACGAATCTATGAGTAGTATTGGAGGATATGAATCATAGAGAAGTTGGAATACAATAGGTTTAACACCAATATAAACAAAGAATGAGTTCATTACAGTACCTTTGAGTGGTGCTTTGTTTTCTTATGCTAACGGAGCTCACGAGATTTTTGGCTAAGTTTTGTGTTGTGAAGTTTTCAAGTTTTGAGTATGGCTTTGATGGACTATGGAACAAAGAGTGGCAAGAGCCTAAGCTTGGGTATGCCCAAGGCAACCCAAGGTAGAACTCAAGGACAACCAAAAGCCTAAGCTTGGGGATGCTCCGGGAAGGCATCCCCTCTTTTGTCTTCATCTATCGGTAACTATACTCGGTATTATATTTTTATTCACCACATGATATGTGTTTTAATTGGAGCGTCATGTATGATTTGATTCTTTACTTGTTAGTTTGCCACAATCATCCTTGATGGACACACCTTTTTGAGAGAGATAAATATGGTCTAGAATTTGTTAGAACACTCTATGTGCTTCACTTATATCTTTTGAGCTAAATAGTTTTGCTCTAGTGCTTCACTTATATATTTTAGAGCACGGTGGTGATTTTATTTTGTAGAAATTGTTGATCTCTCATGCTTCACTTATATCCTTTTGAGAGTCTTTTAGAACACCATAGTAATGTGCTTTGGTTATAAAACTAGTCCTAATATGATAGGCATCCAAGATGAATGTAGTAAGAACTTTCATACAAAGTGCATTGAATATGACGAGAAGTTTGATACTTGATGATTGTTTTGAGATATGGGGATAGTGATATTAGAGTCATGCTAGTGGAGTTATTACGAATTTCAGGAAGACTTGTGCTAAAGTTTGTGATTCCCGTAGCATGCACGTATGGTGAACCGCTATGTGACGAAGTTAGAGCATGAGGTATTTGTAGAGTGTCATCCTTTGTGTGGAGGTCGGGGGCGCGCGATGGTTAATCCTACCAACCTCCCCCTAGGAGCATGCGTTGATTGCTTTGTTTTGATGACTCATAAATTTTTGAAATAAGTATATGAGTTCTTTATGACTAATGTTGAGTCCATGGATTATACGCACTCTCACCCTTCCACCATTGCTAGCCTCTCTTGTACCGCGCAACTTTTGCCGGTACCAGACACCCACTATATACCTTCCTCAATACAGCCAGCATATACCTTCCTCAAAACAGCCACCATACCTACCTATCATGGCATTTCCATAGCCATTCCGAGATATATTGCCATGCAACTTTCCACCGTTCCGTTCATATGACATGCTTCATATTGTCATATTGCCATGCATGTTCATGTAGTTGACATCGTATTTGTGGCAAAGCCACCATGCATAATTTTTTTCATACATGTCACTCTTGATTCATTGCACATCCCGGTACACCACCGGAGGCATTCATATAGAGTCATACTTTGTTCTAGTATCGAGTTGTAATGTCGAGTTGTAAATCAATATAAGTGTGATGATCATCGTTATTAGAGCATTGTCCCAAAGAAAAAAAGAAGAAGGAAAGGCCAAGAAAAAGAAAGGCCCAAAAAAAGAAAAAAAAAGAGAAAAAAAAAAGAAAAATAAAATAAAATAAAAGGGACAATGCTAATATCTTCCACACTTGTGCTTCAAAGTAGCACCATGTTCCTCATGATAGAGAGTCTCATGTTTAGTCACTTTCATATGCTATTGGGATTTTCATTATAGAACTTGGCTTGTATATTCCAACGATGGGCTTCCTCAAATGCCCAATGTCTTCATGAGCAAGCAAGTTGGATGGACACCCACTTAGTTTCTTTTGTTGAGCTTTCATACATTTTTAGCTCTAGTGCATCCGTTGCATGACAATCCCTACTCACTCACATTGGTATCTATTGATGGGCATCTCCATAGCCCGTTGATATGCCTAGTTGATGTGAGACTGTCTTCCTCCTTTTTGTCTTCTCCACAACCACCACTCTATTCCACCCATAGTGCTACATCCATGGCTCACGGTCATGTATTGCGTGAAAGTTGAAAGGTTTGAAAAAATTGAGCATGAAAACAACTGCTTGGATGAAACCGGGGTTGTGCATGATATGAATATTTTGTGTGATGAAGAGGGAGCATAGCCAGACTATATGATTTTGTAGGGATAACTTTCTTTGGCCATGTTATTTTGAGAAGACATGACTGCTTTGTTAGTATGCTTGAAGTATTATTATTTCTTATGTCAATATAGACTTTTGTCTTGAATCTCTCGGATCTAAACATTCATGCCACAATTAAGAGAATTACATTGAAAATTATGTTGGTTAGCATTCCACATCAAAAATTCTGATTTTATCATTTACCTACTCGAGGATGAGCAGGAATTAAGCTTGGGGATGCTTGATACGTCTCCAACGTATCTATAATTTTTGATTCTTCCATCCTATTATATATGATGTTTTGGATGTTTAATGGGCTTTATTATACACTTTTATATTATTTTTGGGACTAACCTATTAACCCAAAGGCCCAGTCCAGATTGCTGTTTTTTTTGCCTATTTCAGGGTTTCACAGAAAAGGAATATCAAACGGAGTCCAAACAGAATGAAACCTTCGGGAGAGTTATTTTTGGAATGATATCTTCACGAGAGACTTGAGAACCAAGGCAGAGGGGACACGTGGTTCCCACGAGGGTCCAGGGCGCGCCCCCTCCGCTGGGCGCGCCCCACCCTCGTCGGCCCCACGTTGCTCCACCGACGTACTCCTTCCTCCTATATATACCCATGTACCCTGAAAACATCGAAGCAACAGAGAAAACTCTAATTCCACCGCCGCAACCTTCTGTTCTCGTGAGATCCCATCTCGAGGCCTGTTCCAGAGCTCCACCAGAGGGGGGATCTTCCACGGAGTGCTTCTACATCAACACCATCGCCTCCCCATGAGTTGTGAGTAGTTTACCACAGACCTTCGGGTCCATAGTTAGTACCTAGATGGCTTCTTCTCTCTTTTTGGATCTCAATACCAAGTTCTCCTCGGTCTTCGAGGAAATCTATTCGATGTAATCTTTTTGCCGTGTGTTTGTCGAGATCCGATGAATTGTGGGTTTATGATCAAGATTATCTATGAGAAATATTGGTTCTTTTCTGAATTCTTTTATGTATGATTATAATATCCTTGCAAGTCTCTTCGAATTATCGGTTTGGTTTGGCCTACTAGATCTATAGTTCTTGCAATGGGAGAAGTGCTTGGCTTTGGGTTCAATCTTGCGGTGTCCTTTCCAAGTGACAGCAGGGGCAGCAAGGCACGTATTGTATTGTTTCCATCGAGGATAAAAAGATGGGGTTTATATCATATTGCTTGAGTTCATCCCTCTACATCATGTCATCTTGCTTAAAACATTACTCTTTTATTATGAACTTAATACTCTAGATGCATGCTGGATAGCGGTCGATGTGTGGAGTAATAGTAGTAGATGTTGAATCGTTTCGGTCTACTTGTCACAGACGTGATGCCTATATATAATGATCATGCCTAGATATTCTCATAATTATTCGCTTTTCTATCAATTGCTCGACAGTAATTCGTTCACCCATCATAGAATTCTGCTATCATGAGAGAAGCCACTAGTGAAACCTATGGCCCCCGGGTCTATTCTCAACATATCAATATACAATCTACTTTACTTTGCTGTTTTTACTTTCTGTTCTTATATCCAAAAATACCAAAAATATCAAACTATCCTATCTATCAGATCTCACTTTCGTAAGTGACCGTAAAGGAATTGACAACCCCTTATCGCGTTGGCTGCGAAGTTCTTATTTGTTTGTGCAGGTGCGAGGGACTCGCGCGTGGTCTCCTTCTGGATTGATACCTTGGTTCTCAAAAACTGAGGGACATACTTACGCTACTGTGCTGCATCACCCTTTCCTCTTCGAGGGAATATAATGCAAGCTCGAGAAGTAGCAGGCACCATATGAACATGCAACCAATATCACTCTATCAGGTAAAAATTGTCTCGTCGTTAGTGCCATTTCAAGAAATTAGAAGCAATACAAGCTAGAAGACAATGCAAGATGCAACCTACATCATAGTCCCAAGTTAAATGTGTCTTATGGGTAAGTGATCGTTGCAGGTATAAGTTGTAAGCTACGCATATGCAATTCAACATAATCAGAAGCAATACAAACTAGACATCATACGGAAAACGCAACCACATATAATAGTTCCAAGTTAGAGCAAGCACCTATGATGGTGGAGTAGGGCAGATGTGCTCATCATGTACACGTATGTTCTAGAAATAGGAACACGTGTCATATTCACGGGCATTATGTGTAAAGTAAGCAGATGCAATTCGACAAGGCTAGAAGCAATACAAGCTAGACATCATACGCAACATGCAACCACATATAATAGTGCCAAGTTAGAGCAAGCACCTGTGATGGTGGAGTAGGGGGGATGTGCTCATCATGTACACGTATGTTCTAGAAATAGGAACATGTGTCATATTCACAGGCATTATCTGTAAAGTAAGCAGATGCAATCCAACAAAGTTAGACGCAATACAAGCTAGAAATCATACGCAACATGCAACCACATATAATAGTGCCAAGTTAGAGCAAGCACCTGTGATGGTGGAGTAGGGGAGATGTGCTCATCATCTACATAGCTACGTTGACTGTCTAGCCTTGCGTTATCTTGCGAATCTTGTTGGGAGGATGGCGGAGTAGAATCTATAGAGAACATCCGTTTCAGTTGCTCGGAAGGACCACCATCATCCAATGTCTTGCCAATTTCCTTCAACTTTATTGATTTTGCATTGTGAGGTCAAACCGACAAGAAAAAGGAAGATAATTCGCTCTTCAGAACTCATTCATGCATGATACTGACGAACACTACTCTGATGAAAGTCAAAGTCATGATACGAGGATGGAATATGTACAAAAAAATGGACGGCTTGACATATTCACACCAATGATGTGGTAACTAAGCAGAAGGCACTTCAACAAATTAGAAGCACTGTAAACTAGACACCATATGAAAGGTGCAATCAATATCACTCTACCAAGTTAAAACTGTCTCATCATTGGTGGCGTTCATCAAACTAGAAGCAATAAATGCTAGAAATCATATTCAAGATGCAAAACAATATCACATTGCCAACTTAAACGTGTTCCATCATAAGTGACTGATGCAGGATACACAAGAAGAGTAGTTTCATGTAAGAATATGGTGTGATAGACAGATATAGTATGTACCAAAAAGAGGAAAGCGTGTCATATTCACACGTATCATGTGTAAGCTAAGCAGATGCAGTTTACACTAATTAGGAGCAATAGAAGCTAGACACCATATGCAACATGCAACCAGATATCACACTGACAAGTTAGAGCAAGCACCTTGGATGGTGGAGTAGGGGAGCGGAGACTTGGACCTTGTAATGCACTATCAGTACAAGGAGAATGGTACAGATGCTCCGTTTACTTGCTGCAGAGGACCACCATCATCGCCGTCCTTACTCTTTTCCTTCCTCTTTCTTGATTTTGCCTTGTCAAGTCAAACCCACAAGAAAAAGGAATAAAATTTGCTCTTCAGAACTAATTGATGCATGATACTGACGAACACTACTATGATGAAAGGCAAAGTCATGATACGAGGATGGAATATGTACGAAAAAATGGACAGCTTGATATATTCACACCTATGATGTGGTAATTAAGAAGAAGGCACTTCAACAAATTAGAAGCACTGTAAACTAGACACCATATGAAAGGTGCAATCAATATCACTCTGCCAAGTTAAAACTGTCTCGTCATAGGTGGCGTTCATCAAACTAGAAGCAATACATGCTAGAAATCATATTCAAGACGCAAACCAATATCACACTGCCAACTTAAAGGTGTTCCATCATAAGTGCCTAATGCAGGATACACAAGAAGAGTAGTTTCATGTAAGAACATGGAGTGATAGACAGATATAGTATGTACCAAAAACAGGAAAGCGTGTCATATTCACACGTATCATGTGTAAGCTAAGCAGATGCAGTTTACACTAATTAGGAGTAATACAAGCTAGACACCATATGCAACATGCAACCAGATATCACACTGCCAAGTTAGACCAAGCACCTTGGATGGTGGAGTAGGGGAGCGGAGACTTGGACCTTGTAATGCACTATAAGTACAAGGAGAATCGGTACAGATGCTCCGTTTACTTGCTGCAGAGGACCACCACCATTGCCTTCCTTACTCTTTTCCTTCCTCTTTCTTGATTTTACCTTGTCAAGTCAAACCCACAAGAAAAAGGAATAAAATTTGCTCTTCAGAACTCATTGATGCATGATACTGACGAACACTACTTTCATGTAAGGCAGCCACATGATAGGAGGATGGAATATGTATGAAAAATAGGACGGCGTGACATATTGACATGTATGATGTATAAAGTGTAAACTAAGCACAAGGTGCTTGAACTTGTTAGAATCAATGCAAGCTAGAAACCATATGAAAGATGAAACCAATATCACTCTGCCAAATTAAAAGGGTGCCCTAACAAATGTATTTGACCAAATTATAAGCAATACATGGCAACAGGCTAGAAATAATATGCAATATGCAACGAATAAAGGTGACTCATCGTAAGTGATTGATGCAGGATACAGAAGAGAGGTAGTTTCATGTAAGAACAAGGTTAACACATAGATGTAGTGTGTACCAAAAATAGGAAGGCATGTCATATTCACAGGTATAATGTGTAAACTAAACAGATGCAATTTACCCTAATTAGAAGCATCACAAGCTAGACACCGTATGCAACATGCAACCACATATCACACTGCGAAGTTAGAGCAAGCACATGTGATGGTGGTGTGGGGGAATTGCGGTCATCAACTAGGGAGCTACATTGACTATCTTAATTTAGCCTTGCTGTTTCTTGAGAATCATGTGGGGAGGATGACACTGCACTCTTTAAATGAGTATGGCATCTCATAGTAACCCACCCGGGTGACTGTCTCATCATAAGTGATTGATGAGGGATACAAAAGAGCATTAGTTTGATGTACGAACATGGTTAATAGACATATGTAGTATGTATCAAAAACAGGAAGGCATGTCATTATCACAGATATAATGTGTAAAGTAAGTAGATGCAATTTAACCAAATTGGAAGCAATACAAGCTAGACAACATATGCAACATGCAACCACATTTGACAGCGCGAAGTTAAAGCAAGCACCTGGGATGGTTGTGTGTGGCAATTGAGATCATCAACTGCAGAGCTACGTTTACTGTCTCCAACTGCTGACACTGCATCCTTTAGAGCGCTAATGACCCAAAAGTGTAGGGGATCTATCGTAGTCCTTTTGATAAGTAAGAGAGTCGAACCCAACGAGGAGCAGAAGGAAATGATAGGCAGTTTTCAGTAAGGTATTTTTCGCAAGCACTGAAATTATAGGTAACAGGTAGTTTTGTGATAAGGTAATTGGTAGCAAGTGACAAAAGGTAAAAGTAAATAAGGTGCAGCAAGATGGCCCAATCCTTTTTGTAACAAAGGACAAGCCTGGACAAACTCTTATATGGAGGAAAGCGCTCCCGAGGACACATGGGAATTATCGTCAAGCTAGTTTTCATCACGATCATCTGTGTCGGGGGAAACTGTCCGCCACGAACACCTATGGGACCGGAGCCCCTTTGTCTGTGCGGTACGAGGGCGGAGGGAGCACGAAGAGCAGATCGTAACGAGCACGCGGGCAGTTTTACCCAGGTTCGGGCCGCGGTAGACGCGTAAGACCCTACTCCTGCTTAGTTGTGTATTGAGTTGGAGAGCTCGGGAGCTTGAAGAAGCGGCTACACCGAGCGTATGAGTGATCTAGGTCCCGAACCCCCTCCACGTTGTGCATGGGCCTCCTTTTATAGTGCAAGGGGTCACCGACAGGTGTCAACGTAGGAGAAAGGGGTAAAAACGTAAAAGAGGTGGTAGTTGTAACAGTGCGGGAACAGTAGAGTTACAGTGCGCGAACAGTGGTCGCTACCTACTTTGACAGTGGGGGACAAGGGCATTTAATGCCCGTCGCCATCGACCCCAAAAGCTCCCGCCCTTGCGTCTCCGTCTGCCACGGCGATGGATCCACCACCGTGGAGTGCCATCGTGTCCCCCAGGCTGCACAGCCATCCGCCACGCGTCCCTGGTTAGGCCCCAGGGCGACGCGTGGGCCGATGAGCTGGAGCGCGGGCACACAGCGCCACTCTCCCGGCAAGCACCTTGCCGGGGCCTTGATCTTGCCGGGCCCGGGAGCTTGCCGCTCCCCGGGCCCTTGCCGGGACGCATATAGCGCCGAGGCGTGTCTTCTATGATGGAATCTTCTAGTCTTCCTGGCAAGCTCCTCTTGCCAGGGCCTTGTGCCAGTGAGGTAATCTTGAGCCTGGTACGGCCTTCCCGGCAAGCTCCACTTGCCGGGGTCTCGATCTTCTGTCTTGCATACTTTGTTTTCGAATGGTTTGAGATGGAGCAGGAAGGTCTCCGGCGAGCGCGTGGTAAACCCTGCCGCGGGAAGCTGCAACTGCCCGTGCACAAGTTGGGGTACTGAGGTACCCCTACCTTAGTACACCGACAGGAGCCCCCGGGCCTGGGCCACACACGGTGCCGAGCGCTGTTGGGCCAGGCCCAAAACAGGGCACGGGCACACGCGGCCCACGGCGCGCCGAATCCACTCTCGTATCCGCCGCATCCCCCTGTAACGGCACGCGTCGATTGCGGCGTCGTGGGATGGGACGTGCCCACGTTCCATCAATGAAAAAGGGCGAAACGCCCCCCACTCCCCCATAAAAGCAGAGGAAGCAGGAGCGGTTCCCCTTCTTGCGTCTTCATTGCATCTTCTTCTTCCTCCAAAAACCCCCTTTGCGCTCCGCCTCCAGACCTCCGCCGCCGCCGTTCCCCACTTCCTTCGCCGTCTCCGCTATGGCCCCGAAGACCGAGAAAGCGAAGGCGGAGAAAGCCAAGAGGGAGAAGTCGGAGCAAGCAGCGAAGCTTACCGCGTACCGGAAGCGGAACCTCGTCTTCCCGCCGAAGCTCGGCGTGCGGGAGCTCTGGAACAAGTATTACTTGTTCTGGGCCAAGGAAACCAAGGCGCACCCCCGCACTCAAGCTTATCCGGCCGCCGCCAAGGACATCTACCCCGGCGGGTACTACTTCTTCGCAGCCTTCTTCCACTGCGGTCTTTGCCCTCCTTTCTCTAATTTCTTCTGCGACGTCATGCACTCCTATGGCCTCCACCTTCTTGACTTCACCCCCAACGCCATCCTCACAATGGCGGTTTTCGCACACATGTGCGAAAACTTCATAGGAATACACCCAAACGTAGCGCTGTTTAGGCACTTCTTCACTCCTAGAGCAGAGGCCGGTGCCCCCCTCTCCGGGGGAATTTCTTGGGTATTTCGTCTGAACAAGAAGGAGTCGTACTTGCCGGGGGAGCTCTGCGGCAAGTGGGAGGAATGGCGTGCGGAGTGGTGCTGGATTGTTGAGGACGAGCCGCAGCCCTTCACCGCGCCACGCACAACGCCCATCGTGCGCGGCAGGGATTGGAGCGAGCTGGACTCGGACGACATCAAGCTCGACGTCGCCCTCGTCCGGATTCTTTGCCTTCGGACCGCCAGGCTGTCCGTTGCAGAGGTAGGCGCAGATTTCCTCCGCCGCCGCATCGCCCCTCTCCAAGACAGGAAAAGGCCGGCCTGGGAGTACGGCGGCCCGGCGGATATAATGAGGCTGCGCCCCGGGCTAAACTTCAATTTCACGACGCTGGAGCTGAAGGGGATGGTCCGGGAGCTCTTCAAATATGACCCGGCCCACCCTGAGTGGTTCAGACCTCCCCGGGGAGTGGTGCCCCTCCGCAACAGCACAGTCCGGGACCGTCTCTGCGCCATGATGCCCGCGTGTGATTCACACGGCGTGGACCGCACGTGGATTCCGCCCAAGCCCATAGACGTCCTCACCTTCTTCGACAACCTCGTGGAGGTGGCGAAGAACAAGGATGACATCAAGGAGCACACGCGGGACACCACCGAACAGGAGCTTGCATACATGGCTTCTCGGGCTGAAGAGGCCGCTGCAGCCGCAGCGGCAGGAGATTTCGGATATACGCCTGAAGAGGCGGAGGCTGCGGACGCGTCCAGCCAGGCGGAGGAGGCGGAGATCCGCAGACTGCTGCAACTTCCTCCCGACGCGCTCGCCAGGGTCCCCTCTCTGAAGCACTCCGGGATCCACGGGATCGTGGCCGAGGCCGCGGCAAGGGATGGCGCTGCCGGAGGGAACAGAGGCGCCGCGGGGAGCGGAGGCGCCAAAGGAAAAGAGGCCGCAGCGCAGGGCGCTGGGCCCAGCGAGCCAGCCGGGGAGGAGGAGGAGGAGGAGGCCGAGGACTCCGACGGATCTACGGAGCTCTACGCCGACGACCTCTCCTCGTCGGAGACCTCCCCGCCCCCGGCAAGCCCAAGGCGGTCTCCACCGAAGCGTCTCCGCAAGACGGCGACGGGAGAGAGGGCGCAGGCGCCCCGGCAACAACCAGCTCGCCGGGCGGCTCCCCGGGGGAGCCAAGCTGCGCCGGGGGCAACCGGCGCACCAGCCACAGCGGAGGCGGCCCGCGCGCGGGCCACGACGGAGGCGCCCCGCAAGCAGGCATCGAGCCGACAGGGGTCTTCTCGGAGCGGAGCAGCAGCTCCGCCCGCTCCTCGGGCTCCGGCTACCACCGGGGCTGGGTCTTCGCAGCCCCCAGCCCAAGGGACCGCCAAGCGCCCGAGGGAATCTTCGTCTTCCGCTCCTCATGCAGACGCGCCCCAGGTGGAGTATGACTTCTCCGCCTTGAGCGAGGACGACGAGGAGGATCAGGAGTAAGAATCCGAGATCTTACAACTTCTCAAGTTTCGCCTTGATTATTGTTGATGCTAATTTTGTTTGTTGCCTTGATTTCAGGACCTTGGTTCAGCGCGTGGCGAAGAAAGCCAAGGCGCCTGTGGCCGAGGTCGCGGAAGGCTCGGCCACCGCGGCAACTGGGGACGTGCCGGAGCCAAGCCTGCCGGACCCGAGCGTTGCTCCGAGGAGCAGCCCCCAGCGCAGCCCCCAGCGTAAGTCTGGGTTCCATCTTCCCGCTCGTCGGGACGCGTTTGGGGATTTTGTCTTGTTTCAATATCTTGATGTCTTTGTCTTGACTTGTGCAGAGGTGGAGCCACAGCGGCAGGAGCGTCCGGAGACCGTCCTCGAGGAGCCGCAGGCCCCGCCGTCCCCGCCAAGGCCGAACTCTCCGGCAAGGGAGAGCGCTCCGCCAAGGGCGGGTACTCCGCCAAGGGCGAGTACCCCGCCAAGGGCGAGCAGCCCGGCGAGGGCGGCCACTCCGCCAAGGCAGAGCTCCCCGGCGAGGGAGCCCGCCGCTGATGACGTCCGCCAAGGTAGGCTCCATAACTTGTCTTCTTGGCGTTGTCTCTTTTTGGATTTTTGCTTGAACTTCTTTTTCTTCTTCTTCTAGATCTTCCTCCCCCCGAGCCGATGGAGACGGAAGTCATCAACATTGAGGAGGAGGAGGGCGCGCAGGGCGGCGGCGGCGACGTCCCTGTTGCCGAGGACACGGCGGGAGCCGCCGAGCCGGCCGCGCAAGAGACCGCTCCGGCTGCAGACGCAGCGGCCGGGGAGGGGGACGGCGACCGCACCGCCGACCCGGAGGCGGCGGGAGCATCAAGTGCTGCGCCGGCCGCCGACCCCTCCGCCGGCAAGGAGCAGGGCTACTATCTTGAAGCCCCCAACGGCGTCTTCATCCAGGTGCCTTGGGGGTCTTCGTCGCGAGCTCCCGCGGAGGGCGAGGCATTCGATGGGGAGGTCCTCGCCTCCGCGGGCTTGAAGATTGTCGAGGCGCCCGGCGGGAGTGAAGGGCCCGAGGAGGAGAAGCTGCTTCACCAGCTCCTGGCCCTTTACCGGGCCAGGCAGGCGAAGCTTGCTTCCCGGGAAGCCCTTGCCGCCAAGGCCGCCGTGGAGATGGAGAAGCGCGCGGCGGAGCTCAGCGCCGCCAACCAGGCGGCCCTCCGCGAGGTGGCGGAGGAGCGCGAGCGACTCGCCGGCGAATACCAGGAGTGGGTGCTGGAGAAGGCTGAGGCCGAAGAGCAGCAGCGGCTCGCCGGGGTGGAGCTGTCCCGGCGAGAAGGAGAACTCGCCCAGCGTAAGGTCAACCTCGACTCCCACGAGGAGGACCTTGCCGCTCGGGAGGAGGCCCTTGGCGGGGAACTGAAGGAGGCAAAAGCCGCCGCGGCTGCCGCGGAGACCGCCAAGAAGGAGCTTGCCGCCAAGGTCGCGCAGCTGGAGAAGTCGCTGAAGGTGAGCGCGGAGAAGGTCGCCGCGCTCATCACGGAGCGTGAGAAGGACGCCCACACCAATTCAGAACTCCAGGTGCGTCTTTCTGAGAGGGGCGACGAGCTGAAGGCCGCCAAGGACTCCATCGAGGACTTGGAGTTGAAGGTTTCCACGCTGAAGGACTCGCTTGATGCCGCCCAAGCCCGGGAAACCAAGCTGAAGGAAGAGCTTCGCAAGGAGCAGAGCTTGGTGGCGAGCGCCAATACTGCGGCCGAGAACTTCCGCCGTACCGTCGAGGTTTGGACCGAGGACTTGGTATCTTCTGCGTCCAACATTGACCAGGAGCTGCTGGCGCTGAAGTTGGAGCACCTCATCTACTCTCCGGACCCAAACCTCCCCCACAGCGCCAAGCTCAGCCTCTTCTTCAGGGGGATCGCGCCGGCCCTTGCAGATCTGCGGAAGAAGATCCCCGCGCAACTGGCCGAGGAGACGCGCCTACTCTGCACGGGAACTCTGGAGCGCGTGCTGACGAAGATCGTATACCGCAATCCGGGCATAAACCTCACCAACGTTCTTCGCAGCTTGCCGGCTGACGCGAACATGGAGGCTCTGAAAGAGCAGGTCGCCCACATCATAGCCAAGGTGGCTAAGATCTCCAGGATTGAGGGCGACCGCGTAGATTAGGCCTCCATTACCTTTATCTCTTTTTGTTGCTGCATAGGGTGTTATGAACTCATTAATCATTGCGACAAGTTATCTTTTGTAAGATATTTATCTTATTTTGATCAATCAGTGCAATGATATCTTCCTTGTCTTAATCCTTGACTTTGTACGTTTTTCACCCTACGCTCCTGGGGAGCTTGCCGGCAAGGGGTCTTTGCCGCGAGCGCTGAGTGCTGGACTCTGAGCAGCCTGCTGGCCAAGGTCTCACCGGCAAGCAACCTTGCCGCAGCTAGTCGCATCGCACTTAGCTTGCTGAGTGTACTCGGAAACGAAGCAAGGGCGCGACACTTGTCGCAGCTCACTTAAATCGTTGAGTGGACTCGGAAACAAGATAAGTGTGCGGCAAGCTACGGGTAGGTTCCTCCGCGCACAGGTTTTCCATACAAAGTGTGATTGTTCAAGGAAGACAACTAAAATTTTAAAAATTTGAACTGGTCAAATTCTAATAACTTAGCTTTCATATACTGCTTGCTTCCCGGTAAGGCTTCTCTTTCTTGAACAGCACTTGGTTCCTCCTCCATCTCCTTCCCCCCCGGCAAACTTGTGCGCGAGGAACGTTTCTTCTGCTTAAGAGGAAAGAAAAAGAAGAGGGAATCAAGTACATAGCCTTTCGGCGTGCTAATGCTTACCGGATGCTTGAGTGTTGCACCAAATGCCAAATAACACATGCGAATAGCAAGGAAAAGCATGCAAAAGGCAAATAGTGCAAAACACAAAATCTTTACTGATGCACGGGGTCTGCGCCCGGCTTTGTACAAAGGGTTACATGCAACAGCGGCAAAGCTTGTACAAAAGGTGGTTGCCGGAGCGGATCACGGCAACCGCGCCTTATGGGTGAAACTTGCGAAGATGCTCTATGTTCCAGGAGTTGCTCACCGGTAAGCCTTCTTCGGTCTCGAGGCGGACAGCGCCGGGCCTCGTGACTTGTCTCACCCGATAAGGGCCTTCCCACTTCGGCGTCAACTTGTTGGAATTCTTGGCGGACTGAACACGCCGAAGAACAAGGTCGCCTTCCTCGAGACTCCTGGCCTTGACCTTGCGGCTATGGTAGCGACGCAAGGCTTGCTGGTATCGAGCAGCTCGTACAGCAGCCTGGAGACGTCCCTCCTCGAGGAGCAATGCATCATCTTGCCGCAGTTGCTCTTGCTCGAGCTCATCATAAGCGAGCACTCGAGGAGATCCGTATACGAGTTCCGTGGGGAGAACTGCCTCTGCTCCATAGACTAGAGCAAAGGGTGTCTGTCCGGTGGCTCGACTTGGTGTCGTTCTGATTGACCAAAGAGCCGCCGGTAGCTCCTTTATCCAATTTCTTCCGCACTTGCGCAGCCTGTCGAAGGTTCTTGTCTTGAGTCCGTGCAGCACTTCAGCATTGGCCCTCTCCGCTTGACCGTTGCTCCTCGGGTGAGCAACAGAAGCGAAGCAGACCTTGGCGCCAAGGTCTTGGACGTACTGCATGAAGGTGCGACTAGTGAATTGTGTACCGTTGTCGGTGATGATCCTGTTAGGGATCCCGAAACGGCAAACAATCGACCCGAAGAACCTGACCGCTGACTGTGCTGTCACCTTTCTCACTGGCTCCACTTCTGGCCACTTTGTGAACTTGTCGATTGCAACGTACAAGTACTCAAAGCCCCCGACAGCACGAGGGAAAGGGCCGAGGATATCGAGCCCCCAGACCGAGAAGGGCCAGGACAAAGGGATTGTTTGGAGAGCTTGAGCTGGCTGATGAATCTGCTTTGCATGGAACTGGCACGCTTCACACTTGGTTACTAGCGCGGTTGCATCTTGGAGGGCTTCTTGCCAGAAGAACCCTTGCCGGAAAGGTTTCCCGGCAAGCGCCCTTGCGCCAATGTGGTGGCCGCATATGCCTCCGTGTATTTCCGCCAACAGCTTCTGTCCATCTTCCCTGGAGATGCACTTCAATCTGACACCATTGAGCCTTCTTCTGTACAGCTCGTTATCCACGAACTGGTACATACTTGATTGCCTGGTTATCTTCTCTATCTCTTCTGGGTCGTCGGGAAGTTCTCCAGTTTGAAGAAAACGGACGATCTGCTGCGCCCACGCCGGAGCCTGAGGCTCGACGGCAAGGACTAAAGGCATGAGGGCCGCTGCGGGAACCTCAGCTTCTACGGCAAGGACCTCTGGCTCTGCCGGAGCTGATGGTCCCCCGGCAAGCTCGCCGGGGCGAGGCTTGTCGGGAACACTTGCTTCAACTGTACAGACCCGAAGATCTGCAGGAGCAAATTGTTCCTCAGCGTTCTGGTTGTTGATCTTGGGGACCTTGGCGGCGGTTTCTGGGAGATCCGCCGGCAAGTAGTCGCCGGAGACCAACTTTCTCTTCTTGGACTGCCCAATTGACGGTGTAACGGATGGTTGAGTCAGCTTGAGCAAGAAGGTCCCTGGTTCCACAGGTAACTTCATCGAAGCACACTTTGAAAGGCCATCTGCAATTTCGTTTTGAGCTCTCGGGACGTGCTCCATCTGCAGACCTTCAAAGTGCTCCTCAAGCTTCCTCACTTCGTCGACATAAGCTTCCATCAAAGGGCTCTGATAGCTCTTGTTAACTTGTCGGACCACCAACTGAGAATCTCCCCGCACAATCAGCTTTCTGATCCCAAGTTCGGCCGCAATCCTGAGGCCGGCAAGCAAGCCTTCATATTCTGCGGTGTTGTTTGTCGCTTGCTCCCTGGGAAAGTGCATCTGGATAACATATTTGAGGTGCTCTCCGGTGGGCGCGATGAGTACCACGCCAGCACCGGCGCCTTGCAGCGAGAAGGCACCGTCAAAATACATTACCCATTCACTTGTCGCTTCTTGTACGGGTGCACTTGTTTCTTGGACTTCTTCATCGGGCGTTGGGGTCCACTCAGCTATGAATTCTGCCAAAGCTCGGCTCTGTATGGTTGAAGTACTTTCAAACTTGAGTCCAAAGCTCGACAGCTCCAGTGCCCACTCAACGATCCTGCCTGTTGCTTCTGGGTTGTGCAATATCCTCTTCAGCGAAAAGCGAGTGACCACTGTTATCTCATGTGCTTGGAAGTAATGGCGCAGCTTTCTCGAGGCCATGAGAAGGCCGAAAAGCAACTTTTGCACACCAGAGTATCTTGATCTAGCCCCCTGGAGGAGGGAACTCACAAAATACACTGGGCGCTGCACCATTTTCTGCCGCGCTTCATTCTGTTCCTGCGCAGAGTCGTCCTTGTCGGGGCCAGAGCTTGCCGGAGGAGCCCCCTGCTTGTCGCTGGATTCGCTTGCCGGTGGTGCTGACTCCTCGTCGGACTCCCTCTCCGCTACTAACGCAGCACTAACCACTTGGTTGGTTGCCGCTAGGTACAGCAGCAACTTTTCCTGTGGTCTAGGTGCGACAAGTATTGGAGTGGAGGACAGGTACCGTTTCAAATCCTGCAGCGCTGCCTCCGCTTCCGGAGTCCACTTCATGGGACCTGCCTTCTTCAAGATTTTGAAGAAAGGTAGGGCGCGTTCTGCAGACTTTGAAATGAACCTACTGAGGGCAGCCACACAACCTGCAAGCCTCCTGACATCCTTGACGCGCTTCGGGGCCTCTATCTGCTCAATGGCTTTAATCTTGTCGGGGTTGGCTTCAATCCCCCTCTGCGATACAAAGAATCCGAGAAGCTTGCCGGAGGGGACTCCAAAGACACACTTCTCGGGGTTCAACTTGAGCTGTATTCTGCGCAGGTTCTGAAATGTCTCTTCCAAATCTTGGATTAGGGTTTCCTTGCTCTTACTCTTCACCACGATGTCATCCATGTAAGCTTCTACATTCCTGTGGATCTGTGGCTCCAAAGCAGTGTGCACTACCCTTGCAAATGTTGATCCCGCATTCTTCAGTCCAAATGGCATGCGTATGAAGCAATAAGTGCCACATGGAGTGATAAATGCGGTCTTCTCTTCATCCTCTTTGGCCATAAAGATCTGATGGTAGCCTGAATATGCATCAAGAAAACAGAGTAGCTCACATCCGGCGGTGGAGTCAACAATCTGGTCAATGCGCGGCAAAGGGAATGGATCCTTGGGACATGCTTTATTCACATCGGTGAAGTCTATACACAGTCTCCACTTCCCATTGGCCTTGCGCACGACGACTGGGTTTGCCAACCACGTCGGATGGATCACACCTCTAACTAGGCCTGCTGCCTCTAATTTCTTGATTTCTTCGTTGATGAATTCTTGGCGCTCCACGGCTTGCTTCCTCACTTTCTGCTTGATGGGCCGCGCATGAGGACAAACAGCAAGCTTGTGCTCAATTACCTTCCTGGGAACACCGGGGATGTCAGATGGTTGCCAGGCAAACACATCGACATTCGCCCGCAGGAAGGCAACGAGCGCGCTTTCCTATTTGCTGTCCAGCGTGGCACTGATGGTGAAGGTACCACCAGTGTCGTCCTCCTTGGCGGACACCTTCTTGGTTGCCGGAGGAGCTGCCATCCCTTTCTTACACTTGCCGGTGGAGCTCGATGGGACGTCCTCGACGGCAGCGCAGCACTCCGAGGAGGTGCGGTTGCCGGAGTGGGCCCCAGAGCACTTGCCGGACTTGGTCTTCGTCTTCTTCCCCCCGGGAGCTTCAGCGGCAAGTGTGTCCTTTTCCGCCGCAGCTGCCGCATCCCGGTAAATCTTGTCGGCGCAGACAAGCGCATCCTTCTTGTCGCCGTGGACAGTGATGACGCTTATCGGCCCCGGCATCTTGAGTACGTTGTAGGCATAATGGGAAGCTGCCATGAACTTGGCGAGGGCAGGACGGCCAAGTATTCCATTGTAGGGCAATGGAATATCGGCGACGTCGAAAGTGATGCGCTCAGTTCTGAAGTTGAGCTCCCCGCCAAAGGTCACCGGCAGAGTGATCTTTCCCTTGGGCTTGCTCCTTCCCGGGTTGATTCCTTGGAAAGAACCGGTCTCTTCGAGCTCGCCATCTGGAATTTGGAGTTTCTTGATCACAGCAGAGGAGATCAAGTTCAGCCCGGCCCCGCCGTCAACCAACATTTTGGTGACCTTGAGGTTGCGGATGGTGGGAGAAACCAGCATCGGCAAGCACCCGACCGCAGTGGTGCGGTCAGGATGATCCTCAAGGTCAAAAATGATGGGCGTGCTGGACCATTTGAGGAGCCTGCGCGACTCCACGGGCGGCTCCGCTGCATTCACCTCACGCACCCACTGCTTTAGTTGGCGGTGGGAGGTGTGTAGGGAGGCGCCACCGTCGACGCACAGGACCTCCGTGGCCTTCTGGAACTCCTGCTCGCTGTTATCCTCGTCCTCCATGTCTTCATCATCGTCCTCTTCGTCCTTGTCGCGGCCCCGGGGAGGTCGATCACCTTGCTGCTGCTTGGCCTTGCCGCGGCGTCCTCCCCGGCCACTGAATGGCCGCTTCTTGCTTGGCTCTCCGCCGCCACCTTGGGCCTTCTCCTTGTCGCGCCTCTCGTACTCAGCTTTCTGCTGCTCGACGAGATACTCGACGCGCTTGCAGTTGGAGAGATCGTGGCCCTTGGTGCGGTGGATTTTGCAGTATTGCTTGTCGGAGCCGTCCTGCTTGTCGGCCGCCGCTACAGGGGCAGGCTCCTTGCCGGAGCCGCCAGCCTGTGTTTGCTTGGCGGGGGCCTCCTTGCCGGACTTCTCGACGGCAAGCACTTCCTTCTTGCCTTTCCTTCTGTTATTCCGCCGCCGGCTCTTCTTTGCCGGGGCGGCGTCGTCGCTGTCGCTTCCTCCTGCGCCAGCATCCTCCCCGGGGAGTCTCCTCCCCTCTTCTGCATGTGCGCACTTGTCAGCAAGAGCATAGAGCTCGCTGACATCCCGAATTTTGGTCATTGCCATTTCCTCACGCATGCGGCGGTTACGCACGTTCTGGTGGAACGCGCTGATAACCGCGGCAGGGTGGACATCAGGGATGTTGTGCTGCACACGGCTGAAGCGTTGGATGTACTTGCGTAGGGTTTCTCCTTCCTTCTGGGCCAGAATGTGGAGATCGCTCTCCTGGCCGTGGGGTTTGTGGCCGCCGGTGAAGGCGCCAACAAACTGGTGGCAAAGGTCTGCCCAAGAAGAAATGGAACCTTCCGGCAAGTGCATAAGCCACGAACGGACGTTCGGCTTAAGCACGAGCGGGAAGTAATTTGCCAAGATCTTCTCGTCGCGCCCCCCGGCAGCTTGCACCGCGATGGTGTAGACGCTGAGGAATTCCGAGGGGTGCGTCTTGCCGTCGTACTTCTCCGGTACGTCGGGCTTAAAATTCTTCAAGCTGGGCCACTGGACGCGCCGCAGCTCGCGGGTGAACGCAGGGCAACCTGCCGCGTACGGCAAGTCGCCTGGTTCACCGGGCGCGCGCGCGTCGACAGCGTCCTCAGCCCTCTGGTCTGATTGTCGCCGAGCTTCTCGGCGGCGCTCGATTCTTGTTCGAGCGTCTTCTTGTCGCCGGTCGTCAAGGACCTGGCGCTGATCCCGACGAGCCCGCGGATCCGACGAGGCCGTGGAGTCGTCGTCGGCGTTGTTCCGGCGGGGCGGCGTCTTCTGCTTCCGCGGCGGGGAGTGCACGCTTGTCGCACCCCCGGCGGTCTTGTCGCCGTCGGCCTTCGTCTTCTCAGCTTGCCGCGGCCGCGAGGCCGTCGGCTGCTGTGGAGAATCGTTGTTGGCGAAGGCTATCAGGCTCTGGATGGTGGCCCTCCAGTCGTCGGCCTTGTCTGCCGCTGGAGGGAAGTCGAGGAGCAGTTGCGCCCTTGCGAGCGCTTCTGCTGGAGTGGAGGGGAACGCGGGCGAGCGGTGCGAGGAGCGGGATACGCTCGAACTTCTAACGGTGTTAGAAGGAGCGGGGTCCCGCGCCGGCGCTTTCGCTTTGCTTGTGCCCGGACGGTGGTCCGGGGCTTCCCGCGAGCCTCCGGTTTGTCCTTGGCCCAGCAAACGGATGCCACCGCCTGTGACATGGCGCTGCTGGGTTGTTGTGTGCTGAGATGGACGCGGTGCGTCCACGGAGACCGAGGTTCGGTCGTCCGTCCTGTTCTTGGATCTGGTGGCGCCGTGAGTGTCCTCGCCGGCGACCACCCTTCCGACGGCGTCTCCCCCGCCCACCGTTGGCTCCGGTGGCGGCGGATGAGACGCGGACGGGCCTCCGACCTCCGAAGCCTTCTTCTTCGGGGCCATGATGCTGTTGCTGATGAAGTTGCTGATGGAACTGGAGAGGTTGATGTAGAATGCGCCCGCGCGAACGCCGGATCAGGTTCGCACAACCTCGACGCCCCCTACCTGGCGCGCCAAAGATGTCGGGGGAAACTGTCCGCCACGAACACCTATGGGACCGGAGCCCCTTTGTCTGTGCGGTACGAGGGCGGAGGGAGC
The DNA here is from genome assembly GCA_902687465.1 of Secale cereale. Lineage (NCBI taxonomy): Eukaryota > Viridiplantae > Streptophyta > Magnoliopsida > Poales > Poaceae > Secale > Secale cereale. The sequence continues at coordinate 834,151,698 of LR738711.1, read as the reverse complement.
ACGAAGAGCAGATCGTAACGAGCACGCGGGCAGTTTTACCCAGGTTCGGGCCGCGGTAGACGCGTAAGACCCTACTCCTGCTTAGTTGTGTATTGAGTTGGAGAGCTCGGGAGCTTGAAGAAGCGGCTACACCGAGCGTATGAGTGATCTAGGTCCCGAACCCCCTCCACGTTGTGCATGGGCCTCCTTTTATAGTGCAAGGGGTCACCGACAGGTGTCAACGTAGGAGAAAGGGGTAAAAACGTAAAAGAGGTGGTAGTTGTAACAGTGCGGGAACAGTGGAGTTACAGTGCGCGAACAGTGATCGCTACCTACTTTGACAGTGGGGGACAAGGGCATTTAATGCCCGTCGCCGTCGACCCCAAAAGCTCCCGCCCTTACGTCTCCGTCTGCCACGGCGATGGATCCACCACCGTGGAGTGCCACCGTGTCCCCCAGGCTGCACAGCCATCCGCCACGCGTCCCTGGTTAGGCCCCAGGGCGACGCGTGGGCCGATGAGCTGGAGCGCGGGCACACAGCGCCACTCTCCCGGCAAGCACCTTGCCGGGGCCTTGATCTTGCCGGGCCCGGGAGCTTGCCGCTCCCCGGGCCCTTGCCGGGACGCATATAGCGCCGAGGCGTGTCTTCTATGATGGAATCTTCTAGTCTTCCTGGCAAGCTCCTCTTGCCAGGGCCTTGTGCCAGTGAGGTAATCTTGAGCCTGGTACGGCCTTCCCGGCAAGCTCCACTTGCCGGGGTCTCGATCTTCTGTCTTGCATACTTTGTTTTCGAATGGTTTGAGATGGAGCAGGAAGGTCTCCGGCGAGCGCGTGGTAAACCCTGCCGCGGGAAGCTGCAACTGCCCGTGCACAAGTTGGGGTACTGAGGTACCCCTACCTTAGTACACCGACAATCTGATTCACGTTCGGCACTTTGATAATTTGGTATGTGGGTGGACCGGTGCATGGGTGCTGTCCTTACTTGGACAAGCCTCCCACTTATGATTAACCTCTAATGCAAGCATCCGCAACTACGAAAGAAGTATTAAGGTAAACCTAACCATAGCATGAAACAAGTGGATCCAAATCAGCCCCTTACGAAGCAATGCATAAACTAGGGTTTAAGCTTCTGTCACTCTAGCAAACCATCATCTACTTATTACTTCCCAATACCTTCCTCTGGGCCCAAATAATGGTGAAGTGTCATGTAGTCGACGTTCACATGACACTACTAGAGGAGAGACAACATACATCTCGTCAAAATATCGAACGAATACCAAATTCACATGACTACTTATAGCAAGACTTCTCCCATGTCCTCAGGAACAAAAGTAACTACTCACAAGACATAATATTGTTCATGATCAGAGGGGTATTAATAGGCATAATGGATCTGAACATATGATCTTCCACCAAATAAACCAACTAGCATTAACTACAAGGAGTAATCAAGACAACTAGCAACCCATAGGTACCAATCTGAGGTTTGGTGCTACTTCTCGAGCTTGCGTTGTATTCCCTCGAAGAGGAAATGGAGATGCAGCACAGTAGCGTAAGTATTTCCCTCAGTTTTTGAGAACCAAGGTATCAATCCAGTAGGAGACCACGCGCGAGTCCCTTGCACCTGCACAAACAAATAAGAACTTCGCAGCCAACTCGATAAGGGGTTGTCAATCCCTTTACGGTCACTTACAAAAGTGAGATCTGATAGAGATGATAGTTTATATTTTTGGTATTTTTTGATTATAAGAACAAAAAGTAAAAGCGGAACAGTAAAGTAGATTGTAGATTGATATGTTGAGAATAGACCCGGGGGCCATAGTGTTCTCTGGTGGCTTCTCTCATGATAGCGATATTCTATGGCGGGTAAACAAATTACTGTCGAGCAATTGATAGAAAAGCGAATAATTATGAGACTATCTAGGCATGATCATTATATATAGGCATCACGTCCGAGACAAGTAGACCGAAACGATTCTGCATCTACTACTATTACTCCACACATCGACCGCTATCCAGCATGCATCTAGTGTATTAAGCTCATAAGAACGGAGTAACGCCTTAAGCAAGATGACATTATGTAGAGGGATAAACTCAAACTTAGTGATATAAACCCCATCTTTTTATCCTCGATGGCAACAATACAATACGTGCCTTGCTGCCCCTACTGTCACTGGGAAAGGACACCGCAAGATTGAACCCAAAGCCAAGCACTTCTCCCATTGCAAGAACTACAGATCTAGTAGGCCAAACCAAACCAATAATTCAAAGAGACTTGCAAGGATAGTATAATCATACATAAAAAGTTCAGAGAAGAACCAAATATTTCTCATAGATAATCTTGATCATAAACCCACAATTCATCGGATCTCGACAAACACACAGCAAAAAGAGATTACATCGAATAGATCTCCTCGAAGACCGAGGAGAACTTTGTTTTGAGATCCAAAGAGAGAGAAGAAGCCATCTAGATACTAGCTATGGACCCGAAGGTCTGTGGTAAACTACTCACAGCTCATGGTGAGGCAATGATGATGATGTAGAAGAACTCCGTGGAAGATCCCCCCTCCGGTGGAGCTCTGGAACAGGCCCCAAGATGGGATCTCAGGGGAACAGAAGGTTGCGGCGGTGGAACTAGGGTTTTCTCTGTTGCTCTGATGGTTTCGGGGTACATAGGTATATATAGGAGGAAGGAGTGCACCAGGGGCCAAACGTGGGGCCCACGAGGCAGGGGGCGCGCCCCCCACCCTCGTGGGCACCACGTGTGCCCTACTCTGTGGTTCTCAAGTCTCGTGTGCGTGATTTTCTCCAAAAATATCTCTCCCGAAGGTTTCATTCCGTTTGGACTCCGTTTGATATTCCTTTTCTGTAAAACCCTGAAACAGGCAAAAACAGCAATCTGGACTGGGCCTTTGGGTTAGTAGGTTAGTCCTAAAAATAATATAAAAGTGTATAACAAAGCCCATTAAACATCCAAAACATCATAAATAATAGCATGGAACAATAAAAAATTATAGATACGTTGGAGACGTATCAAGCATCCTCGAGCTTAATTCCTGCTCGTCCTCGAGTAGGTAAATGATAAAAATAGAATTTTTGATGTGGAATGCTAACCAACATAGTTTTTCAATGTAATTCTCTTAATTGTGGCACGAATGTTCAGATCTGAAAGATTCAAGACAAAAGCCTATATTGACATAAGAAATAGTAATACTTCAAGCATACTAACAAAGCAATCATGTCTTCTCAAAATACTATGGCTAAAGAAAGTTATCCCTGCAAAATCATATAGTCTGGCTATGCTCCCTCTTCATCACACAAAATATTCATATCATGCACAACCCCGATTTCAGCCAAGCACTTGTTTTCATAATCTATTCTTTCAAACCATTCAACTTTCACGCAATACATGAGCGTGAGCCATGGACATAACACTATGGGTGGAATAGAGAGGTGGTTGTGGAGAAGACAAAAAGGAGGGAGATAGTCTCACATCGACTAGGCGTATCAACGGGCTATGGAGATGCCCATCAATAGATATCAATGTGAGTGAGTAGGGATTGCCATGCAACAGATGCACTAGAGTTAAAAATGTATGAAAGCTCTACAAAAGAAACTAGTGGGTGTGCATCCAACTTGCTTGCTCATGAAGACCTAGGGCATTTCAGGAAGCCCATCGTAGGAATATGCAAGCCAAGTTCTATAATGAAAATTCCCACTAGTATATGAAAGTGACTAAACATGAGACTCTCTATCATGAAGAACATGGTGCTACTTTGAAGCACAAGTGTGGAAAAAGATAGTAGCAATTGTCCCTTTTTTTGGTTTTTTTTCTTCTTTGGCCTTTCTTTTTTTCCTTTTTTGGAGGGGCTTTATTGATTTAGCCCTTCCTCACATGGGACAATGCTCTAATAATGATGATCATCACACTTTCATTGAATTACAACTCGATGCTAGAACAAAGTATGACTCTATATGAATGCCTCCGGCGGTGTACCGAGATGTGCAATGAATCAAGAGTGACATGTATGAAAAATTATGCATGGTGGCTTTGGCACAAATACGATGTCAACTACATGATCATGCATGGCAATATGACAATATGATGCGTGTCATATGAACGGAACGGTGGAAAGTTGCATGGCAATATATCTCGGAATGGCTATGGAAATGCCATGATAGCTAGGTATGGTGGCTGTTTTGAGGAATATATATGGTGTCTGTTTTGACGAAGGATATATAGTGGGTGTATGGTACCGGCGAAAGTTGCGCGATACAAGAGAGGCTAGCAATGGTGGAAGGGTGAGAGTGTGTATAATCCATGGACTCAACATTAGTCATAAAGAACTCATATACTTATTGCAAAAATCTACGAGTCATCAAAACAAAGCAATAAACGCATGCTCCTAGGGGGGGAGGTTGGTAGGAGTTAACCATCGCGCGCCCCGACCTCCACACAAAGGTTGACACTTTACAAATACCTCATGCTCTAACTTCGTCACATAGCGGTTCACCATACGTGCATGCTACGGGAATCACTTACCTTAACACAAGCATTTCTCAATTTCATAATAACTCCATTAGCATGACTCTAATATCACTATCCACATATCTCAAAACAATTATCAAGCATCCAACTTCTCATCACATTCAATGCACTTAGTGTGAAAGTTTTTACTACATTGATATTGCATGTCTATCATGTGAAGACTAGTTTTATAGCCTAAGCACATTACCATGCTGTTTTAATAGACTCTCAAATGGATATAAATGAATCATGAGATATCAACAATTTCTTCAAAATATTATCACCACCGTGCTCTAAAAGATATAAGTGAAGCACTAGAGCAAAAACTATTCAACTCAAAAGATATAAGTGAAGCACATAGAGTGTTCTATCAATTCGTAGGCCATATTTAACTCTCTCAAATAGGTGTGTCCAGCAAGGATAATTGTGGCAAACTAACAAGCAAAGACTCAAATTATGCAAGACGCTCCAAGTAAAACACATATCATGTGGTGAATAAAAATATAGCTCCGAGTATATTTACCAATGGATGAAGACGAAAGAGGGGATGCCTTCCCGGGGCATCCCCAAGCTTAGGCTTTTGGTTGTCCTTGAATTTTACCTCGGGGCGACTTAGGCATCCCCAAGCTTAGGCTCTAGCCACTCTTTGTTCCATAGTCCATCAAAGCAATACTCAAAACTTGAAAACTTCACAACACAAAACTTAGACAAAGATCTCGTGAGCTCCGTTAGAAAAAGCAAACCACTACTCAAAGGTACTGCAATGAATTCATTCTTTGTTTATATTCATGTTAAACCTATTGTATTCCAACTTCTCTATGGTTCATACTTCCTAATACTACTCATAGATGCATTGAAATAAGCAAACAACACACGAAAAACAGAATATGTCAAAAACAGAACAGTCTGTAGTAATCTGCAGGTTTCACATACTTCTGTAACTCCAAAAAATTCAAACTAAATTGGTAAACGTGAGGAATTTGTCTATTAATCATCTGCAAAAATAATCAACTAAATATCATGCTCCAGTAAAATCTGGTGATCATTCTAGCGAGCGCTAATGATTTTGTTTTCACAGCAAGATCACATAAACTTCACACAAGTCTTCCCAAAGGTTCTACTTGGCACAAACACTAATTAAAACACAAAACCACATCTAAACAGAAGCTAGATGCAATATTTATTCCTAAACAGAAGCAAAAACAAAACAAAAATATAAAATTGGGTTGCCTCCCAACAAGCGCTATCGTTTTACGCCCCTAGCTAGGCACGATACATGGATAGTTCTAGGTATTGCCATCTTTGGAAGGCAATCCATAAGTGGCTCTCATAATAGATTCATATGGTAATTTGATTTTCTTTCTTGGAAAGTGTTCCATGCCTTTCCTTAACGGAAATTGGAATCTAATATTTCCTTCCTTCATATCAATAATTGCACCAATCGTTCTAAGGAAAGGTCTACCAAGAATAATAGGACATGAAGGATTGCAATCTATATCAAGAACAATGAAATCTACGGGCACATAATTCCTATTTGCAACAATAAGAACATCATTAATCCTTCCAATAGGTTTCTTAATAGTGGAATCCGCAAGATGCAAATTCAAAGAACAATCATCAAGCTCATGGAATCCTAGCAAATCACACAAAGTTTTTGGGATAGTGGAGACACTTGCACCCAAATCACACAAAGCATAACATTCATGATCTTTAATTTTTATTTTGATAGTAGGTTCCCACTCATCATAAAGCTTTCTAGGGATAGAAACTTCTAACTAAAGTTTTTCTTCATAATATTGCATCAAAGCATCAACTATGTGTTTTGTAAAAGCTTTATTTTGACTATAAGCATGCGGAGAGTTTAGTACGGATTGCAACAAGAAAATACAATCAATCAAAGAGCAATTATCATAATTGAATTCCTTGAAATCCAAAGTAGTGGGTTCATCACTATGCAAAGTATTAATCTCTTCATTACCACTTTTAACAATTTTAGCATCAAGATCTAAAAACTCCGAATCATTGGGACACCTTAAAGTAGAATCATCTCTAATCCTATCTTCATCAAGATTTATACTAGAAAACAAGGATCTAATAGGAGACACATCAATAACTTTCAGATCTTCATCTTTATTTTCATGATAACTAGAAGAACACACTTTTATATAATTCTCTCTTTTAGCACGCATCCTAGCGGTTCTTTCTTTGCATTCATCAATGGAAATTCTCATGGCTTTGAGAGACTCATTGATATCATGCTTAGGTGGGATAGATCAAAGTTTCAAAGAATCAACATCAAGAGTAATTCTATCCACACTTCTAGCCAATTCATCAATCTTAAGCAATTTTTCTTCAAGCAAAGCATTGAAATTCTTTTGCGAAATCATAAACTCACACTAGTTTCAAATTCAGAAGGCATTTTTCCAAAAGAGTTGTTGTAGAAATTACCATAATTATTAGAGGAATTAATAGGAAAAGGCCTAGGATTAAAGTTCCCTCTATAAGCATTGTTACCAAAATTATTCCTACCAACAAAATTCACATCCAAAGATTCATTGTTATTTTCAATCAAAGTGGATAAAGGCATATCATTAGGATCAGAAGAAGCACTCTTAGCAGCAAATAATTTCATAAGTTCATCCATCTTTCCACTCAAAACACTAATTTCTTAAATAGCATGCACTTTTTTACTAGTAGATCTTTCGGTGTGCCATTGAGAATAATTAACCATAATATTATCTAGGAGTTTGGTAGCTTCTCCTAAGGTAGTTTCCATGAAAGTGCCTCCTGCGGCCGAATCTAAAAGATTTCTAGAAGCAAAATTCAAGTCAGCATAAAAGTTTTGAATAATCATCCATAAGTTCAAACCATGTGTAGGGCAATTACGTATCATTAATTTCATTCTCTCCCAAGCTTGTGCAACATGCCCATGATCTAGTTGGTTAAAACTCATAATATCGTTTCTAAGAGAGATGATCTTAGCAGGAGGGAAATACTTAGAGATAAAATCATCTTTGCACTTATTCCACGAATCAATACTATTTCTAGGCAAAGAGGAAAACCAAGTTTTAGCACGATATCTAAGTGAAAACAGAAATAACATCAATTTAACAATATCGTTATCCGCATCCCTTTTCTTTTGCAAATCACACAAATCAACAAAGTTGTTTAGATGGGTAGCGGCATCTTCACTAGGAAGGCCAGAAAATTGATCTTTCATGACAAGATACAACAGAGCAGCATTGATCTCACAAGATTCATGTAATGCCCCAGATGTAACACTTTCCAAATATGGCAATATATAAACTTTGGCTTCATCAATTCCTTTCCGGGCTCTTCTTTCATTTCGGGTTTCTTCGTTTTGTCGTGTGCGTGTGTGTATTTCATCCATGTCATGTTGTCATGTGCATTGCTTTGCATTTGTGTTGTCACTTGCATCCGGTCCCACTCGTCTCTTCCCGTTGTCCGTTTCGAGTTCCGACGCTCACACACGTGCCCGTGGCATCCCCGAGTCCTTCTTTCGTGTGTGGCCGTGTAACGTTCCCGGATTGATGTGAGACTTGTTGTGCGTTGTTGTTTTGGTACGTGTAGGCCGCCTGTCAAGTTTTGTCGCAGTTGGAGTTCGTTTGGTACTCCAACGGTTAACCTGATGGGCTAAAAGAACCTCTTCTTTGAGGCCCAAGACCCCCTCCACAACAGCCCACAAACCCAGCACAACCCTTCACATCATCTCGGTCGTCGAATCGTGATCGCGTGGCCGAAAACCGCTCCCCATTTGGAGTCTCCTAGCTCCTTGTGCCTATAAATTAGCCCTCCACGTCCTTTTTTGTGTCCAAACCCTAGCTCCTCTCCTCCCGCAGCCGCCGCCGGACGTCTCCGGTCCGCCTCCGCCCGCCACGTGTCAACTCCGGGTTGGCTGCACCGCCGCCCCACTTCCCCGCGCCGCCGGGCCCAGATCCGGCCCGCCCCCGGGCCGATCCGGGCCGCGCCTCCGCCGCCCCGCGCCTTCGTCTTCCCAGCCGGCCGCCGTGCGCTGGTCACCATGTCCCGCCGGCCGGACCCGAGCACCTCGCCGGCCGTCCTTCCGTTGGAGCACCACCCCGCGGCCTCCTCCGCCACCGCACCGCCCCGCGGTCTCCTCCGCCGCCGCGCCCGCCGGCCGGCCTCGCCCCGCCACCGCGCCGCTCCCTCACCGTTGGCACCGAGCGGCTCCGCCGCCTCGAGCTCCTGCGGCCGCCCGCCGATCCAGCCGCCGCAAACCCTAACGGGTCGGCGGACCAGACCCGCTCCGACCCGATCCGCTCAGCCACCGCCCGATCCGCTAGGTCGGACGTGTCCACGTCACCCCGGACGTGTCCACCCGACCCCCCTATTGAGGTTTTTTTTTGCTAAGTCCCAGGTTTTTATTATTTTTATTGCATGTTCATGTGGCTGTATCTTTTAGCGTGCTTGTCCAAATTGTGCATATGATATGTCAAAATGATCGTGGTGATGTGCTCTACATTTTGTTCCATTGTGGCATGCTTGTTTGAGTTCATCTAGAGGTCCTAATCTCTGTTGCAAGAGTGCTACTTGTTATAAACTGCTGTAACTTGTTATTTATATGCCATGTTTGAGATGTGATGACTTTGTTCATGTTTATCCAAATGAAGCAAATGATATGTCAAAATGTTCATTGTGAGATGCTCTACATGATGGTTGCTGTAGCATTCATGTTAGGTTTCATATTGCCATGTTAATCTCTGTTGCAAAAGTGCATGTGGCTGTTAAGTTATGAAACATGTTATGAGATGCCGATTTGAAGTGCTCGTTGCTATTGATGTGTTTGTCCCCATGTCACATGTCAATATGTTTTAGAATCTCCATCATATGGTCTTTGCTGTGGTGCAAACCACTTTCCATGATATGCCTTGAGGTGACTTAAACATGCTTGTAAACATGCCATGCCAACATAACTGTTTTATACTTAGTGAAAATTCTGCTAAGTCTAGAATCTGTCATAACCTGATGCTATGTTTGCTTGATGCCCTAGTCAAATCCATGTTAGTTTCGGAGTGGCCAATGATCATACCTTGTTGTCCATGTTGTTGTCTATCCATCCATGCCCTCACTTGCACAAATGGCTTGCTGTAGCTTATTTATTTCTTGCTCTCAAGTTGCTATAAATTATAACTGTCAGGTTTTTACAACATGATCAAAATGGTGTAGCTTGTTGCTATTGATCCATGCCTCCTATGGAGTTGCTCAAATGGAATTGTTTGCTGTAGGATATGTCTACTTCATGTCCATGCTTATTGTCATCATGTTTGGGTGCTGTAGAGTATATATTTCTTGCTCCAAAGTTACTATGTGCACTATCCCGATGATCAGTAGTGGTTTCTACTAGGGGCGATTCGGACATTCTGGCTTTATTTATTTGGTATCTTTCATTTGGATCTTCGTCTGTAGTCGGACTGTGATGTTATTGTTGGGGAACGTAGTATTTTAAAATTTTCCTATGATCACGCAAGATCTATCTACCAGATGCATAGCAACGAGAGGGAAGAGTGTGTCTACGTACCCTCGTAGACCGGAAGCGGAAGCGTCAAGTGACGCGGTTGATGTAGTCGAACTTCTTCGCGATCCAACCGATCAAGCACCGAACGTACGGCACCTCCGCGTTCAGCACACGTTCAGCTTGATGACGTCCCACGAGCTCTTGATCCAGTTGAGCTTCATGGGAGAGTTTCGTCAGCACGACGGCGTGGTGATGGATATGATGTATCTACCGGCGCAGGGCTTCGCCTAAGCACTGCAACGGTATGACCGAGGTGTGTTTCTGTGGAGGGGGGCACCGCACACGGCTGGAACAATTCAACTTGTGTGTCTTTGGGTGCCCCCCTGCCCCCGTATATAAAGGAGCAAGAGGGGAGGGCCGGCCGGCCCTTCTATGGTGCGGCTAGGGGTGCAATCCTACTAGGAATAGGATTGCAATCCTATTCCTAGTAGGAACTACCAAAGAAGGAAGAGAGGGAAAGGAAAAGAGGGAGAGGTGGCGCCCCCCAATCCTAGTCCAACTAGGAACCCTAGGTGGGGCGCCGGCCAGCCCCTATGGGCTGCCTCTCTCTTTTCCATAAGGCCCACTATGGACCATCCCCCTTCGTAGGGGGTTCCGGTAACCCCCTCCGGCAATCCCGTTAAATCCGAAACTTTTCCGGAACACTTCCGGTGTCCGAATATAGTCGTCCAATATATCAATCTTTATGTCTCGGACATTCCGAGACTCCTCGTCATGTCCGTGATCTCATCCGGGACTCCGAACTACCTTCGATACATCAAAACTCATAAACTCATAATACCCATCGTCATCAAACGTTAAGCGTGCGGACCCTACGGGTTCGAGAACTATGTAGACATGACCGAGACTCATCTCCGGTCAATAACCAATAGCGGAACCTGGATGTTCATATTGGCTCCTACATATTCTACGAAGATCTTTTATCGGTCAAAACCGCATAACAACATACGTTGTTCCTTTTGTCATCGGTATGTTACTTGCCCGAGATTCGATCGTCGGTATCTCCATACCTAGTTCAATCTCGTTACCGGCAAGTCTCTTTACTCGTTCCGTAACACATCATCTCGTGACTAACTCATTAGTCTTTTGCTTGCAAGGCTTATTGTGATGTGTGTTACCGAGAGGGCCCAGAGATACCTCTCCGACACTCGGAGTGACAAATCCTAATCTTGATCTATGCCAACACCACGAATACTTTCGGAGACACCTGTAGAGCATCTTTATGATCACCCAGTTAAGTTGTGACGTTTGATAGCACACAAGGTGTTCCTACGGTATTCGGGAGTTGCATAATCTCATAGTCATAGGAACATGTATAAGTCATGAAGAAAGCAATAGCAGTAAAACTAAACGATCATAGTGCTATGCTAACGGATGGGTCTAGTCCATCACATCATTCTCCTAATGATGTGATCCCGTTGATCAAATGACAACTCATGTCTATGGTTAGGAAACATAACCATCTTTGACCAATGAGCTAGTCTAGTAGAGGCATACTAGGGACACTCTGTTTTGTCTATGTATTCACACATGTACTAAGTTTCCGGTTAATACAATTCTAGCATGAATAATAAACATTTATCATGATATAAGGAAATATAAATAACAACTTTATTATTGCCTCTAGGGCATATTTCTTTCAGTCTCCCACTTGCACTAGAGTCAATAATCTAGCTCACATCGCCATGTGATTTAATACCGATAGTTCACATCGTTATGTGAATAACACCCATAGTTCACATCGCCATGTGACCAACACCCAAAGGGTTTACTAGAGTCAATAATCTAGTTCACATCGCTATGTGATTAATACCCAAGAGTAATAAGGTGTGATCATGTTTTGCTTGTGAGAGAAGTTTAGTCAACGGGTCTGTCACATTCAGATCCGTATGTATTTCGCAAATTTCTATGTTTACAATGCTCTGCATAGAGCTACTCTAGCTAATTGCTCCCACTTTCAATACGCATCCAGATTGATACTTAGAGTCATCTGGATTTAGTGTCAAAGCTTGCATCGGCTTAACCCTTTACGACGAACTCTTTATCACCTCCATAATCGAGAAACATTTCCTTAGTCATCCAGTTACTAAGGATAATTTTGACCGCTGTACAGTGATCTACTCCTGGATCACTATTGTACCCCTTGACAAACTCATAGCAAGGTACACAACATGTTTGGTACACAGCATGGCATACTTTATAGAACCTATGGCTGAGGCATAGGGAATGACTTTCATTCTCTCTATATTTTTCTGCCGTGGTCTGGCTTTGAGTCTTACTCAACTTCACACCTTACAAGTCAGGGAAGAACTCCTTCTTTGACTGATCCATTTTGAACTACTTCAAAATCTTATCAAGGTATGTAATCATCGAAAGTCTTATCAAGCGTCTTGATCTATCTCTATAGATCTTGATGCCCAATATGTAAGCAGCTTCACCAAGGTCTTTCTTTGAAAAACTCCTTTCAAACACTCCTTCATGCTTTCCAGAAAATTCTACATTATTTCTGATCGACAATTTGTCATTCACATATACTTATCAGAAAGGTTGTAGTGCTCCCACTCACTTCTTGTAAATACAGGCTTCACCGCAAGTCTGTATAAATCTATATGCTTTGATCAACTTATCAAAGCGTATATTCCAACTCCGAGATGCTTGCACCAGTCCATAGATGGATCGCTGGAGCTTGCACATTTTGTTAGCACCTTTAGGATTGACAAAACCTTCTGGCTGCATCATATACAAGTCTTCTTTAATAAATCCATTAAAGAATGCAGTTTCGTTATCCATTTGCCAGATTTCATAAAATGTGGCAATTGCTAACATGATTCGGACAGACTTAAGCATCGCTACGGGTGAGAAAATCTCATCGTAGTCAACACCTTGAACTTGTCGAAAACCTTTCGCAACAAGTCGAGCTTTGTAGACAGTAACATTACCATCGGCGTCAGTCTTCCTCTTAAAGATCCATTTATTTTCTCATACATGGATCCCATCTCAGATTTCATGGCTCAAGCCATTTTGCGGAATCTGGGCTCATCATTGCTTCCTCATAGTTCGTAGGTTCATCATGGTCCAGTAACATGATTTCCAAAACCGGGTTGCCGTACCACTCTTATGCGGAACGAACTCTGGTTGATCTACGAAGTTCAGCAGAAACTTGATCTGAAGTTTCATGATCATCATCATTAGCTTCCTCACTAATTGGTGTAGGAATCACTGGAACTAGTTTCTGTGATGTTCCACTTTCCAATTTGGGAGAAGGTACAATTACCTCATCAAGTTCTACTTTCCTCCCACTCACTTCTTTCGAGAGAAACTCCTTCTCTAGAAAGGATCCACTCTTAGCAACAAAGACCTTGCCTTCGGATCTGTGATAGAAGGTGTACCCAACAGTTTCTTTTGGGTATCCTATGAAGATTTACTTCTCTGATTTGGGTTCGAGCTTATCATGTTGAAACTTTTTCACATAAGCATCGCAGTCCCAAACTTAAAGAAATGACAGCTTAGGTTTCTCGTCAAACCACAGTTCATACGGTGTCATCTCCACGGATTTAGATGGTGCCCTATTTAACGTGAATGTAGCTGTCTCTAATGCATAACCCCAAAAGCGATAGTGGTAGATCGGTAAGAGACATCATAGATCGCACCATATCTAATAAAGTACGGTTACGATGTTCGGACACACCATTACGCTGTGGTGTTCCGGGTGGCGTGAGCTGTGAAACTATTCCACATTGTTTCAAATGAAGACCAAACTCGTAACTCAAATATTCTCCTCCACGATCAGATCGTAGAAATTTTATTTTCTTGTTACGATGATTCTCTACTTCACTCTGAAATTCTTTGAACTTTTCAAATGTTTCAGACTTGTGCTTCATTAAGTAGATATACCCATATCTGCTCAAATCATCAGTGAAGGTCAGAAAATAACGATACCCACCACGAGCTTCAACACTCATTGGCCCACATACATCAGTATGTATGATTTCCAACAAATCTGTTGCTCGCTCCATAGTTCCGGAGAACGGAGTTTTAGTCATCTTGCCCATGAGGCATGGTTCGCAAGCACCAAGTGATTCATAATCAAGTGATTCAAAAAGTCCATCACTATGGAGTTTCTTCATGCGCTTTACACCATTATGACCTAAACGGCAGTGCCACAAATAAGTTGCACTATCATTATTAACCTTGCATCTTTTGGCTTCAATATTATGAATATGTGTATCACCACGATCGAGATCCAACAAACTATTTTCATTGGGTGTATGACCATCGAAGGTTTTATTCATGTAAACAGAATAACAATTATTCAATGACTTTAAATGAATAACCGTATTGCAACAAATATGATCAAATCATATTCATGCTCAACGCAAATGCCAAATAACATTTATTTAGGTTTTACACTAATCCCGAAAGTATAGGGAGTGTGCGATGATGATCATATCAATCTTGGAACCACTTCCAACACACATCGTCACTTCATCTTTAACTAGTCTCTGTTCATTCTGCAATTCTCGTTTCGAGTTACTAATTTTAGCAACTGAACCGGTATCAAATACCCAGGGGTTGCTATGAACACTAGTAAAGTACACATCAATAATCTGTATATCAAAATATACCTTTGTTCACTTTGCCATCCTTCTTATCCGCCAAGTATCTAGGGCAGTTCCACTTCCAGTGACCATTTCCTTTGCAGTAGAAGCACTTAGTTTCAGGCTTGAGTTTTAGCTTTAGGTTTCTTCACGGGAGTGACAACTTGCTTGTCATTATTCTTGAAGTTCCCCTTCTATCCCTTTGCCCTTTACTTGAAACAAGTGGTCTTGTTAACCATCAACACTTGATGCTTTTTTTCATGATTTCTACCTTCGCCGACTTCAGCATTGCGAAGAGCTCGGGAATTCCTTTCGTCATCCCTTGCATATTATAGTTCATCACGAAGTTCTACTAACTTGGTGATAGTGACTAGAGAATTTTGTCAATTACTATCTTATCTGGAAGATTAACTCCCACTTGATTCAAGTAATCGTAGTATCCAGACAATCTAAGCACATGCTCACTGGTTGAGCTATTCTCCTCCATCTTGTAGGCAAAGTACTGTTAGAAGTCTCATACCTCTCGACACGGGCATGAGTATGAAATACTAATTTCAACTCTTGGAACATCTTATATGCTCCGTGGCGTTCAAAACGTTTTTGAAGTCCCGGTTCTAAGCCGTAAAGCATGGTGCACTTAAACTATCAAGTAGTCATCATACCGAGCTTTTGTCAAAACGTTCATAACGTCTACATCTGCTCCTGCAATAGGTCTGTCACCTAGCGGTGCATCAAGGACATAATTCTCTGTGCAGCAATGAGGATAATCCTCAGATCACGGAACAATTCCGCATCATTGCTACTAACATCTTTCAACTTAGTTTTCTCTAGGAACATATAAAAAATAAACGGGGAGCAACATCGTGAGCTATTGATCTACAACATAGATATGCTAATACTACCAGGACTAAGTTCATGATAAATTAAAGTTCAATTAATCATATTAATTTAAAGAACTCCCACTTAGATAGACATCCCTCCGGTCATCTAAATGATCACGTGATCCAAATCAACTAAACCATGTTCGATCATCACGTGAGATGGAGTAGTTTCAATGGTGAACATCTTATGTTGATCATATCTACTATATGATTCACGCTCGACCTTTCGGTCTCCAGTGTTCCGAGGCCATATCTGCATATGCCAGGCTCGTCAAGTTTAACCCGAGTATTCTGCGTGTGCAAAAACTGGCTTACACCCGTTGTATTTGAACGTAGAGCTTATCACACCCGATCATCACGTGGTGTCTCGGCACGACGAACTTTCGCAACGGTGCATACTCAGGGAGAACACTTATACCTTGAAATTTAGTAAGGGATCATCTTATAATGCTACCGTCGTTCTAAGCAGAATAAGAAGCATAATAAGATAAACATCACATGCAATCAAAATATGTGACATGATATGGCCATCATCATCTTGTGCTTTTGATCTCCATCTCCAAAGCACCGTCATGATCACCTTCGTCACCGGCGTGACACCTTCATCTCCATTGTAGCATCGTTGTCGTCTCGCCAACTATTGCTTCTACGACTATCGCTACCGCTTAGTGATAAAGTAAAGCAATTACATGGCGATTGCATTTCATACAATAAAGCGACAACCATATGGCTCCTGCCAGTTGCCGATAACATTACAAAACATGATCATCTCATACAAAACCGTATAACTCATCATGTCTTGACCATATCACATCACAACATGCCCTGCAAAAACAAGTTAGACGTCCTCTACTTTGTTGTTGCAAGTTTTACGTGGCTGCTACGGGCTTAGCAAGAACCGTTCTTACCTACGCATACAAAACCACAACGATGTTTCGTCAAGTATGTGCTGTTTTAACCTTCACAAGGACCGGGCGTAGCCACACTTGATTCAGCTAAAGTGAGAGAGACAGACACCCGCCAGTCACCTTTAAGCAACGAGTGCTCTTAACGGTGAAACCAGTCTCGCGTAAGTGTACGCGTAATGTCGGTCCGGGCCGCTTCATCTCACAATACCGCCGAAGCAAAGTATGACATGCTGGTAAGCAGTATGACTAGTATCGCCCACAACTCATTGTGTTCTACTCGTGCATATCATCTACGCATAGACCTGGCTCTGATACCACTGTTGGGGAACGTAGTATTTTAAAATTTTCCTACGATCACGCAAGATCTATCTACCAGATGCATAGCAACGAGAGGGAAGAGTGTGTCTACGTACCCTCGTAGACCGGAAGCGGAAGCGTCAAGTGACGCGGTTGATGTAGTCGAACTTCTTCGCGATCCAACCGATCAAGCACCGAACGTACGGCACCTCCGCGTTCAGCACACGTTCAGCTTGATGACGTCCCATGAGCTCTTGATCCAGTTGAGCTTCACGGGAGAGTTTCGTCAGCACGACAGCGTGGTGATGGATATGATGTATCTACCGGCGCAGGGCTTCGCCTAAGCACTGCAACGGTATGACCGAGGTGTGTTTCTGTGGAGGGGGGCACCGCACACGGCTGGAACAATTCAACTTGTGTGTCTTTGGGTGCCCCCTGCCCCCGTATATAAAGGAGCAAGAGGGGAGGGCTGGCCGGCCCTTCTATGGTGCGGCTAGGGGTGCAATCCTACTAGGAATAGGATTGCAATCCTATTCCTAGTAGGAACTACCAAAGAAGGAAGAGAGGGAAAGGAAAAGAGGGAGAGGTGGCGCCCCCCAATCCTAGTCCAACTAGGAACCCTAGGTGGGGCGCCGGCCAGCCCCTATGGGCTGCCTCTCTCTTTTCCATAAGGCCCACTATGGACCATCCCCCTTCGTAGGGGGTTCCGGTAACCCCCTCCGGCAATCCCGTTAAATCCAAAACTTTTCCGGAACACTTCCGGTGTCCGAATATAGTCGTCCAATATATCAATCTTTATGTCTCGGAAATTCCGAGACTCCTCGTCATGTCCGTGATCTCATCCGGGACTCCGAACTACCTTCGGTACATCAAAACTCATAAACTCATAATACCCATCGTCATCAAACATTAAGCGTGCGGACCCTACGGGTTCGAGAACTATGTAGACATGACCGAGACTCATCTCCGGTCAATAACCAATAGCGGAACCTGGATGTTCATATTGGCTCCTACATATTCTACGAAGATCTTTTATCGGTCAAAACCGCATAACAACATACGTTGTTCCTTTTGTCATCGGTATGTTACTTGCCCGAGATTCGATCGTCGGTATCTCCATACCTAGTTCAATCTTGTTACCGGCAAGTCTCTTTACTCGTTCCGTAACACATCATCTCGTGACTAACTCATTAGTCTTTTGCTTGCAAGGCTTATTGTGATGTGTGTTACCGAGAGGGCCCAGAGATACCTCTCCGACACTCGGAGTGACAAATCCTAATCTTGATCTATGCCAACACCACGAATACTTTCGGAGACACCTGTAGAGCATCTTTATGATCACCTAGTTACGTTGTGACGTTTGATAGCACACAAGGTGTTCCTACGGTATTCGGGAGTTGCATAATCTCATAGTCATAGGAACATGTATAAGTCATGAAGAAAGCAATAGCAGAAAAACTAAACGATCATAGTGCTATGCTAACGGATGGGTCTTGTCCATCACATCATTCTCCTAATGATGTGATCCCGTTGATCAAATGACAACTCATGTCTATGGCTAGGAAACATAACCATCTTTGATCAATGAGCTAGTCTAGTAGAGGCATACTAGGGACATACTGTTTTTGTCTATGTATCCACACATGTACTAAGTTTCCGGTTAATACAATTCTAGCATGAATAAAAGACATTTATCATGATATAAGGAAATACAAATAACATCTTTATTATTGCCTCTAGGGCATATTTCCTTCAGTCTCCCACTTGAACTAGAGTCAATAATCTAGATTACAAAGTGATGATCCTCACACCCATGGAGTCTTGGTGTTGATCATGTTTTGCCCGTGGAAGAGGCTTAGTCAACGGGTCTGCAACATTCAGATCCGTATGTATTTTGCAAATTTCTATGTCTCCCTCCTTGACTAGATCGCGGATGGAATTGAAGCGTCTTTTGATGTGCTTTGTTCTCTTGTGAAACCTGGATTCCTTCGCCAAGGCTATGGCTCCAGTGTTGTCACAAAAGATTTTCATTGGACCCGATGCACTAGGTACTACACCTAGATCGGATATGAACTCCTTCATCCAGACTCCTTCATTTGCTGCTTCCGAAGCAGCTATGTATTCCGCTTCACACGTAGATCCCGCCACGACGCTCTGCTTGGAACTGCACCAACTGACAGCTCCACCGTTCAATAAAAATACATATCCGGTTTGTGACTTTGAGTCATCCGGATCAGTGTCAAAGCTAGAATCGACGTAACCGTTTACGACGAGCTCTTTGTCACCTCCATATACGAGAAACATATCCTTTGTTCTTTTCAGATACTTTAGGATGTTTTTGACCGATGTCCAGTGATCCACTCCTGGATTACTTTGGTACCTCCCTGCTAGACTTATAGCAAGGCACACATCAGGTCTGGTACACAGCATTGCATACATGATAGATCCTATGGCTGAGGCATAGGGAATGACTTTCATTTTCTCTCTATCTTCTGCAGTGGTCGTGTTGGGGAACGTAGTATTTTAAAATTTTCCTACGATCACGCAAGATCTATCTACCAGATGCATAGCAACGAGAGGGGAGAGTGTGTCTACGTACCCTCGTAGACCGGGAGCGGAAGCGTCAAGTGACGCGGTTGATGTTGTCGAACTTCTTCGCGATCCAACCGATCAAGCACCGAACGTACGGCACCTCCGCGTTCAGCACACGTTCAGCTTGATGACGTCCCACGAGCTCTTGATCCAGTTGAGCTTCACGGGAGAGTTTCGTCAGCACGACGGCGTGGTGACAGATATGATGTGTTCACCGGCGCAGGGCTTCGCCTAAGCTCCGCGACGGTACGACCGAGGTGTGATTCTGTGGAGGGGGGCACCGCACACGGCTAAAACAATTCAACTTGTGTGTCTTTGGGTGCCCCCCTGCCCCCGTATATAAAGGAGCAGGGGAGGGAGGCCGGCCAACCTCTCCTGGTGCGGCTAGGGAGGGAGTCCTACTAGGAATAGGATTGCAATCCTATTCCTAGTAGGATTCACCGAAAGGAAGAAGGGGGAAAGGAATAGGAGAGGTGGCGCCCCCCCAATCCTAGTCCAACTAGGATTCCTAGGTGGGGGCGCCGGCCAGCCCTATGGGCTGTCTCTCTCTCACCCTTTAGGCCCACTATGGACCATCCCCTCTCGTAGGGGGTTCCGGTAACCCCCTCCGGCATTCCCGATAAATCCGAAACTTTTCCGGTATACTTCCGGTGTCCGAATATAGCCGTCCAATATATCAATCTTTATGTCTCGGGCATTCCGAGACTCCTCGTCATGTCCGTGATCTCATCCGGGACTCCGAACTACCTTCGGTACATCAATACTCAAAAACTCATAATACCGATCGTCATCAAACGTTAAGCGTGCGGACCCTACGGGTTCGAGAACTATGTAGACATGACCGAGACTCATCTCTGGTCAATAACCAATAGCGGAACCTGGATGTTCATATTGGCTCCTACATATTCTACGAAGATCTTTTATCGGTCAGAACCGCATAACAACATACGTTGTTCCTTTTGTCAAACGGTATGTTACTTGCCCGAGATTTGATCGTCGGTATGTTTATACCTAGTTCAATCTCGTTGCCGGCAAGTCTCTTTACTCGTTCCGTAACACATCATCTCGTGACTAACTCATTAGTCTTTTGCTTGCAAGGCTTATTGTGATGTGTGTTACCGAGAGGGCCCAGAGATACCTCTCCGACACTCGGAGTGACAAATCCTAATCTTGATCTATGCCAACACCACGAATACTTTCGGAGACACCTGTAGAGCATCTTTATGATCACCCAGTTACGTTGTGACGTTTGATAGCACACAAGGTGTTCCTACGGTATTCGGGAGTTGCATAATCTCATAGTCATAGGAACATGTATAAGTCATGAAGAAAGCAATAGCAGTAAAACTAAACGATCATAGTGCTATGCTAACGGATGGGTCTAGTCCATCACATCATTCTCCTAATGATGTGATCCCGTTGATCAAATGACAACTCATGTCTATGGTTAGGAAACATAACCATCTTTGACCAATGAGCTAGTCTAGTAGAGGCATACTAGGGACACTCTGTTTTGTCTATGTATTCACACATGTACTAAGTTTCCGGTTAATACAATTCTAGCATGAATAATAAAAATTTATCATGATATAAGGAAATATAAATAACAACTTTATTATTGCCTCTAGGGCATATTTCCTTCAGTTATTTGGATGATGATTTGCTTATGTAATGTATTGTGTGACGTGGCGAGTGTAAGCCAACTATCCTTTTTTTTGCAATTTCATCCCTATTTTTACATGAGTCCTGCAAGATACCATACTTGAGATCATTCTAGTATGGGCTTATACCTTTAAGTCGTGCCTCGACACGTAGGAGGTATAATCCCATACTGGGCATTACAAGTTGGTATTCAGAGCCTTCTCCGACCTAGAAGCCCCACTGATTGATCGAATCGTTGATGGTTGAGTCTAGGCACACACTTGAAAATGTTTTGAGTCCTATATATATATGAGAGAGTAGGATTTCTTTTTGCTCCTCATCCCTTTTCACTCTGGTGAGGACTCCTGACGATTACTTGTCTCTTCTACTCTCAAAAATTCACCAATTTTTTTTTAGGATCAAGCGAGTATTGTTTGGATTGTTCCAATGTCTTTGTGACGAGAACATTGTTCTCGATGCCTCCTGTCATTTAGGGGTTGTGGCAGTGTCCCAGGGAGTTGAGCTCCGAGGTGTTGTCGTCACAAATATATCGCATCAATTTTGGAATACTTAAGACGGCCGACATCGAAAACTCTCCTATGCGGTTAGTGGCAAGATAACCCCGACATCACCCATTATTGGGGAGGTAGTTCGGGAGTATTGCCATAGCTTGTATAGTAGATGCATTTCAAAGGTCCGAGGTAAACGGTTTCCGGAAATAACTGGTTATGTGTTGAAGGATGGATACAGCTGGATGTAGGATTAGAGTTGAGTGCGCGATGCTTCCCCTGTATGCCCAATACCTGATTGCATAACTGGAAACCTTCGGAAATTAATAGGTGGGTTCATCTAGTAGCTCGTAGGCATTCTTCCAACAAATACATGATATGGAGTTCGGGGTTCTACATTGAGTGAAGTAGTTTTTTGGGCGTTGTTCCGATCAGGAGTTGCATCTTAAAGGGTCCTTGGCTATGTTGATCCGGGGATTGCAAAACCCTTTTGTAACACGTTCTATAAGCTTTCAGCACGAATATGTCGAACGAAGCTTCTATCTTGTATTTGTTCTATCTGCTCCTTGTTGTTTTATTTACCTTTTGTTCTCCCAAGTGGCTTCTCGTGAAGATTGTTGTATCATTAAACTGTGGATTACATTCATTCATCTTGTTCGAATGTTCTTGTGAAGACTTATGTTGCAATTTCTAGCCGTTGATTCAGCTTATATATTTTCAATCAATGGCTAATAGTTGTCATCTCATTCAGGATGGCTCCTAAAAGGGTTCCCAACGCTAACCCCTAGGGTGAAGAAGTTCCTGATCGTCCTCCTTCCCCTCCTCCTACGTCTGATGCCTGGAGAGCAATTATGCAAGCGACGAACCAGAACACCCAGATGCTTATGCAAATGATGCAGAATATTCAAGCAAATCAAGGTGGTCATAGGAACCAAGGCCAAGGCAATTTGTTCAACCAACCTCACTTTGCTACACTCAACCAGTTCCTGGCAAACCAACCGAAGGCATTCAGTTACTGTGTGGACCCTCTAGATGCTGAAGACTGGATAACTGATATCAAGAAGCACTTTGAATGCAGTAACGTGAGACCTGAGGACTATGTGAAGTTTGCCGCCTTCCAACTCAAGGATCAAGCCGTTGATTGGTGGCAGCAGTACAAAGACTCCAGAGAAGGACGTTAAATCTCATGGACTGACTTCTGCAAGGATTTCCGCTCCCACCACATTCCAACAAGTGTCATCGAAGGTATGCGTGAACAATTCCGCAACCTGAAGCAAGGCTCAATGTCTGTTTATCAATACAATGTCAAGTTCCAGAACCTTGCCCGCTATGCCAAGCAAGACATCCCAGATGCCAAGAGCAAGATTTATCAGTTCCGTGGTGGTCTGAAGGATGAACTCTAGCTAGCTCTCACCTTGTTTGAGCCGGATGAATTTGATCAATTCTATAACATGGCACTTAAGCAAGAGGCAGCCCAGATCAAGATGGAAGCTTCCAAAAAGTGGATCAGAGATGCTGTTCACTCCTCCTCTTCTTCCCAAGTGGTTGCAAAGGAGCAGAAGTTTTGGCTTCCACCTCCTCCAGTGATCTGACCTCCCAACAACAACAACAACAAGCATTATGGTGGTCGTGGTTTCTCCCACCCACCCAACCCAAGCAATGAGTCAAAGAATCACTTTCAAGCTTCGAAGTCAAGTGCTCCTTATCACCGTCCTCTCTCAGAAGTGGTGTGAAACAAGTGTGGCCAGAAGGGTCACTATGCTAACAAGTGCCCCAACCCAAGGCGCCTTCCGCCTCCTCCACCTGTCAGTACTGCTATTGTCAAGCACAACCCCAAGGCAGCAAGAGTGAATCTGATGAATGCAGCTCAAGCGGAGAATTCTTCTGATGTGATACTTGGTAACCTTCCAGTCAACCTTAAACCTGCTAAAGTGTTGTTTGATTCTGGTGCATCACAATCCTTCATGTCATTTCCATTTGCATCCAAGCACAATGTGGGCACAGTGGGCTTGCCAAGGGAGTTACAAATTATTTCTCCGGGCAAACACATGACTTCTAGATTGTATGCTCCGGATGTATCTATTCGCATGGGTGATTACCGCTTTCTGGCTTCTCCAGTTGTTCTCGGAAACTCCGACATTGATCTTATTCTTGGGATGGATTGGCTTTCCCAGCATGATGCTCACATTGATTGTGCAAATAAGGAAGTCAAGCTTACTCATCCTGATGAAGACGTGATTATCTTCGCCTCTCGAGATAACACAATCAGGCTATTCTCTCTCAATGACAAGGGCGAGATTAATGCCATCTCTCAAATTCCGGTGGTCAATGGATATGAAGATGTTTTTCCTGAAGAGCTTCCTGGCATGCCTCTGCATCGTCAAGTTGAATTCGTCATTGAACTCGAGCCCGGTACCGAGCCAGCATGCCGGCGTTCGTACAAGCTTTCCCCTGAAGAGTTGAAGGAGATGAAGAGACAACTCGATGAACAAGAGCGTATGGGTCTAATCAGGCCTAGCACTTCTCCTTGGGGCTGTGGTGTTCTGTTTTTCAAGAAGAAGGATGGCACATAGCGCCTTTGCATTGATTACCGGCCATTGAACAAGAAGACAATAAAAAACAAGTATCCGCTCCCCAACATCAATGAATTGTTCGAGCAGCTCAAAGGAGCAAAAGTGTTCTCAAAGCTCGATCTCCAGATGGGTTATCACCAGATCCGTATGCGCGAAGAAGATATTCACAATTCTGCATTCCGAACAAGCTACGGCTCCTATGAATACACAGTCATGTCTTTTGGCCTCGCTAATGCTCCACCCACCTTCTCGAAGATGATGCACTACATATTCAACCCCTACACCAATGAATTTGTGCTTGTCTATCTGGATGACATCTTGGTATTCTCCAAGAATGAAGAAGACCATGCCAAGCACCTCCGTTTGGTTCTCGACAGACTCCGTGAACACAAGTTCTATGCCAAGTTCTCCAAGTGCGAATTCTGGCTCGATAAGGTCTTATATCTTGGCCATATCATCTCTGCTGAGGGTATCTCTGTCAATTCCGAGAAAGTTGAAGCGATTGTCAACTGGGAACCCCCTCAGAACGTCAAGCAACTCCGAAGCTTCCTTGGTCTCGCTAGGTATTGCAGAAGGTTCGTTGAGAACTTCTCCAAGATTGCCAAGCCTCTCTCCAACTTGCTGCAGAAGAATGTCAAGTACAACTGGTCTCCAGATTGTGATGTGGCATTCAAAACACTCAAAGAAAAGCTTATCTCTGCTCCGGTTCTTACTCCTCCAGATGAGTCCAAGCCCTATGAAGTATTCTATGATGCTTCTCTTCAAGGACTTGGTGGTGTTCAAATGAAAGACAAGAAGATTGTGGCATACACTTCTCGTCAATTGAAGCCAAATGAGAAGAACTACCCCACACATGATCTTGAGCTAGCTGCAGTGGTACATGCCTTGATCACGTGGAGACACCTCCTGTTCGGCAGAAAAGTCGACATCTTCACCGATCACAAGAGCTTGAAGTACATCTTCACACAGCCAAACCTGAACCTTTGCCAGACTCGTTGGGTTGAGATGATCCAAGAGTATGATCCAAGCATCGAATACACACCTGGCAAGGCCAATGTCATTGCAGATGCCTTGAGCAGAAAGGCATATTGCAATAGTCTCCTTATCAAGCCGTTCCAGCCTGAGCTTTGTGAATCATTCAGGAAGCTCAACCTCCAAGTTGTTCCGTAAGGCTTTCTTGCAAATCTTCAAGTTGCTCCTACCTTGGAAGATCAGATCCGTGAGGCCCAACTCAGTGATGCTATGGTGCAGAAAGTGAAACATGGTATTGCAAAGGGTACTCCCAAATACAAGTGCTATCGCGTTGATGAGAAAGACACCTTGTTCTTTGAGGACAGACTTGTGGTTCCCAAGGGTGATCTCAGGAAGCTCATAATGAACGAAGCACATGACTCCCTCCTCTCCATTCATCCCGGAAGTTCCAAGATGTACCAAGACCTCAAGCAATCTTACTGGTGGACTCGCATGAAAAGGGAGATTGCCCAATTCGTGAATGAATGTGATGTCTGCAGAAGAGTGAAGGCAGAGCATCAACGTCCAACCGGTCTCCTCCAACCTCTTCCTATTCCCGAGTGGAAATTCGACCACATTGAAATGGATTTCGTCACTGGGTTTCCCAAGTCCAAGAAGGGGAATGATGCTATCTTTGTGGTGATTGACAAGCTAACCAAAGTAGCTCGCTTCCTTCAAGTCAAAGAATCCATCAATGTAGCTCAGTTGGCAGAGTTGTACACTTCCAGAATTGTGTCGTTACATGGCATTCCTCAAGTTACCTCCTCTGACCGTGAAAGTTTGTTCACATCCAAGTTCTGGGATTCCTTTCAGTCAGCCATGGGCACTAAGATCCGTTTCAGCACTGCGTTTCACCCTCAGACTAGTGGTCAAGTCGAAAGAGTGAACCAGATCCTCGAAGACATGCTCAGAGCTTGTGTCATCTCTTTTGGCATGAAGTGGGAAGATTGTCTCCCGTTTGCCGAGTTCTCTTACAACAACAGTTTCCAAGCAAGTGCCGGCAAAGCTCCTTTTGAAATCCTCTATGGCAGAAAGTGCCGTACTCCTCTCAACTGGTCCGAGACTGGTGAACGTCAACTTCTTGGCAATGACTTGATCTCAGAAGCCGAAGAAATGTGCAAAGTCATACGTGAGAATCTCAAGGCCGCTCAGTCGCGTCAAAAGAGCTACTATGACGGCAAGCATCGTGATTTGGCTTTCGACATTGGAGATCATGTCTATCTCCGTGTTTCTCCTATGAAAGGAACCCAACGATTCGGTATCAAAGGGAAGCTTGCTCCGAGATACGTGGGCCCTTTCAAGATTCTTGGCAAAAGAGGCGATCTAGCCTATCAACTTGAGCTGCCCTCCAACTTTGCAAATGTTCATGATGTGTTTCACGTGTCTCAACTCCGCAAGTGCTTCAAGACACTTGAACGCACTATTCCGTTTGAGGAAATTGATCTTCAACAAGACTTGTCTTACCGTGAGCACCCCGTTGCTATTCTTGAAAAAACCGAGCGCAAGACCCGCAACAAGTCAATCAAGTTCTTGAAAGTTAAGTGGTCACACCATACCGACCAAGAAGCTACGTGGGAACGAGAAGATCACCTTCATTCCGAGTACCCTTCCTTCTTCCAGTCCTAGATCTCGGGACGAGATCTTTTCGTAGTAGAGGAGAGTTTGTAATGCCCCAGATGTAACACTTTCCAAATATGGCAATATATAAACTTTGGCTTCATCAATTCCTTTCCGGGCTCTTCTTTCATTTCGGGTTTCTTCGTTTTGTCGTGTGCGTGTGTGCATTTCATCCATGTCATGTTGTCATGTGCATTGCATTGCATTTGTGTTGTCACTTGCATCCAGTCCTACTCGTCTCTTCCCGTTGTCCGTTGCGAGTTCTGACGCTCACACACGTGCCCGTGGCATCCCCGAGTCCTTCTTTCGTGTGTGGATGTGTAACGTTCCCGGATTGACGTGAGACTTGTCGTGCGTTGTTGTTTTGGTACGTGTAGGCCGTCTGTCAAGTTTCCTCGCGTTTGGAGTTCGTTTGGTACTCCAACAGTTAACCTGGTGGGCTAAAAGAACCTCTTCTTTGAGGCCCAAGACCCCCTCCACAACAGCCCAGAAACCCAGCACAACCCTTCCCATCATCTCGGTCGTCGAATCATGATCGCGTGGCCGAAAACCGCTCCCCATTTGGAGTCTCCTAGCTCCTTGTGCCTATAAATTAGCCCCCCACATGCTTTTTTGCGTCCAAACCCTAGCTCCTCTCCTCCCGCAGCCGCCGGACGTGTCCGGTCCGCCTCCGCCCGCCACGTGTCAGCTCCGGGTTGGCTGCGCCGCCGCCCCACTTCCCCGCGCCGCCGGGCCCAGATCCGGCCCGCCCCCGGGCCGACCCGGGCCGTGCCTCCGCCGCCCCGCTCCTTCGTCTTCCCTGCCGGCCGGATCGCCGGCCGCCGCGCGCTGGTCACCACGTCCCGCCAGCCGGACCCGAGCACCTCGCCGGCCGTCCTTCCGTCGGAGCACCACCCCGCGGCCTCCTCCGCAACCGCACCGCCCCGCGGTCTCCTATGCCGCCGCGCCCGCCGGCCGGCCCCGCCCCGCCACCGCGCCACTCCCTGACCGCCGGCGCCGAGCGGCTCCGCCGCCTCGAGCTCCCGCGGCCGCCCGCCGATCCAGCCACCGATCCAGCCGCCGCAAACCCTAACGGGTCGGCGGACCCGACCCGCTCCGACCCGATCCACTCAGCCGCCGCCCGATCCGCTAGGTCGGACGTGTCCACGTCACCCCGGACGTGTCCGCCCGACCCCCCTATTGAGGTTGTTTTTTGCTAAGTCCCAGGTTTTTATTATTTTTGTTGCATGTTCACGTGGTTGTATCTTTTAGTGTGCTTGTCCAAATTGTGCATATGATATGTCAAAATGATCGTGGTGATGTGCTCTACGTTTTGTTCCATTGTGGCATGCTTGTTTGAGTTCATCTAGAGGTCCTAATCTCTGTTGCAAGAGTGCTACTTGTTATAAACTGCTGTAACTTGTTATTTTTATGCCATGTTTGAGATGTGATAACTTGGTGCATGTTTATCCAAATGAAGCAAATGATATGTCAAAATGTTCATTGTGAGATGCTCTACATGATGGTTGCTGTAGCATTCATGTTAAGTTTCATATTGCCATGTTAATCTCTGTTGCAATAGTGCATGTGGTTGTTAAGTTATGAAACATGTTATGAGATGCTGATTTGAAGTGCTCGTTGCTATTGATGTGTTTGTCCCCATGTCACATGTCAATATGTTTTAGAATTTCCATCATATGGTCTTTGCTGTGGTGCAAACCACTTTCCATGATATGCTTTGAGGTGACTTAAACATGCTTCTAAACATGCCATGCCAACATAACTGTTTTATACTTAGTGAAAATTCTGCTAAGTCTGGAATCTGTCATAACCTGATGCTAAGTTTGCTTGATGCCCTAGTCAAATCCATGTTAGTTTTGGAGTGGCCAATGATCATACCTTGTTGTCCATGTTGTTGTCTATCCATCTATGCCCTCACTTGCACAAATGGCTTGCTGTAGCTTATTTATTTCTTGCTCTCAAGTTGCTATAAATTATAACTGTCGGGTTTTTAGCAACATGATCAAAATGGTGTAGCTTGTTGCTATTGATCCATGCCTCCTATGGAGTTGCTCCAATGGAGTTGTTTGCTGTAGGATATGTCTACTTCATGTCCATGCTTATTTTCATCATGTTTGGGTGCTGTAGAGTATATATTTCTTGCTCCAAAGTTACTATGTGCACTATCCCGATGATCAGTAGTGGTTTCTACTAGGGGCGATTCGGACCTTGTGGCTTTATTTATTTGGTATCTTTCATTTGGATCTTCGTCCGTAGTCGGACTGTGATGTTATTTGGATGATGATTTGCTTATGTAATGTATTGTGTGACGTGGCAAGTGTAAGCCAACTATCCTTTTTTTTGCAATTTCATCCCTATTTTTACATGAGTCGTGCAAAATACCATACTTGAGATCATTCTAGTATGGGCTTATACCTTTAAGTCGTGCCTCGACACGTAGGAGGTATAATCCCATACCGGGCATTACAATTCAGCATCGATAATAGGAGCAATCGGAGTGCTGATAAAATCATTATCGTTGGTATTGGAGAAGTCACACAATTTGGTATTGTTTTGAGCCATAGTGACAAGCAAGCAATCCAACACACAAGCGAACAAGAAGCAAGCAAATGATAAACACACGGCAGAAGAAGGGCAAATAAAACGGCAAGGGTGAAGTGGGGGAGAGGAAAACGAGAGGCAAATAAATGTAATGCGAAGGATAAGGGTTTGTGATAGGTACTTGGCATATGACCTTTGCGTAAGCCTCCCCGGCAACAGCGCCAGAAATTCTTTTTGCTACTTCTCAAGCTTGCGTTGTATTCCCCTGAAGAGGAAAGGGAAATGCAGCACAGTAGCGTAAGTATTTCCCTCAGTTTTTGAGAACCAAGGTATCAATCCAGTAGGAGACCACGCGCGAGTCCCTCGCACCTGCACAAACAAATAAGAACTTCGCAGCCAACGCGATAAGGGGTTGTCAATCCTTTTACGATCACTTACGAAAGTGAGATCTGATAGAGATGATAGTTTATATTTTTGGTACTTTTTGATTATAAGAATGTAAAGTAAAAGCGGAATACTAAAGTAGATTGTAGATTGATATGTTGAGAATAGACCCGGGGGCCATAGTGTTCTCTACTGGCTTCTCTCATGATAGCGATATTCTACAGCGGGTAAACAAATTACTGTCGAGCAATTGATAGAAAAGCGAATAATTATGAGACTATCTAGGCATGATCATTAAATATAGGCATCACGTCCGAGACAAGTAGACCGAAATGATTCTGCATCTACTACTATTACTCCACACATCGACCGCTATCTAGCATGCATCTAGTGTATTAAGCTCATAAGAACGGAGTAATGCCTTAAACAAGATGACATGATGTAGAGGGAGAAACTCAAACTTAGTGATATAAACCCCATCTTTTTATCCTCGATGGCAACAATACAATACGTGCCTTGCTACCCCTACTATCACTGGGAAAGGACACCGCAAGATTGAACCCAAAGCCAAGCACTTCTCCCATTGCAAGAACTAAAGATCTAGTAGGCCAAACCAAACCAATAATTCAAAGAGACTTGCAAGGATATTATAATCATACATAAATAGTTCAGAGAAGAACCAAATATTTCTCATAGATAATCTTGATCATAAACCCACAATTCATCGGATCTCGACAAACGCACCGCAAAAAGAGATTACATCGAATAGATCTCCTCGAAGACCGAGGAGAACTTTGTATTGAGATCCAAATAGAGAGAAGAAGCCATCTAGATACAAGCTATGGACCCGAAGGTCTGTGGTAAACTACTCACAACTCATGGTGAGGTGATGATGATGATGTAGAAGAACTCCGTGGAAGATCCCCCCTCCGGCGGAGCTCCGGCACAGGCCCCAAGATGGGATCTCACGGGAACAGAAGGTTGCAGTGGTGGAACTAGGGTTTTCTCTGTTGTTCTGATGGTTTCGGGGTACGTAGGTATATATAGGAGGAAGGAGGGCATCGGGGGCCAAACGTGGGCCCACGAGGCAGGGGGCGTGCCCTACTTTGTGGTTCTCAAGTCTCCCGTGCGTGATTTTCTCCAAAAATATGTCTCCCGAAGGTTTCATTCCGTTTGGACTCTGTTTGATATTCCTTTTCTATAAAACCCTGAAACAGGCAAAAAAATAGCAATCTGGACTTGGCCTTTGGGTTAGTATGTTAGTCCCAAAAATAATATAAAATTGTATAACAAAGCCCATTAAACATCCAAACCATCATAAATAATAGCATGGAACAATAAAAAATTGTAGATACGTTGAAGACGTATCATTTGGGTACAAGGATTGGATACAAGAGATGAACTAGGGTTTGAGAGGAGATGGTGCTGGTGAAGATGTTGATGAAGATAACTCTCCCCAAGATGGGAGAGTTGTTGGTGATGACGGCGGTAACAATTTCCCCCTCCCAGAGGGAAGTATCCCCGGCAGAACAGCTCTACCGGAGCCCTAGATTGGTTTCCGCCAAGGTTCCGCCTCGAGACGGCGGCGTCTGATCCCGAAAGCCTCCTTATGATTTGTTCCAGGTCAAAACACCTCATATAGGAGAAGATGGGCATCGAGGGGCCATCTGGTGGCCCACGAGGCTGGGGGCGCGCCCAGAGAGGTGGGCACGCCCCCCACCCTCGTGGACAGGTGGTGGCCCCCCTGGTGATCCTCTTTCGCCAGATATTTTTTATATTTTCAAAAACTGTGTCCTGTGGAGTTTCGGAGCTTTTTGAGTTGTGTAGAATAGGTTTCCAGAGTTTGCTTCTTTTCCAGCCCAGAATTCCAACTGTCGGCATTCTCCCTCTTCATGTGAACCTTGTAAAATAAGAGAGAAAAGGCATAAGTATTGTGACATAATGTGTAATAACATCCCATAGTGCAATAAATATCAACATAAAAGCAAGATGCAAAATGGACGTATCAACTCCCCCAATCTTAGGCCTCGCTTGTCCTCATGCGAAAGCAGATATCAAAAAATATGTCCACATGTTTAGAGATAGAGGTGTCGATAAAAATAAAATACGGACATGAGGGCATCATGATCATTCTTATAACAGCAACACATATATATTGTCATATGATTCTTATGCTAAAGTAACAATTCATTCACAATGTCAAGTATGAATTGGAAACTTCATTGAAAACCAACAAACTATGATCTCAGTCATTGAAGCAATTGCAATTTATTGTAACATCGGAAAGAGTCAACATAAGAGCTTTTCAGCAAGCCTACATACTCAACTATCATATAGTCTTTCACAATTTCTCACACTCACGCAATACTTATGGTTATGGAGTTTTAATCGGACACAGAGAAAGATAGGGGCTTATGGTGTTGCCTCCCAACCTTTTACCTCAAGGGTAATGTCAACAGTAATAGACCATGGTAACTTACATCCAAGTGGGTATATATGTCAGGATCTTTCCAACACAGTGTGCTTGCCAAAGGATAAAATGTAAAAAGGGAAAGGTGATTCTCACCTTGACTCTTATAAGGCAGAGATAAAAGATAGGCCCTTCGCAGAGGGAAGCAGAGGTTGTCATGTGCTTTTATGGTTGGATGCACAAAGTCTTAGTGCAAAAGAATGTCACTTTATATTGCCACTTGTGATAAGGACCTTTATTATGAAGTCCGTCGCTTTTATTACTTCCATATCACAAGATCGTATAAAGCTTATTTCCTCCACACTAATAAATCATACATATTTTAGAGAGTTTGCAACATGACAACTTACTTGAAGGATCTTACTAAATCCATAGGTAGGTATGGTGGACTCTCATGGCAAAACTGGGTTTAAGGATGTATGGAAGCACACGTAGTATCTCTACTTGGTGCGAGGAGTTTTAGCTAGCATGAGGGGGAACGGCAAGCTCAACATATTGGATGATCCATGATAATATAATTTATTTTAGATATAAGAAAACATAACCCATTATGTTATCTTCCTTGTCCAACATCAACTCTTTAGCATGTCATATTTTAATGAGTGCTCACAAACATAAAAGATGTCCAAGATAGTATATTTGTATGTGAAACCTCTCTTTCCTTATTACTTCCTATTAATTGCAACGATGACCAAAACTATGTTTGTCAACTCTCAACAACTTTTATTCATCATACTCTTTATATGTGAAGTCATTACTTCCCATAAGATCAATATGACCTCCTTGATACTTTTTATATTTTCTTTTATTCTATCATGACAAAAGTGCGGAAATCAAGCCCTTGACTCAACACTAATCTTTATTATATAGCTCACGGATTCGATTACAAAGGGTAAAGATCATAAAGCAGAGTCCCACAACTGGATCATGCTAACTTTATTCTACTAGATCAAGATACTACCAAAAGGATCGATACCGGGGCAACTCCCCCAAGCTTGGAAGTTGCCAAGGGGAGTGCCCATACCCATATGATTATGTCCCCTTCTTCAGAGGTGGTGATGATGTAGGCTTGTCGTCCATCTTCCAAGGCATAGGTTCACCATCGTAGAAGGATGATCGAGTCTCCGGGATGCTCAAATCTGCAGCCAAACTCATCCTCTTGAATCTATATTCATACTCACAGTTTTGGTTTTGCAGGTCATAGATCTGGGCTTGGAGGTGTTCGATTTTCTCTTGAAGTTTGGAGATGGCTTCCCCGAATATCCTTGAGTCCAGCTTGAGGTTGTTGGCGAGCTCCGCGATCATCATGTGGTTGGCGTTGAGTCCTCGTTCCACCATACCTTGGCACTTGGAAACTTGCTACTCTAATCTTGTCTGCACGCTTCCGGTCCTCCTCGGCCACTCAACATCGCGTATGTGCAGCACCCCCTCATGCAACTCCATGGTTTGAGGATGATGCAGCACCTCCGCAAGGTAGGGGTTGATGACCTTCTCGAAGAATTTGTTCTTGGGGGTGTTGGAAGACGCCATGATGATCTAGATTTGTCAAAAACAATAGGTCGAAACAAAAACAGAGGATTTTTGCGTGATACAGAGGTCAAAACCTTCGGGGGGTATATATAATGAATTTTTACCAACCAAAAGGAGTAATGTACAATAAATCGGAGTCCGGGAGGCACACGAGGTGCCCACGAGGCAGGGGGCGCGCCCAGGGGAAGGGGGCGCGCCCTCCACCCTCATGGACGCCTCGTGTCTCTTCTGGACTGCCACTTATTTTTCGAAATATTCCAAAACGGTGAACAATTGCCTTTAGAATTGTTTTGGAGTCGATTTAATTACCGTACCACATACCTCTTCCTTTTCGGGGTCTAAATCATTCTGGAAAGTATCCCTTATGTATTCGTCCGTGGTTATGGTTTCAATAACATTGGTTTCAACATCTATAGGGTTACCTGAGATATAATGTTTGATTCTTTGACCGTTCACCACCTTCGGATTTGTGCCTTCGAAGTTGTTGATTTTTATGGCACCGGAATGATAGACCTCCTCGATAACGTAAGGACCTTCCCATTTAGAGAGAAGTTTTCCTCCAAAAAAATCTTAAACGAGAGTTGTATAGCAAGACATAATCACCTACGTTAAACTCACGCTTTTGTATCCTTTTTTCATGCCATAATTTAACCTTTTCTTTAAATAGCTTGGCATTCTCATAGGCATGAGTCCTCCATTCATCAAGAGAGCTAATGTCAAATAACCTTTTCTCACCGGCAAGTTTGAAATCATAATTGAGCTCTTTAATAGCCCAATATGCCTTATGTTCTAGCTCAAGAGGTAAGTGACATGCTTTTCCATATACCATCTTATATGGAGACATACCCATAGGATTTTTGTATGCAGTTCTATAGGTCCATAATGCATCATCAAGTTTCTTGGACCAATTCTTTCTAGACCTATTGACTGTCTTTTGCAAAATTAATTTTAGCTCTCTATTACTCAATTCTACTTGGCCACTAGTCAGTGGGTGATAAGGGGATGCAATTCTATGATTTACATCATACTTAGCGAGCATTTTACGGAAAGCACCATGAATAAAGTGTGAACCACCATCAGTCATTAAGTATCTAGGGACTCCAAACCTCGAAAAAATAACTTCTTTAAGCATCTTAATAGAGGTGTTGTGATCAGCACTACTAGTTGGAATAGCTTCTACCCACTTAGTAACGTAATCAACATCAACTAAAATATGTGTATACCCATTTGAGGAAGGAAACGGTCCCATATAATCAAAGCCCCAGACATCAAATGGTTCAATAACAAGTGAATAATTCATAGGCATTTCTTGACGTCTACTGATATTATCAATTCTTTCACATTCATCACAAGATAAGACAAACTTACGAGCATCCTTGAAGAGAGTAGGCCAATAAAAACCGGATTGCAATACCTTATGTGCAGTTCTATCTCCAGCATGGTGTCCTCCATAAGCTTCGGAGTGGCACTTGCGTAGGATATGTTCCTATTCATGCTCAGGTACACAACGTCTAATATTACCATCTACTCCTTCTTTATAAAGATGTGGGTCATCCCAGAAGTAATGTCTCAAATCATAGAAGGCCTTTTTCTTTTGTTGGTATGTGAAGCTAGGAGGTATAAACTTATCAACAATGTAATTAGCATAATCAGCATACCATGGAGCGGTACGAGAAGTATTTATGATAGCTAATTGTTCATCAGGAAAGCTATCATCAATAGGTTGTGGGTCATCAAGTATATTCTGTAGCCTAGACAGGTTATCTGCAATAGGGTTCTCAGCTCCCTTTCTATCAATAATATGCAAGTCAAATTCTTGCAGCAAGAGAACCCATCTAATAAGTCTAGGTTTAGCATCTTTCTTTTCCATAAGGTATTTGATAGCAGCATGATCAGTGTGAATAGTTACTTTAGAATCAACAATATAAGACCTAAACTTATCACAAGCAAATACAACTGCTAAAAATTCCTTCTCACTAGTAGCATAATTTCTCTGGGCACTGTCTAGAGTTTTACTAGCATATTGGATAACATTTAACTTCTTATCAACTCTTTGTCCTAGAACAACACCTACAAAATAATCACTAGCATCACACATAATCTCAAAAGGTAAATTCCAGGCAGGAGGCTGGACAATAGGTGCAGAGTTCAGTGTTTACTTAAGTATTTCAAATGCTTCTAAGCAATCATCATCAAAGACAAAAGGAATATCTTTTTGTAAGAGGTTAGTCAGAGGCCTGGAGATTCTGGAGAAGTCCTTAATGAACCTCCTATAAAACCTGGCATGACCAAGGAAACTTCGTATACCTTTGATGTCCTTGGGACACGACATCTTTTCAATAGCATCAACTTTAGCTTTGTCGACTTCAATACCTCTATCAGAAATTTTATGTCCCAAGACATTGCCTTCATTAACCATAAAGTGTCACTTCTCCCAATTCAAGACAAGATTAGTGTCTTCACATCTCTGGAAAACTCGATTGAGGTTGCTCAAGCAATCATCAAAAGAAGTTCCGTAAACGAAGAAATCATCCATGAAAATCTCAACAATCTTTTCACAAAAATCAGATAATATAGCCATCATGCATCTTTGAAAAGTAGCAGGTGCATTACATAAACCAAAAGGCATATGTCTATAAGAAAAGGTACCGAAGGGACAAGTAAAAGTAGTCTTTTCTTGATCCCCTTTTGACACAGGTATTTGAGAGAAACCCGAATAACCATCTAGAAAGCAAAAATGAGTATGTTTGGATAACCTTTCTAGCATTTGGTCAATAAAAGGCAAAGGGTAATTATCTTTCTTAGTAGCTTTATTTAATTTGCGGAAATCAATTACCATCCTATAACCTGTAACAATTCTTTGTGGGATCAATTCATCTTTATCATTAGGAACTATAGTCATACCTCCCTTCTTAGGAACACAATGGATAGGACTTACCCACTGGTTGTTAGCAACTGGATAGATTATACCTGCCTCTAGAAGCTTTAGTATTTCCTTCCTTACCACTTCTTTCATCTTAGGATTTAACCGTCGTTGATGATCAATAACCGGTTTAGTGTCTTCTTCCAATTTAATCTTGTGTTGGCATAAAGTGGGACTAATGCCTTAAGATCATCCAGAGTATATCCAATATCAGCATGGTGCTTCTTCAGAGTTTTCAATAATTTTTCTTCTTCCTGCTCTGAAAGGTTAGCACTAATAATAACAGGATATATCTTCTTTTCTTCAAGATAAACATACTTAAGATTATCAGGTAAAGGTTTAAGTTCAAACACGGGATCACCCTTGGGTGGAGGAGGATCCCCTAGGATTTCAACTGGCAAGTTGTTTTTCAATACGGGTCCCTATTTAAAGATTATTTCATCTATTTTCCTTCTCTCATTCATATACATATCATTTTCATGGTCCAGCAGATATTGTTCTAAAGGATCGTTAGGAGGCACAACAATAGAAGCAAGACCAATAATTTCATCCTTACCAGGTAATTCTTTATCAAGGGGTTGTCTATGAAATTTAGCAAAGTTAAAATCATGAGACATATCCCCTAAACGAACAGTAACAATATATTTCACATAGTCTATCTTAGCATTAACAGTACTCAAGAAGGGTCTACCAAATATAATGGGACAAAAATCATCTTGTGGGGAACTAAGAATAAGAAAATCAGCAGGGTATTTAACTTTCCCACACAAGACCTCAACATCTCTGACAATCCCAACTGGTAAAATAGTGTCTCTGTTAGCAAGCTTAATAGTAACATCAATCCCTTCTAACTCAACAGGTGCAATATCATGCATAATTTCTTGATATAGGGAATGAGGGATTATACTTCCACTAGCACCTACGTCACATAAACCATGATAGCAATGATCTCCTATTTTAACAGAGATAACAGGCAAGCCTACAACAGGTCTATATTTATTCCTAGCATCGGGTTTGGCTATTCTAGCAGCTTCCTCTTGGAGGTAAATAACATGTCCATCTAAATTTTCAACCAAGAGATCTTTAACCATATCAACACTAGGTTCAACTTTAATTTGTTCAGAGGGTGTCGGATTACGGGCTCCGCAAACCCAAGAAGTCGAACACAGCGGCGTGAACAAAGATCTCTCCCACTCACGTCTACCTAGCGTCTCGCCCTCGTCAGATGAAGAGATTCAATCGAACAACAAGTAAAGCACACACGAATTTACCCATGTCGGGGAAACTGACCACCCGCGAACACCTATGGGACCAGAGCCCCTTCTACGTTGCGGTAAGGGAGCGGAGGGAGCACGAAGAGCGGATCGAGGAGCACACGCGGGCAGTTTACCCAGGTTCTAGCCGCGAGGACGCGTAAAACCCTACTCCTGCTTGGGTTGTATTGAGTTTTTGGGCTCGGGAGCTTGAAGATCTACAGTACCAGCTACACCGAGCAAGGGAGTGAGCAAGTTTCTGGGATCGAACCCCCTCTACGTTGTGCATGGGCCTCCTTTTATAGCTCAAAGGGGTCACCGACAGGTGTCAACGTAGAGGAGGGTAAAAATGTAAATTTGGTGGTAGTTGTAACAGTGCATGAACAGTGGTCTCCACCTAACCTTGACGGTGGGGGACAAGGGCATTGAATGCCCGTCGCCGTCGACCCCAAAAGCGTCTGTCCATGCGTCTCCGTTCGCCACGGCGGTAGCCTCGTCACCGCGGCTCGTCAGCGTGTCCCTCAGGCTGCACAGCCATCTGCCACGTGCCCCTGGAAGGGCCCCAGGGCGACGCGTGGCCGAATGAGCTGGAGCGCAGGCACACAGTGTGAGCTTCCCCCGGCAAGCACCTTGCCGGGGCCGCTATCTTGCCGGGCCCGGAAGCTTGCCGCTTCCCGGGCCCTGCCGGGGTGCACGATGCGCCGCGACGTATCTTCTGCGGTGTTATCCTTTGGCCTTCCTGGCAAGCACCTCTTGCCAGGGTCTCGTGCTGAAAAGATGCCCTTGAGCCTGGTGTGGCCTTCTCGGCAAGCTCCTCTTGCCGGGGTCTTGTCTCTTAACTTGGATACTTTGTTCTTGAATGGCTTCATAGGGACCAGAGCGGACCTTGGCAAGCGCGTGGTAAGCCCTGCCACAGGAAGCTGCTACTGCCCGTGCACAAGTTGGGGTACTAAGGTACCCCTACCTTAGTACACCGACAGGAGCCCCCGGGCCTGGGCCACACACGGTGCCGAGCGCTGTTGGGCCAGGCCCAAGACATCGCACGGGCACACGCGGCCCACGGCGAGCCGTATCCCTCTCCGTATCCGCCGCATCCCTCCCTAACGGCACTCGTCGATTGCGGCGTCATCGGAGAGATCGTGGCCTGTTCTTTAATGGGAAATGCGGAACGTCCCCCACTTCCCCCTTAAAAGCAGAGGAAGCAGGGGCAGTTTCCCTCCATTCTCTTCATTGCGCCTTGAATCTCCAGAAACCCCCGCCGCTCTCTGCCTCCCCTCAGGTCGACAGAGATCCAAGCCCTTCCCCTCCTCCGACGTCCTCAACATCTGCGGCGCCGTCGACCTCTCCGCCTCCCTCCTTGTCGCCCCTGCCATGGCTCCGAAAAGCGACAAGGCGAAGAGCGACAAGGCGAAGAAGGAGAAGTCTGAGCAAGCGGCGAAGCTGGCAGCCATGCGAAGGAAGAGGGTGGTCTTCCCGCCGAGGCTCGGCGCAAGGGAGCTGCGGGACAAGTATTACTTGTTCTGGGCGAGGGAGACGAAAGCTCATCCCCGCACCAGAGTCCTCCCCGCCGTCGCCGTCGACATGTTCCCGGGAGGTTACTTTTACTTTGCTGCATTCTTCCACTGCGGTCTCTGCCCTCCGTACTCGGAGTTCTTCTGTGATGTAATGAACACCTACGGCCTCCACCTCCTAGATTTCACCCCCAACGCCGTCCTTACGATGGCTGTTTTCGCACATCTGTGCGAAAATTATGTTGGGGTCCACCCAAATGTAGCTCTTTTCTGCCATTTCTTCACGCCTAGAGTAGAGTCCGGATCCCCGCTCTCCGGCGGCATCTCCTGGATCTTTAGGTTGAACAAGAAGGAGGCGTACTTGAAAGGAGAGCTTCGCGGCAAGTGGGAGGAGTGGAGAGCCGATTGGTGCTGGGTGCTGGAAGATAAGCCTGAGCCTTTTACCTCGCCGTGCCAGACTGCAATAGTGCGCGGCAAGGATTGGAGCGAGTTGGCCCCGGAGGACAACAAGCTTCAGATTGCCTTGACTAGGATTCTCCGTCTCCGGGCCGCCAATCTGACTGTGGGAGAAGTTGGGGCCGATTTCCTCTGCCGCCGCATCGCCCCTCTGCTGGAGAGGAAGAGGCCCGCTTGGGAGTTTGGCAACGCGGCGGATTGCATGAGGCTGCGCCCCGGGTTGAACTACAACTTTACTGTCTTGGAGCTGAAGGGGATGGTCCGGGAACTGTTTAAGCACGACCCCAATCACCCGGAGTGGTTCAAACCTTCCCGGGGAGTGGTGCCTTTGTGCAACAACACCGCCCTTAGCTCCATCCGTGCGGTGATGCCCGAGTGCGACTAGCATGGAGTCGTCCCCACTTGGCTGGAGCCCCCGGCGGAGACCGTTCAGGCTTTCTTCGACAACTTGGTCGAAAAGCCCCGCAACGTCGAGGAGAAGAAGGGCCTCACCCGGGATACTACTGACCGGGATGTAGCGTACATTGCCTCCAGAATGGAGGAGGCCGCCGCGGCTGCGTCCGCAGGCGAATTTGGATACACTGTGGACGAAGCAGAAGCGGCGGACGCAGTGAGCCAGGCCGAGGAGGCAGAAATCCTCAAGCTCCGGAAGATTGCGCCTGAGGAGTTCGCCGGGGAGCGGGGATCCGGACTCTACTCTAGGCGTGAAGAAATGGCGGAAAAGAGCTACATTTGGGTGGACCCCAACATAGTTTTCGCACAGATGTGCGAAAACAGCCATCGTAAGGACGGCGTTGGGGGTGAAATCTAGGAGGTGGAGGCCGTAGGTGTTCATTACATCGCAGAAGAACTCCGAGTATGGAGGGCAGAGACCGCAGTGGAAGAATGCAGCAAAGTAAAAGTAACCTCCCAGGAACATGTCGACGGCGACGGCGGGGAGGACTCTGGTGCGGGGATGAGCTTTCGTCTCCCTCGCCCAGAACAAGTAATACTTGTCCCGCAGCTCCCTTGCGCCGAGCCTCGGCGGGAAGACCACCCTCTTCCTTCGCATGGCTACCAGCTTCGCCGCTTGCTCAGACTTCTCCTTCTTTGCCTTGTCGCTCTTCGCCTTGTCGCTTTTCGGAGCCATGGCAGGGGCGACAAGGAGGGAGGCGGAGAGGTCGACGGCGCCGCGGATGTTGAGGACGGCGGAGGAGGGGAAGGGCTTGGCTCTCTGTCGACCTGAGGGGAGGCAGAGAGCGGCGGGGGTTTCTGGAGATTCAAGGCGCAATGAAGAGAATGGAGGGAAACTTCCCCTTCTTCCTCTACTTTTAAGGGGGAAGTGGGGGACGTTCCGCATTTCCCATTAAAGAACAGGCCACGATCTCTCCCACGATGCCGCAATCGACGCGTGCCGTTAGGGAGGGATGCGGCGGATACGGAGAGGGATACGGCTTGCCGTGGGCCGCGTGTGCCCGTGCGCTGTCTTGGGCCTGGCCCAACAGCGCTCGGCACCGTGTGTGGCCCAGGCCCAGGGGCTCCTGTCGGTGTACTAAGGTAGGGGTACCTTAGTACCCCAACTTGTGCACGGGCAGTAGCAGCTTCCCGTGGCAGGACTTACCACGCGCTTGCCAAGGTCCGCTCTGGTCCCTATGAAGCCATTCAAGAACAAAGTATCCAAGTTAAGAGACAAGACCCTGGCAAGAGGAGCTTGCCGGGAAGGCCGCACCAGGCTCAAGGGCATCTTTTCAGCACGAGACCCTGGCAAGAGGTGCTTGCCAGGAAGGCCAAAGGATAACACCGCAGAAGATACGTCGCGGCGCATCGTGCGCCCCAGCAGGGCCCGGGAAGCGGCAAGCTTCCGGGCCCGGCAAGATAGCGGCCCCGGCAAGGTGCTTGCCGGGGGAAGCTCACACTGTGTGCCTGCGCTCCAGCACATTCGGCCACGCGTCGCCCTGGGGCCCTTCCAGGGGCACGTGGCAGATGGCTGTGCAGCCTGAGGGACACGCTGACGAGCCGCGGTGACGAGGCTACCGCCGTGGCGAACGGAGACGCATGGACAGACGCTTTTGGGGTCGACGGCGACGGGCATTCAATGCCCTTGTCCCCCACCGTCAAGGTTAGGTGGAGACCACTGTTCATGCACTATTACAACTACCACCAAATTTACATTTTTACCCTCCTCTACGTTGACACCTGCCGGTGACCCCTTTGAGCTATAAAAGGAGGCCCATGCACAACGTAGAGGGGGTTCGATCCCAGAAACTTGCTCACTCCCTTGCTCGGTGTAGCTGGTACTGTAGATCTTCAAGCTCCCGGGCCCAAAAACTCAATACAACCCAAGCAGGAGTAGGGTTTTACGCGTCCTCGCGGCCCGAACCTGGGTAAACTGCCCGCGTGTGCTCCTCGATCCGCTCTTCGTGCTCCCTCCGCTCCCTTACCGCAACGTAGAAGGGGCTCCGGTCCCATAGGTGTTCGCGGGTGGTCAGTTTCCCCGACATCTTTGG
The DNA here is from genome assembly GCA_902687465.1 of Secale cereale. Classification (NCBI taxonomy): domain Eukaryota; kingdom Viridiplantae; phylum Streptophyta; class Magnoliopsida; order Poales; family Poaceae; genus Secale; species Secale cereale. The sequence continues at coordinate 834,109,453 of LR738711.1, read as the reverse complement.
CAAGGAAGAGCCGGCGGCGGAACAAGAAAAAGAAGAACAAGGAAGTACTGGTTGTCGAGCAGTCCGGCAAGGAGGCTCCCGCCAAGAAGACATAGGCTGGCGGCTCCGGCAAGGAGCCTGCCCCTGTAGCGGCAGCCGACAAGCAGGACGGCTCCGACAAGCAGTACTGCAAGATCCACCGCACCAAGGGCCATGATCTCCAGAACTGCAAGAGAGTAGAGTACCTCGTAGAGCAGCAGAAGGCTGAATACGAGCGTCGCGACAAGGAGAAGGCCCAAGGAGGCGGAGTAGAACCCAGCAAGAAGCGGCCGTTCAATGGCCGGGGAGGACGCCGCGGCAAAGCCAAGCAGCGGCAAGGTGACAGACCTCCCCGGGGCCGCGACAAGGATGAGGACGAAGATGACGATGAGGACATGGATGAAGGAGACAACAGCGAGCAGGAGTTCCAGAAGGCCACGGAGGTCCTGTGTGTCGACGGAGGTGCCTCTCTGCACTCTTCCCACCGCCAACTCAAGCAGTGGGTGCGGGAAGTGAATGCAGCTGAGCCACCCGTCGAATCGCGCAGACTGCTGAAATGGTCCGGCACGCCCATCATCTTCGACCTTGAGGACCACCCTGACCGCACAACTGCGGTCGGGTGTTTGCCGATGTTGGTTTCACCAACTATCCGCAACCTCAAGGTCACCAAGATGTTGGTTGACGACGGGGCCGGCCTCAACTTGATCTCCGCTGCTGTGATCAAGAAACTACAGATCCCTGACAGCGAGCTCGAGGAAACCGGGTTGTTCCAAGGGATCAACCCAGGGAGGAGCAAGCCAAAGGGGAAGATCACGCTGCCAGTGACCTTTGGAGGGGAGCTCAACTTCAGGACGGAGAGGATCACGTTCGACGTCGCCGATATCCCATTGCCATATAATGGGATACTTGGCCGTCCTGCCCTCGCCAAGTTCATGGCAGCTTCCCACTACGCATACAACATACTCAAGATGCCGGGGCCGATAAGCGTCATCTCTGTCCCCGGCGACAAGAAGGACGCGCTTATCTGCGCCGACAAGATCTACCGGGATGCAGCAGCCACGGCAGATAGCAACACACTTGCCGCTGAAGCTCCCGGGGGGAAGACCAAGACCAAGTCCGGCAAGAGCTCTGGGGCCCGCTCCGGCAAACGCACCTCTTCGGAGTGCTGCGCTGCCGTCGAGGACGCACCATCGAGCTCCACCGGCAAGTGTAAGAAAGGAATGGCAGCTCCACCGGCAACCAAGAAGGTGTCCGCCAAGGAGGACGGCACTGGTGGTACCTTCACCATCAGTGCTACACTCGACCCCAAATAGGAAAGCGCGCTCGTTGCCTTCCTGCGGGCGAATGTCGACGTGTTTGCATGGCAACCGTCTGACATCCCCGGCGTTCCCAGGAAGGTAATTGAGCACAAGCTTGCTGTTTGTCCTCATGCGCGTTCCATCAAGCAGAAGGTCAGGAAGCAAGCTGTGGAGCGCCAAGAGTTCATTGCCGAGGAGATAAAGAAGTTGGAAGCAGCAGGCCTAGTTAGAGGCGTAATCCATCCTACGTGGTTGGCCAATCCAATTGTTGTGCGCAAGTGAAAGTGCAACTAATCCCCGGGTGGTTTTGGTAATTAATAACAACATATATATCATTGAACTAATAGTTACTTGAGAATCATTTCAGAGAAGTTCAGTGATACGGGTATGGAAATGACTGAAGAAGTGGACCCCTCAAAATGCTAAGGCAAGCATTGGCAAAAGCTCAAGACTCCATTTTTGGTTTAGTGATCAAAGATCACATTGAGTCCATAGGAAAAGCCAATACTATTAAAAGGGGATGAGGTTGTGTTGATGATCTGGTTGCTCAAGTGCTTAGTGATATATCTCCTTCAACTATCAGCAACTTTCACTACTATACACACTCATAAGTAATCTCGGACAAACCGATTCTTCCAACTCAGTCCCACCGAGATGAACCACCTCAGCCATAAGCCAAACCCTAGAAAAATCGGTCAATCCGAGTTTGAGTTCGGTCTCACCGAAACTGGACTGCCAACCTTCTGTAACCGTTTGACATCATTTCGGAATATCCGAGTTGATAATTTCGGTCCCACCGAAACTGGCAAGTTCCTATCTTTGACTCAAATCGGACATACCGAGATGGTATTTTCGGTCCCACCGAAAACCCCAACGTTCACTATATTTGAACTTTTGGTCTGACCGAGTTTTCACTTCGGTCTCACCGAGATTGTTCAATTATGTGTGTAACGGTTGGATTTTGTGTGGAGGCTATATATACCCCTCCACCCCCTCTTCATTCGTGGAGAGAGCCATCAGAAAGAACTACCACTCCTACCTTACACTTTCTGAGAAGAGAACTACCTACCCTTGTGTTGAGATCAAGTTGCTCCATTCCTACCATATGAAACTTGATTTCTAACCTTCCCAAGTTGCTTTCCACTCAATCCTTTCTTCCACCAAAGCCAAATCAGTGAGGAGAGTTGAGTGTTGGGGAGATTATCATTTGAAGCACAAGAGCAAGGAGTTCATCATCATCTACAACATCTATTACCTTTTGGAGGGTGGTGCCTCCTAGATTGGTTAGGTGTCGCTTGGGAGCCTCCGTCATCGAGATGTGGAGTTGAACCAAGAAGTTTGTAAGGGCAAGGAGATCGCCTACTTCGTGAAGATCTACCCCGAGTAAGGCTAGCCCTCCGTGGGCGTAGGCCATGATGGAATAGACAAGGTTGCTTCTTCGTGGACCCTTCGTGGGTGGAGCCCTCCGTGGACTCGCGCAGCCGTTACCCTCCGTGGGTTGAAGTCTCCATCAACGTGGATGTACGATAGCACCACCTATCGGAACCACGAGAAAAATCTCCGCGTCTCCAAATTGCGTTTGATCTTCTCCACCTCTCTTTACTACATGTGCAATTTACTTTCCGCTGCTTATACTCTAGAATTGCATGTGTAGGGTGATACTTGACTTGATCCTATTTGTGAAACTGCCAAAAATTGTTCATGATCAAAAGGCAGAATTTTTATATTTACAAGTAGTCTAATCACCCCCCCCCCTCTAGACATACTTTCGATCCTACAAGTGGTATCAGAGCTTTGGTCTCCATTGTTTTGGTTTCCATTGCATTGGACTCCATAAGCTTGGTTTCACAACCTAGGAGAGTATGGCGTCTAGTGAGGGTAATTATCGTAGAGGTCCTTACTTTGATGGTACAAATTTTGCTAGTTGGAAGCATAAAATGAAAATGCATATTCTTGGTCATAACCCAGCCGCATGGGGCATTATCTGTGTTGGTATGCAAGGTGAATTCTTCGAGGAAGGAAAAGTTCCGGATCGCGAAGCTACACCAGAAGAGTTGCGGATGTTGCAAAACAATGCTCAAGCTTGTGACATTCTCTTCAATGCCTTGTGTCCCGAGGAGTTCAACAAAATCAGCCGTCTTGAGAATGCTAAAGAGATTTGGGATACTTTGGTTGAAATGCACGAAGGTACTGAATCTGTGAAGGAATCAAAGCTAGATATTCTTCAAGGTCAACTTGACAAGTTCAAGATGAAGGATGGTGAAGGAGTCGCTGAAATGTACTCTAGGCTTGCTCTCATCACAAATGAGATTGCCGGCTTAGGAAGCAAAGAAATGACCGACCGATTCATCATTAAGAAGATTCTCAGAGCTTTGGATGGAAAATATGACACCGTGTGCACTTTGATCCAAATGATGCCAAACTACAAGACTCTCAAGCCAACTGAAGTCATTGGAAGAATTGTTGCTCATGAGATGACACTTAAGGATAAGGAAGAGCTTCACAACAAGTCAAGTGGTGCTTACAAAGCTACAAGTGATGCTCCCACAACCTCAAGTGACAAGTTAATTTCCAATGAAGAGATAAGCCTAATGGTTAAGAACTTCAACAAGTTCTACAAGAATAGAGGCAAAGAAAGAAGCTCAAAGTCTAGATCATATGATGGAAAGAGATCTTCTAGTCGTGATCGAAACTGCTACAATTGTGGAAGACCCGGACACTACTCAAATGAGTGTACGGCTCCCCACAAGAGAAGAGAAGAATCTCCAAGAAGAAGATCAAGAGATGAGTCACCTCGGAGAGAGAGAAGGAGTAGAGATGATCGTTATGAACGAAGACCCTCTCGGAGAAGCAAGGATTCGGAGAGGAAAGACAAGTCATCAAGGAGCTACACAAGAAGAAGACATCAAGCTCATGTAGGTGAATGGGTCTCCGGCTCCGACTCCGACAATCAATCCGATGGAAGCTATCACTCCGACTCCGACTACAGTCAAGATGAAGGTGTTGCCGGACTTGCTCTCGTATCCTCCAACTCCAACTCCTACGACTTATTTGATTCACCAAATGAGGGAATTGGAAGATGCTTCATGGCTAAAGGCCCCAAGGTAACACACCCTGAATTCATTGACTTTGATAGTGATGAGGATGACTTTCTTGGTGAAGATGAGCTCTTGCATGATAAATCTATTGAGCTTAGTAACGATGAAAATGCTAGTAGTCTTTATAGTCGAGAAGAGTCGAATGACAATGCTATGAAGGAGATTGAGCGTCTAACTAAAGAACTAAACACTCTTAAGTTAGCTCATGAAACAACTCAAGAAGATCATAGAGAGCTCCTAAGATCTCATGAGAAGCTACGCTTCGAGAAGCTCACTCTAGAGCAAGAACATGAGTTTCTAAAAGCGATCAATGACGATCTTCGAAAGAAGAGTTCTTCATATCTTGCCAAACGACTTCTCTTGTCTAATTTCTTGCCACCTATTAAGACTAAGCATGACAAGCATAAGGAAAATTCTTCCTCTAGTAGTAACAATAACCATGTTAAATCTAATATTGTTGCTTCTAGTAGTTCTCTTGATTCCACTAACAATGTTTCAAGCCAAGTTACACTTGAGCAAGAAAATAGCTTATTGAAGGAAATCATAGAGAAAGGTGTCTACAAGAGTCTTGCCGGAAGCAAGAACTTTGAGGAAATTGTTCGCAAACAAGGAAGGCACGGGAAGAATCAAGGGATTGGTTTTGAGCGAAAGTTCAACGCCGAAGGTGTTGAGTGGGAAGAAGGTCAATATCCTACTCCACAGTTTGTTTCTCAAAAGGAGAAGTATGATCCTACTTCTTCCAATGTGGAACAAGCTCAAGATGACCTTCCACCACAAGACCACAAGCTAAAAGCCAAGGACAAGCTTCAAGAGGAGATTGATGCATTCATTGAAGCACCTCAAGCCATGGTCAAGTGGGTTCCCAAGGACACATCAAGTTCTACTTCGTCAAGCTCAACTACAACCCCAAGGATTCCCATCAAGATGATGTGGATCCCAAAGAAGAAGAACTAGAAGGTTCTTGAGGGTGACTCCGCCAACATACTTCACTCATATTCATTTTGGCAAGAACTTGTGCAATCAACTTCCACATCATGCACTAGTTCATGGAGTCACAAACCCTCTTGTTGGTAAGTCAAGGGACAAGGTAATCATTGCTTTCATGGACATCATCTATTGTGAACTTCAATCTATGTCCATGTATATTCTTGTTTGTTCCTTGTGGGACTAACCCATGTAGGTATTGAAAGTGCCCTAATCCAAAGGATAGCTCCCAACTCTTGATGATCTACATCAACATTGAGCATCCACATCTTCAACATCTACATGAAGTCTTCTATGACAACCCAAGGTTAGTTTGACCCTGTAAAAGGGGTTCTCACATCTAGGGGGAGCTTTGCTCTAAAAATTGAGCTAAAGCATCTCCAAATGATGTGAACACATCAATGCTTTATGTAAAAGTGGTAACCCCACTTGTGCTTAAACGATGAGTATGACCTATGATCAAATGTTCTCATTTGGCTCCTAAGTCAAAATACTCATATATAGATGACCTAGTCATCGACAAATTGTGTGCTAGTAGCTAGAGTTTTGGTTGTGCATGTTTGACACATATTTCATTTGCTATCTTATTGTGTGAGCATGTTGAATGCATGATTTTATCCATTCGAGGACATCCATTTGTTGTTTTGGTTGTTTTGATTTTTCTGGCCAAATGGATGGACAAGAATGCCTAAGCACCTTCCCTAGCTATCTATGCTTTCTTGTCTCAAATTCTATTCATGCTCAAATCACAAACTTTGAACAAGTCATTTTCGGACCCTCCGAGTGAGGAGCACTCGGAGCCACCGATCCGTCTAAGGCTGACTTCCAAAACCTTCTAAGTCAATTTCGGTCAGACCAACTTCTCCCACTCGGTCCAACCGAAACGCTTAGACTGATCTAGGTTTCATCTCGGTGAAACCGAGTTCAAAATCTCGGCGTGACCGATATGCGTAACTGCACAGCAGTTATCCATTTCGGTGTCACCGAGTTTTTCAACTCGGTCCCACCGACAGCAAGGGGATATAAATACTGAGGGCAGTGCGCGATTATTTCTTCAAACCGTTTCGCCCCCAAGTCCCCTGCTGCCGTCGCCCTGGTCTCCGGATCGTCGCCGTCGTCGCCTGTGCGCCCTCGCCGCAGGTCTCCGCCGCCGTCAACGGTTTTCTTCTCCGCGCCGTTGCCGCCGTAGAGGGACTCCACCAAGTTAGGGTGAGTCTCGATCCCTCTCATGCTCCCCATCTGATTCTTGCACGATTGGTTTGCCATGTATCTAGCCACGTTTGAAAATTTTCCTTAACATCAGATCGGATCTAGTTTCGAGTAAAATTCTTAGGTTTAGGTTTCCACGGAATACATCTCGGTGAAACCGATTTTGAAAACTCGGAATGACCGATTTGGCCTTTGGCCATTGCACTGCACCTTTCGGTCTAACCGAGTCGTGCAAATCGGTGTGACCGATGTAGAGTCTTAGTGAAACCCTAGTGTTTCGGCAGGACCGAAACCCACTTCGGTCTGACCGAAAGTGGTGTGGTAAGCCTCTGTATACACTTCGGATTCACCAAAACTGAATATCGGTTTGACCGAAATGCATTCTGTGAAAACTCAAAACTAAGATTTGAACTCATTTTTTTTTGGCAAAAACTCTGCAGTTTGTGATAACTCTTCTACTCTGCCTATACCTTATCTATTCACAGGTTGTCAGCCATGTCAGATGCCAGTGACAGCCAGAACAGGTCTGAGTCACCTTTTGCAGAGATCCCTGAGGCAGATACTAGTCCTGAGGCTAGTAGTCCTAGTGATGATGGTGAGAGGAGTACCCCCAGTGGTTTGCCTCCTGCAGCCACCAGAACCAGAAAGCAGAGAAATTCTGATGATGAGGACTCTGACTTCATTGCTGAGGAAGTCACCTCCAAGCCCAAGAGAAATGTTGTTGCCAAAGAGCACCAAGGGCAGCAGTTCAAGAAAGGCACCAGCAAGGTCAAGCAGTCAGCTATTGCCAAGAAGCTAAACTTGGGAGAGCCAGCCCCAAGTAAAGTGAAGAAAACTTCCAAGAGGAAGAGGGTAGTATATGCTGATTCTCATGCAGATGTAGCAGCCGAGGAAGAAGAAGAAGAAGAAGCACCCCAGCCTGCTCCTCAGAAGCAAAAACTCATGGGTGATGCAATTAGGGCTCAAGCCACTTCTAAGCCCAAGAAGCCTGCTCAAGCAAAGGTAGCTCCAGCAAAGCCTTCTGCCAAGCCCAAGAGAACAACCAGGAACATCCCAGCCTCTGAGAAGAACAAAGGTGATGTGCCACCGTCTGAGTCTGAAGAAGAACATGTGTTGCTGAAGCTCCGTCCAAAAGTGCCACTCCACAACGATGCTCATCCTCAAGCCGAGGATATGAAGGCAAGGAAGGACAGAGGTCTCAGGCTATGGAGACAGTCTGATCCATATGCCGTGAGGAGAAGGACTGCTGTGGACCCCAGATTTCACACCAGAGAGCAGCAGGACTTCTATGAGACTGTGCTAATGGACAAGAAGCCTATTGTTGCAGATACCAGATACGTTGACTGGAAGTACATCGACAGTGAAGAGCACCGAGACTTCTTTCCCCATGTGCATGAGAGCTTCACTGCATGTGGAGTTGATGAGTTTGTGGGTCAGAAACTGACTGATTGGAATGACGAGATGATTATGCAGTTCTACGCCACAGCCCACTTCTATCCTGATGGGAAGATCACCTGGATGACTGAAGGTCAAAGGTTTTCTTCGTCTGTTGAAGAATGGGCAGAACTTCTGAATGCTCCAGTGCAGAGAGAGGACGACATTGATGTCTATGGGATTCCTAAGAAGAACCATGAAGAACATGAAGAACATGTACAAGGAGATCCCCGCTGTAGATTTGGAAGGATGGAAGCTTGGCTCAGTGTACTATCTCCAGGCAGGTCTACCTACCACTAACACTATTCTGAGGCATACCTTGATGCCCAAGTCTGGAGACCACCGCATGATTCGAGGCTATTCTATCAACATGCTGCACATTCTTGATGAGAAGGCACCTTTCAAGGTGATGGACTTAATGGTAGAGACCATTAAGAGGACTGCAGCTGACCAGAAGAGGTCGTGTGGATTTGCCCCACAAATTCAGATGCTCATCAATGCCAAGTTTGGCACGGGCAAATTCTTGTTGGATAGGAAGCACTTACCACTGCAGCCAGAGCATGAAGATAACATTGTTGTGATGGATGAGGAGGATCCAACTTCAGTTGAAGGTCAAGCCAAGATTGAAGCTGCGAAGAAAGCCAAAGCTGATAAAGAGGCAGCAGCAGCAGCAGCAAAACCAAAGAGCTTCGGAGAGCAGATTCTTGAAGCTACCCAGAGGATTGAACAACGCCTGGCCAGCATTGAACAATCTCAAGAGAGCCTAGAGAGGATTGTTGACGACAAGATCCACGCTCTGGACGTGAAGCTGACTGAGATTCAGGTGACCGTCAACAAGCTTGAGGCAGACATGGAGGAAGCAAGGCAGGACAGAGCAGAGCTCATGCAGGATGACCTAGTCCAGGACTCTCATCGCCAGACTGCTCCGGTTCCCAGAGGATCCCGATCAGCTGCTATCCCAGTGACTGACTCCAGGGCTACCACTTCAGCACCTCCTACAGCTCCAGCAGTTACTCCAGCCACAGCTCCAGCATCCACTCCTCTAGCGCAGACATCAGCTGAAGTCTTCGCCGATGCCGTCATATCTTCTCCGACATCTACCCAGACGGGAGCCGCCAGCAGAGCCCACAGTGACGCTTAGCTCTATGCTTTTTCGAACTTTTTGGTAACTTGTTGCCAAAGGGGGAGAAATGGTATAGATCATAGGGCTTCGAGAGAGAGAGTGCTCTTTCGTTCTTTTGCCGGTTTTCTTTGAGATACATTTGGTTCTTTTGGTTCTTGAAACTTTCAGTGTGCTTGATACTACGTTTGATGCTACCTTAATGAGTGCTTAGTCGTACTATGCTTTAATGTGTGCTTAATGCTTATCATATGCTATTCCTATCTTGTATGGCTATTTACTCTTGTCTTGGTGATTGGGTGCATGTTATACATTCTTATCATTTTGTGCGCTCCACCAAGATGTATGTGACATGGAAGAGTGACCCATAATCCTAATCGATTGTGCATTTGCATTCAAACGCAAATTTTAAATAATGCACAAATTTAGGGGGAGCTCTTGTTTATCACATACTTCTCAAAGCGACGATATTATTCATTGATTATATCTTTTGTCGAAGCTTTGATCTATATGTTGTCATCAATTACCAAAAAGGGGGAGATTGAAAGTGCAACTAATCCCCGGGTGGTTTTGGTAATTAATAACAACATATATATCATTGAACTAATAGTTACTTGAGAATCATTTCAGAGAAGTTCAGTGATACGGGTATGGAAATGACTGAAGAAGTGGACCCCTCAAAATGCTAAGGCAAGCATTGGCAAAAGCTCAAGACTCCATTTTTGGTTTAGTGATCAAAGATCACATTGAGTCCATAGGAAAAGCCAATACTATTAAAAGGGGATGAGGTTGTGTTGATGATCTGGTTGCTCAAGTGCTTAGTGATATATCTCCTTCAACTATCAGCAACTTTCACTACTATACACACTCATAAGTAATCTCGGACAAACCGATTCTTCCAACTCAGTCCCACCGAGATGAACCACCTCAGCCATAAACCAAACCCTAGAAAAATCGGTCAATCCGAGTTTGAGTTCGGTCTCACCGAAACTGGACTGCCAACCTTCTATAACCGTTTGACATCATTTCGGAATATCCGAGTTGATAATTTCGGTCCCACCGAAACTGGCAAGTTCCTATCTTTGACTCAAATCGGACATACCGAGATGGTATTTTCGGTCCCACCGAAAACCCCAACGTTCACTATATTTGAACTTTCGGTCTGACCGAGTTTTCACTTCGGTCTCACCGAGATTGTTCAATTATGTGTGTAACGGTTGGATTTTGTGTGGAGGCTATATATACCCCTCCACCCCCTCTTCATTCGTGGAGAGAGCCATCAGAAAGAACTACCACTCCTACCTTACACTTTCTGAGAAGAGAACTACCTACCCTTGTGTTGAGATCAAGTTGCTCCATTCCTACCATATGAAACTTGATTTCTAACCTTCCCAAGTTGCTTTCCACTCAATCCTTTCTTCCACCAAAGCCAAATCAGTGAGGAGAGTTGAGTGTTGGGGAGATTATCATTTGAAGCACAAGAGCAAGGAGTTCATCATCATCAACAACATCTATTACCTTTTGGAGGGTGGTGCCTCCTAGATTGGTTAGGTGTCGCTTGGGAGCCTCCGTCATCGAGATGTGGAGTTGAACCAAGAAGTTTGTAAGGGCAAGGAGATCGCCTACTTCATGAAGATCTACCCCGAGTAAGGCTAGCCCTCCGTGGGCGTAGGCCATGATGGAATAGACAAGGTTGCTTCTTCGTGGACCCTTCGTGGGTGGAGCCCTCCGTGGACTCGCGCAGCCGTTACCCTCCGTGGGTTGAAGTCTCCATCAACGTGGATGTACGATAGCACTACCTATCGGAACCACGGGAAAAATCATTGCGTCTCCAAATTGCGTTTGATCTTCTCCACCTCTCTTTACTACATGTGCAAGTTACTTTCCACTCAATCCTTTCTTCCACCACAGCCATATCAGTGAGGAGAGTTGAGTGTTGGGGAGATTATCATTTGAAGCACAAGAGCAAGGAGTTCATCATCATCTACAACATCTATTACCTTTTGGAGGGTGGTGCCTCCTAGATTGGTTAGGTGTCGCTTGGGAGCCTCCGTCATCGAGATGTGGAGTTGAACCAAGAAGTTTGTAAGGGCAAGGAGATCTCCTACTTCGTGAAGATCTACCCCGAGTAAGGCTAGCCCTCCGTGGGCGTAGGCCATGATGGAATAGACAAGGTTGCTTCTTCGTGGACCCTTCGTGGGTGGAGCCCTCCGTGGACTCGCGCAGCCGTTACCCTCCGTGGGTTGAAGTCTCCATCAACGTGGATGTACGATAGCACCACCTATCGGAACCACGAGAAAAATCTCCGCGTCTCCAAATTGCGTTTGATCTTCTCCACCTCTCTTTACTACATGTGCAATTTACTTTCCGCTGCTTATACTCTAGAATTGCATGTGTAGGGTGATACTTGACTTGATCCTATTTGTGAAACTGCCAAAAACTGTTCATGATCAAAAGGCAGAATTTTTATATTTACAAGTAGTCTAATCACCCCCCCCCTCTAGACATACTTTCGATCCTACAGCAAGGCCAACGGGAAGTGGAGACTTTGTATAGACTTCACTGATGTGAATAAAGCATGTCCCAAGGATCCATTTCCCTTGCCGCGTATCGACCAGATTGTTGACTCCACGGCTGGATGTGAGTTGCTTTCATTTCTCGATGCATACTCAGGTTACCACCAGATATTCATGGCTGAAGAAGATGAAGAGAAGACTGCATTCATTACTCCATGTGTCACATACTGCTTCATACGCATGCCCTTTGGATTGAAGAATGCAGGCTCAACATTTGCAAGGGTGGTACATACTGCTTTTGAGCCACAGATACACAGAAATGTAGAAGCCTACATGGATGATATAGTGGTCAAGAGCCAGAGCAAGGATAGCCTGATTCAAGACTTACAAGAAACCTTTGAGAACCTGCACAAGATACAACTCAAGCTGAACCCCGAGAAGTGCGTCTTCGGAGTCCCCTCCGGCAAGCTTCTCGGGTTCTTTGTGTCCCAGAGGGGGATCGAAGCCAATCCCGACAAGATAAAAGCCATCGAGCAGATTGAAGCCCCGAAGCGCGTCAAGGACGTAAGGAGACTTGCTGGTTGTGTGGCTGCCCTCGGCAGGTTCATTTCGAAGTCTGCAGAACGCGCCCTGCCTTTTTTCAAAATCTTGAAAAAGGCAGGTCCTATGAAATGGACTCCGGAAGCGGAGGCAGCGCTGCAAGACTTGAAAGGATACCTGTCCTCCACTCCAATACTTGTCGCACCTAGGCCACAAGAGAAGTTGCTGCTATACCTAGCGGCAACCAATCAAGTGGTTAGTGCTGCGTTGGTAGCGGAGAGGGAGGCAGATGAGGAACCCACATCCCCGGCAAGCGAATCCAGCGACAAGCAGGGGGCTTCGCCGACAAGCTCTGGCCCCGACAAGGACAAGTCTGCGCAGGAACAAGGAGAAGTGCGAAAGAAGATGGTGCAGCGCCCGGTTTATTTTGTAAGTTCCCTCTTGCAGGGGCCTAGATCAAGATACTCTGGGGTGCAGAAGTTGCTTTTCGGCCTCCTCATGGACTCAAGGAAGCTGCGCCATTACTTCCAAGCACACGAGATAACAGTGGTCACTCGCTTTCCGTTGAAGAGGATATTGCAAAATCCAGAAGCAACAGGAAGGATCGTCGAGTGGGCATTGGAGTTGTCAAGCTTTGGTCTCAAGTTTGAGAGTACTTCAACCAGACAGAGCAAAGCTTTGGCAGAGTTCATAGCGGAATGGACCCCCACACCAGATGAGGAAGTTCCAGAAACGAGCGTCCCCGTCCAAGAAACAAGCCAAGAGTGGATAATGTACTTTGACGGTGCTTTCTCGCTGCAAGGCGCCAGTGCTGGCGTGGTACTCATAGCGCCCACCGGAGAGCACCTCAAGTACGTTGTTCAGATGCACTTTCCCAAGGAGCAAGCGACAAACAATACTGCTGAGTATGAAGGTTTGCTTGCCGGCCTCAGAATTGCGGCCGAACTTGGGATCAAGAAGCTGATTGTACGGGGAGATTCACAATTGGTAGTCCGACAAGTAAACAAGAGTTACCAGAGCCCTTTGATGGAAGCTTATGTTGATGAAGTGAGGAAGCTTGAAGAACACTTTGAAGGCCTGCAGATGGCCTCTCAAAGTGTGCTGCAATTAAGTTGCCTGTGGAACCAGGGACCTTCGTGCTCAAGCTAACTCAGCCATCCGTTACACCGTCGAATGGGCAGAGCAAGAAGAGGAAGTTGGTCTCCGGTGACTACTTGCCGGCGGATCTTCCCGAAACCGCCGCCAAGGTCCCCAAGATCAACAACCAAAACGCTAAGGAACGGTCTGCTCCTGCAGACCCAAGGGTCTGTACAGTTGAAGCAGGCGTTCCCGACAAGCCTTGCCCCGGCAGGCTTGCCGGGGAACTTTCAGCTCCGGCAGAGCCGCAGGTTCTTGCCGTGGAAGCTGGGGTTCCCGCAGCAGAAGTGATGCCTTTAGTCCTTGTTGTTGAGCCTCAGGCTCCAGCATGGGCGCAGCAAATCGTCCGTTTTCTTCAAACTGGAGAACTTCCCGACGAGCCAGAAGAGATAGAGAGGATAACCAGACAGTCAAGTATGTATCAGTTCGTCGACAACGAATTGTACAGAAGAAGACTCAACGGCGTCAGGTTGAAATGCATTTCCCGGGAAGACGGACAAAAGCTGTTGGCAGAGATACACGGAGGCATATGTGGCCACCACATTGGCGCAAGAGCACTTGCCGGGAAGGCATTCCGGCAAGGTTTCTTTTGGCCAGAAGCCCTCCAAGATGCAACTGCACAAGTAACCAAGTGTGAAGCGTGCCAGTTCCATGCCAAGCAAATACATCAGCCAGCTCAAGCTCTCCAGACGATCCCTTTGTCCTGGCCCTTCTCGGTCTGGGGGCTCGATATCCTCGGCCCCTTTCCCCGCGCAGTCGGGGGCTTTGAGTACTTGTACGTTGCAATCGACAAGTTCACGAAGTGGCCAGAAGTGGAACCAGTGAGAAAGGTGACAGCACAGTCAGCAGTGAAGTTCTTCAGGTCAATTGTTTGCCGTTTCGGAATCCCTAACAGGATTATCACCGACAACGGCACACAGTTCACAAGCCGCACCTTCATGCAGTACAACCAGGACCTTGGCGCCAAGGTCTGCTTTGCTTCTGTTGCTCACCCGAGGAGCAATGGTCAAGCAGAGAGGGCAAACGCTGAAGTGATGCGCGGGCTCAAGACAAGAACCTTCGACAGGCTGCACAAGTGCGGAAGAAACTGGATAGAAGAGTTGCCGGCGGCTCTTTGGTCAATCAGGACGACACCAAATCGAGCCACCGGACAGACACCCTTTGCTCTAGTCTACGGAGCAGAGGCAGTTCTCCCCACGGAACTCGTATACGGGTCTCCTCGAGTGCTCGCTTAAGATGAGCTCGAGCAAGAGCAACTGCGGCAAGATGATGCATTGCTCCTTGAGGAGGAACGTCTCCAGGCTGCTGTACGAGCTGCTCGGTACCAGCAAGCCTTGCGTCGCTATCATAGCCGCAAGGTCAAGGCCAGGAGTCTCGAGGAAGGCGACCTTGTTCTTCGGCGCGTTCAGTCCGCCAAGAACTCCAACAAGTTGACGCCGAAGTGGGAAGGCCCTTATCGGGTGAGACAAGTCACGAGGCCCGGTGCTGTCCGCCTTGAGACCGAAGAAGGCTTACCGGTGAGCAACTCCTGGAACATAGAGCATCTTTGCAAGTTTCACCCGTAAGGCACGGTTGCCGTGATCCGCTCCGGCAACCACCTTTTGTACAAGTCTTGCCGCCGTTGCATGTAAACCTTTGTACAAAGCCGGGCGCAGACCCCGTGCATCAGAAAAACTTTTGTGCTTCGCAATGTCTGTCATTTTATGCCTTTCTTTTTACTTGCATGCAACATCTGACACCTTGTGCAGCACACAACCCCGGTAAGCAGTAACAAGCCGCAAGGCTCCATACTTGTGTTTCCTCCTCTTTTCCTTTCTTCCTTAAACAGAAGAAGTGTTCCACGCGCACAAGTTTGCCGGGGGGAAGGAGATAGGGGTATGAGCCAAGTGCTGTTCAATAAAGAGAAGCCTTGCCGGGAAGCAAACAACTCATGAAAGCTAAGTTACCAGAATTTGAGCAATTCAAATTTTTAAAATTTTAGTTGTCTTCCTTGAACAACCACACTTTGTATGGAAAACCTGGCGCGCCAAAGATGTCGGGGAAACTGACCACCCGCGAACACCTATGGGACCGGAGCCCCTTCTACGTTGCGGTAAGGGAGCGGAGGGAGCACGAAGAGCGGATCGAGGAGCACACGCGGGCAGTTTACCCAGGTTCGGGCCGCGAGGACGCGTAAAACCCTACTCCTGCTTGGGTTGTATTGAGTTTTTGGGCTCGGGAGCTTGAAGATCTACAGTACCAGCTACACCGAGCAAGGGAAGCGGCAAGCTTCCGGGCCCGGCAAGATAGCGGCCCCGGCAAGGTGCTTGCCGGGGGAAGCTCACACTGTGTGCCTGCGCTCCAGCTCATTCGGCCACGCGTCGCCCTGGGGCCCTTCCAGGGGCACGTGGCAGATGGCTGTGCAGCCTGAGGGACACGCTGGCGAGCCGCGGTGACGAGGCTACCGCCGTGGCGAACGGAGACGCATGGACAGACGCTTTTGGGGTCGACGGCGACGGGCATTCAATGCCCTTGTCCCCCACCGTCAAGGTTAGGTGGAGACCACTGTTCATGCACTGTTACAACTACCACCAAATTTACATTTTTACCCTCCTCTACGTTGACACCTGTCGGTGACCCCTTTGAGCTATAAAAGGAGGCCCATGCACAACGTAGAGGGGGTTCGATCCCAGAAACTTGCTCACTCCCTTGCTCGGTGTAGCTGGTACTGTAGATCTTCAAGCTCCCGAGCCCAAAAACTCAATACAACCCAAGCAGGAGTAGGGTTTTACGCGTCCTCGCGGCCCGAACCTGGGTAAACTGCCCGCGTGTGCTCCTCGATCCGCTCTTCGTGCTCCCTCCGCTCCCTTACCACAACGTAGAACGGGCTCCGGTCCCATAGGTGTTCGCAGGTGGTCAGTTTCCCCGACAACCCAGGTTCAGGCCACCTTGTGATGTAAAACCCTACTTCCTGCTTTGGTGGATTAGCCTCGGGAGGGCTTGAGTATGAATGAGTACAGTGGTTTCTGAGCACGGGAGGAGAGCTCAAGAGGGTCAGGAGGCAAGGGTTCTTGCCCCTTTGTGTGTGGGCGGAGTCTCTGGATTCGATTCGAGTTGCCTCCATAGTGGAGTCCCTAGCTACTTATATAGGCGGCCAGGGTCCTCTTCCCCCGAAATGTTTAGGCGGGAAGGGATCCCACAACGACCATTTTGAACGGGAACACAAGGACGTTCCTATCCTGACAAAAGTGGTCTATACCTACAAAGGGATCAGTCGGTGACGCGGTGGTGGGCTCGGTGGTGACATCCTCCCTGTCGTCCTTGCGGGGTTCGGTCTTGTTGCACCAATGAGAAAACCTTTGTCCCGCTCCTCGGGAACCTACGCCTGCGCTGTCTCCTTTGCACCAAAACGGCTACTGCGCCGCTGGCACGCGCTGGCACCCGCTGGCACGGTGCGTCATTGCTTGCGTCACTGCCTCCTCCTGAGACAGGCTTGGCCTTGGATTCTCCGCCCTTCCAGAGCAACCTAGCCGAGGCCGCTCCTCAGGGGGTCTTGGCGTCGTTCTCCTAGCGAGGTCTGGCCCCCTCGCGAGGGTCTTGAGCAGTTGGTCAATCAACTAGGCCATACCAGGCCGTAGTAGGAGTGCGTCGTGGCCCGCAGACACGCAAGTCTGGGTACCCTGGTTCCCAGGACGCCGACAGTAGCCCCCAGGCCCAAGGCGCGTGCGGAGTTGGCTTCGGAGTGAAGCCTTAGTCGAGGACGAAGCGCCACGGGCCCCAAAAGGCTGCGGGCCAGGCTGGTGCGTGACGGTTCGACAGGATGTGGGCCACCCCGCTCCCCACGCAGTCTCGGCAACCGTGTAACTTGACGACTCCTTCGCGCGGGTGGCAGGGTCATTATGGCCGCGCGCGAGTGGCCGGCGATTGATCTTCTCGGCCTATAAACAGGGGGTGAAGTGTCACGCCCTTCACTTGACTGTTTGCAGATCAGCCCCTGCTCTTCTCACTTCTCCGAGGGTTCTTCATGGTGCCGATACGTAGGTTCTCAGCCGCGCAGAAGGGGAAGACCCCGATGGTGGAGCCCGAGCAGCTCCCACCAAAGAAGAGGTGCCTTGACTCTCCAAGGGTGCCCCCAAGGCTGGCGAACGCCCGTACGTGGTGCACGTGGGCGCCACAAGGATTCCCGCTTCACTTGGGTGCTCCGGCGACAGGCGGATGAAGCGGGAGCGGCGACGGGGGCGGTGCGGTCAGTCGCCCAGAAAGGTGAGTGATTTCACGCGTCCCGCCGCCGTCTCATACTGAAGACAACGTTCGCGAGTTTACCATGTGGGCGGGAGCCCCTCCGCATTCTTGGATCCTTCTTCGTCCATTCCTGAAGGAGGTGCTCCCGGCTCGCGGCCGGGTGACGATGCAGCTGCGGCATGAAGGGTGCCATCTTCCTCCTTCATACACCGACGTGGAGGTGATCTCCTCCGGCCAGGTCTTCATGACCTGGGGTTGGTGCGTGGTGTGCCGCGCCTGCGCCCCCACTGGGAGGCACATTCTTCATTTCACGCTGGACGGGATGGCCACGCTGACCTTCAAGGTCTTCGGGGCGGACGGCCGTCGGCTGGTGTGCAGCATGGAGGATGGGCCCACCGGTGACCATCTCCCATGCTGCCAGGGCAACGAAGCCGGGGGCGAGGCGCTCCCCATCGGTTGTGCCTTCAACTACTCTGGCAGCAGCTATGCTTCTCCTGAGACGGCCTAGAGCTCTGACGAGAGCTACGAGCCGCCAAGTCGTCGTTCTTATCGCCGGAGGGAGAGAGCGTCCTCCAGCCGCCTCCGTCGTTGAAGGGGCCCGGGCCGCGTTCCTCCGAGAACGGCTTCTTTAGCTTGGTCCCTGCGAGGCAGCCATGGATGGCCCCACGAGGGCATGTAAATCCTTTGTGGTACTTTTGCTATTATCTTATGTTATAAACTTATGTTCCTCATGAGGTCCTTCGCTAGAGCAGGACTTTCCCTTTCTCCCGTCCCTGTGGTAGTTTAGGGCACTACACCTGTGAGACCCAGTCCCTAGACAGGCTTCAGCCGTCGCTGGTATGCCAGGTCGCGATGCCGTAGTCAAGGCCAGGAGGTGAGCAGCCTAGGGTCTCGTAAGAGCCCCCGAGGCGCAATGCTCGGGAGGTCCCTCTAGGCGTGCAGGTAATCGACCACAAGGGCCGGCAAGGGGGGCTTTCGTGCCCGAGCGAATTCATAATTACGGTGGGTGGAGGTGTAGGTACGCGAGTAGATGCGGGCATTGAAGGCTTATCTTAGTGATCTCCTCCTGAGACGCTTAGGCCGCCGCTGGCACACCAGGCTGCGATGCCACGTGCGAGGCCAGGAAGTAAAGGTTCAGGAGCCAGTTGGGGCCCTGAGGTGCGATTTTCAGGAGCTCCTCCTTCTACGCCCAAGTCATCTTCGCGAGGGGGTGGCAGCAGCCGCTCCCAGGCCACCGAACATAGGGGGCGCGGCTGCCTGGGCCTTGGAGGAGAAGGTCAAGGAACTGGTGGGGGCGTTCCTCTAGGTCGCTGCTGCCGCGGCCGAGGAGGTGGAGGCTGGCGATGACGCACTTGGTGATGTCTGACATGTTCTTGTCCAGATGTGAGAAATGCAAGTGCCTTGGGGAGGCGTAAGAACTCGCTTGAATTTGGAGAACTTGTCATTATTGTAATAACTAGATTTGAACTTGATGATTTCCGTGCTTGCTTCCTTTCATGTTTGCTTAGGTGCTCTGCGTCGGCAGGGCCCAACCCCGCGCATACCTCGATCGCCATTGAGCCCTCCGGGTGACCGGGGTTATCGTAATAACTAGACTCAAGGAATGATGGGCTACATGGCTAGTGAGGCCCCTGGGTCGCGATGCCCAGGGGTCCCCCTTGACGTTCAAGCGATCTCGTTTGCGTTCTGCGTCGGCAGGGCCAGCCCCGCGCATACCTCGACCGCCGTTGAGCACCGGGCTCAAGGAGTGAGGGGCTATGTGAGTAGTGAGGCCCCTGGGTCGCAATGCCCAGGGCCCCCTTGACGTACGAACGGATCTCATGAGTGAGAACGAGCACCATACCTTGCTCACGAGCCTTCGCCTAGGATGGGGGCGCGAGAAAGCCAGGTGTCTGGGCACCTGGTAGGGTGGCGTCTGCCAGGCATGACCTGAGCATAGCCCCCGTGCCTAGCCCCCCTCGCAACACCAATCCACAGGAGAAGCTGTGAGCGTCGTGAGCTGAAAAGCTCCCTGAGGTTGGTGCGACCGCTGGGGGCCGCCCTCAGTTGTTTATAACTAGCGCGGAGCATAGAGCTACCACACTTGAGCGGAGTGTGGGCATAACAGCGCCGCGGTCGTAGCGGCCAGCGCGGAGCTTGGTGCTTCCACTGGTTCGTGGGCAAAACCTCTCCTCAGTTGGTTCTACCAGCGCGGAGCATGGCACTTCCACTAGACCGTGGGAGGGAGCCTCCCACCGGGAGAGACTCTGGGGCGTGTACAGCCCCGTCCTGACACGTGGCTTGCACGGCAGGACAACCAAGGTGTATATGGGCCCTCCTCAGGATGAGCTGAACGACTTTGAGGAAGTTCTCGTGAGCTTACGCATCACTCACGAGAGCCTACGCTGAGGCGGGTTGCGCCTGAGTCTTCTTCTACAAAATGTGAAAAAAGAGGCGTTGTGTCAACCTGCGCCAAGTGCATCTCTAGAGGGCATCACATGAGAAGGCCGGAGCACCAACGACCCCAGGAGGTGACATTAGCGGGATCGGCCCGTAAGACAGAGCTCAGCCGCTAGATTTATTGACGCTGCAGGGACGGACCCGAGCACAGACGTCGTGCCCAGTCTTCTCATGCAACAGTCAAAAAGAAAAACAACCGGCGCGCGGTTCCCGCGTGAGCGAGGCACCTGCCACGGGCCCCTACTTACCCATCCACAATTATCCCATGCGAGAACAAGGCACCAAGGACCACGGGAGGTGACATCACGGGAATGGCTCGCGAGACAGAGCTCAGCCCTTGGATTTAGCGACGCTCCAGGGACGGACCCGAGCACAGACGCAGTGCCAGTCCTTAATCATGGGGCGGTCGCGAGTGGGCTCGCAAGGGCTCATGACCTTAGTGGCGGTGAGAACGCCAAGCATATAGATAATGCAAGTAGGAAGAAGCAACTAGCCTTGATTTATGCGCAAAAGAGGCAGCTGTGGGGAGGGTGATGCAGCCCGGGGGGGCGCCATCGATTGAATACCTGAGACGTCACCTGACACTTGTCGAAGAAGAGTTGGGGTAGCTGAAGACACTAGCCGTGCGGGTCGCCCCTGGGGATCGTCGGGCTCCTGAGGCCCAGGGGCTCCGGAGGCCCACAGTGGTCACGGGGGTCCGGCTCCCGCTCCGTCTGGACTGCCCGCCACTGAGCCTCCCGAGCCCCCAAAGCCTGCCGCGTGAGGTGCTGGAACGCGGCGGCTGCGTTGCGGAAGCCGAAGAGCATGCAGACGTAGCTGCAGGGGAGAGCCCTCCTCCAGCCGATTATCGTCGGCCAAAAGGGCTCCAAAGAAGCGGCTCGGTTGAGGCCCGCGATGTTGATGCAGACGCGGAAGTGGTTGCTTGGGTTGCGGGTAGGTGAGCTTGGTATCGTGCGGTTGCGCCCACCGCGTATGAGTCTTGCGTACTAAAGTTCCTCGGTAACCTGGTCGATGAAGTCTTGAGCCCCCAGCGCTGTACGGCCCACGCTGGGCTCACAAAAACGCGCGTCGAGACACGCCTACAGGTGGTGCCCGAACACCTCTCACGAGACGCTGGTCAGACCAGAGATGCTCAAGAGGAGAGCCCTGAGCCCGTCCTGAGAGGGGCGTCGCGCGCGCCTCCCTATGCGGGGGTGGAGGGCGCCTCGTCGGTAGGCGCGAGTCCTGAGGCGAGGCGATCAGGAGCCCCTGTGTCCTGAGGTCCATCGGCGAGCGGGTTCTTCTTCTTCTTGGGGGCGGTCTGTAGGGCGAAGACGGCTCCATATTTTTCGGAGCTCTCGAGCGCCGCAGTCTGGTAGGCGCGCTCCAGGGAACGCACTGCTTGCTTCTCATCGGAGGCGGTTGTGATGACTCTGCCACTCCCGGGCATCTTGAGGACGTTGTAGCCGTGATGGGTCACCGCCATGAACTTGGCGAGGGCAGGATACCCAAGGATGGCGTTGTACGGGAGGTGGATGTTGGCGACATCGAAGTCGATGAGCTCGGTGTCGTAGTTGTCGCGGTCACCGAAGGTGACGGGAGACCTGCCCCATCGGGAGCGTGGAGCCATCCGTGACTCCGTAGAATAGCATGAGCGAACTGCTTGAAGACGCGGTAGGAAGCCGAAGCATGGGCTCCTCCCAAGATGCATGCAACCGCACGCGGCTCCTGAAAGCCCCCTGCTCCATCTCCCTGGCGGTCGTCGTCGTTCCTTCTTGGCAGTGGTGGCAGTGGAGGCAGACCTAAATTGCCCTGAGGGCGACCCTCACGAGGCTGGTCGCGCTAGGGGCGTCACGACGCTGCTCCTGCTAGTGGTCTTCACGAGGCTGGTCACGCCATCCTTGGTGCGAGTTCTTGCTGTCCCAACGTCCTCCACCACGGCCCCCTTCGCGGCCGTAGCAGCGGTTGTCGCGCTCAGGGCGCTGCCCGCCGTGCATCGCCCTGAGCTCATGATAGTCGTTGGTGTTGTGGCTGTGAACATCATGGAAGACGCAGTACAGACAGTTGTCTCTGGGTGGGTCGTTGTAGCCGCAGCCACGATCTACTTATGGCTTCGCAGCCAGCACGGTGGGTCCCTTGCGCTTTGCTTCCTTGGCCTTGGCCTTTTTGTCGTCAGCCTCCGCTTCAAGCAGCTCCCGGAGGGAGAGGCGTCCTTCCTCCGCCCTGGCGCACTTTGCCGCGAGCTTGAACATCTCGAGGGCTGTGTGTAGATCCTCGTGGATGGCGAGCTCCTCCCTCATCCTGACGTCGCGGACATCGTCGGAGAACGCCGAGATGATGGCCTCGTCCGAGACCCTGGGGATCCTGAGCGGCATGGTGTTGAAATGTTGGATGTACTTCTGCAGGCTCTCCCCAAGCTGCTGCTTCGCGTGGCGCAGATCCGTGGCCGCCGGGGCTCGGTCGCGGGTACCTTGGAAGTTGGTGACGAAACGCTCTTGAAGCTCCCCTCCCAGGAGGAGATGGATCCCACGGGGAGGTTCAGGAGCCAGGAGCAGGCGCCATCCTTGAGGGCCATGGGGAACCAGTTTGCCATGACCTGCTCGGTGCCGTTGGACGCCTCGATGCTTAGCTCATAGAGCTGAAGGAACTCTGTGGGGTCGGTGATGTCGTCGTAGCGCGGAGGCAGATCCGGCTTGAACTTGCCGAGCCAGACGAGGCGCCGCAGCTCGGGAGCTAACGCGCACATCCAGCCACGCTCATGATTGCAGGCGCCCCCTGCGCGTGCGGTGCTGGTTCTTGGGGCGCAGGCGCCACCACCTCCTGTGGTGCGCGGTTCTGGTTCTGCGGGATGGGGGGCCTGCGAGCTTCTGCCTGGGGATGCGGAATCACATGGCAGCTCTCCTCGTCGCGTGCAGGGGCACTGCGGGGCGGCTCATGCCGTGGGGCCTCGCACCTGACCCCCTGGCCGGCGCCGTAGAGCGGAGGTGGAGCCGGGACACCGTGGCCCTCGTTCCCCGCCATGAGCGACGGAGGACAGGAGAAGTGGGTTGGCGTAGGTACCTCTCCGGCGACGTTGACGAGCTCGGTGATGCGGTGGAGCCACTTGTCGTAGAGGTCGTCTGCCGGGCGGTAGCACAGGAGCTCCCGCGCCATCAGTAGCGCAGACTGCTGGTAGACCGGCCCGTAGCGTACCAGTGACAACGACACCGCGGCCGGCGAGGGCGACGGCGTAGCCGTGCGGCCATCGCGCCGCACGAATAGCCGCAGCAACAAGTCTTGCTGCTCGTGGACGGCCGGGTCGGTGGTGGCGTTGGCGACCGGTGAGTTGGGGCGGAGCAGCGCACCATTGCCCGCGGGCGCCGTCTGAGCGACATTGGCTGCGCGGCGGGCGGCGCGCGCTCGGCGTGTGTCCACCATGGCGGCGAAGCGAGGTCGACGACGAGAGCGGGACGAGGTCGTCGGAGAGTTGAGATTTCGACACGCCCCCTACCTGGCGCGCCAAATGTCGGATTACGGGCTCCGCAAACCCAAGAAGTTTGAACACAGGGGCGTGAACGAAGATCTCTCCCACTCACGTCTACCTAGCGTCTCACCCTGTTTAGATGAAGAGATTCAAGCGAACAACAAGTAAAGCACACAAGAATTTACCCAGGTTCAGGCCACCTTGCGGTGTAAAACCTTACTTCCTGCTTTGGTGGATTAGCCTCGGGAGGGCTTGAGTATGAATGAGTACAGTGGTTCCTGAGCTCGGGAGGAGAGCTCAGGAGGGTCAGGAGGCAAGGGTTCTTGCCCCTTTGTGTGTGGGCGGAGTCTCTGGATCTGATTCGAGTTGCCTCCAAAGTGGAGTCCCTAGCTACTTATATAGGCGGCCAGGGTCCTCTTCCCTCGAAATGTTTAGGCGGGAAGGGATCCCACAACGGCCATTTTGAGCGGGAACATAAGGACGTTCATATCCTGACAAAAGTGGTCATCGCCTGCAAAGGGATCAGTTGGTGATGCGGTGGTGGGCTCGGTGGTGACATCCTCCCTATCATCCTTGCGGTATTCGGTCTTGTTGCACCAATGAGGAAACCTTTGTCCCGCTCCTCGGGAACCTGCGCCTGCGCTGTCTCCTTTGCACCAAAACGGCAAGTCGGCAACTGCGCCGCTGGCACACGCTGGCACCCGCTGGCGCGATGCATCATTGCTTGCGTCATTGCCTCCTCCTGAGGCAGAATTAGCCTTGGATTCTCCGCCCCTCCTGGGCAACCTAGCCGAGGCCGCTCCTGAGGTGGTCTTGGCATCATTCTCCTCGCGAGGTCTATCCCCCTCGCGAGGGTCTTGAGCAGCTGGTCGATCAGCTGGGTCGTACCAGGCCGTAGTAGGAGCGCGTCGCGGCCCGCAGACAGGCAAGTCTGGGTACCTTGGTTCCCAGGACGCCGACAGAGGGTGTAGGTGTTCTAGTACCACTCTTATGAACCACAGTTGAAGCTTTAGCATGATCGTTTATTCTAACAGGGAAAGGTGGTTTCTCAATATAAGCAGTAGGAACAATAGGATCAACATTATAAGTGATAGTCTTTTCTTCAACTTTAATAGGTTCTACTACTTTTACTTCAATGGGAGGATGGTATTCAAACCACTTCTCCTTGGGAAGATCAATATGAGTAGCAAATGATTCACAGAAAGAAGCTACTATCTCAGAGTCAAGTCCATATTTAGTGCTAAACTCACAGAAAACATCGGTATCCATAAAAGCTTTAACACAATCAAACTTAGGGGTCATACCTGACTCCTTACCTACGTCGAGGTCCCAATATTCAGAGTTACGTTTAATTCTTTCCAATAAATCCCATTTGAATTCAACAGTCTTCATCATAAAAGAACCAGAACAAGAAGTATCGAGCATGGAGCGATTATTGAGAGAAAGCCGAGCATAAATTTTTTGAATGATCATTTCACTTGAGAGCTCATGATTGGGGCATGAATATAACATTGACTTAAGCCTCCCCCAAGCTTGAGCGATGCTTTCTCCTTCGCAAGGCCAAAAATTATATATATATAATCACGATCACGATGAACCTGGTGCATAGGGTTGAACTTCTGATGAAATTCCAACTTCAGACGATTATAGTTCCATGATCCAATATCATCACATAGCTCGAACCATGTCAATGCATATCCCTTCAAAGATAAAGGGAAGACCTTCTTCTTGATAACATCCTCGGGCATACCTGCAAGCTTAAATAATCCACAAACTTCATCCACATAGATTAGGTGTAAATCAGGATGCAGTGTTCCGTCTCCTGTAAATGGATTATCTAGAAGTTTCTCTATCATACCCGAAGGAATTTCAAAGCAAACATTTTCAGTAGGTGCAGTAGGTTGAGGAGCAACTGTTTGCTCTTCTGGTCGGGGTGAAGATACCCCGAACAAGCCCCTCAAAGGATGATGAGCCATAGTAACAAGTGATAGTAAATTTCAGCACACTATATAAATTTTTCCTTACCAAATTCCACTTACCAAAGGCGCTTCACTCCCCGGCAACGGCGCCAGAAAAGAGTCTTGATGACCCACAAGTGTAGGGGGTCTATCAAAGTCCTTTCGATAATTAAGAGTGTCGAACCCAACGAGGAGCAGAAGGAAATGATAGACAGTTTTCAGTAAGGTATTTTCTGCAAGCACTGAAATTATAGGTAACATATAGTTTTGTGATAAGGTAATTGGTAGCAAGTGACAAAAGGTAAAAGTAAATAAGGTGCAGCAAGATGGCCCAATCCTTTTTGTAGCAAAGGACGAGCCTGGACAAACTCTTATATGGAGGAAAGCGCTCCTGAGGACACATGGGAATTATCGTCAAGCTAGTTTTCATCACGATCATCTGATTCTCGTTCGGTACTTTGATAATTTGGTATGTGGGTGGACCGGTGCTTGGGTGCTGTCCTTACTTGGACAAGCCTCCCACTTATGATTAACCTCTAATGCAAGCATCCGCAACTACAAAAGAAGTATTAAGGTAAACCTAACCATAACATGAAACAAGTGGATCCAAAACAACCCCTTACGAAGCAACGCATAAACTAGGGTTTAAGCTTCTGTCATTCTAGCAACCCATCATCTACTTATTACTTCCCAATGCCTTCCTCTAGGCCCAAATAATGGTGAAGTGTCATGTAGTCGACGTTCACATGACACCACTAGAGGAGAGACAACATACATCTCATCAAAATATCAAATGAATACCAAATTGACATGACTACTTATAGCAAGACTTCTCCCATGTCCTTAGGAACAAAAGTAACTACTAACAAGACATAATATTGTTCATGATCGGAGGGGTATTAATATGCATATTGGATCTGAACATATGATCTTCCACCAAATAAACCAACTAGCATCAAATACAAGGAGTAATCAACACTATTAGCAACCCACATGTACCAATATGAGGTTTGGGTACAAAGATTGGATACAAGAGATAAACTAGGGTTTGAGAGGAGATGGTGCTGGTGAAGATGTTGATGAAGATAACTCTCCCCAAGATGGGAGAGATGTTGGTGATGATGGCGGTGACGATTTCCCCCTCCCGAAGGGAAGTATCCCTGGCAGAACAGCTCTGCCGGAGCCCTAGATTGGTTTCCTCCAAGGTTCCGCCTCGAGACGGCGGCGTCTGGTCCCGAAAGCCTCCTTATGATTTTTTTCCAGGTCAAAACACCTCATATAGGAGAAGATGGGCATCGGGGGGCCATCTGGTGGCCCACGAGGCAGGGGGCGCGCCCCCCACCCTCGTGGACAGGTGGTGGCCCCCTGGTGATCCTCTTTCGCCATATATTTTTTATATTTTCTGAAACGGTGTCCTGTGGAGTTTCGGAAATTTTTGAGTTGTGCAGAATAGGTTTCCAGAGTTTGCTTCTTTTTCAGTCCAGAATTCCAGCTGCCGGCATTCTCCCTCTTCATGTAAACCTTGTAAAATAAGAGAGAAAAGGCATAAGTATTGTGACATAATGTGTAATAACAGACCATAGTGCAATAAATATCAACATAAAAGCATGATGCAAATGTGTAACACCCCCTCTGTAACTTGTCACTGTGACACTATGCTAATGATGCCATGTCATCATCTCATGTCAAATATAATCACAGTGGTTAAGCTTACAAGTTCAAAACTCCCCTGAAAATTCAAATTCAAATTCAATTGCAAAATGAAGTTGATCCAAAAATTTTGGAAAAATGTCCATGTTGCTGCAAATATTTCAAAACAAATGTTGTTAATGAAAACAACATCACCATCAACTTGTTTTGGGCCAGAGCATTTAAATTAGTGCCAAAACAGCATTAAAAATGCCTAAAACATTTTTGTAAATTCCAAGAATGTTCAGATAATGCCCAAACCTTTTTCTAAAAAATACAGACTACTCCAAAGTATTTTTTGGGGCCAAGACTCCTATTTTAAACTAATTGGTTTGGCTGCTCAATTAAAAGAAAAAGGCCTCTGTTAATAAATAAAATGAAAAAGGCCTAATGCTACTGCAGTGGACTGGGCTTAAGTGCACAGTGCACCGGCCCAGCCCACCCCGGCCTCCCTCACCTGCTCCCCTACCGTGTCGTCGTCTCCATGGCGCCGGACGGCGCCGGCCGCCCGCAGCTCGCCACCGCAACGGGGCAGGTGGCTGGGGGGATAAGATCGGCCCCGAGCCGTTCCCCCCTGGCCTCTCCATCCATTTCCCCCCCTCCTCGCCTGGCCTCTCCGCCTCTTTTCCCCCTCTCAGATCCGGGGCCGAGCGCCACCGCCGCCGTGCTCCGCCGTTAGCCGCGGCCACCGTGCACCTCGTGCCGCGCGGCGATGTCCAGGAGAACCGCGGAGCTCGACCTCTTCGACTGGTGACCCCAGTAGGAGCAAGGAGGCCCTGCAGCTGCCGCTACGACCTCGTCTTCTTCCTCGGGTCGCCGTCGATCTCCTTCGTCCCCGGCGGCCTCTGCTGCTACTAAGCCCCCAGCGAGCCTTTCTTGAGCTCCACGGTGAGCATCCTCATCTCCTCCCTCTCCTTCCCAGTCGAATACATCGCCGTAGCCGTCGCGCCATTCTTGCCCGAACGCAGCTCCGCCGATGAGCTCACCGTCGTGGCCTCCGTTGTTGTCAAGCATGCCGGAGCCCACCGTTGAGCTCCTGGGGTTCCCAGGAGCACAACTCACCTACGCACACGCCACCCCGTGCTCTCTAGCCCCATTTCGGTCGACGCCCGAACTCCGGCGCCCGCCACGGTCGACGTAGCGCTCTACTCCGGCCGTTTTAGGCCAAGCCACCGCTGTAGATCGACGCGGCGTCGTCTCGCCGTTCGAACGCGCCCGGCCCCGTCCAATTTGGTGGCCTGTGCGCGTTTTCCGACGAGGGCCCGAGCCCTCCGCCGTGTTTTCGTGCTCGCCGGCGACTAGCCGCCGGCCGGCCGGCGTGGTTGACCTGGGGCCACCCCAGAGTCACTGCCAGAGGGCCCCACGGGCCCCGTTGACTGGGTTGACCAGTCAACGTGCTGACTGGGCAGTCCCAGTCGCTGACATGTGGGGCCCCTGCGGTTAAAAACTAATTAAAACGTTTTAAAAATAAAAACTATTTAGTTTAACTAATAAGCCTATGACAGGTGGGGTCCAGTAGCTAAATAGGTTTAGTTTAGTTTAAAATAACTTTGTTTAGTAACAGAGGCTGACATGTGGGTCCCACTGGACCCACAGGTCATGTTTGACCAGCCAGCCGAGTCAAATGGCTGTTGATGTCATGCTGATGCAATGCTGACGCAATAAAATCTTTTCTGTTAAATTAAAATAATTCCAGAAATTCAAATAAACTTTGAAAAATCATATCTTTTAATCCGTAACTCCGATGAAAATAATTTATATATGAAAGTTGCTCAGAATTTCGATACGAATCTAGATACGCCCTCCGTATTCCCGTCAGATGCCCCTAGCTAGATGAACATGGAACTTTCGGCCTGTTTTCGATAAATGAATAGTGCTCAACTTTAATAAAATAAATCCAAACAAATTCTTAAAAATAACTAATATGACCTAGACATGTTTTTAGGCAACCCTGCACTGCACGTTAGCCTAGCACGCTCTGTGTTGTATATGCTTGTGTATTTATCTGTTTCTTCCCCCTCTTCTCTCTCGGTAGAGTCCGGCGCTGACGCAGATCCCGAGACCGACGCCGTCCCGGTGATTGGTTCCCCCTCCGACGACCTTGCTTTTGCCACCGAGCAACCAGGCAAGCAACCCCCCCCTTGAACATTTCCGATATCGCCTATGTCTATTCTCTCTTATTCTTGCATTAGAATTGCTGCTACTGCTACTGCTCCTATTACTGTTGCATAGCCTGTTTTTGCAAATACTGTTGATACCTGTCTTTATTCATAAACTGCTTAGTATAGGTTGGGTAGCACTGCTATGGTCCCACACTCTCGTAGTTGCCTCGCATAGTATCCTTGCCTCGATCAAGCGATCGAGCCCCTTCCCCCTGACCTTCTTCACATCACCGCACACCCCCTAATATGCTCGACTCCGCAGAGTTAACATCGGGTGACGAGGGTGATACCTCCGAACTCACTTCTGATGTTGTCCCTGTAGTATAGCTAGCTCGTTGTGGGTTATCGAGGGTGATTCCTCTTCCCACTTCCGACTTAGCTTTTGTCGTGCATCCGCTAGGGTGATTACCGCCGAGGGTGATTCCTCCGGTACCACCTTAACGGGACTTGCCGTTTAGGAGTCCAACGAGGGTGATTCCTCGGATTCCTCATCGGCATGAAAACCACACGGATGCCCTGGATTACCATACCGTGTTTAAAGACGTATCGATCCCCGAGGCCGGACGTCGCCAGGAACAAAGGCGTGCGGCCAGAGGTATCGTGCGTCTGAAGACACTTTGAAGTTACTACTGCACATGTTGGATGGAGGCGGGTTGACCCAGAGGGGTACCCGCGAGTGCCTTAGAGGCGTGAGCTGTGGAGTCGGGTGACCAGTGAGGGTACCCGCGAGATAACTACGAGGCGTGGCCGGTCATTTCCAGTCCTTGTCACAAGTCCTCGAGACGGGACGACGGGGCCAACAGTATCGTAGGCTCTGCTCGTTACCGCGCGCTCCCAATACACTAAGCGATTTGGATATTTGATCCGAGGGGCCTCCGGGTCCGATAGCACTAACCACCACGTGGGTGTGAGTGGGTGCTCTGCGTCGTATACATCAGCCGGAGTCTTCACGACGTCAGCGATTGAGCGGCCCGTTCGGATTGGACTTAGGATGCAACTGCGCTTGTATAAGGGGTTGCTAGGTCTGCTACCGAACGGCCACGTAACGTGCAGGAGCGTCCGGGGCGATGGCCAAGACCCCTGGGGGCATAGGTTAGTCCGGCGTGCTTGATCCTCTCTGGCGGTATCCGGTCGGGTTGCGTCGTATTGTTTAGCCAAGGGCGGGCACGACCTGATGGTGTGTCCGGCCGGAGTTAAGCGAGCGTGGTGGGTAACTTGGTGCACCCCTGCAGGGAAGAAACAATCTATCGATAGCCTGTCCTACGGTAACGGACACTCGGAGTTGTATCCACTTCGGTACAACTAGAACTGGTGACTTGAGATATGAAGTTGATATTGCTATAAACACTATACATTATTATGATGAACTATTCTGTTCCCTTCTAATTGCTGCAAGACGCTGAAGATGCTAGTCTTCGTCAGGTCTAGGCTTTTCCCCTCTCTACTCTGGCTTTCTGCAGTCCAGTCCACCCACATAAAGCCTCCTTTGAAAATAATGCATTGCTAGTATAGATCTGATGTAAGTCTTGCTGAGTACTTTGGATGAGTACTCACGGTTGCTTTGCTTCCTCTTTTGTCCTACCCGTCTGATAAACCAGACGACGGAGCCATGGTGCCCGCAGCCCCTGTCGACGACTACTACTACCAGCCCGAGGCTGGCTACTACTACTACCCGGCCGGCGAGTACTTCTACGAGGAGCCGGCGGACGACGACCAGGAGTAGGATCGGAGGTCCCAGGCAGGAGGCCTGCGCCTTTTCGATCGTAGCTTTTCTTTTGCCCCGCCTTGTATGAGGCCTATCTGAACTTGTGTTCTATGTCTGTACCCAGACATCTAATGCTTCCGCTGACTTGTGTATGACATCATGTTATGTATTCGAGCCCTTGAGGCCCCTGGCTTGTAATATATGACTTGTATGTATTTATTTATGTTTTAGAGTTGTGCTGTGATTCCTTCACGTGAGTCCTTAGGCTTGATCGTGTGCATTTGCGTGTATGATTAGTGCACGACCGAGCCGGGGTCGTCACAGGTTGGTATCAGAGCCGACTGCCTGTAGGAACCCCCTTTCCAACTCCTTGGCCGAAGTTGAGTCTAGATGTCCAAAAATGTTTTACTAACTTGGCTGTGTGGCTTATGGCCCCACGTCGCCACTTGGGTGTTGTAGTTTCTTTTATTCCTCATCTATACTCTGGGACTCTTCTCTCTCGTCTATTCGGGATTAGTTTTACTAACTCCATTAGGTTCTCGTTTTCGCATCTACCCGGAGAGCTGGATATCAGTGCGGTTTCCTATCATTGACCTGAATAGTCTGATAATCATTCCTTTCCATTTGTTTGTTTAACCTTTCTTACCAAGTTCTGTTTAATTACCATCAGGACTTGACAAGTCTGATTCTTCTTCTTTCAGATGAATCCTCTGTTTCCACCTCGCCCGGAGACTCAGCTTGTGCTTCGCACCTGGGCTCGAGATGCCCCTGGGTTTCCGGCCATTCTAGTCGCTCTCCTGACCAGACTGGGCTACCGCTGGTACCCCGAGTACATGGTCTACGAGGAGTATCGCGAGTTCAATCAGGAGCAGTATTATGCTGTTGTTCGTATCTACGACCGGCAGGATGACTCAGACACTGAGCTGTACCGCTTTCGCGGTAGTGGCGTGACGGTTGCGATGGCAGTCCATGATGCTGCCTACGCTGCTGTCACACGCCTCCGAGGAGAGCACAGAGATAGCTTGGATGCCTCTGAGTTTCGGTACATTCCGTATGCACCTGCTGGAGATGAGACTGGATACTACTCAGCTATCTGTGCCCCGTACGAGAGTCGACGTTATGACCCGCAGGTTCTGATTCAGCACACTCAGGCGCTGGATCGAACTGCTCGGGCCCTGGCAGTTGAGTTGTCCATCACCCGGACAGTTCTCTACCAGACATTGACGCAGTTGGTACCGGCTGTCCAAGCAGGGACACTTCCTCAGCCTATCCTTTGGCCGCGCAGGATCAACACACCTCCAGGTGTCGAGTGGCCTGCGGTTGGAGGTCACACGCCAGTTCGTGGACCTCTGATTCCCGACCGATACCGGGTTCTGCATCAGAGTGCACATGGAGCTCAGGATCCTTCTGCGATCGAGATCCGCCGTCCGCACTTGCAGCTACCCCGTTTCAGTTCCCTTCTCCGACGTTGATGTAGCCTTTGCTATGTCTCGTTGTGTACTTCCTTACCGCGGTCTGCGCGCCGCCTACTATGTCTAGTTCTGATTTTGCGCCGTTATGCTGCCCGTTTGTAACCGACGCTATGTACGAACCCGTATGTCATGATGTGTACGATGTTGTATTAGTGCACTTCCCTTATGTCGTGCATATTTACTTCATTGTTGAATTCATGCAACGTGTATTCTTGTCTCTAAACCACCCCTGTTGGAATTATTAGGATGGCTGGTAACGATGATCCACCTCCACCTCCGCCTCCGCCTCCGCCGCCAGAATATATGGCTGCCGTAATGCAGACCCTTGACATGCAGCGTCAGGTGCTGCAGGGTATGCTCAACCAGATACCCCAGGTCAACGCCAATGCTCAGCATCAGCCAGCCGCTATCACTTTGCAAGAATTTCTGCGGCTCAATCCAACGGTATTTCGCAGTGCCGCCAACCCCTTGGATGCCGATGATTGGCTGCGTGACATCTTCTTTGAGCTGGATTCTGCCGCCGTGTCCCCTGACAACTATGTCAAGTTCGCGACTTATTTCCTGAAGGGTCCGGCGGCCCAGTGGTGGGATACGCACCGGAACACAGTGCCTACTGGAACTGTCATCACCTGGGCAGACTTCAAGACTGCCTTCCGTGCTCGGTATATCCCGGAAGGGGTTATCGACCGCAAGCGTACGGAGTTCCGTAACCTGATTCAGGGCAACAAGTTAGTTGATGCCTATCAGCGGGAGTTCCTTGAACTGTCCCGCTATGCTGAGGAGGGTATCGCTACTGACGCAAGACGCCAAGAGAAGTTCAGGCGTGGACTTCATCATGATATTCTGCTTGCTCTAGTGGCACTGGACTTTCCAGACTTCGCCACTTTAGTGAACAAGGCCATTCAGGTTGAAACTGGACTCAAGCTACACAAGGATGCTCTTAAGCGCTCTCGCGAGTCGGGCTCATCTTCGGGCTCGTCTTCTCAGAAGCGCCGCATATGGATTCCTCAGAGCATGTATCGTCCCAACGCTCCAGTGTACAGGCCTTCTTATGCTGCACCTCGTCTGCCTCCTCCACCGCCAATGCAGTACAGGCCTGCTGTCCCAGCACCTCGGGCACCTGCGATTCGTCCAGAGAGTGGACTCTGCTTCAAGTGTGGCCGTCCGGGTCACCGTGCCAGAGACTGTCCGCAGGCTCAGGGTCAGCTGGCTCTTCCATCTACTGGCCGTGGCAGTGAGCGTGGAGTTCCTCCGCAGCGCAACAATAATATCAGGCCTTCGTATGCTCGTGGTGGTCAGCTTCACCACGTCAATCTGAGTGAAGACCCAGAGCAGCCAGCCACAGTGATGGGTACACTTCTTGTCAACTCAGTATTTGCTAATGTTTTGTTCGATACTGGTGCTTCGGATTCTTTCATTTCTGAACCTTTTGCACTCAAGCATAAATTTGAATTTGACACGCTGCACCAACCAGTAAAAATACAAACCTCCGCGGGTCCTTGCCGATCTAACCTCTTCTGTCCTCAAGTTAGTGTTGAGATTGAAGAGAGAAAATTTCAGGCGTACCCCATTGTCCTGAAATCTTGCGGCATAGACCTTATCCTGGGTATGGATTGGTTGAAGGCTCACGAGGCCCAAATTGATTGTGCCACCAAGACTGTACGTCTTCGGCACCCCTCGAATCAACTCGTGAATTGCCTTGCTCGTGTATCCCATAATGCCGAAGCTCAAATCTATGCCTTAAATGCACTGAATGCTTCACCACTTGAAGGGCTCGAAAGCATACCGGTTGTATGCGAATTCCCGGATGTCTTCCCAGAAGAACTTCCAGGAATACCCCCTGCTCGAGCCGTCGAATTTGTTATCGACTTGAACCCAGGTACTACTCCTATTGCGAAGCGTCCTTACAAGATGCCACCGCATGAGCTCCTCGAGCTTAAGGAGGAAATCGACAAGTCACTCAAGAAGGGCTTCATCCATCCTAGTTCCTCTGCCTGGGGAGCACCGTCTCTTTTCGTCAAGAAGAAAGATGGTACGAATAGGCTGGTACAAGATTACCGGCCTATCAACCAGGCAACCATCCAGAACAAATATCCACTTCCTCGGATCAATGACTTATATGATCAACTGGCTGGATCATCGGTGTTTTCTAAACTCGACTTGAGGTTGGGTTATCACCAGATCCGTGTCCGCGAAGAGGATATTCCAAAGACTGCATTTGTTACTCGATATGGCTCGTATGAGTACACTGTCATGTCTTTTGGACTGACTAATGCTCCAGCTACCTTCTCCCGCCTGATGAATTATATATTCATGGATTACCTCGACAAGTTCGTCGTGGTATACCTAGATGATATTCTGGTATTCTCAAAGAATAAGGAAGAACACGCCGAACATCTTCGCCTTGTTCTGGAGAAGCTGCGAGAGCATCAGCTTTATGCTAAGTTTTCCAAATGCGAGTTCTGGCTTTCTGAAGTGACCTACCTTGGACATGTGATTTCCAAGGATGGCATTGCCGTTAATCCGGAACGGGTTCAGGCTATTCTTGACTGGACTCCTCCGAAGAATGTCAAGCAAGTGAGAAGTTTTCTCGGCCTTGCTAGCTATTGTCGTCGCTTCGTCGAGAACTTTTCCAAGATTGCCAAGCCCCTGACTAATCTGCTTCACAAAGGCGTTAAGTTTGAGTGGACAGATAAATGCCAGGAAAGCTTTCAAGCTCTTAAGGACAAGCTCGTTTCAGCACCAGTGCTTGCTCCTCCAGATTCTCGCAAGGACTTCGTGATATATTGTGACGCCTCTCGTCAAGGATTAGGCTATGTCCTAATGCAAGAACGAAGAGTAGTTGCTTATGCATCGCGTTAATTGCGTCCGCATGAAGAGAATTATCCAGTGCATGATCTTGAACTTGCTGCAGTGATCTTTGCATTGAAGCTATGGCGACATTACCTTCTCGGTAACCGGTGTGAGATTTATACTGATCATCAAAGTTTGAAGTATTTATTCACTCAGCCGGATCTTAACCTCCGCCAACAGCGATGGTTGGAAACTATTTCTGAATACGACTGCGGTATTTCTTATACCCCTGGCAAGGCTAATGTGATGGCCGATGCCTTGAGTCGCAAGTCTTACAGCACCAACCTCAAGGTTAAGCGAGCTCAACCTCGTCTTTATGATGAGTTACGTAAGCTGAATCTGCATATCGTTCCACAGGGTTCGCTTAATGACCTTGTGATACAGCCGGATCTTGAGAAGGCTGTCAAGGTAGCGCAAACCAAAGATGCTCACGTTGATGTTATAAAACAGGAACTGCATCTTCCGAAATACAGGGATTTCTCAATATCCGAAGATGGAACCTTGTATTTCCGGGGCCGCATTGTGGTAACTCGTTTCGACCTAATGACTGACAAGGTCATGAAGGAGGCACATGATACACCGCTGTCTATTCATCCTGGTAGTACTAAGATGTATCGTGATCTCCGGCAAAGGTACTGGTGGCCTAATATGAAGCGGGATATTGCCCGATATGTTGCTGAATGCGATGTCTGTCGTCGCGTGAAGGCAGAACATCAGAAGCCTGCTGGACTTCTGCAACCTCTTCCTATTCCGCTGTGGAAATGGGATAAGGTGCAGATGGATTTCATTACTGGATTTCCTAAGTCCCAGAAGGGTAACGATGCCATTCTTGTCGTCGTCGACCAACTCTCAAAGGTTGCACACTTCCTGCCAGTCAAGGAGACTATCACTGCTAGCCAGTTAGCAGAACTGTATATCTCCCGAATTGTATCCCTCCACGGAATTCCGAAGGAGATCAGTTCGGACCGTGGCACCCTATTCACTTCCAAGTTCTGGGAAAGTTTTCAAGAAGCTTTGGGAACTCATATCCACTGGAGTTCAGCTTATCACCCCCAGTCCCAAGGTCAAGTTGAACGAGTCAATCAAGTGCTTGAAGATATGCTGCGAGCTTGTGTTATATCATTCGGTAAGAAATGGGAAGAATCCCTTCCATATGCCGAGTTCTCGTATAACAACAGCTATCAAGCAAGCTTGAAGATGGCTCCCTTTGAAGTTCTGTATGGACGTAAGTGTCGAACCCCTCTGAACTGGTCAGAAACTGGGGAACGACAAGTTATTGGTCCGGACATTATTCAACACGCCGAAGAGCAAGTCTGTATCGTGCGTGAGAATCTCAAGGCGGCTGAAGACCGTCAGAAGAGCAACTATGATCGCAAACGATGGGGTTTGACTTATCAACCAGGTGATCAAGTCTATCTTCGTGTCACCCCTATGAAGGGCACACACCGTTTCGGTATCAAGGGCAAGTTAGCTCCACGCTACATTGGTCCTTTTCCCGTGGTTGCTAGGCGTGGATTTGTGGCTTATAAACTGCAATTGCCACCGCAATTCTCTCATATCCACGATGTGTTCCATGTGTCGCAACTTCGTCGATCCTTCAAGGAATCCCCGCATCGTGCTGTGGATCATGAGATGCTCGAACTTCAAGATGATCTTTCTTATAAGGAGCATCCGATCCGCATCCTCGATCAAACTGAACGTCGGACCCGCCAGAAGACAACCAAGTTCCTGAAAGTGCAGTGGTCAAATCACACTGAAGATGAAGCCACTTGGGAACGCGAGGAAAACCTTCGGGCGGAATACCCCGACCTCTTTCCTTCTACCTCCTGAATTCTCGGGACGAGAATTTCTTTTAGAGGAGGAGAATTTGTAACACCCCCTCTGTAACTTGTCACTGTGACACTATGCTAATGATGCCATGTCATCATCTCATGTCAAATATAATCACAGTGGTTAAGCTTACAAGTTCAAAACTCCCCTGAAAATTCAAATTCAAATTCAATTGCAAAATGAAGTTGATCCAAAAATTTTGGAAAAATGTCCATGTTGCTGCAAATATTTCAAAACAAATGTTGTTAATGAAAACAACATCACCATCAACTTGTTTTGGGCCAGAGCATTTAAATTAGTGCCAAAACAGCATTAAAAATGCCTAAAACATTTTTGTAAATTCCAAGAATGTTCAGATAATGCCCAAACCTTTTTCTAAAAAATACAGACTACTCCAAAGTATTTTTTGGGGCCAAGACTCCTATTTTAAACTAATTGGTTTGGCTGCTCAATTAAAAGAAAAAGGCCTCTGTTAATAAATAAAATGAAAAAGGCCTAATGCTACTGCAGTGGACTGGGCTTAAGTGCACAGTGCACCGGCCCAGCCCACCCCGGCCTCCCTCACCTGCTCCCCTACCGTGTCGTCGTCTCCATGGCGCCGGACGGCGCCGGCCGCCCGCAGCTCGCCACCGCAACGGGGCAGGTGGCTGGGGGGATAAGATCGGCCCCGAGCCGTTCCCCCCTGGCCTCTCCATCCATTTCCCCCCCTCCTCGCCTGGCCTCTCCGCCTCTTTTCCCCCTCTCAGATCCGGGGCCGAGCGCCACCGCCGCCATGCTCCGCCGTTAGCCACGGCCACCGTGCACCTCGTGCCGCGCGGCGATGTCCAGGAGAACCGCGGAGCTCGACCTCTTCGACTGGTGACCCCAGTAGGAGCAAGGAGGCCCTGCAGCTGCCGCTACGACCTCGTCTTCTTCCTCGGGTCGCCGTCGATCTCCTTCGTCCCCGGCGGCCTCTGCTGCTACTAAGCCCCCAGCGAGCCTTTCTTGAGCTCCACGGTGAGCATCCTCATCTCCTCCCTCTCCTTCCCAGTCGAATACATCGCCGTAGCCGTCGCGCCATTCTTGCCCGAACGCAGCTCCGCCGATGAGCTCACCGTCGTGGCCTCCGTTGTTGTCAAGCATGCCGGAGCCCACCGTTGAGCTCCTGGGGTTCCCAGGAGCACAACTCACCTACGCACACGCCACCCCGTGCTCTCTAGCCCCATTTCGGTCGACGCCCGAACTCCGGCGCCCGCCACGGTCGACGTAGCGCTCTACTCCGGCCGTTTTAGGCCAAGCCACCGCTGTAGATCGACGCGGCGTCGTCTCGCCGTTCGAACGCGCCCGGCCCCGTCCAATTTGGTGGCCTGTGCGCGTTTTCCGACGAGGGCCCGAGCCCTCCGCCGTGTTTTCGTGCTCGCCGGCGACTAGCCGCCGGCCGGCCGGCGTGGTTGACCTGGGGCCACCCCAGAGTCACTGCCAGAGGGCCCCACGGGCCCCGTTGACTGGGTTGACCAGTCAACGTGCTGACTGGGCAGTCCCAGTCGCTGACATGTGGGGCCCCTGCGGTTAAAAACTAATTAAAACGTTTTAAAAATAAAAACTATTTAGTTTAACTAATAAGCCTATGACAGGTGGGGTCCAGTAGCTAAATAGGTTTAGTTTAGTTTAAAATAACTTTGTTTAGTAACAGAGGCTGACATGTGGGTCCCACTGGACCCACAGGTCAGGTTTGACCAGCCAGCCGAGTCAAATGGCTGCTGATGTCATGCTGATGCAATGCTGACGCAATAAAATCTTTTCTGTTAAATTAAAATAATTCCAGAAATTCAAATAAACTTTGAAAAATCATATCTTTTAATCCGTAACTCCGATGAAAATAATTTATATATGAAAGTTGCTCAGAATTTCGATACGAATCTAGATACGCCCTCCGTATTCCCGTCAGATGCCCCTAGCTAGATGAACATGGAACTTTCGGCCTGTTTTCGATAAATGAATAGTGCTCAACTTTAATAAAATAAATCCAAACAAATTCTTAAAAATAACTAATATGACCTAGACATGTTTTTAGGCAACCCTGCACTGCACGTTAGCCTAGCACGCTCTGTGTTGTATATGCTTGTGTATTTATCTGTTTCTTCCCCCTCTTCTCTCTCGGTAGAGTCCGGCG
Source organism: Secale cereale (assembly GCA_902687465.1). NCBI lineage: Eukaryota > Viridiplantae > Streptophyta > Magnoliopsida > Poales > Poaceae > Secale > Secale cereale. The sequence continues at coordinate 834,070,176 of LR738711.1, read as the reverse complement.
CTGACGCAGATCCCGAGACCGACGCCGTCCCGGTGATTGGTTCCCCCTCCGACGACCTTGCTTTTGCCACCGAGCAACCAGGCAAGCAACCCCCCCCCTTGAACATTTCCGATATCGCCTATGTCTATTCTCTCTTATTCTTGCATTAGAATTGCTGCTACTGCTACTGCTCCTATTACTGTTGCATAGCCTGTTTTTGCAAATACTGTTGATACCTGTCTTTATTCATAAACTGCTTAGTATAGGTTGGGTAGCACTGCTATGGTCCCACACTCTCGTAGTTGCCTCGCATAGTATCCTTGCCTCGATCAAGCGATCGAGCCCCTTCCCCCTGACCTTCTTCACATCACCGCACACCCCCTAATATGCTCGACTCCGCAGAGTTAACATCGGGTGACGAGGGTGATACCTCCGAACTCACTTCTGATGTTGTCCCTGTAGTATAGCTAGCTCGTTGTGGGTTATCGAGGGTGATTCCTCTTCCCACTTCCGACTTAGCTTTTGTCGTGCATCCGCTAGGGTGATTACCGCCGAGGGTGATTCCTCCGGTACCACCTTAACGGGACTTGCCGTTTAGGAGTCCAACGAGGGTGATTCCTCGGATTCCTCATCGGCATGAAAACCACACGGATGCCCTGGATTACCATACCGTGTTTAAAGACGTATCGATCCCCGAGGCCGGACGTCGCCAGGAACAAAGGCGTGCGGCCAGAGGTATCGTGCGTCTGAAGACACTTTGAAGTTACTACTGCACATGTTGGATGGAGGCGGGTTGACCCAGAGGGGTACCCGCGAGTGCCTTAGAGGCGTGAGCTGTGGAGTCGGGTGACCAGTGAGGGTACCCGCGAGATAACTACGAGGCGTGGCCGGTCATTTCCAGTCCTTGTCACAAGTCCTCGAGACGGGACGACGGGGCCAACAGTATCGTAGGCTCTGCTCGTTACCGCGCGCTCCCAATACACTAAGCGATTTGGATATTTGATCCGAGGGGCCTCCGGGTCCGATAGCACTAACCACCACGTGGGTGTGAGTGGGTGCTCTGCGTCGTATACATCAGCCGGAGTCTTCACGACGTCAGCGATTGAGCGGCCCGTTCGGATTGGACTTAGGATGCAACTGCGCTTGTATAAGGGGTTGCTAGGTCTGCTACCGAACGGCCACGTAACGTGCAGGAGCGTCCGGGGCGATGGCCAAGACCCCTGGGGGCATAGGTTAGTCCGGCGTGCTTGATCCTCTCTGGCGGTATCCGGTCGGGTTGCGTCGTATTGTTTAGCCGAGGGCGGGCACGACCTGATGGTGTGTCCGGCCGGAGTTAAGCGAGCGTGGTGGGTAACTTGGTGCACCCCTGCAGGGAAGAAACAATCTATCGATAGCCTGTCCTACGGTAACGGACACTCGGAGTTGTATCCACTTCGGTACAACTAGAACTGGTGACTTGAGATATGAAGTTGATATTGCTATAAACACTATACATTATTATGATGAACTATTCTGTTCCCTTCTAATTGCTGCAAGACGCTGAAGATGCTAGTCTTCGTCAGGTCTAGGCTTTTCCCCTCTCTACTCTGGCTTTCTGCAGTCCAGTCCACCCACATAAAGCCTCCTTTGAAAATAATGCATTGCTAGTATAGATCTGATGTAAGTCTTGCTGAGTACTTTGGATGAGTACTCACGGTTGCTTTGCTTCCTCTTTTGTCCTACCCGTCTGATAAACCAGACGACGGAGCCATGGTGCCCGCAGCCCCTGTCGACGACTACTACTACCAGCCCGAGGCTGGCTACTACTACTACCCGGCCGGCGAGTACTTCTACGAGGAGCCGGCGGACGACGACCAGGAGTAGGATCGGAGGTCCCAGGCAGGAGGCCTGCGCCTTTTCGATCGTAGCTTTTCTTTTGCCCCGCCTCGTATGAGGCCTATCTGAACTTGTGTTCTATGTCTGTACCCAGACATCTAATGCTTCCGCTGACTTGTGTATGACATCATGTTATGTATTCGAGCCCTCGAGGCCCCTGGCTTGTAATATATGACTTGTATGTATTTATTTATGTTTTAGAGTTGTGCTGTGATTCCTTCACGTGAGTCCTTAGGCTTGATCGTGTGCATTTGCGTGTATGATTAGTGCACGACCGAGCCGGGGTCGTCACAAAATGGACGTATCAAGCGCTGAAACGCTTAGTGCTTATCTTCGAATTACACTGGAGCGACTTCTGTCTTTTCTTTTCAGCATTCATCAACACTGCATCGGAGTCTGAAGTAGCCATGCATAAAAAAACAATAGTGTGAGTATGGGTGAAGTGTGTGCACAATTAGTACAGTGTAAAGGTAGCAGATAGCAGGTCGGTGAGAAATAAATGATGGGAGACATATGATAGCTCTATAATATGCATGGCACACTAAATTACTACATGATTCTATGAAAATAACATTCGACTGAAAACAAATAGGTCAGTCCATTTTTTCTGCACCGTCTGATGTACAAAGAACGGGCAGATCGCCTTCATCTACCTCTAGCCAGTGAGTGTTGACGATCTTCCTCGAAACGACAGCGACCACCGGCCCAGTCCCCTGCCTGCGCCCTCCCCTCGACCTCACCGCACCGCCGTGCTTGGCACCGCCCCCCGGCAATCCATTCAAGCTCAGTCGCTCTCCAGATCGGGCGCAAGTAGCTCCTGCGCCCCACACCCCTATGATAGACACCGATGCGCTGCTTCCCTGACGAACAGGCGGACTAGGTGCTCCACGCGCCTAAGCGGGTGCTGCTTGTTTTAATTGCGGTTCGACTAACCCTGAATTGAAATCCAGGCGGGCTACTGACCTCTAGCAAAGGTGAAATAGTAAAGGGAGGAAACCTTGTGCATTTAGTATCACGAAGAAGATGCAGTAAGAAGCGCTCAACTAGTTTCTTTCGTGGGATGAATACGGTGTGAGCAGAGACGTAAGGTTTGCACGAATAAGGGAAGAGGAGTACCTCTTTCTGCTGGCAGTGCTGTGTCCTCCTTCTGTTTTTCCAATGATCTTCTTGTGGTTTGCTGAAACAAGAAGTTGTGGAGGACAGTGCAGCCTTGGACGAACCCATGGCCAAGTTGTTGAGTGTGGTGCGGTGGCCGTCTGTCGGCGGCGGGGAAGCAGATCCGAGGCGGCGAACGATGGCGTAGCAGGAATAGCTCCGGCGCGGTGGACGGTTGCGATAGTGGAGCGGCAGCAGTGAGGCGCAGGACGGCGTGGTCGGAGTGGTTCTGGTACGATGCACGTCGGTGTCGGCGTCGTGGAGGCAGCTCTACCTCGGCTTCAGCTGCTAAGTCCTTGAGGGCATTGCGGTTGCGGTTGCGTTGGATGACGGCGTCGGGGTACCGGCTCCGGCGTGATGGAGTTGGGCGGCGGTGGATTGGGCGCTATGGAGTGGAGGATGGAGGAGGCTGGGGTTTCGTGGCTGGTGGAGAGAGCGTTTTGGCGCCCACTGAGTATGAATGGGGAAACAGAGGGAGGCGGGGAACTAAGTGGGAACAATGTTTCGGTTTGGGACACGCTTGTTTGAAATTTGGGGAAAGTTACAAACTTTGCCCCCATCTAAAATTTCGGACATATTGTGGGTTGGGGGTAGGACAGTAATCTTAGGTGTCCCAAATGTGGGCGGGATAGATTTCGGCCGAGCGCATGGGTGTTTAGGCGCCCACGGCGTATGAATGCTTCTCGGAGGCGATTGAGACTGGCGTCTTGGTGAAGTTACAAACCTACCCCGGTTTAGACCTTCGGACATCGGGCCGATAGGCTACACGGGCCAGAGTCACGACAGTAATTTCCTACCACCAAACATTAGTCCCGCGCGGTTTCTGGTGACCAGAGGCCTATTTGGCGCTTCGTTCAATATTTGGGAGCAGAAGCATTAAAGTTTTCGGTTCTCTTGAATTGAACATTCAGGATTTGTCAAACTTCACAAATATTTACTCTTGAAAATCCTAAAGCTACGATTATTTTGGAATGGAGGTGGTACATTGAATATACATTGTACATGAGTATATATTAAAAAATATGCAACTTACCTCAGTTCATGCATGGTTCCAGATATAATCTCCTTGGTTGCAAAAAAAAGTTAGACATGCGTATGAATATATATATAGCATGTTCAAACGCACAACTAAGATTGATGCCCCCTTTTACATCTGATTTACAAATGCCATTATCTCGGGTTCAAATAGATGAATGCACTTTCTATGAATTTGAATCTTTGAAACCCCCTTTATGTTGAATTCGACATGTATTCTATTTCGTAGCTAGCAATTTGGAATGTATCCATGCAAGTGACAAATGTATAAAGTGCTTCACACTAACAACATGGAGTGCGCTAATTAATGTTTATATATGAATTGCAAAAGCCTCCATTGCCTGTATTTCAAACCGCTCTCACTCTATGGATCGATAATATGAAATAAACACATGCACATGCTAGAATTCAATAGAGTATGGGTGTCTGATAGACCGATTTTCGTCCATGCGCAATTTGCAAAATTCATGATCTCATCAAAAATAATAATGCCATTTATATTTTAATTTAATGCGTAGAACCGCCTTTTACACGTAGATGCACTATGCCTCGGCCCGTTCTCACAAACGCGCTATATATCTCTCTATCTACCGCATAAGTGCACACACTTTATATGCATCGGCATTTCTCTTTCACACATGCTCACAATCTCTCTCGGGGTGTCTGGGAGTCTCACGCACATGCTCTCTCTGTATCTCTCTCTCTCTCTCTCTCTCTCTCTCTCTCTCTCTCTCTCTCTCTCTCTCTCTCTCTCTCTCTCTCTCTCTCTTTCTGACTACTATGTACCACTCTTTTCACTAATCTCAGTTGGAAAACACTATTTCTCTCACATGCATACATACACACGCACGGTCTCTACTAGCCCTCTATACGCACATATATGTGCCTACGTGTCTCCCACACGCACATTATCTTTTAGGCCTCTCTCGCACACATTGCCCCCCCAGACACACCTCTCTCTTAGTAGTTGGAAGATATGATTCCATCATATCATTCGGTAGGATATCCCTGACTGTTAGGCTGGATGGTAATACGAGGCAAAGTTTTACCCTAGTTCGGACCCTTGCAGTTGAGGAAAAATCCTACTCCTGGTACTGTATATTAGTGATAGGGGTGTGTACAAAGTACACGTGAATACCACACATTGTGCGTGTGTGAATACTATCGACAAACTAGCCCCCAAGCCTCTATAACATACTGGGGGCCAAGGGTTACAAATCATATATAGTCGGCTTATCACCACTGGGGATAGAGTCCTCCGCGACTATGGTACCTAGCTTTGTGTTGTACGCCGAGTCCTCCACATGGGTCTTCGTATAACGCGTCTCGATCCAACCTATGTGGCGCAGGATGGAACCGACCCTTGAGTCCTCATGTTGACCCACCACAACCAGAAATGATGTGCCCACCACACCACACACGCAATCGGCCACTAAGAAAATAAGCATATACAATAGTACAATGTTATACATGAAAGTTAATTGCATGGTGCATCCAAAAATATTTGTTTCGCATTGTGAATGTTTATATATTCTCCTAAAATATTAGTCACGGGAAAGAGAAACGAAGGGCATATCTCTCCTTGTCTCCACCGGACATCCCCTCTTTCTACACCACTTTCACGTACGCACACAAACTATCTCTCGGCCCTCTAAAAGTATGCATGCCCACGACACATTCACGCATGACGATCACTGTATTTCAAGCTAAAGCACTATACGGTCACTGGAGTTCAGAATATGCTCATTACGGTCACCGTATACATTCTCGTGGTGATCATACAGTATCTAGCTCATGATACGTCTCCATATTTTCTTGATGACAATGACGGACTTTGCATTTGATGCGTGCTCCGTATTTTGTTGACGACACTTACGGTCATTGTAATTGAAGCAAAAGCACGATATGGTCACTGGACTTCAGGATAAGCTCATCACGGTCACCACATACATTTTGTCGTGCTAACCAACGTGTGGTTGGATGGTTAGGAGGACAGTGATTTCTCGAGCCCACCAGGGTTAAAGTCTCGGTGCTCGCATTTATCCTGGGTTAATTTTAGTATTTTCCGGCGATGTGCGCTCAGTGGGAGGAGACGTTCCACTCGACTACGAGGCACCTATGGTGACTTCTTAAAATCTCAAGATCATATGCTGGCCTACTCTCTGGAAGGTGCTCAAAGGGGTAGGGTCTGCGTGTGTGTGCTTATAGCGGTGAGTGCTTGTGCGTATATATGAGCCCTTGCGTCTGTACTGTGTTAAAAAAATACATGTCATGATTATATGGCCACTGGCTCACCCGTACAACTCCGTATTTTGTTGATGACACAATCAATTGACCAGTCAAACGTTCCACGTGGCGCAACTAGTGTTGCACCATCGGGGCACGTAACTATGGGGCCCACCTGTCAGCCTGTATATGAAAGAAAGAAATGATAGTTTGAGTCTGTACTATGTTAATAAAATACATTTTAGGGTGATCATACGGTCACTGGCTCACCATACAGCTCCGTAATTTGTTAATGACACCATCAATTGAAAAGTCAAACGGTCCACATTCAGCAGCACACATTACCATAGGGCCCACCCGTCAACGCGTATATGAAGGACATAAATGGTAATAAATTAGTGGTCGGTGAGTACTCGAAGTCGTGTGACATCTGGTTGGCAGTCGCCGGCGGTGGGGGTGCGTTGATTGGGCGGTGGGGTGGGGATCGCCGGAGAAAAA
>LR738711.1:834021199-834063263 GCA_902687465.1 Secale cereale | reverse complement strand
ATGGCCAGTGCGGCGGCGGACCGGCCGTGAGGAGTGGTTTCGGGGCGGTCGGCGGGGGTCGGCGGTTCGACCGGTGGCGGCTGGCGGCTCAGGGGGTGGAGTTTGATAATAAACCGCAGGCCCTTGATTTCGTATCCAACGGCTGGAAAATCTAATGACCAGAGATGAAAAAGTCAGTCGACTGATGTGTAGCCTCATCCCGCACGTACACATGCACGCACCCAAGACACACACGCATGCAGGCGTGCAACACTAACACGTACACATAACGAACACACGCACGCATGCAGGCGTGCAACACTGACGCGTACACATGCACTCACGAACACATGCACGTACGCACACATGCATGCAACACTGAAACGTACCCTTGCACGCACGCAACACTCGCACGCCTGCATGCACATAGCACACGACACAAGACACACGCTCAACCTATACGTGCATGCACCCTTTGTTAAGGACATGGATTGTTACGGGTATTAATCAATCTTATCTGTGACAAGTAGAACATTGATGTTTGTAGCGGTCTTTATGAATCACAACATATCGAACGGGCTATCAACATAGTAGGCTTATCTACATGAAAAGGATGACATCACACTCAATGAACAATCATCGGTTTATGAAATGCCCGCTTTTGACCACCCTGGCCCACCAAAGGTTCCTCTAATGTGCGCTGCCTGCGTTGGGTCACTGACATGCAGGTCATGTACCAAAGAGCCCACACATCAGTGGAAGAACGGCGCGCTGTCCTACGTCAGAGTCGAGGGCGCCACTTGCTGCACGCCCGACTAAACACGCCTCCTTGCCGCATTCAAACGTCTCCATGAAACCCGCCCATGTGGAAACCGAGAAACCCACTCTGGACACACGTCCGTTCATGACCGGGCCGTCATTAAACGCAACGCCGGCCGAGCTCCTCCCGTCTGCCGTCAATTTAATCTCCTATTTAAACGAGGCCAAACGCTGGCCAAGAATCGAACACCTCCACCGCTCCCCTATCTCCTCCTTCACCATTTTGTCCACTCTTACAATGGCTTACGAAGAGTAGTTATTTTTTCTTGACAGTGTAAACAGTAGGAGAGGCACCTTTACAATGTTACATATTTACATCAACTCCCAGCCACCTCTAGCGAGGGGTGGGTTACAAAAAAAGGAAATTAACCAAGTGCTGGGTTCTAGAGGGAGTTAACAAAAGTATGAATCAGAGGCCTATGGTCCTCCTTAACCCTATGTTGGAGCAGGCTGAAATCTTCTTTGAACCGTCTAAGCCACATGTGAATGCTGGGTTGTACCCCTCTGAAATGCTTATTGTTTCTTTCCTTCCATAGGCTCCATGAAGCTAACAGGAAGATCTCGAAGAAAAGAGGGGTGTCCCAAGTCTGTTTAGCTTCTTGCAGCAGCTGTAGTCTGCAGTTGAAAGGTGGCCAATATATTTGCAGCATGCCCCAGCATTGTTGACTAAAAGTACAGGTAAAGATCATGTGGTCCAATGTTTCTTCAATGGGTAACCCACAAAGCAGACAGTAATGATCATCCCCGATGTGGTAGTGACGTCTCGCCAGCATGTTTCGAGTATTGAGTCTGTCATGTAGTAATAGCCAGCCGAAGAACTTAACTTTCATCACACATTTTGATTTCCAAAGGTAGTAGAAGGTTGGGTGGGCCTGCAGGTCCTTGAAGCAAAATTTGTAGTAATCGGACGACCTGTAGTCCGCTTTCCCCCGGGTATAGTGCCAGACATCAGTGTTTGTAGACAGGGGTTGCGCATGCGCTATTATTGCTTGGAGATCACGGACCTCTTCCAGTGCTTCGGGCGAGAGGGGGAGGTGGAATGTTTCAGCTAGCGTTGAAGCTTGGAGAAAATCTTTAACCGATATGTCATCATTGAGCGTAAAGGAGCAAGCTCGCGGATGAGTTACTTCCAGTATGTCATCTTGCCAAAGATCTTTCCAGAACAGGGCGGTCGTGCCACATACCACACTGACTTGAGAAACCCCTCCGAACACTGGTGTTAATTTGAGTATGTCTCTCCACCAAAATGACCCAACTGCTTCAGCGGCGTGTGGGATTTTGTCTCTGTAGTAGGTGACCCAAATCATTTGGACCCAAGGCGTGTCATGCTTGTTATAAAATTTGTGAAGAAACTTCAACAACAGCGCTTCATTTTGAACCCTTAGGTTTATAACTCCGAGTCCCCCTTGTTTTTGTGGTTTACATACCATATCCCAGGCAGCCAAGGAATTGCATTTGTCGCCTTGTTCTGTCTTTTTCGTCCAAAGGCATCTCCTCCTTATTTTGTCCAGCATCTCAATGAGTTTTAGCAGGAACTTCAGGGTACATAGGGCAAAGATGAGAAGGGAGGTAACGGTAGAGTTTACCCATGTGAGTTTGCCCCCATATGTCATCATGGAAAGGGTGGAGGTGAGGCGTCTCTCTGTTTTGCATACTAGCGGCATGAAATCTTGTATTGTTGGTCTGGAAGTCCCTACAGGTAAGCCCAAGTAGGTGAACGGCATGGTGCCAACTGTACATCCAAAGATGGCTGCCAAGGTAGAGCAGTCTTGAGTGTTGACATTGATGGGGATGATGGTGGATTTATGAAAGTTGATATGTAGTCCAAAAGAGGAAGCATAGTTTGAGAGGATGTTCTTGATGATCGTAGCTTGTCTGGTGCATGCTGGAAGGACTAGTATTGTGTCGTCTGCATATTGAATCACTGGATAGTCGGTTTGTCCCGGGCAGGGGAAAGGGAGTTCAATTAGCCCTTGTCGGAATGCATCATTGATTGCTGCTTGAAGAAGGTCGGCGGCAAGCACAAAGATGAGTGGCGAGAAGGGGTCACCTTGTCGGACACCTCGTCGGCAATGAAATTGTCTACCAGGGACGCCGTTGAGGAGGACCGAAGATTTTCCAGAAGAGAAAATGCATTTGACCCAAGATAGCCATTTATCATTGAACCCCATTGTTTTCATGATTTCCAACATGGGGGCATGTTCAATTGTGTCAAAAGCTTTGGCAAAGTCAAGCTTGAGTAGAACAATTGCTTTCTTTGACGTTTGACATTGATGTATGTATTGGAAAGCCCATGCCAAGCAATCTTGGATAGTTCGCCCTTTGATAAAACCGTATTAGTTTCTGTGGATGAGTTGTAGGATCACTTTTTGCAGACGATTTGCTAGGATTTTTGTAATAAGTTTCAGATAGCAGTTGAGGAGCATGATGGGCCTATAGTCATTGACTATTTCAGGTGAGCCGACTTTGGGGATCAGAGTGATTAGGCCATCATTAATGCTGGTGATGTCAAGTTGGCCTCCATGAAATTGATTACAAAGGGCATAAAAATTTGTTTTAACTATGTGCCAGCATGCTTTGAGGAATAGTCCGCTAAAACCATCGGGGCCCGGTGCTCTATCTCCCGGCATTTCCTTGATAACATCATCAATTTCGGTATGAGTGAAGGGCTTCGTGAGAAGCTCCAGGTTAGGCACTCTTTTAATGATGGATTGGAGATCAAATTTCATTTGTGTGTCCTGTGACGTACCCAATCTGTCTTTGTATGCTTGGAATAGGACCACCTCTTTGCTTGTGTGGTCTTCAAAACAAGTTCCTTCCGAGGTGGTGAGAGTGGAAATATTGTTCCTACGGTAGCTTTCCATAGCCATGGCCTGGAAAAATTTAGTATTTTCGTCTCCGAATTTCACATAGCGAACATTGCATCTTTTCCGCCAATACTGCTTTTGGTAGTCAAGTAGGCGGATCAGGTGCTTCTTGAGAATTCTTCGAAAGTTACTCTCTTGGATCACGAGCGGCCTTTTGTTTTCAAGTTCATCAAGCTCAGCCAAGGTTATTCCGCATCCAAGCCGACTGCGTGGCCCGCCGAGCCCGTTTGATATGAGCTATGCAGCTCGCTGATCCACCTCCCTCCCCTCGCCCGACGGAGCCAGTTGCCGCTCCAAGCCGGCGTGCGGTTCAGAAACTCACCGCTCCAGGCCAGCTCGACGAGGAGTGGCGCATGGGCGTCGTTGCTGCCGTCCACGCCGCCGCCTCGTACCGCGTCTCCCATTTCTGTGGCTGAGACTCCCATGCTGGCGGCCGTGCCATGCAAGCAGCGGCAGAAGCCGGGTGCGCAGAGAGCGACGAGTCGGTGGCCAGCGCCTCCGCATCCGCCGCCATCATCGAGGAGAAGTAGAACACGGGAGGCCGCCGCCGCTTGGGTTCCATGAAGGCCACCACGGAGGCGACGCCGGCGTACACAACAGGTGTCTTGCCGGATCCTTTTGTTGTGAGGACCTTCATCGACCCCGCATATACCTCCGGGGCTCCCGATAGTCTGGTGATCGTGCTGCCGGACATGAGGAACACAAATCGATCGGCTGGCGACCTTTTAGGCCAGGTATTATATACATGTGTTGTCTAGAACTAGCACCGCGTAGTTCATTTGAATGAAATGAAATCCATCATGTTTGTATGAAAATCCGGTATCTTATATGATTTACGTTGTTGTTTATATGAAATATCGCCGTGTTTGAGTGAATTTCGTCCGGTTGGTTGACTTGCTGTCATAATGTGTGCAGCTACGGTTGGATGGCATAATTTGCGGGTCGCCGGTCGGTCTGCGGGCGGCTCGGGCGGCGTGGTGGGACAAAAAGAACACAACTCGTGTGAGCTCGTCTCCAACGTGCGCGCTGGAGGATGCTTGAGAACCCGAGCCATTCCTCGTTCATCGGTGGCAAAGGCACCGGTGGACAAAAGGGTCGCCAATATTTTGGCTACCCCGGGCAAGATCCAAATAGCCCCTCCCAACAGATTCAAATCCCTCGTTCGCCGTGGAATTTTGCCATGTGCTGTTTTCATGGACTAGCAAGATGCCCGTGCATTGCACGGAACATCAAGATGCATTTTTTACAAAACACCTGTTGTGATTGACCCATGCAGGAGTAATCCCATTTTGTAAAAACTAATGATTGCTCGAGAAATTTATCGGATAAATGGTATCTCGAGAATTTTTGTATACAAGGCCAAAAACCCATATTACAGGTACCAAGGAAAAAATTAATGTCTTCTAACTCAATGTTGCAAGCCACCTTGTTTCCTTGTTTGCCGTGTAAATTAATGTGTATTCTTCTCTTTCATGCACATCAAGCCAATGGTCACACTCCCGCATGCATGCAAGGGATAATTAATGTCCTCCTTTGCTAGTAGTACTACGAGGCAAACACCATTAATATTGCATCAATTAGTGTTAGTGGCCTTGTATATCTGCAAATTGTAATTTTGATAGTGGCCTTGTATATAAAAATGGAGGGAGAAAGATGAGAGATAAGGTGAGGAGGAGTGGGGCGTGGTGGTGACTGGTGGTCGGACTGGGCGGAGGCATGGGGATGGACGGCGCATTATGTCTAGGTTTGTATCTCTATAGTCCCTCTCACACACACCCACGTAGGTGGGGGACGTGCACGAAGAGAAGAGGTGCACGCACGGCGCATGTACTCCCGTCTCTTTCCCAACCACACTCACGCGGGTACACGATGGAGCTCATTTCTGTACGAATAGGCAGCCCACGTGGTAAGTTGACATGCTTACTAGTTGTCCACTAGATGGAGGGAGCATCATCTACCACGGGTGAACAAACAAATTGCGACTTGACGCGTTATGTTAAAAAAGAGGCAAACCATGTGGGGCGTACCTTAGAGGCAAGGCTCTATACACTGGAGTACTTTTGATGTGTCATGTCAACTCGCAGAATGAGGAGAAGCTTGCTTAGTACGCCGTCTCCCCCGCCCACGGGCGCGGTGGCTCGCAGGATGAGGTGAAGCTTGCTTACTATGCCTTACGCCCGCTCCCTCTCCCACGCGCTAATAACCCACAAGTGTAGGGGATTGCAACCGTTTTTGAGGGTAAAGTATTCAACCCAAATTTGTTGATTCGACACAAGGGGAGCCAAAGAATACTCTTAAGTTTTAGCAGCTGAGTTGTCAATTCAACCACACCTGGAAACTTAGTATCTGCAGCAAGATAATTTAGTAGCAAAATAATATGATAGTGGTGGTAGCGGCAATAAAAGTAACGATAGTGTTTTTGTAGTTTTTGTAATAGTAGCAACGGAAAAGTAAATAAGCAACAAGCAATATAGGTAAAGCTCGTAGGCATTAGATCGGTGATGGGAAATTATGTCCGATGCAATTCATCATGTAGAAGTTATAACCTAGGGTGACACAGAACTAGCTCCAGCTCATCAATGCAATGTAGGCATGTATTCCGAATATAGTCATATGTGCTTATGGAAAAGAACTTGCATGACATCTTTTGTCCTACCCTCCCGTGGCAGCGGGGTCCTATTGGAAACTAAGGGATATTAAGGCCTCCTTTTAATAGAGTACCGGACCAAAGCATTAACACATAGTGAATACATGAACTCCTCAAACTATGGTCATCACCGGGAGTGGTCCCGATTATTGTCACTTCGGGGTTGCCGGATCATAACACATAGTAGGTGACTATAGACTTGCAAGATAGGATCAAGAACACACATATATTCATGAAAACATAATAGGTTCAGATCTGAAATCATGGCACTCAGGCCCTAGTGCCAAGCATTAAGCATAACAAAGTCATAGCAACATCAATCTCAGAACAAAGTGGATACTAGGGATCAAACCCTAACAAAACTAACTCGGTTACATGATAGATCCCATCCAACCCATCACCGTCCAGCAAGCCTACGATGGAATTACTCACACACGGCGGTGAGCATCATGGAATTGGTGATGGAGGAAGGTTGATGATGACGATGGCGACGATCTCCACTCTCCGGAGCCCCGAACGGACTCCAGATCAGCCCTCCCGAGAGAGATTAGGGCTTGGCGGCGGCTCTGTCTCGTGAAACGAGATAATTCTTTCTCCTTGATTTTTTCTTCCCGAAAGTGAAGATATAGGATCTGGCGGTACGTCGGTAAGTCACCAGGGGGCCCACGAGGCAGGGGGTGCGCCCTGGGCAGGGGGCGCGCCCCCCACCCTCGTGGACAGGCCCAAGGCCCCCTGGTGTGGATCTTCTTGCAGGTATTTTTTATATTTTCCGAAATAATTCTCCGTTGATTTTTAGGCGATCCCGAGAACTTTTTATTCTGCACAAAAACAACACCATGACAGTTCTGCTAAAAACAGCGTCAGTCCGGGTTAGTTCCATTCAAATCATGCAAGTTAGAGTCCAAAACAAGGGCAAAAGGATTTAGAAAAGTAGATACGTTGGAGACGTATCAACTCCCCCAAGCTTAAACCTTTGCTTGTCCTCAAGAAATTTAGGTGATAAACTGAAAGTGATAAAGAAAAACTTTGACAAACTCTGTTTGCTCTTGTTGTTGTAAATATGTAAGCTAGCATTCAGGTTTTCAACAAGATCATGAACTAACCACATTCACAATAACTTTCAGGTCTCAAGACTACTCACATCAATGGCATAATCAACTAGCGAGCAATAATAATAAACCTCGGATGACAACACTTTCTCAAAACAATCATGATATGATATAACAGGATCGTATCTCGCTAGCCCTTTCTGAGACCGCAAAACATAAATGCAGAACACCTTTATGGATCAAGGACTGACTAGACATTGTAATTCATGGTAAAAGAGATCTAGTCATGATCATACTCAATGCAAATTAATAGTAATACATGCAACGACAGGGGTGCTCTCCTACTGGTGCTCTTTGATAAGAGGGTGATGACTCTGCATAAAAGTAAATAGATAGGCCCTTCGCAGAGGGAAGCAGGGATTTATAGAGGTGCCAGAGCTCGATTTTTAAATACAGATGAATAACATTTTGAGCGGTATACTTTCATTGTCAGCATAACAACCAAGAATCTCGATATCTCCCATGCTACGCACATTATAGGCGGTTCCCAAACAGAATGGTAAAGTTTATACTCCCCCAACCACCAACAAGCACACTCCAGGGCTAGCCCGAAACAACGGGTACCGTCCAAACCAGCAACAACCCTGGGGGAGTTTTGTTTAATTATTATGATTTTGAGCATGGGACTGGGCATCCCGATTACCAGCCTTTTTCTCATGAATGATGAGCGGAGTCCACTCATCGTGAGAATAACCGACCTAGCATGGAAGATATAGACAGCCCTAGTTGATACATGAGCTGTTCGAGCATACAAAACAGAATTTCATTTGAAGGTTTAGAGTTTGGCATATACAAATTTACTTCGAATGGTAGGTAAATACCGCATATAGGAAGGTATGGTGGACTCATATGGAATAACTTTGGAGTTTATGGAAGTGGATGCACAAGCAGTATTCCCGCTTAGTACAGGTGAAGGCTAGAAAGAGACTGGGAAGCGACCAGCTAGAGAGCAACAACGGTCATGAAAATGCATTAAAATTAATCAACAATGAATGCAAGCATGAGTAGGATATAAATCACCATGAACATAAATATTGTGAAGGCTATGTTGATTTGTTTCAACTACATGCGTGAACATGTGCCAAGTCAGATTACTTAAATCGTTCAAAGGAGGATACCACCCATCATACCACATCACAACCATTTTAATATCATGTTGGCACGCAAGATATACCATTATAAACTCTCAGCTAATTAAGCATGGCATAAGAAGCTATGATCTCTAATTGTCATTGCAAGCATGTTTCATTCATAACAACCTATCATATTTACAAAAACAAGAGAGGTCGAGTTCATACCAGCTTTTCTCATCTCAATTGAACCCTTTAACCGTCGCCACAATGGCGCTCGCAGGGCGTGCCCACCTGGCGATTTTACTGTGTCGATAGAAAATACCAGCCCAGCCCAGGTAACACCTTCCCGAGTGAAAATATCTACGTCAATGTATTTCCCTTCCATCGGCGATACAGCCCCTCGGATTGCTTCTCCCATGCCGCTCGCTTCCTCTCCCACGCGTGCCCTTCCCTCACGCGACATGCTGCCATGGACATGACCTGCCTCGATGCGGGGTCTTCATCTCCGCCGTCCACCTCCAGCAAGATCTCCTCCTCCCAATCCACCACCATCAGCAAGAGCGAGAGCAGGGCGCCCTCTGCGGGGGAGGCGCTGGCTCCATCCAGATCGGTCGGTCGCCCGTGTGGTGTGGCGGGATGTGAAGTATGGGAGATGTGGTGGGTGTAGAGGATGGCTGCCGTAGAAGCTGGGAAGGTTGACCGGAGGAGAAGGAGAACCGGCCTATGGTGATTTATTGTGGGGGTGGGACTAGGATCTGTGAGGGGAGAAGGAGGTGCCTGGGTTGGTACAACATGAAGCATGGCATCACGGCTTCCAAGGTTGCCTAAGCCATGGAGCTCTCCAAGAAGGTCCTCTCTTTTGCTGGCATCGTGGCCGTGTGCAGTGTGCTGCGGGTCGGCTCCTACGAGTCCCTCAAGGTTTCAGTCCGATTTTTCCCCTTGCCCCCCTACTGATTACGTGCAGTACATTTTATTCAGTTGTGCCGGTAATCAATTTCTCGAAACTGCTTGCTGTGTCACTGCAACTACAGGCAAATATTTCTTTTGTCTCCTACGTTTTGCTCAAAATTGATTGTGGGCTGCGATTTACATGGATTCAAGGACCGCCATTCGTCTGAGCTAAATCTCAGTGGGAATATGGTGCTCCTGGGATTCATCGAGTACCATTTCCACTAATATAGTGATGCCGGAAGAATCAAAAAATTCAGAGTTAAGCCACATAATCTTCATGAGTTACTTTCCAATTTTGTATGCACAGTTTTTGGATAACAGTATATTTGGATTCTTGATTCAAAGCACCTATCTATCTTCCATGTCATGTCAGCCTACTGAGAAGCTCATAAAGGAGATTGCAGTACTAGAGCTAGAAGTCATATGTTTGGAGCAGCATCTCCTGACACTCTACCGGCATTCCTTTTACCAACAATTATGCAGTACGATTTCTGCCTAGCTTTTGCCTATGTTGGTCTGGATCCATATTCCTTGCAGGAGCGTTGATCTCTTCGTGCGGCGGCGCGAGGCTGCGCAAGGCCAGCCTAGGTTTGCAAAGGTGATCTCCATGTCCGTGGACGAGGAGGTCGACAAGGACGCCGTGGTGGAACTTGGCGAGGAAGAAGAAGAAGAATCGACGCAAGGAGAGGGGGAAGAAGCAGCGGAAGGAGGACGCCACCGACGGCAAGGACGAGGTAAATGTTGCAGGCCTATGCTTAGCTCCTGATTATGCAGTATCATGTATTTATTTTAGCGAAAGAGGCTTCAGTAGCAATGTCATGTAGAATCACTTTGAATTGGAAGTTACGTGGTGCAACTGCATCAAGTGTGAGCTCTTTTTCGACGTGTGGATCTACAGGAGCATGTCCGTTGCTTTTCTTCTTTGCTAATGTTGTTGTATTGCTATGATCATTTGGTTAACTATGCTTTACCAGGAGTCAATGGTCGATACTATCCTATTTCCTTTTTTGGGGGACACTATAAATGGCAGTATGTTGATTCCTGTGCGGAAGGCATATACTTTTTGGTTTCATGAAAATCAAAGTGATGCAATGTTTTTATTTTCAACCGTTAGAAGTTAGTGAAACATGTGCTCTCACACCGAAACATACATGAACTGAATAGCGGATTGAAAGCCTTGGCATGTTTAGTACAACTGATTTTATCTTAGTGACGCGACATCTTTGTTTTATCTGCTGGAGCTGCAGGTGATGAATGTATTTGTCCCTTTCAGCTTCAGGGTGCTGGCACCTACGAGGGACGGGACATAAAAATTGGTGCTCATTGAAGATGGCGTTGATTCCCCTTACGCGACAACACAGGTCTGCCGAAGCTTCTTGTAAGTGCCAAGTAAATTTCCTTTTACATGGATAGCTGTGGTGAGCTGATAGTTATCTTGCTTCTGCTTATCATGACCGGCGTGTACCAAGACGCTTCTCCGTATGTGATAGACACGCACGCACGGAGTGAGATTTTCTCTGCGGTTCTGGTAACCGGCACACAGGGTCTCCGTTCCATGGTGTTGCCGATGAGCAAGGTAAATCCTCTATGCTTGGTCACTTTGACCACATTGGTGTGACTACATAAATTGCAAATTGTTCGACAACTGTAATCTTGGTTGCAAATTTGAGGGTCAATTCCTTTGCTATTAGATTGTCAGCGCAACATCCCAAGGCATCAAAATTTCAGTTTGTGCAAATATGTCATAACACTAAACATCAATGTTGAATTTACACAACAGCACAGTCAGCAACAAAGGTATGACTGAAACAAAAATAATGTGTCCTATCTAATAAAGGTAGCAAGAGGAAAATAAATCTATCTTCTCCTTGCATTCTGTGGTGCATATTTTGCCCTTCTTTACCAGCAGAAGAATATGAAGGCAACTGCAGAAGCTCCGCACGTCGGTGAGTCCAGGCTCTCTCTTTTTTTGTGTTAGAGGATAGCGCTGCCTAGCCTGAGGTGCTGGCGGCCATGGAAAGACAGGAGACGCCACACCTCGCTGCCTCGCCCCTGCCTGCTGTACAGGCCGCCATCTCTCTCTCTCCCTCTATCTTGAATTCTTGATTCAATCCTAAAAAAAGTTTCTGTGCCTACAAGGTATTCAATGAAAGAGCCTGTACATATGTCATTTTTATACTCGTATGTATTATCTATTGTCTGTCTTTTAGTTTCAGACGGTTTCTTTAATTTTTTAGCATTTTCAATTTCATGATGTTACTTCAGGAGCTGAAGTAAGAGAAAATGCCTTCCTCGCCCAGGCACATTTACGGCAAGAAGATTTACTCCGCCAAGGCGCAGTTCTGCAACAATGGCCAGTTCCATGACCTGGTGATAGAGTGCGACACCGTCGGTCTCAAGGACCCATGTCTTGAGATACGCGTTGACAAGAAGCCAGTCATGCAGGTGAAGAGGCTGGCATGGAAGTTCAGGGGAAACCAGACGATTCTCGTCGACGGCCTGCCGGTGGAGGTGTTCTAGGATGTCCACAGCTGGCTCTTCGGGTCGACGAGGACGAGCAACGCGGTGTTCATGTTCCAGACATGCCAGGCGCCCGAGAAGTCGATGCCATCGTCGTACTCGCAGAATTTTGGGGAGTCTCAGCCGCAAGGCCTCGCTTCTCGCTCATCCTATATGCATGGAAGATTGAGTTGGTCTTGCAGATCATAAGTTGCTTCTACAGCCGCCTCCTTTCCAGTGCTAACAAGATGTTTCATCCAGTGCATGTTCTTCGGATTGCTATGGGAAACTCCAATATATGTTCTTTCAATTTATTTTTTCCTTTTCGGTTTCGCCATCTTCATAAACGATGTGTTTGAATTGACTGATATTCCAGTCTGTTTTTGTCATCTCTTCCCCTCCCCTGTGTTTTGTGCCTTAAGTGAGATTGGTTCTAATGCTCCAAGTAGTTGAACTATGGCAATGCTCTAAGAAAGAATGTTGTCATGATGTAAGGTACATATTGAAAGTTCAGGTTTATATATTTTTTGTTTATGGTAACAGTATTGTCTGATGGTTGTTCTCCCCTTTGTTCCCTCTTGATCAGTAACAAATTTATCACACTGTTACTTTGGTCCATGTGCAATGGTTTTAAGGAATCAAGACACATGGATTGCTTGAGCATCAAGTCTGTTACATTGATGACAGTCCTTTTTGTGCTTATCTGTAAATATCTGAATATGCCCATCTTTTGCAGGAGACAGATCATCCTACTGAGGATCATGGAGCTCAGATGCTAAAACTTACTGAAGATTACCATATTCTATGCAATTTGGTTGGTACTGTTTTATAGATCTCTGAAAATGATCATCCTGTGATTTTGTGTGGTCTCCTGGTGCTCTCTTGCTTCTTATTCATCTAATCATCTGCATTGTATGGCCAGCCAATAAGGTGGGTGCAGCACTACTTTTCTTTTTCTAAATGAGGAGGTTGCATTGACATCGCCACATAGGCTATGATGATCGGTGGAATTAAGCAGCCCTTCCGATTGTTGGACCACTTCATCTGTGATGTTTGAGATATTAAATAGCGTATTATCCTTAATCATACATAGTACATTCAAATCAGATAGCCTGTTTTTTCTCTCTTTCTGATAAGGACACCACTTTGTATCTTCTTTTCCTGTTTGCATTTTGTAATTATCCTTATTGCATTTAATTCACTTGATGTGTCCATTCCAACATAATTTTTTTAGATTCATCAATTGCTTTATGCATGTTTTTTTTTAAACTTCAGTCAAAATCACGGGCCTCTGAAATGGGCTGAGTACTATTAAGCCAGGCTAGACATGAATTAACTATACTGTAGGTTGGCATTTTGTTTTCACTTGTTTGTTTTATATGAATATTGTAAAGATACTCTTTTGGGGTTTGCTGTATCGCTCTCTACTCTGTGTGCAGCCAAACCTAAATAGACTTGAG
Organism: Secale cereale; assembly: GCA_902687465.1. Lineage (NCBI taxonomy): Eukaryota > Viridiplantae > Streptophyta > Magnoliopsida > Poales > Poaceae > Secale > Secale cereale. The sequence goes on along the minus strand of LR738711.1, from coordinate 834,049,859 downwards.
TGGAAAATTGTGTGATTAACATAAATTGGGCTGCAAAGCTTCCTTCTTTTTGGCTACCTTGTTTCATCTGTCTGAATCAACCTCAAACTTATCGATTCAGTCTTTTTGGCTACATTTAATCATGATGGCTTCTTTATGTCAGTTACCTATAGTGTCTAAATGCTTGCTTCCCAATTTTCCTAGAAATTTTGTGTCCTTCCTCATAGCCTTTAGGCACAACAATTTTTGACCCCTGATATGGATTGCCTTCCAGAGTTCATGTTAACTCTAGGAAATGATGTAGGTTTCCTTTTATTATTCTATTCCGTTCATTACATATGGTGTTTTAAATTTGGTTATGATACTTGATTATTCTTCCCTGCTGAGGCGATGGCGAGTAGGTTTTCAGGCTGATACTGTGTTCTAATTTTAATTTTGGTGCTTCATGTAGAGATGACAGCTAGCTGGCCAGAAGTAACTTATGTTTCTTATTTTGTATTGTATTAGTTACTTCTAGGAGTTGTTGCATCATGACATTTTGTTATAGATTATACTTTAATTCTGCAAACTGGTAGTTCTTATTTTTGGTGATTCCCGTCTTATAATATATTACCAGGGACGTTGAGAAAGAGTACTTCAGAATGGCAGCATCTGCTATTGGAAACTTAATTGCGCTTCATCCTCCCATCCTTCCAAATCCATCTGGCATAGGCACTCAGTTATACAAGAAAATTAATGATTGGATGAAAAGTGCTGAACAGACTGAAAACAATTTAACAAGTACAGGTGAGCTTGTTGGGTATCTGTATTCTGTGGTTGTATACCCATTAAAGTGCATGAAAAACATATGCTTAGTACCCTTAGTAGGTAGCTGAATTTGCAGTTTCTCCCACTTCAGTACTCATTAACCACCGAGATAACATGACACCGAAATAGGCATATATACTAAAGAATATATCCATTATATATGATGCTGCAGCTAGATGTTCATTCAGGTTCCCTCCCAATGCTGCTTCAGTTGTCCTTTGTCATTTACTTATGCTCACACCATAGTCTATTACTGCACTTGCACTCCTGTCCATTTACCGCTCAATGTTGACACCACAATGGCCATTACATTTTCAAACACAAGCATTGACCTTGTGTTGCCTAGAAATTTACCTATAATAAAGTTGTAAAATTATGCTACCAAGAACTCCCTCCGCCCCGAACTACTTGTCTGCATCTAGATACATCCGTATCTAGACAAATCTAAGACAAGTAATTTGGGATGGAGGAAATACAAACCAAAGTAATTTCCCCAACAATCACCAAGCCACATGCATGCGACATTGTTCCAAGTAGGCAATCCAACTGTATTTTGACAGTGAGTTGGAAAATGACTTCGAGTGCGACCACGGCATCAACACATCCTGATATTGAGCTGTGTTTGAACCTATGGAGATTGCTTCTCTAGACAAGCTTTAAAAGATCTTCGAGAGATGCCAGCTAGCACGTAGGCCATCAGTCACTCGATATGTAGAGAAGGGATGGACAGCGCGACCGACGCCTTTGCTGGTTCCTTCTGGCACGTGTATATATAATGTGGTGTCAAAGTTGAATTACTTATTGTGCCCATTCCAAATGAACCGTTTTTCTGAACTTTGTTCTTCTTAAGTAGACATGTCAGGTAATCCTTAGTTTGTTTGTATCTTTCATCAGCTCACTCCAAGCTTCAATTACATGGAGCATTATGAAAAGGTTCCTTGAATCTTCTTGGTCTGCAACAACCGTTAATGCTGGACGTAACCATGTCTTGCAGGTGTTCTAGCTTCTTCCTGTTTACTTGGCTATCTCTTATCTGAAACTGTATGACACCTTTGCTCATTGTCTTATTATGCCTCGCTATTTTACTTCAAGTGCACCCAACCGTCACTGACTCTACCTTAACTTTACTTCCAATGCTCATTACTTACATTTTACATCTCATTTACTCTAATTTCCTGTGTTTATTTGGTTATTACTTTGTACAGATGATTGCAAATCATTTCAGTGCCCAGAGACTTCCAACTCAGGACACTATAGTGCTCTGGCTTTTATTTCATTTTATTCTCATGTGCCAAATGCATATGTTCATTCTATAATTCCGTGTATGTGCATCTTAAAATGTGATCCATGGTCACTAGCACCCAAGACGTATTTTTTATAGAAGAAGCTTACCCGGGTGAGATCACGAAAATTGGCCCTAAACGGGAGTTGAACTCCGGTGTGCAAAGGTGTGCCACAACGACCTTGCCACTGGCTACTGCCCATGTATGTGCATTTCATACCATAAACATAGATGACTAAATGTGTTTATATTTTATATTACTTAGTTTTTGGCATAAACCAATGTACCCGTTTCCTTCTGTTTCACTTATTCATCACACTTTGCACTTAGCTAAGCATGTTACCTTGAATTTGATGCAATAACATTACAAGTGTATACAATAAAGGGTCTCACCTGGCACCACCCATCTTTCTGTCAAGTGGCGCCACCAGGTGGCGCCCCAACCACTAGTTAGTTCATCATATATCATCGTCATTGCCTTTCACACGCACGACCGAACGGTGTGTATAATAATAATAGTGCACGTGCATTGGACTAAGCTGGAATCTGCAAGCATTTAATACAAGAGAGAAGACAAGGTAATATGGCTCAAGGTTAAATCAACAACAAAGCATATGAGAGCCACTAAGCATTTCTATCATGGTCTTCTACTCTTAACCCCCAAAGAAAAGAGAAGAAACTATTTACATGGGAAAGCTCCCAACAAGTAAAAGAAGAACGGGAAATCTTTTTGGGTTTTCAATTTAACTACTACTACAAGCAAAGAAAGTAAACTAGATAGAAGCTACAACTAATAATTTTTTGTTTTTCTGGGTCGGTGAGAAACACGTACTCCCCCAAGCTTAGGCTTTTGGCCTAAGTTGGTCTATGGCCACAGATCAAAGCCACTCCCTCCAGTGTACTGAGATGCATCCTATGGGTGCCACTGGTTAGCGAGCTCATCCAGCTCCCACCCATAAACATATTGACGAGAAGGATCAAGTGGTGGCTCCGGCTCAGGCTCTGAAGCTTGTGCCTGGCCTTGGTACTTGTAGAAGGCATCTGATGTAATGAGATACTTGCCTGTGGATAGATCAAACAAAGATGGTGCAGGCAAGGTAACAATTTCACAGTATATTTCATCAAATCTTAATTTATAATTAAGCCGCATATTCTTGTCTTTAACAATAAAATCATGAGCTACCATGCTCTTGTAGTCTAGATAAACAGGGGCAAGCAATTTTTCTTCCTTCTCATGATGCCTAATAGGTATATTAAAATATTCAGCAAGGCGAGAAGCAAAGATGCCTCCAAAGACGGGCCCCTTTGAGCGGTTCAGACTCAATCATTTGGCAACGACGGCGCCCAAGCTAAAAGTTGTGTCCTGAAACAAAGCATGGCGTAAAATGATAATATCAGGGGCACTGAGGTTCCCACTGTTCCCGCGACCAATTAAACATCCACTAGCAAATAAAGCAAAGTAGCGCAGAACAGGGAAGTGTATACTAGTGATTCTTGCCCCTGAAACTTGTCTCGTTTCTCCTACGGCTATCATGTCAATGAACCCTTCCACGTCTTCACGACGTGGTTCATCAAGTCTACCTCCAAAGTGTACTTTGCATATTTCGCAAAAGTCTAAGAGTGATATCTCCTTAATCACATCATATACGAAACTCAACCGTAGGTGTTGTTTTCCTAGAATGAAAATGAAAGCTTTGCGTGAAAATATTGGTGAGTAAGAGATACCGTTCTTTCTGGTCGTTGAGGAAGTCTGTGAGGCCTGCATTATTTGCCAACCAATAAAGTCTTCGTAAATACCGGCGGACATCATGAAATCGTTACAAGGCCATTCGCACGGTCGAACTTCCGCCATGCGAGGAAGATTATACTTGGGCTTCTTTTTTCTTCTTTCTTCTTCTCCTCTGAGCTCTTGCTGGAGGAGCCCCTCAACAATCTCTTTAACAATTTCCTTTTCTGAAAATTTCTGAAATTTTTAGTAACTTCAAAATAAAAGTTAACCAAACTCAACAAGATTGATAGCAACAACTCCTACTAGTGCCTAGAGGATATATCATGCATTAGAACTACTTGGGACCAAGAAAATTTGACATGCAAGCTCAAGAACAAGGTCACCACAGCATCATAAATTTGCAACAAATAAAGCACTAGAACAAAAACTAATTGGACCAATGGAGGAGTCACATACCAAGGAACAATCTCCCCAAACAGTTTGGTGAATGGTGCTTTGAGCAAGGAGATCGAAAATGGCAGCAAGATGAGCTAGAACTCGGGTTTGAGCTGGTTGGGGATTTTTTAGGAGGAAGAAGAAGAGCATGGGTGCAGGAATAAGTGGAGGGGGGGCACGTGGTGCCCACGACGCAGGGGGCGCGCCCTGGGCAGGGGGCGCGCCCTGGGCAGGGGGCGCGCCCTGGACCATCGTGGCCACGTGTTGGCTCCCCTCCTGTGTGTTCAGTGCCATATTTCCTTAAATATTCTAGAAGAAAACATATTTCATTTTCATGGCATTTGGAGAACTTTTATTTTCAGGATATTTTTTTATTGCACGGATAAGTCTGGAAACAGACAGAAAATACTATTTTTGCTTTATTTATCCTAATTAACAGAAAGTAAAAAGAGGGTACAGAAGGTTGTCCTATCTAGATTCACCTATCCCATGTTTATCAAAAGGAATCCATTAACAAGGTTGATCAGGTCTTGTTAATAAACTCTTTCTGAGTAACATGAAACCGGAGAATTTTCGAATAACACTAGGTTACCTCAATGGGGATATGTATGTCCCCAACAATAAGGATTTTATATGTCTTCTTGGCAGTAGGAAGAGGAGACTCAAAACCTCCAATAGTAATAGTTGAAGTTTTTCCAATATAATTGATAATGTGGACCCGAGGTTGTTTCCTCAGAAAGTGTACCATATGCTCATTACCATTGACATGAAAAGTGACATTGCCTTTGTTGCAATCAATAACAGCCCCTGCAGTATTCAAAAAGGGTCTTCCAAGAATAATAGAAATACTATCATCCTCGGGAATATCAAGTATAACAAAGTCCGTTAGAATAGTAACATTTGCAACTACAACAGGCACATCCTCAAAAATACCGACAGGTATAGCAGTTGATTTATCGGCCATTTGCAAAGATATTTCAGTAGGTGTCAACTTACTCAAGTCAAGTCTACGATATAAAGAGAGAGGCATAACACTAACACCAGCTCCAAGATCACACAAGGCGGGTTTTAACATAGTTTCTCCTAATGGAGCAAGGTACAGTAGGTACTCCTGGATCTCCTAATTTTTTAGGCATTACACCCTCAAAAGTGTAATTAGCAAGCATGGTGGAAATTTCTACTTCAGGTATCTTTCTTTTGTTGGTAATAATGTCTTTCATATACTTAGCATAAGTATTTGTTTTAAGCACATCAGTCAAACGCATACGCAAAAAGATAGGTCTAATCATTTCAGCTAATCGCTCAAAATCCTCATCATCCTTCTTCTTGGATGGTTTGTGAGGAAAAGGCATGGGTTTCTGAACCCATGGTTCTCTTTCCCTACCGTGCTTCCTGGCAACAAAGTATCTCTTATCATAACGTTGATTCTTTGATTGTGGGTTATCAAGATCAATAGCAGGTTCAATCTCTACAACATTATCATTGCTAGGTTGAGCATCGTCATGAATATCATAATTAATATTATCACTAGGTTCATGTTCATTGCCAGAATGTGTCTCAGCATCGGAAACCGATATATCATTGGGATTCTCAGGTGTGTCAGCTACGGGTTCACTAGGAGCATGGAAAGTTCTATCATTTTTCTTTTTCTTCTTCTTAGAAGAACTAGGTGCAGCTAAATTAGCTCTCTGAGAATCTTGCTCAATTCTCTTAGGGTGGCCTTCAGGATACAGAGGTTCCTGAGTCATTTTACCACCTCTAGTAGCAACTCTAACAGCATAGTCATTATTCTTACTATTTAATTCATTGAGCAAGTCATTCTGAGCCTTAAGTACTTGTTCTACTTGAGTGGTGACCATAGAAGCATGTTTACTAATAAGTTTCAGTTCACCTTTAGCTCTAGACAGATAATCACTCAAGCGTTCAATCATATAAGCATTGTGTTGTAATTTTCTACCAACATAAGCATTGAAGTTTTCTTGTTTCACAATAAAGTTGTCAATCTCATCTAAGCATTGGCTAGTAGACTTATAACGAGGAATATCACCTTCGTCAAATCTATAAAGAGAATTTACCTTTACTACCTGTGTCGGGTTATCAAGACCATGTATTTCTTCAATAGGTGGTAAATTCTTAACATCTTCAGCTTTAATACATTTTTCTTTCATAGATTTCTTTGCCTCTTGCATATCTTCAGGACTGAGAAATAGAACACCTCTTTTCTTCGGAGTTGACTTAGGGGCTGGTTCAGGAAGTGTCCAATTATTTTCATTGGTCAGCATATTATTCAATAGTAATTCAGCCTGTTCAACTGTTCTTTCCCTGAAAACACAACCAACACAACTATCCAGGTAGTCCATTATAAAAGACATCAAGTATATCATGCATCTCAAGAGGATGATCAGCCAAAGCATTAAGTAATTTGAGAAGCCTCCCCCAAGCTTGTGGGAGACTCTCTTCTTCAATTTGCACAAAGTTATATATTTCCCGTAAGGCAGCTTGTTTCTTATGAGCAGGAAAATATTTAGCAGAGAAGTAATACATCATATCCTGGGGACTACGCACACAACCAGGATCAAGAGAATTAAACCAAGTCTTAGCATCACCCTTTAATGAGAACAGAAATAGCTTAAGGATATAGTAGTAATGAATCTTCTCATCGCTAGTAAACAGGGTGGCTATATCATTCAACTTAGTAAGATGTGCTACAATAGTTTCAGACTCATAGCCATGGAAAGGATCAGATTCAACCAAAGTAATTAACTCAGGATCAACAGAGAATTCATAATCCTTATCAGTGACACAGATAGGTGAAGTAGCAAAAGCAGGGTCATGTTTCATTCTAGCATTCAAGGACTTTTCTTTCAGCTTAGCTAATAACTTCTTAACATCATATCTATCATTGCAAGCAAGAAAGTCTCTAGCAGTTTCTTCATCCATAACATAACCCTTAGGAACAACAGGCAATTCATATCTATTGGGAGTAGTTTCATCATCACTTTCATAGATATCATTAGTTTCAACATTTGCACTCTCCCTAACCTTAGCAATTTGTTCATCTCGAAATTCAGCTAGTGGCACAGTATCATGCATAGAAGTAGTTTCATCATACATAACAGAAGTAGCATCATCAAGAACATACGACATATCAGATTCAATAGCAGGAGTAGGTGTCGCAAGTTTACTCATAACAGAAGGAGAATCAAGTGCAGAGCTAGATGGCAGTTCCTTACCTCCCCTCATAGTTGAGGGTAAGATCTTGGTTCTTGAGTCCTTCAAATTCTTCATAGTGATCAGCAGATATAAATCCCAAGTGATTTAAAGAATAGAGCTATGCTCCCCGGCAACGGCGCCAGAAAATAGTATTGATAACCCACAAGTGTAGGGGATCGCAACAGTTTTCGAGGGTAAAGTATTCAACCCAAATTTGTTGATTCGACACAAGGGGAGCCAAAGAATACTCTTAAGTTTTAGCAACTAAGTTGTCAATTCAACCACACCTGGAAACTTAGTATCTGCAGCAAGATAGTTTAGTAGCAAAGTAATATGATAGTGGCGGTAGCGGCAATAAAAGTAAAGATAGTGATTTTGTAGTTTTTGTAATAGTAGCAATGGAAAAGTAAATAAGCAACAAGCAATATAGGTAAAGCTCGTAGGCATTGGATCGGTGATGGGAAATTATGTCGGATGGAATTCATCATGTAGAAGTTATAACCTAGGGTGACACAGAAGTAGCTCCAGCTCATCAATGCAATGTAGGCATGTATTCCGAATATAGTCATACGTGCTTATGGAAAAGAACTTGCATGGCATCTTTTGTCCTACCCTCCCGTGGCAGCGGGGTCCTATTGGAAACTAAGGGATATTAAGGCCTCCTTTTAATAGAGTACCGGACCAAAGCATTAACACATAGTGAATACATGAACTCCTCAAACTATGGTCATCACCGGGAGTGGTCCCGATTATTGTCACTTCGGGGTTGCCGGATCATAACACATAGTAGGTGACTATAGACTTGCAAGATAGTATCAAGAACACACATATATTCATGAAAACATAATAGGTTCAGATCTGAAATCATGGCACTCGGGCCCTAGTGACAAGCATTAAGCATAGCAAAGTCATAGCAACATCAATCTCAGAACATAGTGGATACTAGGGATCAAACCCTAACAAAACTAACTCGATTACATGATAGATCACATCCAACCCATCACCATCCAGCAAGCCAACGATGGAATTACTCACACACGGCGGTGAGGATCATGGAATTGGTGATGGAGGAAGGTTGATTATGACAATGGTGACGATCTCCACTCTCCGGAGCCCCGAACGGACTCTAGATCAGCCCTCCCGAGAGAGATTAGGGCTTGGCGGTGGCTCTGTCTCGTGAAACGCGATAATTCTTTCTCCTTGATTTTTTTCTCCCCGAAAGTGAAGATATAGGATCTGGGGTATGTCGGTAAGTCACCAGGGGGCCCATGAGGCAGGGGGCGCGCACTGGGCAGGGGGCGCGCCCCCCACCCTCGTGGACAGGCCCAAGGCCCCCTGGTGTGGATCTTCTTGCAGGTATTTTTTATATTTTCCGAAATAATTCTCCGTTGATTTTCAGGCGATTCCGAGAACTTTTTATTCTGCACAAAAACAACACCATGGCAGTTCTGCTGAAAACAGCGTCAGTCCGGGTTAGTTCCATTCAAAGCATGCAAGTTAGAGTCCAAAACAAGGGCAAAAGGGTTTGGAAAAGTAGATACGTTGGAGACGTATCACGCGCGCGGTGGCTCGCAGGACGAGGAGAAAATTTTACTACTCCCTTCGTTTACTCCTCGCCCCTACTACCTTGGTTAGAGAGATTATCATATTGTTTGGAATATATATGTCCTTTAGTACTCCCTCCATTTACTTATACAAGGCCACTATAAAAAATACATTTTGCATCTATACAAGGCCACAAATAGTATTCGAGACAAAAGTTACTACTCCCTCCTTTCCAGTTTATGGCTCAATTTCAAAATCTCTCCAACCAAGGTAGATGGTGAGTGGTCGAATTAATTTCGTACTCCTAGTTTGAACAAGTAGTTAGTACGCTCATTTTTCTCAAGAAGTTATGTTTACCGAGGCATTAATTAATGCATGAATGACCACTAAATTTCCATGAACTTCTACATGCATTGGTGAGTTTTCTCTTGATACTGCTTGCATCGGGTGATCTAACGCACCTAGAAATCCAACATGTGATGGTACTACTACTAGTAGTAGAATTGAGACTTATAAAACGAAAAAAAATGTTTTTTAGATGAGCCCTATAAACCCTAGTGGGTACGTACTCCGTAAAATTAGATTTTCCCAAAACTAAGTCGCTCAACCTTTATTTGCTTGTTTCCCTTCCTGCCTCCTTGCCTCGAACAGACTATGCCAAACTCCCCTGCCTGCCACGCGGGTAAAAACCCGCCCTCTCCTTTTTTTAGTCCGGGTTTGTGTCAGGGAAACTGATCCACCCACGAACACCTATGGGACCGGAGCCCCTTTTCGGTATGGCAGGGGGCGGAGATCGCACGAAGAGCAGATCGAGGCGATGCACACGAGCAGTTTACCCAGGTTCGGGCCGCACGGATGCGTAAAACCCTACTCCTGCTTTGGTTTGTATTGAGTTCTTGCTCGGGAGCGCTGAGAACTATAGTACCCTTCAGCAGCTAACGAGACCGAGCGTGAGAGTGTTCGAATGTCTAACCCCCCTCTACGTTGCGCATGGGCCTCCTTTTATATGCTCAAGGGGTCACCGACAGGTGGCAACGCAGTCGAGGGTAAAAATGGAAAAAGAGTGGTAGTTGGTACAATGTTCCATACCTAACCCTGACGGCAGGGGACAAGGGCATTAAATGCCCGTCGCCGTCGCCCAAACTGTGCAAAAAGCGTCCGTCAGGGGCGCCACCGTTCGCCACGATGGCGATCTTGCCAGCGCTGCTTGCCACCGCGTACCCCAGGCTACACAGCCTCCCGCCACGTACGCCTGGAAGAGTCCCAGGGCGACACGTGGGTGGATGTGCTGGAGCGCGGGTACTGAGTGGAAGCTTGTCGCGGCAAGCGCCTTGCCGCGGTCGCTATCTTGTCGCTTCCGGGAGCTTGTCGCTCACCGAGCCTTGTCGGGACGCGTGGCGCGTCACGACAAGTTTCTTGAGATGCCTTGGTTGGCCTTCCCGGCAAGCTCCTCTTGCCAGGGTCTTGCGCTTTAAGTGGTCTTGTGCCTTGAGTGGCCTTCCCGGCAAGCTCCTCTTGCCGGGGCCTGGTCTCTTTGTCATGGATACTTTGTTCTTGAATGGTAGCAAAGGAACCACGGAGGATCTTGGTGGTCACCCGGCAAGCCCTGCCGCGGGGTGCTGCGACTGCCCGTGCACAAGTTCGGGATACTAAGGGTACCCCTTCTTTAGTACACCGACAGGAGCCCCCGGGCCTGGGCCATACACGGTGCCGAGCGCTGTTGGGCCAGGCTCAAAACAGCGCACGGGCACGCGCGGCCCGGGTCACACCGTATCTTACTCCGTATCCACCGCGCCCTCCCCTAACGGCACGCGTCGATCACGGCGTCGTGGGAGAGATCGTGGGCAGTTTCTTTAATTGGAAATGCGGAACGTCCGCCCCCTCCCCCCTTATAAGCAGGGGAAATAGGGGCAGTTCGTCCATCCGCCCGTTGCTACTCCTCGAAAGCTTCCGCCGCTCCCCTTCTTCCAAAAGCTTGAAAGAGAGCAGCGCTCCGCACCCCGTCGCCACCAGCACCACCAGCGCCGTCGACCTCCCTCACCGCCTCCGCCATGGCTCCGAAAGGCGAGAAGGGGAAGACCACGAAGTCGGCCGAGGCGCAGCGGCTCGCGAGGCTGCGAAAGGAGCAGGCTGTCTCCCCCCCCCCCCAAGCTTGCCGCGAGGAAGCTGAGGGAGAACTTCTATCTCTTCTGGTCGGGGGAGACGCGGGCGCATTCGCGCACCCAGGTACTCCCAGCCATTGCTTGCGAGACGGTTCCGAACGGATATGCGTTCTTTGCCTTGTTCTTCTACTGCGGGCTCTGCCCGCCTTTCTCTGAATTCTTCTGCGACATCATGAACACCTACGGGTTCCACCTCCTTGACTTCACCCCCAACGCCGTTCTCACCATGGCAGTTTTCGCACACCTCTGCGAAAACTTTGTCGGGGTCCATCCCAATGTCGCCCTTTTCCGCCACTTCTTCACGCCCCGAGTTGAGGGAGGAGAGCCTCTGTCCGGCGGGATCTCCTGGATCTCGAGGACCCACAAGAAGGAAGCGTATCTAAAGGGAGAGCTTCGCAGCAAATGGGAGGAGTGGAGAGCCGATTGGTGTTGGATTGTAGAGGAGAACCCGCAGCCATTTACCGCCCGACGCCAAGTCCTAGTAGTACGCGGCAATGACTGGAGCGACTTGGCCCCGGAAGACAGCAGATTGAAGATTGCCACTACCCGGATCCTTCGCCTCAGGCTTGCCGGGCTCACTGTAGGCGCAGTTGGCGCGGATTTCCTTCGCCGCCGCATCGCTCCCCTGCAGGAAAGGAAGAGACCCGCCTGGGAGTTCGAGAACGCGGCGGATATCATGAGGCTGTGCCCGGGCCTCAACTTCAACTTCACGGTCCTGGAGCTCAACGGGATGCTACAGGAGCTGTTCAAGTATGACCCCGATCATCCCGAGGTATTCAGGTTGCCGCAAGGCGTCGTTCCGCTGTGCAACAGCTCCGCGCTCAGCCGCATCCGCGCAATGATGCCGCTGTTCGACTCGCACGGGATCGACCCAACTTGGCAAGAGCCTGCCGACGAAGCCGTGCAGGAGTTCTTCGATAACTTGGAGGAAACGCCGATCTGCGCCGACGAGAAGAAAGGCCTCACCCGTGACACCACCGACAGGGAGGTGGCGTACATCGCCACCAGGATGGAAGAGGCGGCGGCAGCTGCGGCCGCGGGCGAGTTCGATTACACCGTCGAGGAGGCGGAGGCAGCGGAGGCGGCAAGCCTTGCCGAGCGAGAGGCGTTTCTCAGCGCGGGGAAGCCTGCCGGGCAAGACGCCGAGTCGAGCGAGCCTGCCGAGCAGGGCATCGAGTCGAGCGGGCCCACCGAGGACACGAGCGGCTCGCTGGAGATCGACTCCTCTTCCTCCTCGTCTTCAGGCAGCTCGCCACCACCAGCAGAGCCTCCAGCTCCACCGAGAAGGCGCCTCCGCACAGCCGGGGACGTGACGGAGCGGCAGACGGGCCAACAGCCGCCGCGCCGCGCGACACGCGCCACCGCGGCAAGCAAGGCTGCCATGGGAGCACCTCGTGCTTCTGCGGCAACTGGAGCGGGATCTTCCCGGACCGCCGCTCCTGCTCCTGCCGCTCCTCACGCCACGGCGGCAGCCGGAGCGGGGTCGTCTCAGACCACCGCCCTGCTCCCGCCAAGCGGCCAAGGGAGCCCACTCCTCCGCCTCCTCGTACCGGGCGTGAGCCAGACTTTGACTTCTCCGCGCTCGGCTCCGACGAGGAAGAAGAAGAGTAAGACTTTGCAGTTCTTGTATTTCTTCGATTTTCTGATGTTTTGTCTTGTATATCTTTTGCCTCACTCTGAACATGTTCCTTTTTTCAGAACTCTGGCCCAGAGGGCGGCAAAGAGGTCCAAGGTCCCGGTGATTGTCATCGAGGACGAGCCCGCCTCGACAGCAGGGGGCGCGCTTGAGACGAACTTGCCGGACCCGGCAACTGTTCTTCAGAGCAGCCCCCAGCGCAGCCCCCAGCGTAAGTTCTTGGTTTTCTTTCCGCTGTTAGGCGTGCGTGGGTGTTTTATCTTTGCTGACATCTTGTTTGTTGATTTGTGTAGGAGCAGAGCAGACACACCAGGAGCGCCTGGAGACCGCCCCCGTCGCGCCACCTGCTTCAATCACGCCGCCAAGGGGAAGTTCCCCGGCAAGGGTCTCCCCGGCAAGGGAGAGTTCTCCGCCAAGGGCGAATTCTCCGCCAAGGGCAAGTTCTCCGGCGAGGGACAGCACCAGCGGCCCTCCTCCAGCTGAGACCACGACTACGCCGCCAAGGGAGAGTTCCCCGGCGAGGGACACCGTCGAGGAGCCGGCTCGCGCAGGTAATCTTCTTGCTTCAAACTCCCCTCGAGCTTTTCTTCTTTTGATTCTTCTTTTTGGATATTTGCTTGACTATTTTTCTCCCCCTTCCTCTCATCAGACCCATCTGCTGCGGATCCGATGGAGACGGAGGTTGCCGCTGACGACGCCGCCGTTACCGAAGAAGCAGCCGGCGGTGTTGATTCCGCTGGCGCAGAGGCCGCCAAGGCTGCCGCCACGGCAGCTGGCGAGGGGTCTGGCGATCGCACTGACGGCCCTGAGGTCACAGGAGCGCCAGGCGCTACACCGACCGCTGATTCCCCCGCCACTGCCGCAGCCCCAGGCTCCGACGAGCCCGAGCCAGGCGCCTACTTGAAGGCCGGCGACGACGTCTTCATCAAGGTTCCCTGGGCGTTGAGCTCCAGGGCACCGGTCGAGGGAGAAGTCTTCGACGGAGAGGTGCTTGCCTCTGCCGGGCTGACACTGGTGGACGCGCCAAGCAGCAGCAGCAGCGAGCCCGAGGAGGAGCGGCTGCTGCGTAAGCTACTGTCACTCTACCGCGCTCGGCAGGCCAAGCTGGAGTCCCGCGAGGCTCTTGCCGCAAAGGCGGGAGCTGATATCGAGAAGTGCGCGGATGAGCTCCGGGCCATCAACCAAGCAGCTCTCCGGTCCTTGGCAGAGGAGCGGGAGCAACTTGCCGAGGAGCAGCAGGCCTTCATCCTCGAGAAGGCTGAAGTGGAGGAACAGCAGCGGCTTGCCGCTGAGAAGCTGTCCACGCTGGAGGGTGAGCTGGCGCAGTGGAAGGTCAACCTCGACAGTCACGAGGAGGAACTTGCCGCGTGCGAGCAATCACTCGGCGGAGCTATCCAGGAAGCAAAGGATGCCGCCGCAGCTGCCAAGACTGCCAAGAAGGAGTTGGAGACGAGGGTGGCGCAGCTGGAGGCCAACCTCAAGGCGAGCGGCGAGGAGGTTGCCGCGCTCAAGCTTGAGCGAGAGAAGGACGCCCATAGCCACTCGGAGCTGCAGGTTCGCCTCGCCGAGAAGGGCAAGGAGCTCACCGTCGCCAAGGACTCCAACGTTGATCTCGAGTTGAAGCTGGCGACTCTGACCAAGACGCTGGACGGCGCCAAGGAGCGGGAGGCGGCCTTGAAGGAGGAGGTCAGGGCCGAGAAGGCGTTGCTGGAGAGTGCTGCCATTACCCAGAACAACTTCAGGGCGACCGTCGAGCATTGGACGGAGGGTCTAGTGAACGCTGCTGCGGATATCGACAGGGAGCTGGCGCAGCTGGGGGCGGAGTATCTCGGGTACTCCTCCGACGAGAACCTCCACCCCAGCGCCAAGCTCACCCTATTCTTCAGAGGCGTGGCGACGACCCTCCAGCAGTTCCGGGAGAGAATCCCAAAGCAACTGGCGGACGAGTCGCGCAGGCTCTGCGCGGGCGCCCTTCAAAAGGTGCTGATGAAGGTGGCCTTCCGCAATCCAGGCCTCAACCTCACCAACGTCCTCAAGAGCTTGCCGCCGGGCACCGATCAGGAGGCGCTCAAGGCCCTTGTCGCACCCATTGTGGACAAGGTGAGCGGCATCAAGAGGGTTGAGGGCGATCGCGCAGATTAGGCCGCTTATTTCCTTCTTTCCTTGTCGCTGTTGATCACGTTTATGAAAACAGTCTATTAGAGCTGCGGCAAGCTATCTTTGTATTATAACTCTATTTTGGGTAGAAAGTGCAATGTTATTTCCTCTACTTGATCTCTTGCTTTGTATGTCATTGCCCTACGCTTTTAGGGAACTTGCCGGCGTAGGCACCTTAGCCGCGAGCGCTGAGTGCGGGACTTCAGCAGCCTGCTGGCGGTGCCGTTACCGACAAGAAACCTTGTCGCAACTAGTTGCAGCACGCTTAAGTTGTTGAGTGGGCTCGGAAACAAGATAAGGGCGCGACACTAGTCGCAGCGCACTTAAGTCGTTGAGCAAACTCGAAACAAAGTAAGGGCGCGACTAGCTACGAGTAGGTTCCTCCGCGAACAGGTTTTCCATACAAAGTGCGGTCGTTCAAGGAAGATAACTTAAAAATTTAAAAATTTGATTGCTCAAACTTTGGCAACTTAGCTTTTCTGTTGTTTGCTTCCCGGCAAGGCGAAACTTTCTTGAGCGACACCTGGTCCATACCACTATCTTCTCCTCGGAGAGAAGGAGAAGACCAAGTCCGGCAAAAGCTCTGGGGCCCACTCCGGCAAATGCACCTCTTCGGAGTGCTGCGCTGTCGTCGAGAATGCACCATCGAGCTCCACCGGCAAGTGTAAGAAGACGATGGCAGCTCCGCCAGAGACCAAGAAGGTGTCCGCCAAGGAGGACGGCATTGGTGGTACCTTCACCATCAGTGCCACACTTGACCCTAAATAGGAAAGCGCGCTCGTTGCTTTCCTGCGGGCGAACGTCGACGTGTTTGCATGGCAACCGTCTGACATCCCCGGTGTTCCCAGGAAAGTAATTGAGCACAAGCTTGCCGCCTGTCCTCATGCGCGGCCCGTCAAGCAGAAAGTCAGGAAACAAGCAGTAGGGCGCGCCAAAGATGTCGGGGAAACTGATCCACCCACGAACACCTATGGGACCGGAGCCCCTTTTCGGTACGGCAGGGGGCGGAGATCGCACGAAGAGCAGATCGAGGCGATGCACACGAGCAGTTTACCCAGGTTCGGGCCGCACGGATGCGTAAAACCCTACTCCTGCTTTGGTTTGTATTGAGTTCTTGCTCGGGAGCACTGAGAGCTATAGTACCCTTCAGCAGCTAACGAGACCGAGCGTGAGAGTGTTAGAATGTCTAACCCCCCTCTACGTTGCGCATGGGCCTCCTTTTATATGCCCAAGGGGTCACCGACAGGTGGCAACACAGTCGA
Organism: Secale cereale; assembly: GCA_902687465.1. Classification (NCBI taxonomy): domain Eukaryota; kingdom Viridiplantae; phylum Streptophyta; class Magnoliopsida; order Poales; family Poaceae; genus Secale; species Secale cereale. The sequence continues at coordinate 834,033,652 of LR738711.1, read as the reverse complement.
GGGTAAAAATGGAAAAAGAGTGGTAGTTGGTACAGTGTTCCATACCTAACCCTGACGGCAGGGGACAAGGGCATTAAATGCCCGTCGCCGTCGCCCAAACAGTGCAAAAAGCGTCCGTCAGGGGCGCCACCGTTCGCCACGATGGCGATCTTGCCAGCGCTGCTTTCCACCGCGTACCCCAGGCTGCACAGCCTCCCGCCACGTACGCCTGGAAGAGTCCCAGGGCGACACGTGGGTGGATGTGCTGGAGCGCGGGTACTGAGTGGAAGCTTGCCGTGGCAAGCGCCTTGCCGCGGTCGCTATCTTGTTGCTTCCGGGAGCTTGTCGCTCACCGAGACTTGTCGGGACGCGTGGCGCGTCGCGACAAGTTTCTTGAGATGCCTTGGTTGGCCTTCCCGGCAAGCTCCTCTTGCCAGGGTCTTGCGCTTTAAGTGGTCTTGTGCCTTGAGTGGCCTTCCCGGCAAGCTCCTCTTGCCGGGGCCTTGTCTCTTTGTCATGGATACTTTGTTCTTGAATGGTAGCAAAGGAACCACGGAGGATCTTGGTGGTCACCCGGCAAGCCCTGCCGCGGGGTGCTGCGACTGCCCGTGCACAAGTTCGGGATACTAAGGGTACCCCTACTTTAGTACACCGACAGTTTGTATTGATGGATTGCGCGAAGCAGCAAAAACCCAAGCCGTGTCTTCTACTCCTCCGTCGACGCTCGCTTTCATGAATTCTGTACTTCCTGTCGCCGACATGTGGGACATATAGCAACCGGGTCGATGTGTTAAGAACCAAATAACATTCCAAAACAACAGGGGGGACGCACCCCAGTCGTACCGCCCCAGTAGTAGTAGTAATGAGCAATGAGATGTCAAATCACAATGCCGCACCTTCCCAGACGGACGAAGTAACCATTATTTCACACTTCGGTTCGCCAGCATCTCAAACCACTTAGTATTGCTTCTGCCTCAAGAGGGACGCACGAATCGCCTTGGTACATCATGACATGTGGGACCGCATGACACGCCATGCTCCCCCGCCGATCGCTCGGTAAAATCACCTCATTTTTACTACTATACTTCCTCTGTATCGGTTTACATGGCATGCACGTCGTTCCAGGTTGAGAATTTAACTCACTATATATGTGATGAACAGTATGTTTAGAAACTACATCCACTTAATAATCCAATGATATACTTTTTGTGACATAGTAACTCATATTTAGCTAGTCAAATAGATGACCTAGAACTACGTGCACGCCCTATAAACCGAGACGTCTTAAAAAGACGGAGAGGGTAGTTCAGTACGTATCTTTTTAGATCAATATAGTCGGGATTCACCAAGGAGCAAAACCAAGTGGTAGGCTGCACCTGTCGTGTTGGCGTAGCGACTCAAGCATGGTCAGTCTGCACACGAAATGGCGACACACTTAACAGGACCCCTTTGGCCGACATGTGGCTCATCCACTGTCTTGTTCCACGTGCGATGCACCAAATTACAGTTCGGAGCAGCGGTTGGAATTGGAGGCACCCCAGTCGTAGCGCCGCAGTAGTATAAAATGAGGGATGAGGGGTCAAATCACAAAGCCCCACCTTTCCCGCATTAAGCTGGAAGGACGAAGCAACCATCATTTCACTCTAGGGCGCAAGAGCTTAAAGAAAAGAGAAAACCAATGATGCGTGCGGTAGCTACCTAGGGAACCCTAGGGTAGGGGTCTCCACTACAGATCATTTTTTTGAAAGCGCCTCAACTACAAATCGGCTTCTCCCTCGTCCTCTTGAAGAAAACCGATGAGGCATGCGGCGGTAGGGTTTGTATGAGTACTACTAGGGCGTGCGAGGCCACGTCGTAGTAAACAGGAGAGGGATTGAGTTCGAGTCGACGCCTTAAATATGTGTGGGCCGCTTGGTTTTAGGGGAACGAGGCAGCATTTTGGGTTTGGGGACCAGTGGAGATATAGTACGTACAAAAAATTGTGGACGTAGGTTCGACCGAAAGGCAATGATGCATGGGCCTTGCATTTTGATATACCTGGGCCGCGTGAAATTTTCTACTCTACTCAAAACTAGTAAGGTACACATGCATTGAACGCATGAGATTTCGAAACCAAATTATGAATAAATACACACTATAACATGTAAAGCTTTGAGTCATATATGCATGATGTAGATGTTCGTTTAGTTCTTATAGTTCATCTCATTAAAAATCAATTAGTTTTATAAAAATGTTAAGATTCATGGGGTTGTGCATTGTAAAGCATAAAGTAAACAACAAATAATGGCAATTCATTTAGAAAAAATCAATTATGATACGGAAGATTCTAGAACAAAGGAGAAGTGCTTGTGTTTTGAGGTTTGTGCATTATGCTTAAGTTCAACCATGGAGTCTTCTAAATTGTACATGTGGCAGATCTGGTGGAATGTTGATGATATCCAACGGCCAGTAGTGCTCAGATTTGCCATCTCTACACTGTCGGATTAGCTTCATCCAACGACCATCTTTCAAGTTATTCGCACACTATATAGTTCTTGTTTCGTAGTTGCATGTCTTGGAAAAAAGCTACTAGTGGGTTGTACTAGCTATTTAGGAATAGAAGATGTATACATGGAAGTTGTAGGGAAAGAGATGACATGGAGTATGTCAATTCCTATGAGTAGGGATTGGAAAAGAGCTGTCATTTGGTTGACATCATAGGAACTTTTCTATTGAATCTAGAGATGACATGTATCTCAATTCCTATGAGGAGGGATTAGAAAAGAGATGTAATTTGGTTCATATCATAGGAACTTTTCTATTGAATATACGCTAATGTTTATTTTCCTTCAAAATTATGGGAGTATAGGAATCCATTCATATGAACCAAGTGGCTCTAAAGCTACAGAAATGATATCATGTTTATTTCCTTTGAAATGTGGAGTATATGAATCTATTCCTATGAACCAATTGGCTCTAAAGGAAAAAATCCTATAAAAATCATATCATGTAGAGTTCCTATGATATTCCTCCACACCAAAGGATGGTTGTTATTGCTGCAGGTGATACGATGGTCTTTCTTTGTAGACTCCTCCCACATCTTTATAGTTACCTCTCAAAGATGAATGAAATGATATATACAGGGTATTCTACATGTGCAATTTGGTACACAAAAACTCGGTAAAAGTTTGCGAGGTTCGAATTTTCAATAAAGCTATATGCACTGCATTTTGGAATGGAGGGAGCATACGACAGTTGCTTACACTCACGTGGAAGATTTGTGTGTAGGAGGAGTGGTTGTTCTGTTAAATGACATGGCAAAACTGACACTGTCGGATGCCGATCTAACGGTTCTTACGGCGTTTGTCAGGAAAAGGCTTGTGGCGAACATTTGTCGGATAATGATTTACGGACACATGCATTGCATTGATACGTGCCCCCCTCTCTCTCACGCACACGCGCCCTCCCGAGTCCTCTCGCAACCACCGTCTATCTGCAGGTAGACGTCACACACATATGTGCTCTTCACACCCAACCCTCAGAACTTCTAAAAAACAAAAGACGTCGCACACATTTTATTTTAGCTCACACGTCACACACTTATACTATTACTCTAGTGGTGAACGTTCTTTGGGCATAGTATATTGTACTCTCACAAAGAGAAGCGGTGCACGCACGCACTATTTCTCTCACACCCACTCGCGGGTACACGTAGGAGTGCATTTTTTTGAAGCTGGTACAACAAAATCACTCCACTATATATATATAAGCAGGAGCCTTAGCGCTTGCTTTACTAGGGTTCCTCTCGTTCACTCTCTCATGCTCTCCAGATCTAAGCAAGACATAGGTGGCCACACTCTCTCTCAGCTCACGGCTGGTCACAAATTCGGCCGGACAACCTCGACCGAGGCAGGGGTGTAGGTGCATCGTTCACGCTATGTTCGGCAGCGAGGGAGGAGACCAACGGCTGCCCGCGCGTCCCGATCGGCGGCCGTGCCGTTCTCTCCGAGAGAGTGCCGGCTCCGGAGGGCCTCCGACCCCTTCTTCCTCCCCGCGGTATTGTGGCCAAGATGCGGCCTCCCGACGCCATCTTTGCCACATGCCGCCGACCCTCAGGTATATATTCCTTCGAAACCTGCCTTGCTCTACTGCCCCAGCTCCCCACTTGGCTTCGTGTGGATCTTTTTCTACTTCCGTCCGCTGTTCCAAAGCCACCTAGACTTTTACTATTATTAGAGGTAAAGCTAGTTCATACAGTCGACTCTAAGAGTTGGTTCAAATAGGGGAGAAAGTGGGAAAGTTGTAGCATGAATCTAGGACTTGGTTCTAAGAGGAAACGGGGGAAAGTAGTAGATACTGGCTACCCAACTGGTCTCTTGGTTGAAAAGACGAAGAAAGCATGGTGGATGGCGAAGGGTGGGGGGAAGTGGACCTACCTCTTGGTTGAAAAAGGAAAGAAAGTGATGGGTGTTGGGGGACAACGCAAATGAGAATGAGCAGGTCTAGATTTCACGTGCTCACATAGGAAAATGTCGCCGAGGAGATAAAAATGGGACAAATGCAAACATACTGCCTGAGTGTTTGCCGCTCTCGGCAACCACATTTGCCTCACCACTTTATGCCTCTACTGTCCCTACACCCATATCGCTACCGTTAATGTAAAATCACATGAAGCATTAAGCAATGCCACCTAATGTCACTATAAGTAATGGTATAGTGTCGTCGATAAATTGAAGCAATGCCACCACCATTTTATGAAGTGCTTCCGTCTTGCTTTATTTCCCATGAATTGTGTTTTTGCAGTTACACTTAAATCTCACACCGCTAACATTGCTTCATCCCAGTGGAACTGCACATTTACTGACCATGTGCTACTATCATGACAGTAATACTAATGCTATTGTTCTGCATGTTAATCTAGTGGCAGTGTTGATGTGATGTGATGCTACTTACTTAAGGACACTTTCATACTGTCAATCTAGTGCCAATTATAACACAATAGATGCTACTGTTAATCATACGCCACTGCAAATATCTATCACTGTTTAAATAACCGTATTTCGTATTTGCGCAAACAGGGATGTCTGTCTCCATATCGTTTCGGTATGTCTCTCTCCGTATCGTTTCTATCCGCGCAATCAAAAGCACACACCTCAGTTTTAGTAGAACTATGCAAAATGAGATGGCTATCCCTCGTTATCGTCGTCTAACCACCCGTCTTCCAGGTATTCCTACATTGGTAGTTACTAGGTAGAATGACCAACGCAATATAAAAGAAGTTGATTCGTACATTTTACTTCCTAATTGCAGTGTAGGGATGAGCGAAAACAACCGCATCCTAGTCTGGAATGCACTTTCTACCAGTTCATCCATGGACCGAGGACTAGCTGGCACGGCTGCACGACAGTTTTTTGGACAGGTGCGCAGACAAGAGGCATTGTGGTCTGCTTATTTCTGCAAATAGCGGTGCCTAAATTTAGTGGAATGCACAAGAATTTCAGCTGGTGAGTACACTACATGGTTCAGTTCAGCATTCCAGCTGAGAACACAATTATAATTGGTTATTCTGGAATGAGAGAACCTAACCCTGGATGGTGGCAACAAGAAAAAACCAGAGTGAACTCCAAGAAATTTAAGCCTATCGGGAGGCCCTTTGCTCAGAGAAGCCTTGCTTATTTTTTCCTGATTTGTAAACCTTCTCACAACTTTGTCTTTTGTTGTGAACTAGTATATGTTTGTTATGTTCTATGAATCATTGAGATGTATAAAATTGCTTAACTTATGCTTTTCAAGTTTTTTATGAAGACGAGTTTAATGTGAGTGTACCACATGAATGCTGGACTAGCGTGTGAACGTTTGGAATTTACATTGTGGCCTCAATCAACTGCATGAACCACTGTAAAAAGATACATAGTTGCTTATATGTCAGACAACAGATTGTTGATTGTTAGCTGGTCGATAGCCTAGTGTTGAAGCGAGCTGAGCCAATGTGCCGTGTTTTGCACAACTACTTACAAGTGGGGTAGCACCAACAGTGTTTACAAGTACTTATGTATACGTCGGCGCACAATTCTCAAACGAGTACTCCATTTCATCAAAACACACATTGCTCGTATGATAAAACTAGTGAGGACGCATCTGTTTCGGTAACAATTATGATGATTCACGGGCACACAAATGTAGCCCTAGAGGGCTCTAGTGAGGATGCATCTGTTTCGGTAACAATTATGATGATTCACGGGCACACAAATGTAGCCCTAGAGGGCTCGATAACAGGCAAGGTTCGGATAATTAGACAGAATCCAAACTACTATTAAACACTAGCTGGGGCAAGTATTTCATCCCTAGATCTAATTTGGGCTGGACACAAGACGGACCTTGCCATGAACATCATCGAGGACGTCCGGCAATAGCTCAATCCTATGAACCTTCATGAAGACAACCTTGTGGCCTTGCCACTCATAAACTTGTTTGTGGAGGCATGCCATGTCATCTTCCTGCGTAAGCTTGACAAGAAGAGTATGCCTCATAAACGAAGGAGTAGCTTTGAACATCTTGTGCTTCAGTACACCCTGGACAACACGCCTAACAACAATGAGGCTGGAATACAACTCTTCATTGGTATAAGCACAAATGGCTTCCAGGATCCAACAGCCTAAAAACTCTGTTTTCCCAGTGCGTATATTCAGGTCATCCGCCTCATAGCGAGTGACATGTACAACCACACAATCCTTGTCTGCACCAGGGCTCTAATTGAAACAGAAACAAATTCTGAATTACTTTCCAGTATAAGAAACACAAGTTATTTAAACCACTATGCATAGCATGGCATCGAAGCTAACAAAATTTTGCATTATTCATCACCACATACTTAGATGAAAAACCACAATCGAGATCAGAAAAGAAGAAAATCACCTTGGGCAGCTGAGCGGGGGGACACATCCTCGAAGGTGGAAAATTGCTCCTGCAGTGCCACGGGGGTTGTAACCTCAAACGGGGCGTTGCCATCTCAGTAGTGGCCGTGAGCGTATATCGGGTCGGTTCGGTGGCTGCCTCCATCTTCTTGGAGCTCTCTGCCTCGTGGGGATCAGCCTCCCGCGTCTGCTCCAATATCGGCAGATCTTTGCCTGGTTCTCTTTGGTCCATCATGAAACTAACGAATACTAGGAGACCACTCACAGGAAAACACAATTGCAATGACAATGAAACAAAAAAGAGAGTGAGGATCAGTTACTGCTTTGCAAAAGTTCTTTTTCTTCTCTGAACGAAAATATACCAACATCACGGATCCGCTTACCTTCCCTACGTTGGGAGAGAAGAACAGTGGCACATACGAGTGTTGCCTTTCTTGAAGACGGTGGGGGAGAAGGGGATTCAGAAGAGTGAAATGATGGTTGCTTCATCCGTCAAACTTAGACTGCGGGGAGGTGGGGTTTTGTGATACGATGGCTCATCATTGCCGCGCTACGACCGGGGTGACTCTCCGCCTGCATACTGCCTTCTAATTTGGTGGATGGCATTTGGGCCCGCTGATACGTCTCCAATGTATCTATAATTTTTTATTGTTCCATGCTATTATATTATCCTTCTTGGATGTTTAATGGGCTTTGTTACACACTTTTATATGATTTTTGGGACTAACCTATTAACCCAGAGCCCAGTGCTAGTTTCTGTTTTTCTCCTATTTTAGGGTTTCGCAGAAAAGGAATATCAAACGGAGCCCAATTGACCTGAAATTCAACGGAGATTGTTTTTGGACCAGAAGAAGCCCACAGAGTACCGGGGGAGGACCAGGAGATGCACGGGCTGCCCACGAGAAGGGGGGCGCCGCCCCCCCTACTAGGCGCGCCCCCTGCCTCGTGGACAGCCCGTAGACCCCATTTGCTTGGCCCCGACTCCAACACCTCCTGTATATACTGGAACCTCCGGAAAACAACCGAGATCGGGAGTTCCGCCGCCGAAAGCCTCTGTTGCCACCAAAAACCAATCTAGACCCCGTTCCGGCACCCTGCCGGAGGGGGGAATCCCTCTCCGGTGTCTATCTTCATCATCCCGGCGCTCTCCATGACGAGGAGATGGCACGATCTTGATGTATCGCGAGCTTTGCTATTATAGTTGGATCTTATGATGCTTCTACCCCTCTACTCTCTTGTGATGAATTGACTTTTCCCTTTGAAGTTATCTTATCGGACTGAATCTTTAAGGATTTGAGAACACTTGATGTATGTCTTGCATGTGCTTATCTATGGTGACAATGGGATATCACGTGATCTACTTGATGTATGTTTTGGTGATCAACTTGCGGGTTCCGTGACCTTGGGAATCTATGCATAGGGGTTGGCACATGTTTTTATCTTGACTCTCCGGTAGAAACTTTGGGGCACTCTTTGAAGTACTTTGTGTTGGTTGAATAGATGAATCTGAGATTGTGTGATGCATATCGCATAATTATGCCCACGGATACTTGAGGTGACAATGGAGTATCTAGGTGACATTAGGGTTTTGGTTGATTTGTTTCTTAAGGTGTTATTCTAGTACGAACTCTTGAATAGAGCGATCAGAAAGAATAACTTTGAGGTGGTTTCGTACCCTACCATGATCTCTTCGTTTGTTCTCTGCTATTAGTTACTTTCGAGTGACTCTTTATTGCATGTTGAGGGATAGTTATGTGATCCAGTTATGTTATTATTGTTGAGAGAACTTGCACTAGTGAAAGTATGAACCCTAGGCCTTGTTTCCTAGCATTGCACTACCGTTCATGCTCACTTTTATCTTGAGTTACCTTACTGTTTTTATATTTTCAGTTTACAAAAACCTATATCTACTATCCACATTGCACTTGTATCTCCATCTCTTCACCGAACTAGTGCACTTATACAATTTACCATTGTATTCGGTGTGTTGGGGACACAAGAGACTCTTTGTTATTTGGTTGCAGGGTTTTTTGAGAGAGACCATCTTCATCCTACGCCTCCCACAGATTGATAAACCTTAGGTCATCCATTTGAGGTAAATTTGCTACTATCCTACAAACCTCTGCACTTGGAGGCCCAACAACGTCTACAAGAAGAAGGTTGCGTAGTAGACATCAAGCTCTTTTCTGGCTCCGTTGCCGGGGAGGTTAGTGCTTGAAGGTATATCTTTAGATCTTGCAATCGAATCTTTTAGTTTCCCGTTTTATCACTAGTTTAGTTTATAAAAGGAAACTACAAAAAAATGGAATTAAGGTTACCTCATAAAATTCATCTTTTTAATATCTTTCGTGAAAATGATGGGAAGGAAAATTTTGGTCAAGTACTAGAAGAAGAATTACATAGAATGTTTGGCATAGAATATGTGCATGATGAGCATGATTGCAATGTTGTTAGTATGAATCCTTTCAATATCCATAGTACTAATGATGATTGCACCAATCAAGATGAAAATATCTCATATAAGCATGTCGATTTTTGTGGAGTGCATAGAGTTTGCAAGTACATACCAAATAGGGAAGATAGATTTTGCAAGAGGCATAAGTATTTAGAAACTAAATGGTTGCTAGAGAGGCTAGATGATTGTGCTGAAAATTTAAAATATCTTTGCCATCCTTGTGAACTTTGCAATGAACGTGATCATTTAAATCCCCAATGTGAATTGTTTTATGATCGAATCGTGTCCAAAAATTGTGATGACTCGATTTCCCTTGCACATCATAATGAACTTAGTTTGCTTGTGGGTTATGAAGAAATAAAACGTTTAACTAAGGATCTTCCAGAATTTGTCCTTGATAAAGTTCTTGATTTTGATTTGGAGGAAATTTATATGTATTGTGCGGTGAATTGCATTGAAAATCCTTATATTTAAAATTACCTTAAGTCAAGAAAACAAATAGGAGATGAAGAGAATACTAATGAAAGGGAAGAGATTTCCCAATATCATCCTATTATTTCTTATGATGAATCAGGTAACGAGGAGGAGCCTTCTTTTCAACCAATCTCATTAATAAGGAGCTCCAAAAAGAAGATTAAACCCATACCTAATGTGAAGAAGAAAAAGAAAATACGGAGAAGCAAAGAAAAAAGGTATCCCTCCCAAATGATGTTGCTCCTATTACTCATTGTGATGATGATAATTGCTATACTATCGGTGATATCCATACTATTAATGATGAGAGTGATTATGCTTATGATATGCAAAGGCCCAAGCTTGGGGATGCTATGTTTGATGAGAATGACATGTTTGAGAATATATTTGTTGCAATTAATGTTTGTCCCAAGCTTGGGGATGCTACGTTTAATGAAGATGATATTTTTAGTCCACCAAGTTTTGATATGCAAATCTATTATGATGATAGCATGCCACCTATTTATGAGGATTATTGTGATGACACTTATGCTATAAAAAGTAGTGATGATTATATTTATAAAACTTGTCATGATTATGATTACCCCTTTTCTGAACATTACTCTTTTAATGTGGAAACAATCTATAGTATTCAAGTCTCTTATGATACTCCCACTACTATGAATGAGAAGAATTCTGCTTATGTGGAGAGTAATAAAATTTATATGCTTGGGGATCATGACAAGAATGCTTTATGTGCTGGTTATATTGTTGAATTCATTCATGATGCTACTGAAAATTATTATGAGAGAGGATCATATGCTTGTAGGAATTGCAATAATATCAAGTTTCCTCTCTATGTGCTTAAAGTTTTGAAGCTATGCTTGTTTTCCCTTCCTATGCTAGTTGATTATTGCTCCCATAAGTTGTTTGATTACAAAATCCCTATGCATAGGAAGTGGGTTAGAATTAAACGTGCTAGTCATATTCTTCATGATGCTCCTGTTATGTTTCAATTCCTATCTTTTATGCGAGCATCATTGAAATCATCATGCCTAGCTAGGGGCGTTAAACGATAGCGCTTGTTGGGAGGCAACCCAACTTTATTTTTGTTCTTTGATTTTTGCTTCTGTTTAGGAATAAATATTGCATCTAGCTTCTGTTTAGATGTGGTTTTATGTTTTAATTAGTGTTTGTGCCAAGTAGAATCTTTGGGAAGACTTGTGTGAATTCTATATGATCATGCTGTGAAAAACAGAATCGTTAGCGCTCACTAGAATAGCCACCAGATTTTACTGGAGTGTGTTATTTAGTTGATTCTTTTTGCAGATGATTAATAGACAAATTCCTCACGTTTACCAATTTATTTCAATTTTTTAGAGTTACATAAGTATTCAAAAATTACATATTGTTTTGTTTTTGACAGATTCTGTTTTCTATGCCTTATTTGCTTATTTTGATGAATCTATGAGTAGTATCGGAGGGTATGAACCATAGAGAAGTTGGAATACAGTAGATGTTACACCAATATGAATTTAGAATGAGTTCACAATAGTACCTAAGTGGTGGTTTTATTTTCTTATACAAACGGAGCTTACGAGTTTTCTGTTGAGTTTTATGTTGTGAAGTTTTCAAGTTTTGGGTAAAGATTCGATGGACTATGGAATAAGGAGTGGCAAGAGCCTAAGCTTGGGGATGCCCAAGGCACCCCAAGGTAAAATTCAACGACAACCAAAATCCTAAGCTTGGGGATGCCCCGGGAAGGCATCCCCTCTTTCGTCTTCGTCTATCGGTAAATTTACTTGAGGCTATATTTTATTCACCACATGATATGTGTTTTGCTTCGAGCGTCAATTTATTTTAGTTTGTTTTGCTTGTTGTTTGAATAATATCCCAAGATCTGAAATTCTTAAATGTTTGTAACATCCCAAATTTTCAATTTGGAATGTTATACATTAGATCATCATGCATATCATATTTTCTTGCTTTTGGTGATCCGAGAAAATCCTAAGCAACTCAAGGACCCTCGGAGAGAGTTGGGGATTTCTAAATTTTCATATATGAGGTTTCTCAAATTTTGAAAATATGATCGTTTGATTTTATTTATTTTATCTTCAAGTATTTCTATCATAAATATATGAGAGAGGGAGTAATATGACTCTCCCAAAAATAGGAAATACGGAGGGTTTAATAAGAAAAATCAAACAAGTTTTATTTGGAAGTTTTATTTGGATTTTATTTGAATTAGGAAAAATTACATGTTTTCAAAAATGCATTTTAGTGCCAAGAAAATGTTCATCTTGCTCTAAATATTTTATTTAGATGGTGAAAAATTGTTTTGGCAATTTCTAGATTTTATTTTATTTTCTAGATTTTTTTTTAACGCCGGCGTTTTAAAAAAAATAGGGGGACCCGACCCGACTGGGCCGAAGCCCAGCTGAGCAGGCCCATCGCCGCCGCGCCGCCTTCCCCGCGTCGCCACCCGTGGCCGCATCGGACTCCACCGCCGCCGCCATGGCTTGCCCCCTCCCCCAAGCCACCCCCCTCCTATATATATAGCCGCACCCCCCCTCCAACCACCGCACCCCGCCGCGACGCCGCCAGCCGCCGCCCCCGCCGCTGCACACCGCACCCCGCCGCCAGCCGCCGCCCTCGCCGCCAGCCACCGCGCCG
>LR738711.1:833889762-834011332 GCA_902687465.1 Secale cereale | reverse complement strand
CCGCCAGCCGCCGCCCCCGCCGCCGCACACCACACCCCGCCGCCAGCCGCCGCCCTAGCCGCCAGCCACCGCGCCGACCGCCGCCGCCGCTGCCGCCCCTCGCCGCCAGCCACCGCAGCCACCCGCCGTCGCCGGAAGCCGCCGCCGCCGACTGTTTTCGACGAGGTAGCCGCCGCCCGGTTTTCTTTAGAAGACCGCTGGTTTTTTTTAGAACCCCTAGTCATTTTTTTATTAGATCGGCTTTCTGTTTTTATTTTCTGGTTTAGTTAAGTAGTAAACGTTCACCCGTTCGTTCATTCTAACGAACGAATTCGTCGTTTAGTCTCAGCTGACGAACGTCCGTTCGTTAAGCTGTTTTAGTTTTCTTTTTCGCAGTTATTTTTTGATCGCGATCTTTGATCCGATCTTCGTTTTAGTTTATCTTTTCGCTCGTTTATCGGAATCAGGTGATTCAAGCGCCTGGAGTTTCATCTCTAAATTCTCTTTCCGTTTAACCTAGTCGCTCAAGCGTTTGCCTCAGCTAAATTTGGACTTAGATCCAGATTGGTTCGGTAGTTGTTTCTCTTTCATCGTTTGTCTTTCGTTGCTTTTTCTTTTGCCGTTTCTTTTGCAAACCGGAGTTCTTAAGTTGAACTTTCTGGTTAGATCTCTTATTCGAGTTTTACCGGTGCATTAGTTAAGTACTTATTGTGTGTTTGTTTGTTTGCGATAGAGTACCCGGAGTGCGCCGCTTGCTAATTTGAATCTCTAGGTTTTGCAGATCATCAGCAAGGCAAGTAATACTTTGATCATACTTTCCAATTACCCAGTTTTTACTGCATTAGTCAACCCTTCACACATTGCATGAGTAGGATCAATTAACTTGTGGGATTGGGAAGTAGATTGAGGTAGTGCCTATTACCTGCATTACATTCAAACCTTTGGAAGTTACTTCTACTTTTGCTGTTAGGACATGCTATGCTCGTAGACGTGGATTGGGTGAGTGTATCCATGACAGATGTGAGTTTGTTAATTAATGGTTCAACTTAAGGTGGCAACTTTAACACACATCTGGGTGGATTGAGGCATCTGGGTATTCCAGGGATTGCCTGTTTTTCTTTTGGACCGCCACCCAGGCTCATAGGGATCATGAGATTATTCATACTAGAAACTTCCGTGTGCAGCCACAATGCTATTATGGGCTCTAGCATAGTATGAGTAAGTCGTGCGAACTCTTACAGTGGTGGACTAGCAGATGTAGGGGATGTAGGTTGGTACGGTCCACCCGGACGTAAGGTGTTAGCGCTTCTGAAAGACTGTGTCTCGGTCATCCGTTTCTCAAACATCATGTAGTGCGAGAAATCAAACGGAGGAGATCGGGTCTTGTGGGGAAAAGTGCACAAACCTCTGCAGAGTGTACAAACTGATCATGATTAGCCGTGTCCCCGGTTACGGACGTCTTGAGTATCTAGTACTTGGATATCATGTGAATCTCATCATGTTACTTTAAAATAATATTGTTGGGTTTAATGATGAACTTTAATTGGGGTTGAGAGGATGTCTATCTTCTCAGCGATGTTTCAACTACCATGATAGTTAAACTAAAATTTATTCCTTTGAAGTAGGGAAAAATTGGCTTTACGCAAAAAACTGTAACCATAGAGCTTTCCACCAGCCATATTTCATATAGTATAGCTTTATTCTATTGCTCTCTTGTGTTACTTTGCCAGCATATTCCATGTGCTGACCCGTTTTCGGGCTGCAACGTTCATGTTGCAGACTTTTCAGACGACGAGTAAGGTGCCTTTTAGGTCGTGGTTCTATACTCAGTGATGCCGTTGGAGTTGATGGACTCACTTATCTTCCAAGCCTTCCGTTGTTATCGTGTTAGATGCCCTTCAGCCAGTTTTATTGTAATAAGTTCATCGTTGGAACTATCGATGTAATAAGTGTGTGATTGCTACTCTGTTATAAATCCTTCAAGTATTGTGTGTGTCAACATTACTGATCCAGGGATGACACTGATGCACAGTGATCAGACTGTTTGAGGTCTGGTCGCTACAATGTTACAGAGTCTTCACATAGTTACATAATTATTCAACAACTCATTGATCTTCACTTATATCTTTCGGAGTAGTTGTTTATTGCTCTAGTGCTTCACTTATATCTTTTAGAGCACGGTGGTGGTTTTATTTTGAAGAAATAGATGAACACTCATACTTCACTTATATCCTTTTGAGAGTCTATTAGAACAGCATGGTAATGTGCTTTGGCTATAAAACTAGCCTTCACATGATAGGCATCTAAGATCAATGTAGTAAAAACTATCATACTAAGTGCACTGAATATGATGAGAAGTTGGATGCTTGATAATTGTTTTGAGATATGAGGATAGTGATATTAGAGTCATGCTAGTGGAGTAATTATGAATTTGAGAAATACTTGTGTTAAAGTTTGTGATTCCCGTAGCATGCACGTATGGTGAACCGCTATGTGACGAAGTTAGAGCATGAGGTATTTGTTGAGTGTCATCCTTTGTGTGGAGGTCGGGGGCGCGTGATGGTTAACTCCTACCAACCTCCCCCCTAGGAGCATGCGTTGATTGCTTTGTTTTGATGACTCGTAAATTTTTGCAATAAGTATATGAGTTCTTTATGACTAATGTTGAGTCCATGGATTATACGCACTCTCACCCTTCCACCATTGCTAGCCTCTCTTGTACCACGCAACTTTCGCCGGTGCCATACACCCACTATATACCTTCCTCAAAACAGCCACCATATATCTTCCTCAAAACAGCCACCGTCTACCTATCATGGCATTTCCATAGCCATTCCGAGATATATTGCCATGCAACTTTCCACCGTTCCGTTCATATGACACGCT
This sequence comes from Secale cereale, assembly GCA_902687465.1. NCBI lineage: Eukaryota > Viridiplantae > Streptophyta > Magnoliopsida > Poales > Poaceae > Secale > Secale cereale. The sequence goes on along the minus strand of LR738711.1, from coordinate 834,008,467 downwards.
TCATATTGTCATATTGCCATGCATGATCATGTAGTTGACATCGTATTTGTGGCAAAACCACCATGCATAATTTTTTCATACATGTCACTCTTGATTCATTGCACATCCCAGTACACCACCGGAGGCATTCATATAGAGTCATACTTTGTTCTAGTATCGAGTTGTAAATCAATATAAGTGTGATGATCATCATTATTAGAGCATTGTCCCATGTGAGGAAAGGCTAAATAAATAAAGCCCCTCCAAACAAAAAGGAAGGAAAGGCAAAAAAAGGCCCAAAAAAAGAAAAAGAAAAAGAAAAGGGACAATGCTACTATCTTTTTCCACACTTGTGCTTCAAAGTAGCACCATGTTCTTCATGATAGAGAGTCTCATGTTTAGTCACTTTCATATACTAGTGGGCATTTTCATTATAGAACTTGGCTTGTATATTCCAATGATGGGCTTCCTCAAATGCCCTAGGTCTTCATGAGCAAGCAAGTTGGATGCACACCCACTTAGTTTCTTTTGTTGAGCTTTCATACATTTATTGCTCCAGTGCATCCGTTGCATGGCACTCCCTACTCACTCACGTTGATATCTATTGATGGGCATCTCCATAGCCCGTTGATACGCCTAGTCGATGTGAGACTATCTCCCTCCATTTTGTCTTCTCCACAACCACCACTCTATTCCACATAGTGCTATATCCATGGCTCATGCTCATGTATTGCGTGAAAGTTGAAAGGTTTGAAAGAATAGAGTATGAAAACAAGTGCTTGGCTGAAATCGGGGTTGTGCATGATATGAATATTTTGTGTGATGAAGAGGGAGCATAGCCAGACTATATGATTTTGTAGGGATAACTTTCTTTAGCCATAGTATTTTGAGAAGACATGATTGCTTTGTTAGTGTGCTTGAAGTATTATTATTCTTATGTCAATATAGACTTTTGTCTTGAATCTTTCAGATCTGAACATTCACGCCACAATTAAGAGAACTACATTGAAAATTATGTTGGTTAGCATTCCTCATCAAAAATTCTGTTTTATCATTTACCTACTCGAGGACGAGCAGGAATTAAGCTTGGGGATGCTGATACGTCTCCAAAGAATCTATAATTTTTTATTGTTCCATGCTATTATATTATCCTTCTTGGATGTTTAATGGGCTTTGTTATACACTTTTATATGATTTTTGGGACTAACCTATTAACCCAGAGCCCAGTGCCAGTTTTTGTTTTTCTCCAGTTTTAGGGTTTCGCAGAAAAGGAAATATCAAACGAAGCCCAATTGACCTGAAATTCAACAGAGATTGTTTTTGGACTAGAAGAAGCCCACGGAGTATCGAGGGAGGACCATGAGATGCACGGGCTGCCCATGAGGGTGGGGGGCGCCCCCCCCCTACTAGGCGCGCCCCCTGCCTCGTGGACAGCCCGTAGACCCCCTTTGCTTGGCCCCGACTCCAACACCTCCTATATATACTGGAACCTCCGAAAAATAACCTAGATCGGGAGTTCTGCCGCCGAAAGCATCTGTTACCACCAAAAACCAATCTAGACCCCATTCCGGCACCCTGCCGAAGGGGGAAATCCCTCTTCGATGGCTATCTTCATCATCCCGGTGCTCTCCATGACGAGGATGGAGTGTCCACCCTCGGGGCTGAGGGTATGTACCAGTAGCTATGTGTTTGATCTCTCTCTCTCTCTCTCTCTCTCTCTCTCTCTCTCTCTCTCTCTCTCGTGTTCTTGAGATGGCACGATCTTGATGTATCGCGAGCTTTGCTATTATAGTTGGATCTTATGATGCTTCTCCCCCTCTAGTCTATTGTGATGAATTGACTTTTCCCTTTGAAGTTATATTATGGGATTGAGTCTTTAATGATTTGAGAACACTTAATGTATGTCTTGCATGTGCTTATCTATGGTGACAATGGGATATCATGTGATCTACTTGATGTATATTTTGGTGATCAACTTGCGGGTTCCGTGACCTTGGGAATCTATGCATAGGGGTTGGCACACATTTTCATCTTGACTCTCCGGTAGAAACTTTGGGGCACTCTTTGAAGTACTTTGTGTTGGTTGAATAGATGAATCTAAGATTGTGTGATGCATATCGTATAATCATGCCCACGGATACTTGAGGTGACAATGGAGTATCTAGGTGACACTAGGGTTTTGATTGATTTGTGTCTTAAGGTGTTATTCTAGTACGAACTCTTGAATAGAGCGATCGGAAAGAATAACTTTGAGGTGGTTTCGTACCCTACCATAATCTCTTCGTTTGTTCTACGCTATTAGTTACTTTCGAGTGACTCTTTGTTGCATGTTGAGGGATAGTTATGTGATCCAGTTATGTTATTATTGTTGAGAGAACTTGCACTAGTGAAAGTATGAACCCTTGGCCTTGTTTCCTAGCATTGCACTACCGCTCATGCTCACTTTTATCTTTAGTTACCTTGCTGTTTTTATATTTTCAGTTTACAAAAACCTATATCTACTATCCATATTGCACTTGTATCACCATCTCTTCGCCGAACTAGTGCACCTATACAATTTATCATTGTATTCGGTGTGTTGGGGACACAAGAGACTCTTTGTTATTTCGTTGCAGGGTTGTTTGAGAGAGACCATCTTCATCCTACGCCTCCCACGGATTGATAAACCTTAGGTCATCCACTTGCGGGAAATTTGCTACTGTCCTACAAACCTCTGCACTTGGAGGCCCAACAACGTCTACAAAAAGAAGGTTGCGTAGTAGACATCACCCGCGCGCTGCATGGCCCGCATGTCGGTGAACAAAATTATAACGGCATTCAGTAGAGGGAGACGTTTCAATGACCTAGGAGGAGCCAGAAGCGGTATTGTATCCACTGTACTAGTAGTAATTGTTTTTCTGGGTAGCTGTAGAGTGTCTCCACTATACTAGTAGTAATTGTTTCTCTGGGCCCAAGACAAAACAACCCATCCTCCCTAGTAAATAGTAACAACGGGGCTGTGCGGGGGCTGTGGCCCGTCTAGCCAGGGTTTTATTTATGTTTACCACATCATGAGCCCAGTTGTGTTTTTTTCTTGCTGAAAATGGCTAGCCCAGTTCTATTTTTTTTAAGAAATACCCAAACGAGGCCTGCTTGCTTTATCAGCCCTGCTGGGCTGCAAATTTTTCAAGACGAGGAGAGTTTCATTCGTTTGCCCAGAAATGGGATGTACATTTTTAAAACACATCAAACCGAGAATTAGTTTCATTTTTTTCTTTTCATTACAAGATTTTAAATTCCATTGATTTTTATGCATGGACAATTATTTGGATTTTACATTTATATAAATTATTTTTCAAAATAGTTTGAATGTGAATCGATATTTCGGGATTAAAAATAGTTGACCGCACCGAAATATGCAAAAAATTCGTATACTTTTTAACCATGGCCACAATATGGGGTGTAATGCTAACAAAAAGAAGATGGGCTCCAAAAAAATTCTTAAGAATTAGTGAATGGGTTGTACATTATTAGAAATAATGCACACGAGAGCAGTGACTGTTGGATGTCCATCCAACGGCTGTCGTGCTTCTTCAATCTCTGCTTTTCCTGCTCCAGTCACTCAAACAAGCGCCGGCGGGACTGCCTGCTCCCTCCTCCCGCGGCCGGCTATGCTGTCGCACAGGCCTCATCGCCCCGCCGTACTCCCATCGCTGGCCTAGCCATCTCTCTACTCACCCACACCTGTTGTTCTTCTTCGGGGACAGCAGACGAACCAGTAAACCCTCGTACTCCTCCGCATGGGAAACAACTGCCGAGTCTTCCCTGGCTCCGTGTTGTTCCCTTCCTAGGCCTCGCCGTCGTCCACCGCCCTGGTGCTCTCGACGCGGCCTGGTCAACATGGTCAATGAACGACATCCATCAGAAGTGGACTGTACGTGGAGAGGCTGACAGCTGGGTCCATGGCCGCACGCAAGGAAATGCCTCCTTATTACGCGCAACATAATGATTCCTCCACCTGACATCTAGGACCCACGGGAAGGGCTTCTGTATTTCGCGAAAAAAGCCCCCCCCCCCCTGCTGATAGGTCGGACCCACCAGCTATATCTTTGCACGCAAGGAAGTGCCTCCTTATGACGCACAAAAAAATGAATACCCTCTGCTAGCTGGGACCCACCATAGTGGGTGGCTGACTTGTGGGCCTACTAAGTTGACGGGGACAGAGGGCTTTGTCAAGTTAGTCAAGATGAACGATTCTAGCTCCAGTGACCGTACGATGTCCATCCAACAGCCATAGTGCTTCTTCAACCTCTGGTCTTCTTGCTCCAGCCGCCCAAAGCAGCGCCTGTCGTGCCGCCTGCTCCTGCCTCCCGTGGTCGGTTGTGCTGCAGCGGAGGCCTCACCGCCCCCATACTACTCCCACCGCTGGCCAGGCCATCCCTCCACTCACCCACACCCCATGTTATTCTGCGGCGACGGCAACCTCACAACGCAGCCGAACCAGTGAACCCTCATATTCCTCTCCGCGTGGGCATCCACTGCCGTGTCTTCCCCGGCTCCGTGTCGTCCCCTTCCTAGGCCTCGCCGTCGTCCACCGCCTTGGTGCTCTCGGCGCGGCGTGGTCAATGTGGTCAACGACCGACTTCCATCGGAAGAGTACTGTACGTGGAGAGGCTGACAGCTGGGTCCACGGCCACAACCTAGTTTTTTTGTGATTTGCCAAGTAAGTCACTTTGTCAGGCATGTTGGGCTGCAAATCTTTCAAGACGAGGAGAGCTTCATTCGGCTGGCCGAGAAAATGACCTATCAGTAATGAGAAATGGGCTGTACATTTTTAAAACACAACAAACCGGCAATTAGTTACAAATTTCTTTTTTTTTTAATTTCGAGATTTTAAATTGCATTGATTTTTATGCGTGGACAATTTGTTGGATTTTATATTGATATACATTTATTATTAAAATCAGTTTGAATGTGACTCAAAATTTTGGGATTAAAAACAGTTCGGACCACACTGAAATATGCAAAATTTCGTATAATTTTCTAACCGTGGCCACAATATGGGCTGTAATGCTAACAAAAAGAACATGGGCTCCAAAAAAACCTTAAGAATTAGCAAATGGGCTGTAAATTATTAGAAATAATGGCAGATGGGATGTATAATGTTTTCTACAGATTTGAGGCTTTCCTAAAAAAAAGGTTGACGCACAAGCAATGACTGTTGGATCTCCATCCAACGGCCATCGTGCTTCTTCAATCTCTGCTCTTCCTGCTCCAGCCGCTCAAACAAGCGTTGCTACTTCTCGAGCTTGCGTTGTATTCCCTCGAAGAGGAAAGGGAGATGCAACACAGTAGCGTAAGTATTTCCCTTAGTTTTTGATAACCCAAGGTATCAATCCAGTAGGAGACCACGCGCGAGTCCCTCGCACCTGCACAAACAAATAAGAACTTCGCAGCCAACGCGATAAGGGTTTGTCAATCCCTTTACCGTCACTTACGAAAGTGAGATCTGATAGAGATGATAGTTTATATTTTTGGTATTTTTATTTATAAGAATAGAAAGTAAAAGCGGAAAAAGTAAAGTAGATGTAGATTGATATGTTGAGAATAGACCCGGGGGCCATAGTGTTCTCTAGTGGCTTCTCTCATGATAGCCATATTCTACGGCGGGTAAACAAATTACTGTCGAGCAATTGATAGAAAAGCGAATAATTATGAGACTATCTAGGCATGATCATTATATATAGGCATCACGTCCGAGACAAGTAGACCGAAACGATTCTGCATCTACTACTATTACTCCACACATCGACCGCTATCCAGCATGCATCTAGTGTATTGAGTTCATAAGAATAGAGTAACGCCTTAAGCAAGATGACATGATGTAGAGGGATAAACTCAAGCAATATGATATAAACCCCATCTTTTTATCCTCGATGGCAACAATACAATACGTGCCTTGCTGCCCCTACTGTCACTGGGAAAGGACACCGCAAGATTTAACCCAAAGCCAAACACTTCTCCCATTGCAAGAACTATAGATCTAGTGGCCAAACCAAACCAATAATTCGAAGAGACTTGCAAGGATATTATAATCATACATAAAGAGTTCGGAGAAGAACCAAATATTTCTCATAGATAATCTTGATCATAAACCCGCAATTCATCGGATCTCGACAAACACACCGCAAAAAGAGATTACATCGAATAGATCTCCTCGATGACCGAGGAGAACTTTGTATTGAGATCCAAAGAGAGAGAAGAAGCCATCTAGATACAAGCTATGGACCCGAAGGTCTGTTGTAAACTACTCACAACTCATGGTGAGGCGATGATGATGATGTAGAAGCACTCCGTGGTAGATCCCCCTCCGGCGGAGCTCCAGAACAGGCCCCAAGATGGGATCTCACAGGAATAGAAGGTTATGGCGGTGGAACTAGGGTTTTAACCTCCCCTCTGATGGTTTCGGGGTACGTAGGCTTATATAGGAGGAAGGAGGGCACCGAGGGCCTTACGTGGAACCCACAAGGCAGGGGGGCGCCCCCCACCCTCGTGGGCACCACGTGGCCCCTACTCCGTGGTTCTCAAGTCTCCGTGCGTGATTTTCTCCAAAAATATCTCTCCCGAAAGTTTCATTCCGTTTGGACTCCGTTTGATATTCTTTTTCTATAAAACCCTGAAACAGGAAAAAAAACAGTAATCTGGACTGGGCCTTTGGGTTAGTAGGTTAGTCCCAAAAATAATATAAAAGTGTATAACAAAGCCCATTAAACATCCAAAACATCATAAAAAATAGCATGGAACAATAAAAAATTATAGATACGTTGGAGACATATCAAGCGCCGGCGGGACTGCCTGCTCTCTCCTCCCCGCAGCCGGCTGTGGTGCCGCGCAGGCCTCACCGCCCCACCGTACTCCCATCGCTGGCCTAGCCATCCCTCTACTCACCCACACCTGCGTTTATTCTCCGGCGACGGTAGACGAACCAGTAAACCCTTGTACAGTCGTACTCCCCTCCACGTGGGAAACAACTGCCGAGTCTTCCCTGCCTACGTGTCGTTCCCTTCCTAGGCCTCGCCGTCGTCCACCGCCCTGGTGCTCTCGGCGCGGCCTAGTTAACGGTGTGAACGGCCGACATGCATATGAAGTGGACTGTACGTGGAGAGGCTGACAGCTGGGTCCATGGCCTCACGCAAGGAAATGCCTCCTTATTACGCGCAAAATAATGATTCCTCCACCTGACATCTGGGACCCACCGAAAGGGCCTCTGTATTTCGCGAAAAAAAGTTACCGCCGCTAATATCTCGGACCCACCAGCTATATCTTCACACGCAAGGAAGTGCCTCCTTATTACGCACAAAAAATGAATACTCCCCACATTAGTTGGGACCCAGTATAGTGGCAGGCTGACGTGTGGGCCTATTAAGTTGACGGGGACGGAGGGCTTTCTCAACTTAGTCAATATGCATGATTCTAGCTCTAGTGACCGTACGATGTCCATCCAACGGCTGTAGTGCTTCTTCAACCTCTGGTCTTCTTGCTCCAGCCGCCCAAACCAGCTAGCAAACCAGCGCCGGTCGTGCCCCGTGCTCCTGCCTCCCGTGGCCGGTTGTGCTGCCGCGGAGGCCTCATCACCCCCTACTACTCTCACCGCTGGCCAGGCCATTCCTCCAGTCACCCGCACCCCATGTTATTCAGCGGCGATGGCAGCCTCACACCGCAGCCGAACCAGTGAACCCTCGTACTCCTCTGTGAATGGGCTTCCACTGTCGCGTCTTCCCCGGCTCCGCGTCATCCCCTTCCTAGGCCTCACCGTCGTCCACCGCCCTGGTGCTCTCAGCGCGGTGTGGTCAACATGGTCAAGGAACGGCTTGCATCGGACGTGGACTATACATGGAGAGGCTGACAGCTGGGTCCACGGCCACAGCAAGGAAGTGCCTCCTTATTACGCGCAAAATAATTATTCCTCCACCTGACAGCGGGGACCCACCGGACGGGCCACCGTATTTCGCAAAAAAATGTTTCCCCCTCACTACTGGGACCCACCAACTACATCTTCGCACGCAAGGAAGTGCGTGCGGGCAAAAAAAAGAGTGCGTTTGGGCCTTTTTTTTTCTTTGGCCTTTCTTTTTTTTCTTTTTTTTTGTGGAAGGGCTTTATTGATTTAGCCTTTCCTCACATGGGACAATGCTCTAATGATGATGATCATCACACTTTCATTGAATTACAACTCGATATTACAACTCGATACTAGAACAAGTATGACTCTATACGAATGCCTCCGGGAGTGTACCGGGATGTGCATAGAATCAAGAGTGACATGTATGAAAAATTATGCATCGTGGCTTTGCCACAAATATGATGTCAACTACATGATCATGCATGGCAATATGACAATATGATGCGTGTCATATGAACAGAACGGTGGAAAGTTGCATGGCAATATATCTCGGAATGGCTATGGAAATGCCATGATAGGTAGGTATGGTGGATGTTTTGATGAATAATATGGTGGTTGTTTTGAGGAAGGATATATAGTGGGTGTATGGTACCAGCGATAGTTGCGCGGTACAAGAGAGGCTAGCAATGGTGGAAGGGTGAGAGTGCGTATAATCCATGGACTCAACATTAGTCATAAGAACTCATATACTTATTGCAAAAATCTACGAGTCATCAAAACAAAGCAATCAACGCATGCTCCTAGGGGGAGGTTGGTAGGAGTTAACCATCGCGCGCCCCCGACCTCCACACAAAGGTTGACACTTTCCAAATACCTCATGCTCTAACTTCGTCACATAGCGGTTCACCATATGTGCACGCTACGGGATTCACTAACCTTAACACAAGCATTTCTCAATTTCATAATTACTCCACTAGCATGACTCTAATATCACTATCCTCATATCTCAAAACAATTATCAAGCATCCAACTTCTCATCATATTCAATGCACTTAGTGTGAAAGTTTTTACTACATTGATATTGGATGTCTATCTTGTGAAGACTAGTTTTATAGCCTAAACACATTACCATGCTGTTTTAATAGACTCTCAAATGGATATAAGTGAAGCATGAGAGTTCAACAATTTCTTCAAAATATAATCACCACCGTGCTCTAAAAGATATAAGTGAAGCACTAGAGCAAAAACTATTCAGCTCAAAAGATATAAGTGAAGCACATAGAGTGTTCTAACAATTCCTAGGCCATATTTAACTCTCTCAAATATGTGTGTCCAGCAAGGATAATTGTGGCAAACAAACAAGCAAAGACTCAAATTATACAAGACGCTCCAAGCAAAACACATATCACGTGGTGAATAAAAATATAGCTCTGAGTATAGTTACCGATAGATGAAGACGAAAGAGGGGGTGCCTTCCCGGGGCATCCCCAAGCTTAGGCTTCTGGTTGTCCTTGAATTTTACCTTGGGGTGCCATGGGCATCCCCAAGCTTAGGCTCTTGCCACTCTTTGTTCCATAGTCCATCAAAGCAATACTCAAAACTTGAAAACTTCACAACACAAAACTTAGACAAAAATCTCGTGAGCTCCGTTAGTATAAGAAAACAAACCACTACTCAAAGGTACTGTAATGAATTCATTCTTTGTTTAAATTGGTGTTAAACCTACTATATTCCAACTTCTATATGGTTCATACTTCCCAATATTACTCATAGATGCATTGAAATAAGCAAACAACACACGAAAAACAGAATCTGTCAAAAACAGAACAGTCTGTAGTAATCTGCAGGTTTCGCATACTTTTGTAACTCAAAAAAATTCAAACTAAATTGGTAAACGTGAGGAATTTGTCTATTAATCATCTGCAAAAATAATCAACTAAATAGCACGCTCCAGTAAAATCTGATGACCATTCTAGCGAGCGCTAATGACTCTGTTTTTCACAGCAAGATCACATAAACTTCACACAAGTCTTCCCAAAGGTTCTACTTGGCACAAACACTAATTAAAACACAAAACCACATCTAAACAGAAGCTAGATGCAATATTTATTCCCTAACAGCAGCAAAAACAAAAAATATAAAATTGGGTTGCTTCCCAACAAGCGCTATCGTTTTACGCCCCTAGCTAGGCACGATACATGGATAGATCTAGGTATTGCCATCTTTAGAAGGCAATCCATAAGTGGCTCTCATAATAGATTCGTATGCTAATTTGATTTTCTTTCTAGGAAAGTGTTCCATGCCTTTCCTTAACGAAATTGGAATCTAATATTTCCTTCCTTCATATCAATAATTGCACCAATCGTTCTAAGGAAAGGTCTACCAAGAATAATAGGACATGAAGGATTGCAATCTATATCAAGAACAATGAAATCTACGGGCACATAATTCCTATTGGCAACAATAAGAACATCATTAATCCTTCCCGTAGGTTTCTTAATAGTGGAATCCGCAAGATGCAAATTTAAAGAAATATCATCAAGCTCATGGACACCTAGCAAATCACACAAAGTTTTTGGGATAGTGGAGACACTTGCACCCAAATCACACAAAGCATAGCATTCATGATCTTTAATTTTTATTTTGATAGTAGGTTCCCACTTATCATAAAGCTTTCTAGGGATAGAAACTTCGAACTCAAGTTTTTCTTCATAAGATTGCATCAAAGCATCAACTATGTGTTTGGTGAAAGCTTTATTTTGACTATAAGCATGCGGAGAGTTTAGTACGGATTGCAACAAGGAAATGTAATCAATCAAAGAGCAATTATCATAATTGAATCCCTTGAAATCCAAAGTAGTGGGTTCATCACTATGCAAAGTTTTAATCTCTTCACTCCCAATTTTAGCATCAAGATCTAAAAACTTTAAATCATTGGGACACCTTAAAGTAGAATCATCTCCAATCCTATCTTCATCAAGATTTATGCTAGAAAACAAGGATCTAATAGGAGACACATCAATAACTTTCAGATCTGCATCTTTATTTTCATGATAACTAGAAGAACACACTTTAATATAATCCTCTCTTTTAGCACGCATCCTAGCGGTTCTCTCTTTGCATTCATCAATGGAAATTCTCATGGCTTTGAGAGACTCATTGATATCATGCTTAGGTGGGATAGATCTAAGTTTCAAAGAATCAACATCAAGAGTAATTCTATCCACACTTCTAGCCAATTCATCAATCTTAAGCAATTTCTCTTCAAGCATAGCATTGAAATTCTTTTGCGAGATCATAAACTCCTTAACACTAGTTTCAAATTTAGAAGGCATCTTTCCATAAGAGTTGTTGTAGGAATTACCATAATTATTAGAGGAATTACTAGGAAAAGGCCTAGGATTGAAGTTCCCTCTATAAGCATTGTTACCAAAATTATTCCTGCCAACAAAAGTCACATCCAAAGATTCATTATTATTTTCAATCAAAGTGGACAAAGGCATATCATTGGGATCATAAGAAGCACTCTTAGCAACAAATAATTTCATAAGTTCATCCATATTTCCACTCAAAACACTAATTTCTTCAATAGCATGCACTTTTTTACTAGTAGATCTTTCGATGTGCCATTGAGAATAATTAACCATAATATTATCTAGGAGTTTGGTAGCTTCTCCTAAGGTAGTTTCCATGAAAGTGCCTCCTGCGGCCGAATCTAAAAGATTTCTAGAAGCAAAATTCAAGCCATCATAAAAGTTCTGAATAATCATCCATACATTCAAACCATGTGTAGGGCAATTACGTATCATTAATTTCATTCTCTCCCAAGCTTGTGCAACATGCTCGTGATCTAGTTGCTGAAAATTCATAATATCGTTTCTAAGAGAGATGATCTTAGCAGGAGGGAAATACTTAGAGATAAAAGCATCTTTGCACTTATTCCACGAATCAATACTATTTCTAGGCAAATAGGAAAACCAAGTTTTAGCACGATCTCTAAGCGAAAACGGAAATAACTTCAATTTAACAAAATCATTATCCGTATCCCTTTTCTTTTGCATATCACACAAATCAACAAAGTTGTTTAGATGGGTAGCGGCATCTTCACTAGGAAGGCCGGAGAATTGATCTTTCATGATAAGATTCAACAAAGCAGCATTGATCTCACAAGATTCAGCATCGGTAATAGGAGCAATCGGAGTGCTAATAAAATCATTATTGTTGGTATTGGAGAAGTCACACAATTTGGTATTGTTCTGAGCCATAGTGACAAACAAGCAATCCAACACACACAAGCAAACAAGAGGCAAGCGAACGATAAACACACGGCGGAAGAAGGGCAAATAAAACGGCAAGGGTGAAGTGGGGGCGAGGAAAACGAGAGGCAAAAAATGTAATGCGAATGATAAGGGTTTGTGATAGGTACTTGGTATATGACTTTTGCGTAAGCCTCCCCGGCAACGGCGCCAGAAATTCTTCTTGCTACTTCTCGAGCTTGCGTTGTATTCCCTCGAAGAGGAAAGGGAGATACAGCACAGTAGCGTAAGTATTTCCCTCAGTTTTTGAGAACCAAGGTATCTATCCAGTAGGAGACCACACGCGAGTCCCTCGCACCTGCACAAACAAATAAGAACTTCGCAGCCAACGCGATAAGGGGTTGTCAATCCCTTTACGGTCACTTACGAAAGTGAGATTTCATAGAGATGATAGTTTATATTTTTGGTATTTTTATTTATAAGAACAGAAAGTAAAAGCGGAAAAAGTAAAGTAGATGTAGATTGATATGTTGAGAATAGACCCGGGGGCCATAGTGTTCTCTAGTGGCTTCTCTCATGATAGCCATATTCTACGGCGGGTAAACAAATTACTGTCGAGCAATTGATAGAAAAGCGAATAATTATGAGACTATCTAGGCATGATCATTATATATAGGCATCACGTCCGAGACAAGTAGACCGAAACGATTCTGCATCTACTACTATTACTCCACACATCGACCGCTATCCAGCATGCATCTAGTGTATTGAGTTCATAAGAACAGAGTAACACCTTAAGCAAGCTGACACGATGTAGAGGGATGAACTCAAACAATATGATATAAACCCCATCTTTTTATCCTCGATGGCAACAATAAAATACGTGCCTTGCTGCCCCTACTGTCACTAGGAAAGGACACCGCAAGATTGACCCCAAAGCCAAACACTTCTCCCATTGCAAGAACTATAGATCTAGTAGGCCAAACCAAACCAATAATTCAAAGAGACTTGCAAGGATATTATAATCATACATAAAGAGTTCAGAGAAGAACCAAATATTTCTCATAGATAATCTTGATCATAAACCCACAATTCATCGGATCTCGACAAACACACCGCAAAAAGAGATTACATCGAATAGATCTCCTCGAAGACCGAGGAGAACTTTGTATTGAGTTCCAAAGAGAGAGAAGAAGCCATCTAGATACTAGCTATGGACCCGAAGGTTTGTGGTAAACTACTCACAACTCATGGTGAGGCGATGATGATGATGTAGGAGCACTCCGTGGTAGATCCCCCCTCTGGCGGAGCTCCGGAACAGGCCCCAAGATGGGATCTCACGGGAACAAAAGGTTACGGTGGTGGAACTAGGGTTTTCTCCTCCCCTCTGATGGTTTCGGGGTACGTAGGCTTATATAAAAGGAAGGAGGGCACCGGGGGGCTTACGTGGGACCCATGAGGCAGGGGGCACGCCCTAGGGGGTTGCCCCCCACCCTCGTGGGCACCACGTGGCCCCTACTCTGTGGTTCTCAAGTCTCCCGTGCGTGATTTTCTCCAAAAATATATCTCCCGAAGGTTTCATTCTGTTTGGACTCCGTTTGATATTCCTTTTGTGTAAAACCCTGAAACGGGAAAAAAACAGCAATCTGGACTGGGCCTTTGGGTTAGTAGGTTAGTCCCAAAAATAATATAAAAGTGTATAACAAGGCCCATTAAACATCCAAAACATCATAAATAATAGCATGGAACAATCAAAAAATATAGATACGATGGAGACGTATCAAGCATCGGCAGGACTGCCTGCTCTCTCCTCCCCGCGGCCGGCTGTGCTCCCCACCATACTCCCATCGCTGGCCTGGCCATCCCTCTACTCACCCACACCTGCTGTTATTCTCCGGCGATGGCAGACGAACCAGTAAACCCTCGTACAGTCGTACTCCCCTCCGCGTGGGAAACAACTGCCGAGTCTTCCCTGCCTCCGTGTCGTTCCCTTCCTATGCCTCGTCGTCGTCCACCGCCCTGGTGCTCTCAGCGCGGCCTGGTTAACGTGGTCAACGACTGACATGCATCTAAAGTGGACTGTACGTGGAAATGCTGACAGCTGGGTCCACGGTCGCACGCAAGGAAATGCCTCCTTATTACGCGTAAAATAATGATTCCTCCACCTGACATCTGGGACCCACCGAAAGGGCCTCTGTATTTCGCGAAAAAAAGTTACCGCCGCTGATAGCTCGGACCCACCAGCTATATCTTCGCACGCAAGGAAGTGCCTCCTTATTACGCACAAAAAAATGAATACTCCCCCCATTAGTTGGGACCCAGTATAGTGGCATGCCGACTTGTGGGCCTACTAAGTTGACGGGGACGGAGGGCTTTGTCAACTTAATCAATATGCACGATTCTATCTCTAGTGACCGTACGATGTCCATCCAACGGCCGTAGTGCTTCTTCAACCTCTGGTCTTCTTGCTCCAGCCGCCCAAACCAGCTAGCAAACCAGCGCTGGTCGTACCTCGTGCTCCTGCCTCCCGTGGCCGGTTGTGCTGCTGCGGAGGCCTCACCTCCCCTACTACTCTCACCGCTGGCCAGGCCATCCCTCCACTCACCCACACCCCCTGTTATTCTGCGGCGACGACAGCCTCACACCGCAACCGAACCAGTGAACCCTCGTACTCCTCTCCGCGCGGGCTTCCACTGCCGCGTCTTCCCCGGCTCCGCGTCGTCCCCTTCCTAGGCCTCACCGTCGTCCACCGCCCTAGTGCTCTCGGCGCGGCGTGGTCAACGTGGTCAAGGAACGGCTTGCATCGGACGTGGACTGTACATGGAGAGGCTGACAGCTGGGTCCACGGCCGCAGCAAGGAAGTGTCTCCTTATTATGTGCAAAATAATTATTTCTCCACCTGACAGCGGGGACCCACCGGACGGGCCACCGTATTTCACAAAAAAAACATTTCCCCCTCACTGTTGGGACCCGCCAACTACATCTTCGCACGCAAGGAAGTGCATCCGAGCAAACAAAAAATGATTCGCCCCCCTCACTGCTGGGACCCACCAACTACATCTTCGCAGGCACGGAAGTGAGTGACAGTCGGGACCCACCTGGTCGAAGCGTATGTAGTGTTGTGATTCTGGTCGCGAACGTGTACGTACATATTGGTCGATGTAGAGGCGTGCACGTGTCATAGTAGAGGCGCGCACGTAGCATGTACACGTACGTACAGCGGCCAGTGTGCAAGAAAGAAAATACGGCCACGTACGTACATACGGGCAGGGTCTCGAACGCCTACTCACGCATACGTACGGCCAGGCCTCGTGTAAATGGCTGGGTCGAAACGGAGAAACTACATCGTCGTCGTGTTCATGGGGAGGCAACGGAATGCGTCGTGTTCATCGGGAGGTAACGGAACCCGTGGGAGCCAACCGGCTTGGACGGAACAGTCGATGGAAACGAGGCATGGCGTACCGCAGAACGGAGGAAACGGCCTTGTGTTCGACCGGCCACGGTCGAAACGGGATCCTGTTCATCGGGAGGGGTCTGGCGTACCGCAAAACGGAGAAAACGGACCTCCTATGGTCGAAACGGGGTCCTGTTGATCGGGAGGGGTGTGGCGTACCGCAAAACGGAGGAAACGGACTTGTGTTGGAGCGCTACGGTTAAAACGGGGGTCCTGTTCATCGGGAGGGTTGTGGCGCACCGCAAAATGGGACTCCACGGGATACTGTTCATCTCCACCGTCGACCCCCTCCAGCCTCCCACGGGCTACTGTTCATCCACCGTCCACCTCCTCCAGCCTCCACCCGCGACTGTTCATCCACGGGCTCCTGTTCATCCAGCCTCCACCGCGCGCTACTCCATCGGCCACTGTTCAACCAGCCCTGTCCACGGGCTCCTGTTCAACCACCCCTCCATGCGCTACTGTTCATCCAGCCCTCCACCGTCTACTGTTCATCCATCCCTCGGGGTGGTCCTGTTCATCTTGCCCTCCATGGGGTCCTGTTCATACAGCCCCAACCGGCTCGATCGATCGGGGTCCTGTTCATCCAGAGGCAACACCACGGGGTCCTGTTCATCCACCCCCACCGGGAACTATTCATCCAAAACCCCCAGCAACGCTCACTGTTCATCCAGAGGCAACATCGATCGGCTTCAGTTAGCAGCAGTAGCAAAGGAATTGCTCGATCGGGTTCAGTTAACAGCCATCGATTGATCGCTCGGGTTCAGTAACGCGTAGCTTGTAGTGCAATCGCTAGTGTTCAGTTAGAGCCCAACGCCTCGCTCGGGTTCAGTTAGAGCCCAATGCCTCGCACCCACGCGCGTGCGTGTAGGAGAGAAACGCGCATCGCTCGGCCCCGACCACCCACCGTAACCGGGAACACCCCGATATTTTCCTCGCCCTCGCTTCTACCATGGTTTTTTCCGTCATGGGCGGCCCAAAGAATGTCATGGAGCTGCGTCTCCGGCCCGCCCAGTACGAAAAGCCCATTTTCTGTCATGATTTTTTGTCATAGAAGTAGGACCCCACCACATCTATGATGATACCGGGTTTTGTCACAATTATCGTCATAGAAGTGTCATAAGTATGTCAGGAAAAAAATTCGTTCGTCCCAAAATGTCACGGATGTGTCTTTTTTTGTAGTGTTAGCGTGGACATCATCGTGCTTTGTTTATTCACTTTTACAAGTTAAACTCTAACTTGCAACGTGGTTACTGATTTATCTTATCTCTGTTAGTCAAAGATCATGTAATGTGACTTCCCAAGTTCTGTTGAATGTATTGTTGAAAAAAATCCGAAGGAACTATTATTTGGCACCAAATTAAGGACTCTCCTACATGAACTTTGTCGTGTTTACCCTCTTCTGTATTTTTTATATGATTTATCAACTATATCTCCTGATATTATAAGTATAAGTATTACCTTGCAGTCTGATTCTATTATAGTAAGACATAGAAAATGTATTATAGAAGTTATTGAGTAAGGAGGGAGGCAGGTCAATCTCTCTTGTTCTGTTTACAACAATATTACAGGAGTTTACCACAAATAATGTAAGTGAAGAGAAAGCATCCTATCAGCGACTGCTGACAGCATCATAAGCATTGTTTCCCCTTACCAATAACGGTGCCATGTAAAGGCACTAGCTGCACCTACTAATTAATAAGTGCCATGATTAAGATTCCCTGGGAGTTCGGATTGCATCTTTGCCACTTCAGTTCTTTGCTTTGATATGGCAGGATTGCTCATATGATTACCCTAAACGGTGCTCTTTATTATCAAGACGAACAATACTACAATAGATACAAATTGACTAGCTGACAGATAAATAGATTTTATTTCTCTGTTTGTTATATTCATCGACTCTAGCATGGAAGAACAGAGTATGAACAGTGTGTTTGGAATTTCAGTGAAAGCATTGTTCTTTTCTTTTTGGTTAGTTTGATTTAGGTTTTGTTCTGGTTTACATTAAATGTTTTTTCAATCGGTAACAATGTTAATTGTAAGTAAACTGAACCATATGAATCTATTATATGTTACTACCATTTATATTTTCAATTAATTTCTTTGTTATTGACTCGAGATGGCATAATCAAACTGGACAGGCTTCTTATAGTATTACTCAGTAGTACGATAAAATAGGAATCTTGCAAACATAAATCCATCTTAACATCCATGTTTTGTGTCTATATCTTTATGAACTATACTATAATCTAACCATCAAAACAGATGGGCGCAACAACGTGTGCCATCAATGATGTAGTAACTTGCAAATAGTATAAGGACTCAACTCATGCCTCCGTTCTAGCTGAGAAGAATGAAGCAACGTACTAAGCCCGTTGTGTTGTGTGTACCGCTGCACTTTTGAAAGTACATAGAAGATGCAACTTTTCTTTTGTTCTATTTTCTCTTTTGGTATGTCCATACTATTTTCATCTTGAACCTGAATCGTCCAGGTTCTCAATAAAATAATTCAAGTTTTGATTATCTTTGGTTTTGAAATGTAGTTCTCTACGAGTTGTCATACATCATGATTACATGATATAACCTGCCAAACTTTGGCGAGCTTTATGCTTTCTGGAGTTGATAATATCATACAAGTTTTTCTTTGGAGATTGACATTTCAGATGAACACAATACAAGCTCTGCTTACAATGATATACTGATGTACTTGGAATTGTTTATATATAGTAAGTTGTGTGATTTGGGTCTCACTGATTTGGGTCAAAAGTGTGTAACAATTGGATTTTTGCTGAAGGCTATTTATACCTCTCCACCCACTTACTCTAAAAGAGAGCCATCAGAACGAAACACAGCTTCCACCATTCATTTTCTGATAGAGAACCACATACTCATGTGTTGAGATCAAGAGGTTCCATTTCTACCAATTTAACATTGATTCCACTCCAATTCTTCTCCTACCCAAGCCAAAACTGTGTGAGAGAGATTGAGTGTTGAGGAGATAATCATTTGAAGCACAAGAGTAAGGAGTTCATCACCAACACAACATATATTATCTTTTGGAGATTATCTTTCGTAGAGTGGTGTCTCCTAGATTGGTTAGGTGTCACTTGAAAGCTTCCAGGATCATGTGCAGTTGAACCAAGGAGTTTGTAAGGGCAAGTAGATCGCCCACTTCGTGAAGATCTACCGGAGTGAGGCTACTCCTTCGTGGATGGAAGCCATGGTGGAATAGACAAAGTTGCTTCTTCGTGGACCCTTCGTGGGTGGAGCCCTCCGTGGACTCGCGCAACTGTTACCCTCCGTGGGTTGAAGTCTACATCAATGTGGATGTTCGATAGCACCATCTATCAAAACCACGCCAAAAATTATCGTATCTTCATTGCGTTCGAAATCTCCAAACCCCTCATTTACTTTCATGTGAAATGTTTTACTTTCCGCTGCTATACTATTAGAATTGCATGTGTGGGGTGATACTAGACTTGGTAGAATTGGTAAAATCTGCCCACAACTAAAAATGGAAAAATGTTAGATTTTATTTGGTCAAGTAGTCTAATTACCTTCCCTCTAGACATACTTTCAATCCTACATATTTTCATCCTGGACATCATCCGGGATCTCAATAAAATAATTCAAGTTTTGTTTATCTTTGGTTTTGAAATGTAGTTCTCATACTTCATGAATACATGATATAACCTGCCAAACTTTGGGGGGCTTTATGCTTTCTGGAGTTGATAATGTCATACAAGTTCTTCTTTGGAGATTGACATTTTAGATGAACACAATACAAGCTCTGCTTACAATGATATACTTATGTACTTGGAATTGTTTATATATAAAGCCGTGTAATTTTTTAAGGATTTCACTATAAATCGATCGGTGGATTCTTAAGCATGGCAAATCGAATGTTCAAGATGGCAAATTATGTTGTCGTGAGGATGGTGATTTCTAGCAATCATGAAAATCCTTGTCATGTTCAGTTTTTTGCCAGGAATTGCCATGCTCGCTAAAGGAAATTGCCATCCTCGAGACAACATAATTGCCATAGAAAATGTTTGATTTTGCCGTGCTTGAAACATTCGGATTTTTTGCATTTCCCTTTTTAAATCTCAGTCCTATATTTATAGCCTTCCGATCAAGGTCCAACCATTCTCGTTCTGAGCTCACTCCAAGTGATGTGTGGAGAATCTCAGTCCCTGAAATTGCACTACTAAAGCTAAAACTGCACCAACTAAGTTGTGTCACTACTGAAATATCGTGCAATTTTCAGTCTTCAGGTTATATATGGAATCACTTCAAGATGAGCATGGTTGAATGTTGATCCAAAGAACAATGTGGTTGAGGATTAAGAAAAGTTCATTCTCTCCAAACCATATTCAGTTTTCCAAAGGAATGGAATCAGGCAATCCTCAATCACAAGCAGCCATTAGGAAAAGGTAGAAAAGGAATTACAGTTGTCCTCGGCCACAGCAATTTTTCCTTCGATCCCGGGTGACAGAAGTTGCAGAGGCTAGTAGATGCACGGGATGACCGCCTTGCGCGACGCCGGGTACTCGCCGCCGAACTTGCTGAGGTACCACTGCCGGTGGTCCCTGGCCCTCGGCATGAGGTTGGCGCAGGTGTAGAGGAAGAAGGCCCAGGCCGCCGGCGACCAGGCCACCAAGCAGTAGCCGAGCCACTCCACGATCTCGCCGAAGTAGTTGGGGCAGGTCACCGCGTCGAACCAGCCGCCGCGCGGGATCTTGTAGCCGCCCCCGGCCTCCTTGAGCCGCAGGAGCTCCTTGTCCGCCGCGAGGTTGACCCGCATCCCCCACGCGAAGAGGGCGAGCCCGACGAGGGAGCGGGCGAGCGCGAAGGCGGATGCGGGGCGGGCGGCGTGGAGCGCCCAGGAGCGGGCCTGGACGTAGGCGTTGAGGAGGTTGAATCCGAAGGCGCAGGCGGCGACGAGCACGGGGACGGGCGCCGCGGCGCGGCGCAGGCGGAAGATGCGCAGCGGGTGGAGGACCGTGCGGTTGACGTAGTGGAGCGCGTAGAGCGCCGGCGGGAGCGCGGCGAGCGGGGAGGCGGCCGCGGCGGCGAGCAGCGGCGGGGGGAAGACGAGGAGCGGGAGCCAGAGGGTGGGGCTCTCCATGGCGCACCAGGCCAGCGCGGCCGGGATGGCCGGGCCCCACCCCGGGCGCGAGAGCTTGCCGTAGGGCGCGGAGACGTAGCGGAGCAGGAAGACGGTGACCGGGCTGATGACGTAGAGCGCGAGCAGGCACCGCGAGAACAGCGCGTCGCCGCCCGCGGCTCCGCCGCCTCCGTCGGACATCTTCGGTCGGCTCGCTCTTGGGTCTGGGGACGAGTCACGAGTGCGGCCGCCGCGCGGGGGTTGGGTCGGGTGGGATGGAAGCGAGGCGCGCCGGGTGGATGATATACTGTTCAGTGGTGGGGATCTGGGGTTTGCTCGGGCGTCAACATCAAGGCGGCCGCGGACTGCCGTTGGTTTGTACGGTGCGAGACCGCGGCGCGATTGCGAGAGGGGAACCTGGCGTCTGGGACGGTGGTCGTGCCCCGCACCCGAAAGATGGATAATCGCTGTGAGCGGAAAACGATTGATTCGGCGTAAAGTGGAGTGGGGAGGAAGCGTCGTGAGGTACGATCCTCAAACAGTTCCTTTTTTGTTATCGTTGTTGAGAACACGCCGTGATTAGATCTTGGTAATGATGTGCGCCGGCGTGCGGCTCAAATTTGGGCAGGTTGCCTCAACGCTCCCTCTCACACGTGGCTCTCTAGGGCCTAAATATGGATTGAAGTGGGCTGCAATTTAATTGCGTCAGTCGAGTCTTCGATTTAAGATCTTTTTGGTTTCGATACCATGTTGAAGTGCATGTCGTAGCCAATGCAATCGAAAGACCGATCTGATGAAAGAAACTAGGCAACACATTATACGTCAATCGCAACACTACCGCTACGACTGCGGGTGGACGTTAGAGATATATTTGGGTTACATATGTTTGGTAGTTAGGATTCATAGTACGTCTCCTACCTTATCTCTAGGAGAGGCGTCTTGCCCTCCAAATCTTGTACTCAATATATACTCGCCCTCGCGGCTCAATAATACAATCCATCATATTCTGCAACAATCTCTCTCTCCCTTCCAACACTCTCCACCCCCCCCCCTCACCTGCAGCTCCCGCACAACCCCTACCTCTCGGCGACTAGTCATCCACTCCTCACTGCCCGGTGGTCGGTGCTCTCCACTCCCCGCGGCCCGGTGGCCGATGCTCTCGTCGTCGCCAGTTGCAGTTCGATGTCGGTCATCGCAGCTAGCAGGCAGCTCCTGTGGTCATCCGTCGCAACTTTGTTTTCCTCGGTTGTAGCAAAACCAAACGTCGGGGGTAGCATCCCCGACCACCGTGCACCGATGCAGCTCCATCATTGCCTCTCGTCGTAGCTTCGCAGTTGAAGCTTTTTGCAAGGCCGGTCTACATCACCGGGGTTGCAGCTTTTAACTCTGCGGTTGCAGCTAAAAGATGGAGAGACACCATGGTCGTCGTCGAAGAAGATTTCTCAATCTCTAGTTGAAGCTTTTTTATCTGTGGGTTGAAGTTTTTTGTCAAACGGTTGTAACTTTTCATGTATTCTGTTGTTTGGTTGAAGTTTTTTTATCTACTGGATGTAGCTTCTCGTGTCCATGGCTGTAGCATGGGAAAACGTCGTTTGCAACTCTTACCAGTGTCGCGGTTACAGCTCCTTCGGGCCGCCATGGTTGTAGCACGGGCACCTTGGTCCTCCCCGACGTTTCGACTGTCATCGGTAGCAGCAAAAAAGGAAGAGAGAAGGAGGAGGAAAAGAAAGAGAGGGAGAAGGAAGAAAAAGGAGGTGGGAAGACGAGCGGGGATGCAACCTACATCCATGGCCGGCGGCGAGCTGCTCCACGCATTGCAATGGGGGAGATTCGCGCGAGGAAAGGAGGGGTATAGATGTGGCATCGTGGGGCAAGATCCGTGCGAGGTTGAAGGCGGCATGGGTGGCCCTGTTTCCTACGTGTTGTTTGGTGTATGGCCGAAGTGAAGCGCGCGTGGATGCGTCCGGCCCAAAGTTCGGCTGGCGCGTCGCGCCCAAACAGTTTCCTTTGATCTTTGCTAATTGGAAGAGAAAACAAGTAGTTCTAATGAGGTTTGGACTCTGTGTGAACAACAAGCACCAATGCCATCGCAAGTTGCGTTGTCCATATTGTTTAGCATCGCCGGCCTACCGCCTGCTCGAGTGAGTATCGGGTGCTCCCAGCCTTGGGTACTCCCAGTCCATCAATGTCAAAAAAAAAACATTTTTATATCTTAAAAAATTAGGAAAAAATGTGAATGGTCATAAGGAATTTGACTATAAGCTCTAAAATTTCTAGGTCCAAACTTGAAATGCACATTGAGAAATAAAAAGACAAATCCAGATGTGAGTAGTGTCAATGTTGGATCTGTCTTTTGTTTACACTAGTCATGCTAGATTTCACTTTGTCTCAATTGCGTTTCGAGTTTGGACCTGAAAAATTTAGTGGTTGTTGTTGGGGAACGTAGTATTTTAAAAAAAATCCTACGATCACGCAAGATCTATCTAGGAGAAGCATAGCAACGAGCGGGGAGAGTGTGCCCACTTACCGTCATAGACCGAAACCGGGAAGCGTTTAGTAACGCGGTTGATGTAGTCGAACGTCTTTGCGATCCAACTGATCAAGCACCGAATGCACGACATCTTCGCGATTTGCACAGGTTCAGCTCGGTGACGTCCCTTGAACTCTTGATCCAGTTGAGGCCGAGGGAGAGTTTCGTCAGCATGACGGCGTGGTGACGATGATGATGAACTTATCGGCGTAGGGCTTCGCCTAAGCATTACGACGATATGACCGAGGTGTGTAACTGTGGAGGGGGCACCGCACACGGCTAAGAAATCAACTTGTGTGTCTATGGAGTGCCCCCTCCCCACGTATATAAAGGAAGGAGGGAGGAGGAGGCCGGCCTAGTGTGGGCACACCAAGGGAGGAGGATTCCTACTCCTAGTAGGAGTAGGTTTCCTACTTTCCTAGTCCAACTAGGAGAAGGGGGGGAAGGAGGAGGAGGGGAGAAGGAAGGAGGGGGTGCCGCCCCTTCCTAGTCCAATTCGGACCAGCCCATGGGGGGCGCGCGGCCACCCCTTGAGGCCCTTCTCTCCTTTCCCGTATGGCCCATTAAGGCCCACTACTTCCCCCCGCGAATTCCCGTAACTATTCGGTACTCCAAAAAATACCCGAATCACTCGGAACCATTCTGATGTCCGAATATAGCCTTTCAATATATCGATATTTACCTCTCGACCATTTAGAGACTCCTCATCATGTATGTGATCTCATCCGGGACTCCGAACAACCTTTGGTACATCAAATCACATAAACTCTTAGTACCAATCATCATCGAACGTTAAGCGTGCGGACCCTACGGGTTCGAGGACTATGTAGACATGACCGAGACTCATCTCCGGTCAATAACCAATAGCGGAACCTGGATGCTCATATTGGTTCCTACATATTCTACGAAGATCTTTATCGATCAAACCGCACAACAACATATGTTGTTCCCTTTGTCGTCGGTATGTTACTTGCCCGAGATTCGATCGTCGGTATC
This sequence comes from Secale cereale, assembly GCA_902687465.1. Lineage (NCBI taxonomy): Eukaryota > Viridiplantae > Streptophyta > Magnoliopsida > Poales > Poaceae > Secale > Secale cereale. The sequence goes on along the minus strand of LR738711.1, from coordinate 833,984,266 downwards.
ATCATACCTAGTTCAATCTCGTTACCGGCAAGTCTCTTTACTCGTTCCGTAATACATCATCTCATGACTAAATCAGTAGTCATTTGCTTGCAAGGCTTATTATGATGTGTATTACCGAGAGGGCCCAAAGATACCTCTCCGACACTCAGAGTGACAAATCCCAATCTTGATCTATGTCAACACCACAAACACTTTCGGAAACACCTGTAGAGTATCTTTATAATCACCCAGTTATGTTGTGGTATTTGATAGCGCACAAGGTGTTCCTCCGGTATTCGGGAGTTGCATAATCTCATAGTCAGAGGAACATGTATAAGTTATGAAGAAAGCAATAGCAGTAAAATTGAACGATCATAGTGCTAAGCTAACGGATGGGTATTGTCCATCACATCATTATCTAATGATGTGACCCCCTTCATCAAATAACAACACATGTCTATGGTCAGGAAACATAACCATCTTTGATCAACGAGCTAGTCAAGTAGAGGCATACTAGGGACACTCTGTTTTGTCTATGTATTCACACATGTACTAAGTTTCTGGTTAATACAATTATAGCATGAATAATAAACATTTATCATGATATAAGGAAATATAAATAACAACTTTAGTATTGCCTCTAGGGCGTATTTCTTCCAGTCTCCCACTTGCACTAGAGTCAATAATCTAGTTCACATCGCCATGTGATTAATACCGATAGTTCAGATCATTATGTGAATAAAACCCATAGTTCACATCGCCATGTGACCAACGCCCAAAGGGTTTACTAGATTCAATAATCTAGTTCACATCGCCATGTGATTAACACCCAAATAGTACTAAGGTGTGATCATGTTTTGCTTTGTGAGAGAAGGTTAGTCAGCGGGTCTATTACATTCAGATCCGTATGTATTTTGCAAATTTCTATGTCTACAATGCTCAGCATGGAACTACTCTAGCTAATTGCTCCTACTTTCAATACGCATCCAGATTGATACTTAGAGTCATCTGGATTAGTGTCAAAGCTTGCATCAGTGTAACTCTTTACGATGAACTCTTTATCACCTCCATAATCGAGAAACATTTCCTTAGTCATCGAGTAACTAAGGATAATTTTGACCGTTGTCCAGTGATCTACTCCTGGATCACTATTGTACCTCCTTGCCAAACTCATGGTAAGGTACACAACAGGTTTGGTACACAGTGTGTGATGACCCACAAGTGTAGGGGATCTATCGTAGTCCTTTTGATAAGTAAGAGTGTCGAACCCAACGAGGAGCAGAAGGAAATGATAGGCAGTTTTCAGTAAGGTATTTTCTGCAAGCACTGAAATTATAGGTTACAGATAGTTTTGTGATAAGATAATTGGTAGCAAGTGACAAAAGGTAAAAATAAATAAGGTGCAGCAAGGTGGCCCAATCCTTTGTGCAGCAAAGGACAAGCCTGGACAAGCTCTTATATAAAGGAAAGCGCTCCCGAGGACACATGGGAATTATCGTCAAGCTAGTTTTCATCATGATCATATGATTCGCGTTCGGTACTTTGATAATTTGGTATGTGGGTGGACCGGTGCTTGGGTGTTGTCCTTACATGGACAAGCCTCCCACTTATGATTAACCTCTAATGCAAGCATCCGCAACTACAAACGAAGTATTAAGGTAAACCTAACCATAGCATGAAACAAGTGGATCCAAATCAGCCCCTTACGAAGGAACACATAAACTAGGGTTTAAACTTATGTCACTCTAGCAACCCATCATCTACTTATTACTTCCCAATGCCTTCCTCTAGGCCCAAATAATGGTGAAGTGTCATGTAGTCGACGTTCACATGACACCACTAGAGGAGAGAGAACATACATCTCATCAAAATATCGAACGAATACCAAATTCACATGACTACTAATAGCAAGAATTCTCCCATGTCCTCAGGAACAAAAGTAACTACTCACAAGACATAATATTATTCATGATCAGAGGGGTACTAATATGCATAATGGATATGAACATATGATTTTCCACCAAATAAACTAACTAGCATCAACTACAAGGAGTAATCAACACTACTAGCAACCCACAGGTACCAATATGAGGTTTGGGTACAAAGATTGGATACAAGAGATGAACTAGGGTTTGAGAGGAGATGGTGCTAGTGAAGATGTTGATGAAGATAGCCCTCCCCAAGATGGGAGAGTTGTTGGTGATGACGGCGGTGACGATTTCCCCCTCCAGGAGGGAAGTGTCCCCGGCAGAACAGCTCTGCTGGAGCCCTAGATTGGTTCCACCAAGGTTGTGCCTCGAGACGGTGGCGCCTGGTCCCGAAATCCTCCTTATGATTTTTTTCCAGGTCAAAACACCTCATATAGGAGAAGATGGGCATCGGGGGGCCATCGGGGGGGCCACGAGATAGGGGGGCGCGCCCAGAGAGGGGGGCGCCCCCCACCCTCGTGGATAGGTGGTGGCCCCCCTGGTGATCTTCTTTTGCCAGATATTTTTTATATTTTTTGAAACGGTGTTCTGTGGAGGTTTGGGGCTTTTTGAGTTGTGCAGAATAGGTTTCCAGAGTTTGCTTCTTTTCCAGCCCAGAATTCCAGCTGTCGGCATTCTCCCTCTTCATGTAAACCTTGTAAAATAAGAGAGAAAAGGCATAAGTATTGTGACATAACGTGTAATAATAGCCCATAATGCAATAAATATCAACATATAAGCATGATGCAAAATTGACGTATCAACTCCCCCAAGCTTAGACCTCGCTTGTCCTCAAGCGAAAGCCGATGACGAAAAATATGTCCACATGTTTTAGAGATAGAGGTGTCGATAAAAATAAAATACGGACATGAGGGCATCATGATCATTCTCATAACAACAACATATATATTGTCATATGATTCTTATGCTAAAGTAACAATTCATTCACAATATCAGGCATGAATCATAAACTTCATTGAAACACAACAAACTATGATCTCGGTCATTGCAGCAATTGCAATTTATCGTAACATCGGAAAGAGTCAATATAAGAGCTTTTCAGCAAACCTACATATTCAACTATAATATAGTCTTTCACAATTGCTCACACTCACGCAATACTTATGGTTATGGAGTTTTAATCGGACACAAAGAAAGATAGGGGCTTATGGTGATGCCTCCCAAACTTTTACCTCAGGGGTAATGTCAAAAGTAATAGACCATGAAAACTTACATCCAAGTGGGTGTATATGTCAGGATCTTTCCGACACAGTGTGCTTCCCAAAGGATAAAATGTAAAAAGGAAAGGTGAATTTCACCTTGACTCTTGTAAGGCAAGAATAATAGATAGGCCCTTCGCAGAGGGAAGCAGAGGTTGTCATGTGTTTTTATGGTTGGATGCACAAAGTCTTGGCACAGAAGAATGTCACTTTATATTGCCACTTGTGATAAGGACCTTTATCATGCAGTTCATCACTTTTATTACTTCCATATCACAAGATCGTATAAAGCTTATTTCCTCCACACTAATAAATCATACATATTTTAGTGTGTTTGCAACATGACAACTTACTTGGAAGGATCTTACTCAATCCATAGGTAGGTATGGTGGACTCTCATGGCAAAACTGGGTTTAAGGATGTATGGAAGCACAAGTAGTATCTCTACTTGGTGCAAGGAGTTTTGGCTAGCATCAGGGGGAAAGTCAAGCTCAACATGTTGGATGATCCATGACAATATACTTTATTTAAGATATAAGAAAACATAACCCATTATGTTGTCTTCCTTGTCCAACATCAACTCTTTAGCATGTCATATTTTAATGAGTGCTCACAATCATAAAAGATGTCCAAGATAGTATATTTGTATTTGAAGCCTCTCTTTCTTTATTACTTCCTGTTAATTGCAACGATGACCAAAACTATGTTTGTCAACTCCCAACAACTTTTATTCATCATACTCTTTATATGTAAAGTCATTACTTCCCATAAGATCAATATGATCTCTTGGATACTCTTTATGTTTTCTTTCTTTTTATCATGACCAAAGTGAGGAAATCAAGCCCTTGACTCAATGCTAATCTTTATTATATAGCTCACGGACTCGATTACAAAGGGTAAAGATCATAAAGCAAAAGCTCACAACTAGATCATGCTAACTTTATTCTACTAGATCAAGATACTACCAAAAGGATCGAACTAAGAAAAACGGTAAAGATAGGAGTGACATCGGATCATCATATATCGGGCGTAGGAGATCCTCCACCTTGCGGATAATACCTTTGAGTGCAGCTATATACTCCTTCCACAAAATATTTTCACTCGTGAGATACTTGTTTTGAATTTGAGCTAACTCAATCATCTTGAAAGCTTCAATCTCAGTGGAAGTAAAGAGGTTGGGAAGAGGTTGATGGATGTCTTCTTCTCCCAGTGTCGGAGCCTGATCTTCCACCTCCTTCTTGATCCTCTTCTCCTTGTTGGTCTCCTCGGGTCCTTCCCTCTTCAGATCTATCTTCATTAGCCAAGCATCATTGCCTTCATTGTTGGAGGAAGGAGACGACATGGTGCCTGGCTTCGTCAACCCTAATAGAAAACAGCTCGAAACAAGAACAGAGGATTTTTGTGTGATACAGAGGTCAAAATCTTCGGGAGTATATATAATGAATTTTTACCGACCAAAAGGAGTAACATACAAGAAATCAGAGTCCGGGAGGCACACGAGCTGCCGACGAGGCAGGGGGCGCGCCCAGGGAAGGGGAGCGCGCCCTTCACCGTCGTGGACGGCTCGTGTCTCTTCCGGACTGCCACTTATTTTTCTATTTTTCTAAATATTCCAAAACGGTGAAAAATTACCTTTAGAACTGTTTTGGAGTCAGTTTACTTACCGTATCACATACCTCTTCCTTTTCGGAGTCTGGATCGTTTTGGAAAGTGCCCCTTATGTATTCCTCTGGGGTTATGGTTTCAATAACATTGGTTTCCACATTTATAGGGTTACCTGAGATATAATGTTTGATTCTTTGATCATTCACCACCTTCGGGTTTGTGCCTTTGAAGTTGTTAATTTTTATGGCACCGAAACGATAGACCTCCTCGATAACGTAAGGGCCTTCCCACTTAGAGAGAAGTTTTCCTGCAAAAAATCTTAAACGAGAGTTGTATAGCAAGACATAATCACCTACGTTAAACTCACGCTTTTGTATCCTTTTGTCATGCCATCTTTTAACTTTTTCTTTAAACAGCTTGGCATTCTCATAGGCCCGGGTCCTCCATTCATCAAGAGAGCTAATGTCAAATAACCTCTTCTCACGAGCAAGTTTGAAATCATAATTGAGCTCTTTGATAGCCCAATATGCCTTATGTTCTAGCTCAAGAGGTAAGTGACAAGCTTTTCCATAAACCATCTTATATGGAGACATTCCCATAGGATTTTTGTATGCAGTTCTATAGGCCCATAATGCATCATCAAGTTTCTTGGACCAATTCTTTCTAGACCTATTAACTGTCTTTTGCAAAATTAATTTCAATACTTAGTTCTACTTGACCACTAGTCTGTGGGTGATAAGGGGATGCAATTCTATGATTAACATCATACTTTGCAAGCATTTTACGGAAAGCACCATGAATAAATTGTGAACCACCATCAGTCATTAGGTATCTAGGGACTCCAAACCTCGGAAAAATAACTTCTTTAAGCATCTTAATAGAGGTGTTATGATCAGCACTACTAGTTGGAATAGCTTCTACCCACTTAGTAACGTAATCAACATCAACTAAAATATGTGTGTACCCATTAGAGGAAGGAAACAGTCCCATATAATCAAAGCCCCAAACATCAAATGGTTCAATAACAAGTGAATAATTCATAGGAATTTCTTGACGTCTACTGATATTACCAATTCTTTGACATTCATCACAAGATAAGACAAACTTACGGGCATCCTTGAAGAGAGTAGGCCAATAAAAATTGGATTGCAATACCTTATGTGCAGTTCTATCTCCAGCATGGTGTCCTCCATAAGCTTCGAAGTGGCACTTGCGTAGGATATGTTCCTATTCATGCTCAGGTACACAATGTCTAATAATACCATCTACTCCTTCTTTATAAAGATGTGGATCATCCCAGAAGTAATGCCTTAAATCATAGAAGAACTTTTTCTTTTGCTGGAATGTGAAGCTAGGAGGTATAAACTTAGCAACAATATAATTAGCATAATCAGCATACCATGGAGCAGTACGAGAAGTATTTATGATAGGTAATTGTTCATCAGGAAAGCTATCATCAATAGGTTGTGGGTCATCAAGTATATTCTCTAACCTAGACAAGTTATCTGCAACGAGGTTATCAGCTCCCTTTCTATCAATAATATGCAAGTCAAATTCTTGCAGCGAGAGAACCCATCTAATAAGTCTAGGTTTAGCATCTTTCTTTTCCATAAGGTATTTGATAGCATCATGATCAGTGTGAATAGTTACTTTAGAATCAACAATATAGGGTCTAAACTTATCACAAGCAAATACAACTGCTAAAAATTCTTTCTCAGTAGTAGCATAATTTCTCTGGGCATTGTCTAGAGTTTTACTAGCATATTGGATAACATTCAATTTCTTATCAACTCTTTGCCCTAAAACAACACCTACAACATAGTCACTAGCATCGCACGTAATCTCAAAAGGTAAATTCCAGTCAGGAGGCTGGACAATGGGTACAGTGATCAATGCTTTCTTAAGTATTTCAAATGCTTCTAGACAATCATCATCAAAGACGAAAGGAATATCTTTTTGTAAGAGATTAGTCAGAGGCCTGGAGATTTTGGAGAAGTCCTTTATGAACCTCCTATAAAACCCGGCATGACCAAGGAAACTTCGTATACCTTTTATGTCCTTGGGGCACGGCATCTTTTCAATAGCATCAACTTTAGCTTTGTCAACTTCAGTACCTCTTTCAGAAATTTTATGTCCCAAGACAATGCCTTCATTAACCATAAAGTGGCACTTCTCCCAATTCAAGACAAGATTAGTGTCTTCACATCTCTGCAAAACTCGATCAAGGTTGCTTAAGCAATCATCAAAAGAAGTTCCGCAAATGGAGAAGTCATCCATGAAAACCTCACAATCTTTTCACAAAAATCAAAGAATATAGCCATCATGCATCTTTGAAAGGTAGCAGGTGCATTTACATAAACCAAAAGGCATACGTCTGTAAGCAAAGGTACCGAAAGGACAAGTAAAAGTGGTCTTTTCTTGATCCCCTTTTAACACAGGTATTTGAGAGAAACCAGAATATCCATCTAGGAAGCAAAAGTGAGTATGTTTGGAGAACCTTTCTATCATTTGATCAATAAAAGTCAAGGGGTAATGATCTTTCTTAGTAGCTTTATTTAATTTACGGGAGTAAATTACCATCCTATAACCTGTAACTATTCTTTGCGGGATCAATTCATCTTTATCATTAGGAACAACAGTCATACCTCCCTTCTTAGGGACACAATGGACAGGACTTACCCACTGGCTATCAGCGAGTGGATAGATAATACCTGCTTCTAGAAGCTTTAGTATTTCCTTCCTTACCACTTCTTTCATCTTAGGATTTAACCGTCGTTGATGATCAATAACTGGATTAGCGTTTTCTTCCAATTTTATCTTGTGTTGGCATAAAGTGGGACAAATGCCCTTAAGATCATCCAGAGTATATCCAATAGCAGCACGGTGCTTCTTTAGAGTTTTCAATAATTTTTCTTCTTCCTGCTCTGAAAGGTTAGCACTAATAATAACAAGATATATCTTCTTTTCATCAAGATAAACATACTTAAGATTATCAGGTAAAGGTTTAAGTTCAAACACGGGATCACCCTTGGGTGGAGGAGGATCCCCTAGGATTTCAACAGGCAAGTTGTTTTTCAATACGGGTCCCTGATTAAAGAATATTTCATCTATTTCCCTTCTTTCATTCATATGCATATCATTTTCATGGTCTAGCAAATATTGTTATAAAGGATCATTAGGAGGCACAACAATAGAAGCAAGACCAATAATTTCATCCTTACTGGGTAATTCTTTATCAAGGGGTTGTCTACGGAATTTAGCAAAGTTAAAATCATGAGACATATCCCCCAAACCAACAATAACGATATCTTTCACACAGTCTATCTTAGCATTAACAATATTCAAGAAGGGTCTGCCAAATATATTGGGACAAAAATCATCTTGTGGGTAACTAAGAATAAGAAAACCAACAAGGTATTTAACCTTCCCACACAAGACTTCAACATCTCTAACAATCCAACGGGTGATATAGTGTCTCTATTAGCGAGTTTAATAGTAACATCAATCCCTTCTAACTCAACATGTGCAATGTCATGCATAATTTCTTGATATAAGGTATGAGGGATAATACTCGCACTAGCACCCACATCACATAAACCATGATAGCAATGATCTCCTATTTTAACAGAGATAACAGGCAAGCCTACAATAGGTCTATGTTTAGTCCTAGCATCGGGTTTGGCTATTCTAGCAGATTCCACTTGGAGGTAAATAACATGTCCATCTAAATCTTCTACCAAGACATCTTTAACCATAGCAACACTAGGTTTAGGTGTTATAGTATTACTCTTACGAACTACAGTTGAAGTTTTAGCATGATCCTTTATCCTAACAGGGAAAGGTGGTTTCTCAATATAAGAAGTAGGGCCAATAGGATCAACATTATAAGTGATAGTCTTTTGTTCAACTTTAACAGGTTCAACTACTTTTACTTCAATGGGAGGATGGTATTTAAACCACTTCTCCTTGGGAAGATCAACATGAGTAGCAAATGATTCACAGAAAGAAGCTACTGTCTCAGAGTCAAGTCCATATTTAGTGCTAAAATCACGGAAAACATCGGTATCCATAAAAGCCTTAACATAATCAAACTTAGGGGTCATACCTGACTCCTTACCTTCGTCGAGATCCCAATCTTCAGAGTTGAATTTAATTCTCTCCAATAAATCCCATTTGAATTCAATAGTCTTCATCATAAATGAACCAGAACAAGAAGTATCGAGCATGGAGCGATTATTGAGAGAAAGCCGAGCATAAAATTTTTGAATGATCATTTCTCTTGACAGCTCATGATTGGGGCATGAATATAACATAGACTTAAGCCTCCCCCAAGCTTGAGTGATGCTTTCTCCTTCGTGAGGCCAAAAATTATAGATATAATTATGATCACGATGAACCTGGTGCATAGGGTAGAACTTCTGATGAAATTCCAACTTCAGACGATTATAGTTCCATGATCCAATATCATCACATAGCCTAAACCATGCCAATGCATCTCCCTTCAAAGATAAAGGGAAGGCCTTCTTCTTGATAACATCCTCGGGCATACCTGCAAGCTTACATAATCCACAAACTTCATCCACATAGATTAGGTGTGAATCGGGATGCATTGTTCCGTCTCCTGTAAAGGGATTATCTTGCAGTTTCTCTATCATACCCGAAGGAATTTCAAAGCAAACATTTTCAGTAGGTGTAGTAAGTTGAGGAGCAACGCTTTGCTCTGCTGGTCGGGGTGAAGATACCCCGAACAAGCCCCTCAAAGGATTATGAGCCATGGTAACAAGTGACAATAAATTTCAGCACACTATATAATTTTTTCCTTACCAAAGGCACTTCACTCACCAGCAACGGCGCCAGAAAAGAGTCTTGATGACCCACGAGTGTAGGGGATCTATCGTAGTCCTTTCGATAAGTAAGAGTGTCGAACCCAACGAGGAGCAGAAGGAAATGATAGGCAATTTTCAGTAAGGTATTTTCTGCAAGCACTGAAATTATAGGTAACAGATAGTTTTGTGATAAGATAATTGGTAGAAAGTGACAAAAGGTAAAAGTAAATAAGGTGCAGCAAGGTGGCACAATCCTTTGTGCAACAAAGGACAAGCCTGGACAAACTCTTATATAAAGGAAAGTGCTCCCGAGGACACATGGGAATTATCATCAAGCTAGTTTTCATCACGATCATCTGATTCGCGTTCGGTACTTTGATAATTTGGTATGTGGGTGGACCGATGCTTGGGTGTTGTCCTTACTTGGACAAGCCTCCCACTTATGATTAACCTCTAATGCAAGCATCCGCAACTACAAAAGAAGTATTAAGGTAAACCTAACCATGGCATGAAACAAGTGGATCCAAATCAGCCCCTTACGAAGCAACGCATAAACTAGGGTTTAAGCTTCTGTCACTCTAGCAACCCATCATCTACTTATTACTTCCCAGTGCCTTCCTCTAGGCCCAAATAATGGTGAAGTGTCATGTAGTCGACGTTCACATGACACCACTAGAGGAGAGACAACATACATCTCATCAAAATATCGAACAAATACCAAATTCACATGACTACTAATAGCAAGACTTCTCCCATGTCCTCAGGAACAACAGTAACTACTCACAAGACATAATATTGTTCATGATCAGAGGGGTATTAATATGCATAATGGATCTGAACATATGATCTGCCACCAAATAAACCAACTAGCATCAAGTACAAGGAGTAATCAACACTACTAGCAACCCACAGGTACCAATCTGAGATTTGGGTACAAAGATTGGATACAAGAGATGAACTAGGGTTTGAGAGGAGATGGTGCTGGTGAAGATGTTGATGAAGATAGCCCTCCCCAAGATGGGAGAGTTGTTGGTGATGACGGCGGTGATGATTTCCCCCTCCCGGAGGGAAGTGTCCCCGACAGAACAGCTTTGTCGGAGCCATAGATTGGTTTCCGCCAAGGTTCCGCCTCGAGACGGCGGCGTATGGTCCCGAAAGCCTCCTTATAGTTTTTTCCAGGTCCAAACACCTCATATAGGAGAAGATGGGCATCGGGGGGCCCACGAGATAGGGGGCGCGCCCCCCACCCTCATGGACAGGTGGTGGCCCCCTGGTGATCTTCTTTCGCCGGATATTTTTTATATTTTCTGAAATGGTGTTCTGTGGAGTTTCGGGGCTTTTTGAGTTGTGCAGAATAGGTTTCCAAAGTTTGCTTTTTTTCCAGCCCAGAATTCCAGCTGTCGGCATTCTCCCACTTCATGTAAACCTTGTAAAATAAGAGAGAAAAGGCATAAGTATTGTGACATAACGTGTAATAACAACCCATAATGCAATAAATATCAACATATAAGCATGGTGCAAAATGGACGTATCAGCGTGGCATACTTTATAGAACCTATGCCTGAGGCATAGGGAATGACTTTCATTCTTTCTCTATTTTCTGCCATGGTCGGGTTTTGAGTCTTTCTCAACTTGATACCTTACAATTCAGGCAAGAACTTCTTCTTTGACTGGTCCATTTTGAACTTCTTCAAAATCTTATTAAGGTATGTACTCATTGAAAATCTTATCAAGCGTCTTAATCTATCTCTATAGATCTTGGTGCCCAATATGTAAGCAGCTTCACCGAGGTCTTTTATTGAAAAACTCCTTTTAAACAATCCTTTATGCTTTCCATAAAATTCTACATCATTTCCGATCAACAATATGGCATTCACATATACTTATCAAAAATGTTGTAGTGCTCCCACTTACTTTCTTGTAAATACGGGCTTCACCGTAAGTCTGTATAAAACCATATGCTTTGATCACCTCATCAAAGCGTATATTCCAACTCCGAGATGCTTGCACCAGTCCATAGATGGATCACCAGAGCTTGCACACTTTGTTAGCACTTTTAGGATCGACAAAATCATCTGGTTGCATCATATACAACTCTTCTTTGAGATATCCATTAAGGAATTTAGTTTTGACATCCATTTTCCAGATTTCATAATTATAAAATGCGGCAATTGCTAACATGATTCGGACAGACTTAAGCATCGCTATGGGTGAGAAGGTCTCATCGTAGTCAACTCCATGAACTTGTCGAAAAACCTTTTCGCAACAAGTCGAGCTTTGTAGACGGTCACATTACCGTCGGCGTCAATCTTCCTCTTAAACATCCATTTATTTTCAATGGCTTGCCGATCATCGGGCAAGTCCACCAAAGTCCACACTTTGTTCTCATACATGGATCCCATCTCAGATTTCATGGCATCCAGCCATTTTGCGGAATCTGGGCTCATCATCGCTTCCTCATAGTTCATAGGTTCATCATGGTCTAGTAACATGACTTCCAGAACAGGGTTACCATACCACTCTGGTGCGGAACGTACTCTGGTTGACCTACAAGGTTCAGTACTAACTTGATCTGAAGTTTCATGATCATCATCATTAGCTTCCTCACTCATTGGAGTAGGAATCACTGGAACTAGTTTCTGTGATGAACTAATTTCCAATTCGGGAGAAGGTACAATTACCTCATCAAGTTCTACTTTCCTCCCACTCACTTCTTTCGAGAGAAACTCCTTCTCTAGAAATGATCCATTCTTAGCAACAAATATATTGCCTTCGGATCTGTGATGAAAAGTGTACCCAACGGTTTCCTTTGGGTGTCCTATGAAGACGCATTTCTCCGATTTGGGTTCGAGATTATCAGGCTGAAGCTTTTTCACATATGCATCGCAACCCCAAACTTTAAGAAATGACAACTTTGGTTTCTTGCCAAACCACAGTTCATATGGCGTCGTCTCAACGGATTTAGATGGTGCCCTATTTAACGTGAATGCAGTTGTCTCTAATGCATAGCCCCAAAATGATAGCGGTAAATCGGTAAGAGACATCATAGGTCGCACCATATCTAATAAAGTACGGTTATGACATTCGGACACACCATTGCATTGCGGTGTTCCAGGTGGCGTGAGTTGCGAAACGATTCCACATTGTTTTAAACAAAAACCAAACTCGTAACTCAAATATTCGCCTCTGCGATCAGATCGTAGAAACTTTATTTTCTTGTTACGATGATTTTATACTTCATTCTGAAATTCTTTGAACTTCTCAAAATGTTTCAGACTTGTGTTTCATCAAGTAGATATACTCATATCTGCTCAAATCATCTGTGAAGATCAGAAAATAGCGATACCAACCGCAAGCCTCAACCCTCATCGGACCGCATACATATGTATGTATTATTTCCAATAAGTCATTGGCTCGCTCCATTGTTCCGAAGAACGAAGTTTTAGTCATCTTACTCATGAGGCATGGTTCGCAAGCATCAAATGATTCATAATCAAGTGAATCCAAAAGTCCATCAGCATGGAGTTTCTTCATGCGCTTTACACCAATATGACTAAACGACAGTGCTACAAGTTTTTTGCACTATTATTATCAACTCTGCATCTTTTGGCTTCAATATTATGAATATGTGTATTACTACGATCGAGATTCAATAAACCATTCACCTTGGGTGTATGACCATAATAGGTTTTATTCATGTAAAGAAGAATAACAATTATTCTCTCACTTTAATGAATAACCGTATTGCAATAAACACGATCCAATCTTGTTCATGCTCAATGAAAACACCAAATAACATTTATTTAGGTTTAACACTAATCTTGAAAGTATAGGGAGTGTGCGATGATGATCATATGAATTTTGGAACCACTTCCAACACACATCGTTATCTCACCCTCAACTAGTCGTTGTTTATACTGTAACTCCAGTGTCGAGTTACTAATCTTAACAACCAAACAAGTATCAAATACCCAGGGGCTACTATGAACACTAGTGAGGTACACATTATCAATATGTATATCAAGTATACCTTGGTTCACTTTGCCATCCTTCTTATCCGCCAAATATTCGAGGAACTTCCGCTTCGAGTGACCATTTCCTTTGCAGTTAGAAGCACTCAGTTTCAGGCTTAGGTCCAGCTTTTGGGCTTCTTCACGGGAGTGACAAGTTTCTTGCCATTCTTCTTGAAGTTCCCTTTCTTCCCCTTGCCCTTTTCTTGAAACTAGTGGTCTTGTTAACCATCAATAATTGATGCTCTTTCTTGATTTCTACCTTTGTTGATTTCAACATCACGAAGAGCTCGGGAAACGTTTTCGTCATCCCTTGCTTATTATAGTTCATCATGAAGTTCTAGCAACTTGGTGATAGTGACTAGAGAACTCTGTCAATCACTATCTTATCTGGAAGTTTAACTCCCATTTGATTCAAGTGATTGTAGTACTCATACATTCTGAGCACATGCTCATTGGTTGAGCTATTCTTGTCTATCTTGTAAGCAAATTAATTGTCAAAGGTCTCATACCTCTCGACACGGGCATGAGTCTGAAATACTATTTTCAACTCTTGGAACATCTCATATGCTCTGTGGTGTTCAAAACGGTTTTTGAAGTCCCGGTTATAAGCCGTAAAGCATGGCACTCTAAACTATCAAGTAGTCATCATACTGAGCTTGTCAAACGTTCATAACGTCTACATCTGCTCCTGCAATAGGTTTCTCACCTAGCGGTGCATCAAGGACATAATACTTTAGTGCAGAAATGAGGATAATCCTTAGATCACTGACCTAGTCCGCATCATTACTACTATTATCTTTCAACTTATTTTTCTCTAGGAACATATCGAAAATAAACGGGGAGCTACATCGCGAGCTATTGATCTACAACATAATTTGCAAATACTATCAGGACTAAGTTCATGATAAATTAAATTTTAGTTAATCATATTACTAAAGAACTCCCACTTAGATAGACATCCCTCAAGTCATCTAAATGATCACGTGATCCATATCAACTAAACCATGTCTGATCATCACGTGAGATGGAGTAGTTTTCAACGGTGAACATCTTATGTTGATCATATCTACTATATGATTCACGCTCGACCATTTGGTCTCCAGTGTTCTGAGCCATGTCTGTACATGCTAGGCTCGTCAAGTTTAACTCGAGTATTCTGCATGTGCAAAATTTTCTTACACCCGTTGTATTTGAACGTAGAGCTTATCACATCCGATCATCATGTGGTGTCTCGGCACGACGAACTGTCGCAACGGTGCGTACTTAGGGAGAACACTTGTACCTTGAAATTTTGTAAGGGATCATCTTATAATGCTACCGTTGTACTGAGCAAAATAAGAAGCATAATAAGATAAACATCACATGCAATCAAAATATGTGACATGATATGGCCATCATCATCTCGTGCTTTTGATCTCCATCTCCAAAGCATCGTCATGATCTACATCGTCACCGGCTTGACACCATGATCTTCATCGTAGCGTTGTGGTCGTCTCGCCAACTATTGCTACTACTACTATCGCTAACTCATAATGATAAAGTAAAGCAATTACATGGCTTTCGGAATTCATACAATAAAGAGACAACCATCAGGCTCCTGTCGGTTGCCGATAATTTAAAAAACATGATCATATCATATAATAATGTATAACTCATCACGTCTTGACCATATCACATCACAACATGCCCTGCAAAAACAAGTTAGACGGCCTCTACTTTGTTGTTGCAAGTTTTACGTGGCTGCTACGAGCTTAGCAAGAATCGTTCTTACCTACGCATCAAAACCAGAATGATTTTTCGTCAAGTGTGATGTTTTAACCTTCACAAGGACCGGGCGTAGTCACACTAGATTCAACTAAAGTTGGAGAAACTGACACCCGCCAACCACCTATGTGCAAAGCACGTCGGAAGAACAACTCTCGCGTAGCGTACGCGTAATGTCGGTTCGGGCCGCTTCATCCAACAATACCGCCGAATCAAAGTATTGAAGGAAATACGCCCTAGAGGCAATAATAAAGTTGTTATTTATATTTCCTTATATCATGATAAATGTTTATTATTCATGCTAGAATTGTATTAACCGGAAACTTAGTACATGTGTGAATACATAGACAAAACAGAGTGTCCCTAGTATGCATCTACTTGACTAGCTCGTTAATCAAAGATGGTTATATTTCCTAATCATAGACATGAGTTGTCATTTGATTAATGGGATCACATCATTAGGAGAATGATGTGATGGACAAGACCCATCCGTTAGCTTAGCAATATGATCGTTTAGTTTTTCTGCTATTGCTTTCTTCATGACTTATACATGTTTCTATGACTATGAGATTATGCAACTCCTGAATACCGGAGGAACACCTTGTGTGCTATCAAACGTCACAACGTAACTGGGTGATTATAAAGATGCTCTACAGGTGTCTCCGAAGGTGTTTGTGGTGTTGGCATAGATCGAGAATAGGATTTGTCACTCCAAGTGTCGGAGAGGTATCTCTGGGCCCTCTCGGTAATACACATCATAATAAGCCTTGCAAGCAAACGACTAATGAGTTAGTCACGAGATGATGTATCATGGAATGAGTAAAGAAACTTGCCGATAACAAGATTGAACTAGGTATGATGATGCCGACGATCGAATTTCGGGCAAGTAACATACCGATGATAAAGGGAACAATGTATGTTGTTGTGCGGTTTGACCGATAAAGATCTTCGTAGAATATGCAGGAACCAATATGAGAATCCAGGTTCCGCTATTAGTTATTGGCCGGAGATGAGTCTCGGTCATGTCTACATAGTTCTCGAACCCGTAGGGTCCGCACGCTTAACGTTTGATGACGATCGGTATTATGAGTTTATGTGTTTTGATGCACTGAAGGTAGTTTGGAGTCCCATATGTGATTACGGACATGACGAGGAGTTTCGAAATGGTCAAGACATAAATATTGATATATTGGAAGGTTATATTAGGACATTGGAAGGGTTTCGGGGGTCACCGGATAAATACCGGAGTACCAGGAGGTTACCGAAACCCCCCGATGAGTCTATGTGCCTTATTGGGCCCTAGGGGAGGAAGAGGGCAGCAAGGGAAGTGTGGGGTGCACCCCCCTAGGCCCAAACCAAATTGGTTTGGGGCTAGGGGGCGGCCCCCCTCTTTCCTTCTTCTCATCTCCTCTTTCCCTCCCTCTCCTAGTAGGAATAGGAAAGGAGGGCTAATCCTACTTGGAGTAGGATTGCCCCTCCCTTGGCGCGCCTCCTCCTCCTTGGCCGCCTCCTCCTCCCCTCCCTCCTTTATATACATGGGGAGGGGGCACCCCATAGATACAGAAGTTGATTTGCAAACCGTGTGCGGTGCCCCCCTCCACAGTTACACACATCGGTCATATCGTTGCAGTGCTTAGGCGTTGCCCTGCGCCGGTAACTTCATCATCATCGTCACCACGCCGTCGTGCTGACGAAACTCTCCCACGACGCTCAACTGGATCAAGAGTTCATGGGACATCATCGAGCTGAACGTGTGCTGAACGTGGAGGTGCCATACGTTCGATGCTTAGATCGGTTGGATCACGAAGACGTTCGACTACATCAACCGCGTCACTAGACGCTTCCGCTTTAGGTCTACGAGGGTACGTGGACACACTCTCCCAGCTCGTTGCTATGCTTCTCCTAGATAGATCTTGCATGATCGTAGGAAAGTTTTTGAAATACTACGTTCCCTAACAAGTATGACATGCTGGTAAGCAGTATGACTATTATCGCCCACAACTTATTGTGTTCTACTCGTGCATATCATCTACGCATAAACCTGGCTCTGATACCACTGTTGGGGAAGTATTTCAAAAAATCCTACGATCACGCAAGATCTATCTAGGAGAAGCATATCAACAAGCGGGGAGAGTGTGTCCACGTACTCTCGTAAACCGAAAGCGGAAGCGTTTAGTAACGCGGTTGATGTAGTCGAACGTCTTTGCGATCCAACCGATCAAGCACCAAATGCACGGCACCTCCGCGATCTGCACACGTTTAGCTCGGTGACATCCCTCGAACTCTTGATCCAGTTGAAGGCCCAGGGAGAGTTTCATCAGCATGACGGCGTGGTGACGGTGATGATGAAGTTACCGGCGCAGGGCTTCGCCTAAGCACTACGACGATATGACCGAGGTATGCAACTGTGGAGGGGGCACAACACACGGCTAAGAAATCAACTTGCGTGTCTATGGGGTGCCCTCTCCCCACGTATATAAAGGAGGGAGGGAGGAGGAGGCCGTCCTAGTATGGGCGCGCCAAGGGAGGAGGTTTCCAACTCCTAGTAGGAGTAGGTTTCCTCCTTTCCTAGTCCAACTAGGAGAAGGGGGAAGGAGGAGGAGGGGAGATGGAAGGAGGGGGCGCCGCCCCTTCCTAGTCCAATTCGGACCAACGCATGGGGGGGGGCGCACGGCCACCCCTTGAGGCCCTTCTCTCCTTTCCCGTATGGCCCATTAAGGCCCACTACTTCCCCCGGCGAATTCCCGTAACTCTCCGGTACTCCGAAAAATACCCGAATCACTCGGAACCTTTCTGATGTCGGAATATAGCCTTCCAATATATTGATCTTTACCTCTCAATCATTTCGAGACTCCTCGTCATGTCCATGATCTCATCCGGGACTACGAACAACCTTCGGTACATCAAATCACATAAACTCTTAATAACAATCGTCATCGAACGTTAAGCGTGTGGACCCTACGGGTTCGAGAACTATGTAGACATGACCGAGACTCATCTCCGGTCAATAAACAATAGCGGAACCTGGATGCTCATATTGGTTCCTACATATTCTACGAAGATCTTTATCGGTCAAACCGCACAACAACATACGTTCTTCCCTTTGTCATCGGTATGTTACTTACCGAGATTCGATCATCAGTATCATCATACCTAGTTCAATCTCGTTACCGGCAAGTCTCTTTACTCGTTCCGTAATACATCATCTCGTGACTAACTCATTAGTCATTTGCTTGCAAGGCTTATTATGATGTGTATTACCGAGAGGGCCCTGAGATACCTCTCCGACACTCGGAGTGACAAATCCTAACCTTGATCTATGCCAACACCACAAACACTTTCGGAAACACATGTAGAGTATCTTTATAATCACCTGGTTACGTTGTGACATTTCATAGCACACAAGGTGTTCCTCCGGTATTCGGGAGTTGCATAATCTCATAGTCAGAGGAACATGTATAAGTCATGAAGAAAGCAATAGCAATAAAACTAAACGATCATAGTGCTAAGCTAATTGATGGGTCTTGTCCATCACATCATTCTCTAATGATGTGATCATGTTCATCAAATAACAACACAAGTCTATGGTCAGGAAACATAACCATCTTTGATCAACGAGCTAGTCAAGTAGAGGCATACTAGGGACACTCTGTTTTGTCTATGTATTCACACATGTACTAAGTTTCTGGTTAATACAATTCTAGTATGAATAATAAACATTTATCATCATATAAGGAAATATAAATAACAACTTTATTATTGCCTCTAGGGCATATTTCCTTCAGTTGTAGTCACATTCCTGGTGAACATTAACATTTTTTTAGTTTTTTGAAACATTTTAAAATAATTTTTTGACATTGGAGCACCAGGAGTACCCCAAGGATGGGAGCACTTACTTTCCCTCTTGCGCCAAACTTGACAACAGTGCATCTCCACGAGTGCTCAGAAATGTGGTCATCATCTTCCTTTTTTATCCGGTTTTCGTATATCTCAAGTGCCTGGAAAGTTTTGTCGCGCCAGTCACATTTTCTGGTTCATCCCAAGCTCACTGGAGAAAGCCATAACCCTATTATCTATCTCAAGTGGGGGCCTCACCCGGGGGATTCACATCTCCCATTATCTATCTTGGGGGGTACAGGGTATCGTCGGGGGCTTTCTTCGACGATGCAGGCCTTAGAGAGATGGGTGAGGCCTTGGCAAGCAACGATAGTGGGGGAGGATGAGGTGAGGGCAGGGCGGCGAGGCGGTGTGCGGTAGCGCCCATCGGCCGCGGGGAGTGGAGGCATGCGGAAGGGGTGGGGTAGGCTTCATGGGAGAAGGAACTGCCATTGATAACCCATAAGTATAGGGATCGCAACAGTTTTCGAGGGTAGAGTATACAACCCAAATTTATTGATTCGACATAAGGGCAAAAAATATTCACGAGTATTAGTAGTTGAGTTGTCAATTCAACCACACCTGAAAGATTTAATATCTGCAACAAAGTTTTTAGTAGAAAAGTAATATGATAGTAATGGTAACGGTGGCAATAGTAATTGTAACAGTTTTGTAGAGATTGTAATAGCAGTAGAAGCAAAAGTAACTTAGCAAAGACCAATATGTGAAAAACTCGTAGCCATTGGATCGTTGATGATAATTGTGTCAGATGATATTCATCATGTAGCAATCATAACCTAGAGCAACGAAGAACTAGCTCCAATTCATCAATGTAATGTAGGCATGTATTATGTATATAGTCATACATGCTTATGAAAAGAATTTGCATGGCATCTTTTGTCCTACCCTCCCATGGCAGCGGGGTCCTAGTGGAAACTAAGGGATATTAAGGCATCCTTTTAATAGAGAACTGGAACAAATCATTAACACTTAGTGAATACATGAACTCCTCAAACTACGACAATCACCAGAAAGAATCCCAATTATTGTCACATTGTGGTATGCGGATCATAACACGTAATAGGTGCATATAGCTTGCAAGATAGGATCAAGAACACATATATATATTCATGAAAACATTATAGATACAGATCTGAAATCATGGCATTCGGGGCCTAGTGACAAGCATTAAGCATAGCAAAGTCATAGCAACATCAATCTCAACATAGTGGATACTAGGCATCAAGCCCTAACAAAACTAACTCAATTACATGATAAATCTCATCCAACCCATTACCGTCCAACAAGCCTACGATGGGTTTACTCACTCCCAGTGGTGAGCATCATGAAATTGCTGATGGAGGAAGGTTGATGATGATGATGGCGATAGATTCTACTCTCCGTAGCCTCGAACGGACTCCAGATCAGCCCTCCCGAGGGAGAACAGGAGATGGTGGCGGCTCCGTATCGTAAAACACGACGAGTCCTTCTCTCTGATTTTTCTCTCCATGAATAGGTATATATGGAGTTGGAGTTAGGGTTGCCGGAGCTCCAGGGCCCCCACAAGCCAGGGGCGCGTCCTGGGGGGTAGGCGCACCACGGGGGCTTGTGGCTCCCGGATGGCCCCCGTCTGGTATCTTTTTCCGCCAGTATTTTTTATATTTTCCACAAAAAATTTCCATAAATTTTCAGGTCAATCCGAGAACTTTGATTTCTGCACACAAATAACACCATGGCAATTCTGATGAAAACAGTTTCAGTCCGGGTTAGTTCTACTCAAATCATGCAAATTAGAGTCCAAAACAAGGTCAAAAGAGTTCGAAAAAATAGATACGATGGAGATGTATCAACTCCCCCAAGCTTAACCCATTGCTTGTCCTCAAGCAATTCAGTTAACAAACTGAAAGTGACAAAGAAAAACTTTTACAAACTCTGTTTGATCTTGTTGTTCCAAATATGTCTAGCCAACGTTCATGGTTTTAGCAAAGTTTATGAACTAACCATACTCACAATAACATTTAGGTCTCACATTTACTCACATCAATGGAATAATCAACTAGCGAGCAATAATAATATATCTCGGATGACAACACTTCTTCAAAAAAATCATGATACAATATGATATAATGGTATCTCGCTAGCCCTTTCTGAGACTGCAAAACATAAATGCAGAGCACCTTTGAAGATCAACGACTGACTAAATATTGTAATTCATGGTAAAAGAGATCCAGTCACACTCATACTCAACATCAATTAAAAAACAAAGCATATAAATGACAATGGTGCTCTCCTGCTGGTGCTTAAATGAAAAGTGAAGGAAATATGCCCTAGAGGCAATAATAAAGTTATTATTTATTTCCTTATATCATGATAAATGTTTATTATTCATGCTAGAATTGTATTAACCGGAAACTTAATACATGTGTGAATACATAGACAAAACAGAGTGTCCCTAGTATGCCTCTACTAGACTAGCTCATTGATCAAAGATGGTTATGTTTCCTAGCCATAGACATGAGTTGTCATTTGATCAACGGGATCACATCATTAGGAGAATGATCTGATGGACAAGACCCATCCGTTAGCTTAGCACTATGATCGTTTAAGTTTTACTGCTATTGCTTTCTTCATGACTTATACATGTTCCTATGACTATGAGATTATGCAACTCCCGAATATCGGAGGAACACTTTGTGTGCTACCAAACGTCACAAAGTAACTGGGTGATTATAAAGGTACTCTACAGGTGTCTCCGAAGGTACTTGTTGGGTTGGCGTATTTCAAGATTAGGATTTGTCACTCCGATTGTCGGAGAGGTATCTCTGGGCCCACTCGGCAATGCACATCACTATAAGCCTTGCAAGCATTGCAGCTAATGAGTTAGTTGCGGGATGATGTATTATGGAACGAGTAAAGAGACTTGTTGGTAACGAGATTGAACTAGGTATTGAGATACCGACGATCGAATCTCGGGCATGTAACATACCGATGACAAAGGGAACAATGTATGTTGTTATGCGGTTTGACCGATAAAGATCTTCGTAGAATATGTGGGAGCCAATATGAGCATCCAGGTTCTGCTATTGGTTATTGACCGGAGACATGTCTCGGTCATGTCTACATAGTTCTCGAACCCGTAGGGTCCGCACGCTTAAGGTTTCGATGATAGTTTTATTATGAGTTTATGAGTTTTGATGTACCGAAGGAGTTCGGAGTCCCGGATGAGATCGGGGACATGACGAGGAGTCTCAAAATGGTCGAGACGTAAAAATCGATATATTGGACGACTATATTCGGACATCGGAAAGGTTCCGAGTGATTCGGGTATTTTCGGAGTACCGGGGAGTTACGGGAATAGAGGAGAGAGGCCAAAAGGAAGGAGGCGTGCACCCCCCTTCTGGTCCGAATTGGACAAGGGGTGCAGCCCCCTTTTCCTTCTCCCTCTCCCCCTCTTTCCTTCTCTCCTACTCCGGAAAGGAAAGGGGAATCCTACTAGGACTTGGGAGTCCTAGTAGGACTCCCCACACTTGGTGCACCCCCTCTAGGGCCGGCCTCTCCCTCCCTCCTTTATATACGGGGGCAGGGGGGCACCTCTAGACACAACAATTGATCTCTTGATCTCTTAGCCGTGTGCGGTGCCCCCCTCCACCATAGTTCTCCTCGATAAATATTGTAGCGGTGCTTAGGCGAAGCCCTGCGACGGTAGAACATCAAGATCGTCACCACGCCGTCGTGCTGACGGAACTCTCCCTCGACACTCGGCTGGATCGGAGTTCGAGGGACGTCATCGAGCTGAACGTGTGCTAGAACTCGGAGGTGCCGTAGTTTCGGTGCTTGATCGGTCGGGCCGTGAAGACGTACGACTACATCAACCGCGTTGTTCTAACGCTTCCGCTTTCGGTCTACGAGGGTACGTAGACTCACTCTCCCCTCTAGTTGCTATGCATCTGGTAGATAGATCTTGCGTGATCGTAGGAAAATTTTAAAATACTACGTTCCCCAACAAAAAGATGATGACTCAACAATAAAAGTAAATAGATAGGCCCTTCATAGAGGGAAGCAGGGATTTGCAGAGGCGCCAGAGTTCGATGCTTTTAAAACAGAGATGAATATAATTTTGAGAGGTATGTTTTCATTGTCAATGCAACGCCCGAGAGTCCTCAATATCTTTCATGCTAAACACATTATAGGTGGTTCCCAAACAGAATGGTAAAGTTTTACGCCCCCTCCACCAACAAACACACTCCAGGCTAGCCGAATTCACGGGTGTCGTCCATACCAACAAAAGTCTGGGGGAGTTTTGTTTAATTATGTTATGTTTTATATTGATTGCATGACTGGGCATCCCAATTACCACCATTTTCTCGTGAATGACAAGTGGATAACCACTCATCGTGAGAATAACCCACCTAGCATGGAAGATACTGACAGCCCCCCAGTCACTACATGAGCGATTCGGGCATACAAAACATATTATTATTTGAAGGTTTAGAGTTTGGCACATGCAAATTTACTTGGAACGGCAGGTAAATACCGCATATAGGTAGGTATAGTGGACTCATGTGGAATAACTTTGGGTTTAAAGAAGTGGATGCACAAGCAGTATTCCCGCTTAGTACAAGTGAAGGCTAGCAAATAGATTGGGGAGGGACCAACTAGAGAGCAACAACGGTCATAAACATGCCTTGAGGTTAATCAACATTGAATGCAAGCATGTGTAGGATATAAAATACCACGAACATAAATATCATGGAGGTTGTGTTGATTTTGATTCAATTACATGCGTGAACATGTGCCAAGTCAGGCCACTCGAAACATTCAAAGCAGGATACCATCCTATCATACCACATCATAACTATTTTAATGCATGTTGGCACACAAGACAAACCATTGTCAACTCATAGCTAATTAAGCATGGCATGAGTAACTATAATCTCTAATTGTCATTGCAAACATATTTCATTCATAATGGGCTGAATCAAGACCGATGAGCTAATCATATTTAGAAAAACAAAATAGGTCGAGTTCGTACCAGCATTTCTCCACCTCAATCACTTCATCAAATTTCGTCATCAAATTTCTCCACCTCTCCGGAGCCCCGAACGGACTCCAGATCAACCCTCCCGAGGAAGAACAGGAAGTGACAGCGGCTCCGTTGTTGGAAATATGCCCTAGAGGCAATAATAAAATGGTTATTATTATATTTCCTTGTTCATGATAATTGTCTATTGTTCATGCTATAATTGTATTAACCAGAGACCGTAATACATGTCTGAATACGTAGACCACAATATGTCCCTAGTAAGCCTCTAGTTGACTAGCTCGTTGATCAATAAATGGTTACGATTTCCTGACCATGGACATTGGATGTCGTTGATAACGAGGTCACATCATTAGGAGAATGATGTGATGGACAAGACCCAATCCTAAGCATAGCACAAGATCGTGTAGTTCGTCTGCTAAAGCTTTTCTAATGTCAAGTATCATTTCCTTAGACCATGAGATTGTGCAACTCCCGAATACCGTAGGAATGCTTTGGGTGTGCCAAACGTCACAACGTAACTGGGTGGCTATAAAGGCACACTATGGGTATCTCCGAAAGTGTCTGTTGGGTTGGCATGAATCGAAAGTGTCTGGGTGTGATGGAGAGGTATCTCTGGGACCACTCGGTAGGTGATACGTCCAAAATGCATCACTATTTTATATCGTAATTCATCCTTATTCATTGATATATTTCACATTACGATGATGTTCTTATGTTGTTTTGGCCTATTTTACACAGTTTGCAACTTTCCGGTGCCGAAGCAGCAGACGCAGGATTCAGCGGTAAAAAGTGGACGCTGAGTTGCTGAAGAAGAATACCTCCAAATTACTTGAAAATCGACGGAGGGTATTTTACAGAAGGATCACGAAGATACGCAAAAGAGCAACCAGAGGGGGGCCACAGGGTGCCCAGGCGGCCACCTGGCGCGGCCCCCACCCTGGCCACGCCGGGAGGGCGCCTGGAGCCCCTGGCCCACTCCAGGCTCTCCCCTCTGGCCTATATACTCCTCGTCATCTAGAAACCCTAAAAAGGAGAGAGTTTACGGAGTTCCGCCGCCGCTCCGTGGCGGAAACCTACAGAGAAGAAAAGCCATCTCCGGCGGGCAGATTCCGCCGGGGAGATCACCTCCCGGAAGGGGAGATCATCGCCATCGTCATCACCATCGTCATGGGCATCATCGAGATCATCATCAACATCATCCCCAACATCAGCACCATCTCCATCTTCATCCAATCTCATCTCACAATTGCAACTTGTGTTGTAATCCGTACTATCTATCCTCTCTACTCTATCGGTGTTGATTACTACTTCGTGGTGAATGCTATTGAGTTTTGTTGGAGAAATATCATTGTGTCCAGATTGTTTATCATCCATCTATCTCCACTGATCATGATCTCTTTTATGTCTTGTGAGTAGTTACTTTAGTTCTTGAGGACATGGGAGAAGTCTTGTTGTTAGTAGTCATATGATGTTGAAGTAATATGTGTTGTTTGATACTTAAGTTGTGCTGTTATTTTCCTAGTGGTGTTGTGTGAGTCGAACACTCAACACTTCGCCTTATTAAGGACCTAGGGGAATACATTGTGTACAAAGAATGCTTACGGTGGGTTGCCGGAGTGACAGAAACCTGAACCCCAGTTCGCACGCTTTTGCACAAGGGAACAATGGATCATCGATCGTATTGCTATGGTTAGGCTTTTGCCTTAAATACTATCTTGTATTTGCGGATGCTTGCAAGGTGTTTAATCATAAGAGTGCACTCATCTTAGTCTAGAGGGTGTACTAGCATAGATCCACCCACTCAACACTTATCAACACATCACATAGTACCGATACGGAATATGGCGAAAGCACATGACTACCTCTCCCGTGTGTCCTCAAGAACACTTTAGCCTTTATAAGTTCAGTTGCTAGGCCTCTCCTTTGCTCAGAAAGGATTGGGCCACTTGTTACTCTCCAGTGCCTTTTACTTTGCTCGCTTCTACTTTCTTGTTGCTTATATCAAGAAAACCCCTAAAAAGTTATCTTTCAGTGCTTGCAGTTATTCCTTGCTCAGAATCACTTATCAATACCTTCTGCTCCTCGTTGGGTTCGACACTCTTACTTATCGAAAACGCTGCAATAGATCCCTTACGGTTGTGGGTCATCAAGTACCGTTTTCTGGCGCCGTTGCCGGGGAGTGTAGCGCTATTGGTAAGTGAAGCTGGTAAGAAAGTTTTCATATTTCTGTTTTTATTTTGCTGTTGCTGCTCTTTGTCCTTATGGACAACCTTGCTATTGGATCGTTGCTTGTGGGAAGACGCCCCACATCTGTGGTGGTTGCTTCTCCCCCTACTGAAATTGTGCCCTATAAAATACCAGCTGGTATTATCGATTATGTTTTGGCTAATCGTTATGCAGGAGACAGACATCCCGGTGAACACTTGCTATATTTGTCACAACTATGTTCATTATTTAAGCTTGCAGGTGTATCAATGGAGTTTGTCATGAGGAAATTGTTCTCCGTATCGCTTATAGATAAAGCTTCAGATTGGTATAAGCTTCTCGATAACTCACACTTGCTTGATTGGCAAGAGCTTATGTCTCTCCTTTATACCAAGTTTTATCCTCTTCATGAAATTCATCGAGACAGGAACTATATCTATAACTTTAGGTCTCGTGACGGAGAAAGCATTGCTCAAGCTTGGGGGAGATTGAAGTCCCTAATGCTCAAATGTCATATTCATGAGCTCCCCAAGAAAATTATAGTTACAAATTTTTATGCCAGGCTTTCTCGTCAGGATAAGGAGATGCTGGATGCCTCCTCTAGTGGGGTATTTCAGACAAAGAGCGTTGAAGAAAGGTGGGATCTCATTGAAAGGATCCAGAGGAATACCGAAGATTGGGAAATCGATAAAGGTATTGAACCCGCTATAAATTATGAGCATGATTATATTGAGAGCTATGTGAAAACTGATTACTTCAATACCTTTTGCTCTAAGATTGGTCTTGATTCCCATCTAATGATTGATTTCTGTAAGGATTTTGCCTCTCACGTCGATTCTTTTAAAAAGAAGAGAGATCAGCATCATGAACCTTTCAAAGAGTTACCTGTTGATATTCATGTTGCTGACCCTATTTTGCCTGCAGTTATATATGAAAAAGCCTCCTTTTCCCGAAAGGATAAGGGAGCACTCTCTTGTGACAGGCATAATAAATAAAAGTGAGAGAAGAATTGATGAGCCTGAGGACCAGATCAAGGTCGATCCTCAAGTTGCATTGGTTAAAGACCTTGTTACTAATGATGTTTTGGATTCCAATGTAAATTTTTGTGCTGTTTCCACTAACCTTGTCACAGCCAAGAATAAAGGCCCAATTTCAGGTACTCCAGTAGTATCTGTTAAAATAGGAGATCACAATTATTATGGGCTATGCGATTTGGGATCGAGTGCTAATGCTATCCCCTATTCACTTTATCAAGAGATCATCGGTGAGATTTCACCTTGTGAACTTGAAGAAGTTGATGTTACCATTCATCTTGCAAACAGAGCAACTATCTCTCCTATCGGAATTGTGAGAGACGTTGAAGTCCTATGTGGAAAGGTAAAATACCCTACCGACTAGTACTTGGTTCAGTGAGGGACAATTTTTGTCCTATTATTTTTGGTAGACCTTTTCTCAGAACTTGTGGAGCTATAATAGATTGCAAGAAAGGTAAAGTTTCTGTTGAATTCAATGGTGAGCCATATGAATTTAACTTTTCTAAGTTCTCTAAGCAGCCTCGTGGTACCGATTTACCTAGTGATGATAAAATTATTGAAAGTATTGCTTCTATTGCTATTCCCCCTAATGAACCTTTGCAGCAATATATGGAGGACCACGAGAATGATTTGCATATGCAGGAAAGAAATGAACTAGATGAAATATTCTTGAAACAACCTGCTATCCTGAAGCACAAACTTCCGGTTGAACCTTTGGGAATTTTATCAAAACCAAAAGAAGACCTGGTGTTCGATCTTAAACCTCTTCCCGATACGCTCAAGTATGCTTATTTAGATGAAAAGAAAGTATATCCTGTTATTATCAACTCTAACCTTTCAGGATATGAAGAAGAGCGACTATTGGAAGTACTTCGTAAACACCGAGGTGCAATTGGCTATACCCTTGATGACCTTAAGGGGATTAGTCCATCTATCTGTCAACATACTATCAACCTTGAGCCCGATGCTAAACCAATTGTTGATCATCAACGACGGTTGAACCCGAAGATGATGGATGTTGTAAGAACTGAGATTCTCAAGCTTCTAGCCGCAGGTATTATCTACCCTATAGCTGATAGTAAGTGGGTAAGCCCAGTACATTGTGTTCCTAAGAAAGGAGGTACAACTGTGGTTCCTAATGATAAGAATGAACTAATACCTCAGAGAATTATTATTGGATATAGAATGTGTATTGATTACAGGAAGCTGAACAAGGCAACCAGGAAGGATCACTACCCGTTGTCGTTCATCGACCAAATGCTTGAAAGGTTATCCAAAAATACCCACTTTTGTTACCTCGATGGTTATTCTGGCTTCTCACAAATTCATGTTAACACTGCTGATCAAGAGAAGACCACTTTTACTTGTCCCTATGGTACTTATGCTTACAGGCGTATGCCTTTTGGTTTATGTAATGCCCCTGCTACTTTTCAAAGGTGTATGTCTGCTATCTTTCATGGTTTCTGTGAGGAGATTGTGGAAGTCTTCATGGATGATTTCTCCGTCTATGGAACTTCCTTTGACCATTGTCTCCACAACCTTAATAAAGTTTTGTAGAGATGTGAGGAGACAAATCTGGTACTCAACTGGGAGAAGTGCCACTTCATGGTTAACGAAGGAATTGTTCTTGGTCACAAGATTTCCGAAAGGGGAATTGAGGTGGACAAGGCCAAGATCGAAGCAATTGAGAGGATGCCCTATCCAAGGGACATCAAAGGTATTCGCAGTTTTCTCGGTCATGCTGGTTTCTATAGAAGATTTATTAAAGACTTTTCTAAGACTTCGAGACCCCTCACTAATCTTCTCCAGAAGGACGTTCCTTTTGTATTTGATGAAGATTGTAAGGAGGCTTTTGAAGTTCTTAAGAAAGCTTTAATAACCGCTCCTATAGTACAACCACTTGACTGGAATTTACCTTTTGAGATTATGTGTGATGCTAGTGATTTTGCTGTTGGAGCTGTTTTAGGGCAAAGGGTTGATAAGAAATTGAATGTTATACATTATGCTAGTAAAACCCTTGATAGTGCTCAAAAGAATTATGCTACTACTGAGAAGGAATTCTTAGCTGTAGTGTTTGCTTGTGATAAGTTTAGGCAGTATATTGTTGATTCCAAAGTTATTATTCATACTGACCATGCTGCCATTAAGTACCTTATGACAAAGAAGGATGCCAAGCCAAGACTTATTAGATGGGTACTCCTTCTTCAAGAATTTGATTTGCAGATTGTTGATAGGAAAGGAGAAGACAATCCGGTGGCGGACAATCTTTCAAGGATGGAAGATATACCGCATGATCCCATCCCAGTCAACGACAGTTTTCCAGACGAGCAACTTGCCGTTGTAAAAGTACAATCTCTTTCTGATCCTTGGTTTGCAGATTATGCTAATTTTATCGTTGCGAAGTATTTGCCTCCAGGTTTAACATTTCAGCAAAGGAAGAAGTTCTTTCATGATTTGAGGCACTACTTTTGGGATGACCCACATCTTTTCAAAGAAGGTCCAGACGGGATCGTGAGAAGATGCATACCGGAACATGAGCAGAAGGACATTCTCAGACAATGTCATGATAGTCCCTATGGAGGACATCATGCCGGTGAGAGGACCGCACATAAGGTTCTTTAATCAGGTTTTTATTGGCCTACTCTCTTTAAGGATGCTAGAAATTATGTTTTAGCCTGTGATAAATGTCAGAGAGTTGGTAACATTAGTAGAAGGAATGAGATGCCTATGAATTACTCACTAGTGATTGAACCTTTTGATTGCTGGGGTTTTGATTTTATGGGTCCTTTTCCTTCTTCGCACAAGTACACTCACATTTTAGTAGCTGTTGATTATGTGACCAAGTGGGTTGAAGCAATCCCCACTGAAAGTGCTGATCACAAGACATCTTTGAAAATGCTCAAAGATGTGATTTTCCCTAGGTTTGGTGTACCTAGGTATCTCATGACTAATGGAGGATCACACTTCACGCATGGAGCTTTTAGAAAAGCTTTAGCCAAGTACGATGTCAATCATAGAATTGCTTCACCGTACCATCCTCAAACTAGTGGGCAAGTTGAGCTCACCAATAGAGAGATCAAGTTGATCTTACAGAAGACAGTAAATAGAAATAGAAAGGACTGGTCAAATAAGTTAGGAGATGCTTTGTGGGCGTATAGAACTGCTTACAAAAACCCCATGGGCATGTCCCCCTATAAGATGGTTTATGGCAAGGCTTGCCATTTGCCATTAGAATTAGAGCACAAAGCTTTCTGGGCTGTTAGAGAGCTTAATGCTGACCCAAAGTTAGCTGGTGAGAAGCGTCTCATGAACTTGACTTCTCTAGATGAGTGGAGAAGTGAAGCTTACGAGAGCGCTAAAATGTTCAAGGAAAAGGTAAAGAAGTGGCATGATAGGAGGATTCTGAAACGTGAATTTAATGTTGGTGATAAAGTTTTGTTGTTTAGATCCCGTTTCAGGTTTTCTCCAGGCAAACTACTTTCCAGGTGGGAAGGGCCATTTCATATTGAAGAAGTCTATCGGTATGGTGCAATCAAGATTAACAATTTTGAAGGCACCAAACCTCAAGTTGTGAATGGGCAAAGACTTAAGCATTACATACCAGGAGACCCTGTCAATGTTGATGTGAATATGATAT
This sequence comes from Secale cereale, assembly GCA_902687465.1. NCBI lineage: Eukaryota > Viridiplantae > Streptophyta > Magnoliopsida > Poales > Poaceae > Secale > Secale cereale. The sequence continues at coordinate 833,953,096 of LR738711.1, read as the reverse complement.
ACACAACAACTCACGAAGAACATGTTGCAGCCCTGTTTCAGACACCAGCAGAAGCAGAATAAAAAAAAGGTATGTATTACAGTAAGGAAACATCGCGAACCGCCATAAAAGTTCCATATTATGAGTTTTTGCAAAATTAGGAAAATTCTAAGCCTAAGTGGAGCCGGAGACAAGCTCCAGGGGGCCCAGGTGCCCCCCTGGCGCGGCCTACCTCCTGGCCGCGCCGGGAGGCCGCCTGGGCACCCAGGAGTCCGTCTCCGACCCCACTTTAGCTTGTTAACTTCCTTTCTGTGCAGAAATTTTTGCTATATATTTGCCCAGATTGTTCCGGCAACGTATCTCGCGATTTCGTGTGTTTTCTTTTCGATCTGTTTCTGCCAGGGTAAAAAGTTATTGTTAGAGATGTCTTCTTGTGGCTCGAGCGGAGAGGACTTCTTGGGATGGCGTCTACGTCAAGTCCAGAAGGATCTTAATCAAGGGAAGCACGTTGACTGGGCTACCGAAGAAGAGATTGCCGCAAGACAAGCGGAGATGGAGCGCTCCGTGAGGGAGGAAGTCAAGACTATCGCTGCCCAACAACAAGGAGGCCCAAGCAATCCCATCATGGTGGGATCTGTCCAACCTCATTATGATCTTTCTCTTAACCTTTCAGGGCCCTCTACTTCACTTTAAGATCAACGTACGCTCTCCACCATCTCCGAGGCTTATCGCATCACCAATCAGCTGTGCGAAGATTTCCGTGTACTAAAGGTACAAGTGGAGATCTTGGAGAAGGAAAACCAAACCCTTCGCCGTGTCATAAGAGATTTGAAGAATCAACGTCAACAAGAATGAGGAGTGAAATCTCCTTGGGTAATGGCATCCCCTTGGCTTGTTCCAAGCTTGGGGTAGTGCCCGGTATCTTTATCTTTATCTTTTGTCTTTTAGAGTCAAGTAGAGTCGTATCATGTCTAGGGAGGTTATTATATGAAATAGGTGTGTGCATTGAGGTCTATCACTCCTTCTGTGGAGAGATTGTATCCGTGAGTGTGGAGTCGTCTATGATGGAATATTAATGAGAAGTCTATTGGTTCCTTTGCTGCACTCGGTATTCTCTTCACGCAATCGACCTTATATGATGATTCTTATGGGGAGTATTGACCTTATATCAGGTATGGCTTTGAAAACTTTATTTAATCTTGGCAAACATAGCTTTGGTCATAACAACAAGCATGATTTTCTTAAAGTAGCGACATAGCCAAAACCTTTATGTTATTATGCTTGAAGTGTTATGCTGACAAGGAAGACAACTTGATGTGTTATGCTTATTTTAATGTTTATGCTTTATATTGCTTTGCATCTTAGTCATCATCAATTGTCTGTTCTCTCAAAGCCTTTGCTAGCCTAAACTCTGTACTAAGCGGAATTCTGCTTGTGCATCCATACCCTTAAACCAATACCTTCCATATGAGTCCACCATACCTTCCTATTCGTGGTATTCAACTACCACCTCCTAAAGTATAGAATTTATGTGTTACCCTTAAATGTTCAAAATCTTCTATTTTGTGCCCCTGTTTTAGCTCATGAGGAAGTAGTAGTTAATTCATGATCTTTTTAAGTTGGACAAGTTTTACCCCGGGATTGCATGTCTAATCTGCAAACCCCTAATACGAGGAGGAACTGGCATGAGTGCGCCCGGCTCATAAAAGATAATACAACAAATAAACCCTCCTTCACGCTTTGTTCATGAGAAATCAAAAAACTTTGGCAGTGATAAACAAAGGAGATTAAGGGGATGTGATCGTCCCCGTGCGGGAGCCGTTCCTCGAAACTTGTCCAGTTTGAGAAGTAATTGAGTTATCCATTAGCATTCGTTGACAAATCATGCACCTCTCAAAACTTGTTTTCATTCTGTTTGATTTAAGGATAGCACATGAGTTTTCCCTACTTCCCTAGAGCAGTGCCTATCTCTTAGTTTTAGGTTGAGTCAGTTATTCCTACTTCCTTCTATTCTTAAAGAGAGCAGACATTTTATGTTGACGAGGATTCATTCATATAAAGTTGCATTAAGATTTGTCATATCATATCCTTGTTGACATTATCATTTGATAAGTAAGTTGTTTGTCAAGCCCAGCTAAAGCAAACATCTTCCTTTGTGTTAACACTTTCACTTCTTGCCTAATAACATGTTCTTTCAAAAGCTTCAATTAATCTCATCAAAACATAAAGAGAAAGAGCAAAAGTAAAAGCTATTAGTTGTTCTTTGACCAAAGGACATGTTTGCCATGATTTGATGAGTTTCCTTAGCCCTACTTTCGATTATAAGTGTTACCACTCTTTTATAAGGGCCTTATGAGTTGAAGATTGCTGTTGAGGATATTTGAGATTGGTGAAGAAACTGTGATGCTTCTTGTCCGTATTCTATTTATCGACACTTCACTCTCTAAACTTGTGGACAGGTTTACCGAGCTCAGTGTTCGCTTGGGGACAAGCGAGGTCTAAGCTTGGGGGTGTTGATACGTCCAAAATGCATCACTATTTTATATTGTAATTCATCCTTATTAATTGATATATTTCACATTACGATGATGTTCTTATGTTGTTTTGGCCTATTTTACACAGTTTGCAACTTTCCGGTGCCGAAGCAGCAGACGCAGGATTCAGCGGTAAAAAGTGGACGCTGAGTTGCTGAAGAAGAATACCTCCAAATTACCTGAAAATCGACGGAGGGTATTTTCCAGAAGGATCACGAAGATACGGAAAAGAGCAACCAGAGGGGGGCCACAGGGTGCCCAGGCGGCCACCTGGCGCGGCCCCCACCTTGGCCGCGCCGGAGGGCGCCTGGAGCCCCTGGCCCACTCCAGGCTCTCCCCTCTGGCCTATATACTCCTCGTCATCGAGAAACCCTAAAAAGGAGAGAGTTTATGGAGTTCCGCCGCCGCTCCGTGGCGGAAACCTACAGAGAAGAAAAGCCATCTCCGGCGGGCAGATTCCGCTAGGGAGATCACCTCCCGGAAGGGGAGATCATCGCCATCGTCATCACCATCGTCACGGGCATCATCGAGATCATCATCAACATCATCCCCAACATCAGCACCATCTCCATCTTCATCCAATCTCATCTCACAATTGCAACTTGTGTTGTAATCCGTACTATCTATCCTCTCTACTCTATCGGTGTTGATTACTACTTCGTGGTGAATGCTATTGAGTTTTGTTGGAGAAATATCATTGTGTCCAGATTGTTTATCATCCATCTATGTCCACTGATCATGATCTTGTTTATGTCTTGTGAGTAGTTACTTTAGTTCTTGAGGACATGGGAGAAGTCTTGTTGTTAGTAGTCATATGATGTTGAAGTAATATGTGTTGTTTGATACTTAAGTTGTGTTGTTATTTTCCTAGTGGTGTTGTGTGAGTCGAACACTCAACACTTCGCCTTATTAAGGACCTAGGGGAATACATTGTGTACAAAGAATGCTTACGGTGGGTTGCCGGAGTGACAGAAACCTGAACCCCAGTTCGCACGCTTTTGCACAAGGGAACAATGGATCATCGATCGTGTTGCTATGGTTAGGCTTTTGCCTTAAATACTATCTTGTATTTGCGGATGCTTGCAAGGTGTTTAATCATAAGAGTGCACTCATCTTAGTCTAGAGGGTGTAGTAGCATATATCCACCCACTCAACACTTATCAACACATCACATATGGCGAAAGCACATGACTACCTCTCCCGTGTGTCCTCAAGAACACTTTAGCATTTATAAGTTCAGTTGCTAGGCCTCTCCTTTGCTCAGAAAGGATTGGGCCACTTGTTACTCTCCAGTGCCTTTTACTTTGCTCGCTTCTACTTTCCTGTTGCTTATATCAAGAAAACCCCTAAAAAGTTATCTTTCAGTGCTTGCAGTTATTCCTTGCTCAGAATCACTTATCAATACCTTCTGCTCCTCGTTGGGTTCGACACTCTTACTTATCGAAAACGCTGCAATAGATCCCTTACGGTTGTGGGTCATCAGTAGGACATCATCATAATGAGCTCAATGTGACCAAAGAGTTGATCACGGGATGATGTGTTACGGAACGAGTAAAAGTGACTTGCCGGTAACGATATTGAACGAGGTATTGGGATACCGACGATCGAATCTCGGGCAAGTAACGTACCGATTGACAAAGGGAATTGTATACAGGATTGATTGAATCCCCGACATCGTGGTTCATCCGATGAGATCATCGTGGAACATGTGGGAGCCAACATGGGTATCCAGATCCCGCTGTTGGTTATTGGCCAGAGAGCTGTCTCGGTCATGTTTGCATGATTCCCGAACCCGTAGGGTCTACACACTTAAGGTTCGGTGACGCTAGAGTTGTTATGGGAATTAGTGTGCTATTACCGAATGTTGTTCGGACTCCCGGATGAGAACCCGGACGTCACGAGGAGTTCCGAAATGGTCCGGAGGTAAAGATTTATATATGGGAAGTCCTATTATGGCCACTGGAAAATGTTCAGGATTTTTCGGTATTATACCGAGAAGGTTCTAGAAGGTTTTGGAGTGGGGCTCACCTGTATGGGGGGGCCCACATGAACATGGGTAGTGGGGGAAAGGCCCCACACCCCTGGTCAAGGCGCACCAAGATCCCCCCTTAGAAGGAATAAGATCATATCCCGAAGGGATAAGATCAATATCCCTAAAAAGGGGGATAGCAATTGGTGGGGAAGGGAAATGATGGGATTTCTTTCCCCCACCTTTACCAATGCCCCAATGGACTTGGAGGGCAAGAAACCAGCCCCCTCCACCCCTATATATAGTGGGGAGGCGCATCGGAGCTGCACCCCTTACCCTGGCGCAACCCTCTCCCTCCCCAATACCTCCTCCTCCGTATTGCTTGGCGAAGCCCAGCCGGAGAACTGCAAGCTCCACCACCACGCCGTTGTGCTACCGGAGCTCTCCCTCAACTTCTCCTCTCCCCTTGCTGGATCAAGAAGGAGGAGACGTCCCCGGGCTGTACGTGTGTTGAACGCGGAGGCGCCGTTGTTCAGCGCTTAGATCGGAATCAACCGTGATCTGAATCGCTACGAGTACGACTCCTTCATCCGCGTTCTTGTAACGCTTCCGCATTACGATCTTCAAGGGTATGAAGATGCACTCCCCTCTCTCATTGCTAGTCTCTCCATAGATTGATCTTGGTGATGCGTAGAATTTTTTTAATTTCTGCAACGATCCCCAACAGTGGTATCATAGCCAGGTCTATGCGTAGTTTCTATGCACGAGTAGAACACAAGTTGTTGTGGGTATCGATTTTGTCAATTTACTTGTCGTTACTAGTCTTATCTTGATTCGGCGGCATCGTGGGATGAAGCGGCCCGGACCGACCTTACACGTATGCTTACGTGAGACGGGTTCCACCGATTGACATGCACTAGTTGCATAAGGTGGCTAGCGGGTGTCTGTCTCTCCCACTTTAGTCGGATCGGATTCGATGAAAAGGGTCCTTATGAAGGGTAAATAGAAATTGGCATATCATGTTGTGGTTTTGGCGTAAGTAAGAAAACGTTCTTGCTAGAAACCTATAGCAGCCACGTAAAAACTTGCAACAACAATTAGAGGACGTCTAACTTGTTCTTGCAGCATATGCCGTGTAATGTGATATGGCCAAAAGGATGTGATGAATGATATATGTGATGTATGAGATTGATCATGTTCTAGTAATAGGAATCACGACTTGCATGTCGATGAGTATGACAACCGGAAGGAGCCATAGGAGTTGTCTTAATTTGTTATATGACCTGCGTGTCAATGAAAACGCCATGTAATTACTTTACTTTATTGCTAACCGTTAGCCATAGTAGTACAAGTAATAGTTGGCGAGACAACTTCATGAAGACACGATGATGGAGATCATGGTGTCATGCTGGTGATGATGATGATCATGGCGCCCCGAAGATGGAGATCAAAAGGAGCAAAATGATATTGGCCATATCATGTCACTTTTTGATTGCATGTGATGTTTATCAAGTTTTACATCTTATTTGCTTAGAACGACGGTAGCATAAATAAGATGATCCCTCATAAAATTTCAAGTGTTCCCCCTAACTGTGCACCGTTGCGAAAGTTCGTTGTTTTGAAGCACCACGTGATGATCGGGTGTGATAGATTCTAACGTTCGCATACAACGGGTGTAAGCCAGATTTACACATGCAAAACACTTAGGTTGACTTGACGAGCCTAGCATGTACAGACATGGCCTCGGAACACAAGAGACCGAAAGGTCGAACATGAGTCGTATAGTGGATACGATCAACATGAAGATGTTCACCGATGATGACTAGTCCGTCTCACGTGATGATCGTACACGGCTGTAACACCTCTGTGTAATAACTACTATGCCACTCTGCTAAACATGCCATGTCATCATCATTAGCAATGCATAATCACAGTGGTTAAAACAAACACTTCCAAACTCCCTCTGAAATTCAAATTCAAATTCAATTGCAAAATGAAGTTGCTCCAAAAATTATGGAAAAATGTTCATTAAATAGCAAATATTCCATAACTAATGATGTTGTTGAAAACAACATCACCAGCAACTCCAAATATGGGCTAGGGCATCAAACAGTGTCAAAACAGCACTTTAAAATGCCTATTCATTTTTGAATATTTCATTAATGATCCAAATTTGCCCAAACCACTTTTTGGTGGCTAGGAGTATTGCAAGGCATTTTATGGACCAACTCTCAAAATTTTGCAAAACTCCTTGGATGCCTAAACATTTGTTTTTGCTCTCTGTGAAATAAATAAAGAAGAGAAAAGGGCAGGACCTTACCTGTCGCCGGGCGAGGCCCAGCTCGGCCCAGCCCATCTCCCTCTTCTACCTGCTCCCGTCGCCGTGTCGACGCCGCCGTGGTCGCCGCGCTCGCCACCGCGCCCTCGCCGCCACCTGCCGCTACAGGGCCGCGGAGGCGATAAGGCCGCGCCCAACCACCCCTCCCTGTCCTCCTCATCCATTTCCCCCCTCTTCCCCGAGCTCGCCTCGCCTCCTCCCCTCTCAGATCCGGCCACCGAGCGCCGTCGTCGCCGTTCGTCGCTGGTTCCCGCGGCCACCGACGGCCCCGCACGCTGCAACCGTGTCCAGGAGGTCCGCCGGAGTCGACTCCCTCGACTGGTGCTCGCAGCTGGGACGGGCAGGCTCTGCAACTGCCGCACATCGCCGCCCCCTCCTTCTCTGTCTCCGGTGCTCGCCGGCGACATCGAGCTCGACTGCTGCTCCAAAGCTGTCGTGGGTCTTTCGTGACCGCTGCGGTGAGCTCCATCTTTCCCCTCCCTCCTTCTTTTGTTCGATCCCAAGCCCGAGCGGAGCCGCCGTCATTCTGTTGCTCCGGCCGCCGCCATTGCCGCCGTTGTCGAGCTACCGAGCCTCTGCGAGCTTGCCCGACCGCTCTGGCGTATTCCTCATGCGCCTTAGAACCCGCCTAGCTAACTTGAATGGCTGCTCGCGTGCTTTAACACCGATCCCGCTCGAGCCCGAACTCCGGCGCCGCCTTGGCTCATCGCCGGTGCCATTCCGGCCACCCTCGAGCCCAACCAATGGCACAGCTCGACGCGCGAGCTCACCAGCGTTCGAACGCAGGTCGCGGTGTGCGTTTTGGCCGCCTGTATAGGAATTCCGAGCGGCTCCGGCGCTCTGCCGCCGTGAACGAGCTCGCCGAAGCTTATTCCGGCGACGCGCTGACGTGGCGAGGCGTGGGGCCCGCCCAGTGTCGCTGACAGTGGGCCCCCGCAGCTCGTTTGACCGGGTCAACCCTGGCGTACTGTTCACCGTAGACACTGACATGTGGGCCCCGCGGTTAAAACGAATTTAGAAATAAACTAAAACTGCTAATTAATCTGTTAATTAAGTTAATTAATTAATTAGCTTAATTAGTGTCTATGACATGTGGGACCCACCCCTGTAAATAGCTCTGTTAGATTAGTTTTAATACTCTGTTAAGCCTCTGAGGCTGACAGGTGGGACCCACTGGTCAGGTTTGACCTGACCAGTGCGGCTGTTGACTGCTGACGCAGTGCTGACTACATGCTGACGTCATAAATCATTTCTGTTAAATAGAAATAATTCCAGAAAATCCATTAATCTTAGAAAATTCATATCTTTCAAACCGTAGCTCCGATCGAAAAACTTTCTACATGAAAGTTGCTCAGAACGACGAGACGATTCTAGCCGTGCTATCCGTTTCCGTGTCGGGACCCTCTACGGAGGTGAACCCGCAACTTTTAGCCTGTTTCCGGTAGATGAATAGTGCACATTCACCGGTAAATAATTCCAGTTAATTCCTAAAAATAACCAATATGACTTAGACATGTTTTTAGGCAACCCTGCACTGCACGTTAGCTTAGCACGCTCTGTGTTGCATATGTTTGGTGTATTTATCTGTTTCTTCCCCCCTCTTCTCTCTCGGTAGAGTCCGACGCTGACGCCGCTCCAGAGACCGACGCCGTCCCGTGATTGGTTCCCCCTCCGACGACCTTGCTTTTGCCACCGAGCAACCAGGCAAGCAACCCCCCCTTTGATCATTCCGATATCGCCTATGTCTATTCTCTCTTATTCTTGCATTAGAATTGCTGCTACTGCTACTGCTCCTATTACTGTTGCATAGCCTATTTTTGCTAAACTGTTGATACCTGTCTTTATTCATAAACTGCTTAGTATAGGTTGGGTAGCACTGCTGTGACCCCGCTTTCTCGTAGTTGCCTCGCATAGTACCCTTGCCTCGATCAAGCGATCGAGCCCCTTCCCCTGACCTTCTTCACATCACCGCACACCCCCTAATATGCTCGACTCCGCAGAGTTAACATCAGGTGACGAGGGTGATACCTCCGAACTCACTTCCGATGTTGTCGCCGTAGTATAGCTAGCTCGTTGTGGGTTATCGAGGGTGATTCCTCTTCCCACTTCCGACTTAGCTTTGTCGTGCATCCGCTATGGTGAATACCGCCGAGGGTGATTCCTCCGGTACCACCTTAACGGGACTTGTCGTTTAGGAGTCCAACGAGGGTGATTCCTCGGATTCCTCATCGACATAGAAACCACACGGATGCCCTGGTTTACTGTACCGTGTTTAAAGACGTATCGATCCCCGAGGCCGGACGTCGCCAGGAACAAAGGCGTGCGGCCAGAGGTATCGTGCGTCTGAAGACACTTTGAAGTGACTACTACACATGTTAGATAGAGACGGGTCGACCCTGAGGGGTACCCGCGAGTGCCTTTGAGGCGTGAGCTGTGGAGTCGGGTGACCAGTGAGGGTACCCGCGAGATAACTACGAAGCGTGGCCGGTCCGTAAGGTCCTTGTCACAAGTCTTCGAGACGGGACGTCGGGGCCACCGGTGTGGTGGCAATGCTCGTTACCGCGCGCTCCAAATCCACTAAGCGATTTGGATATTTGATCCGAGGGGCCTCCGGGTCCGATAGCACTAACCACCACGTGGGTGTGAGTGGGTGCTCTGCGTCGTATACATCAGCCGGAGTCGTCACGACGTCAGCGATTGAGCGGCCCGTTCGGATTGGACTTAGGATGCAACTGCGTGCTTGTATAAGGGGTTGCTAGGTCTGCTACCGAACGGCCTCGCAACGTGCGGAGCGTCCGGGGCTATGGGCCATGACCCCCGGGGGCATAGGATTAGTCCGGCGTGCTCGATCCTCTCTGGCGGTATCCGGTCGGGTTGCGTCGTGTTGTTTAGCCGAGGCCGGGCAGGACCCAGCAAGTGTGTCCGGCCGGAGTTAAGCGAGCGTGGTGGGTAACTTGGTGCACCCCTGCAGGGAAGAAAACATCTATCGATAGCCTGTCCTACGGTAACGGACACTCGGAGTTGTATCCACTTCGGTACAACTAGAACTGGTGACTTGAGATATGAGGTTGATAATACTATAAACACCTTACATTATGATGTACTATTCTGCTCCCTTCTAATTGCTGCAAGACCCTGAAGATGCTAGTCTTCGTCAGGACTAGGCTTTTCCCCCTCTCTACTCTGGCTTTCTGCAGTCTAGTCCACCCACATAAAGCCTCCTTTGAAAATAATGCATTGCTAGTATAGATCTGATGTAAGTCTTGCTGAGTACTTTGGATGAGTACTCACGGTTGCTTTGCTTCCTCTTTTGTCCTACCCGCATGATAAACCAGACGACGGAGCCATGGTGCCTGCAGCCCCCGTTGACGACTACTACTACCAGCCCGAGGCTGGCTACTACTACTACCCGGCCGGCGAGTACTTCTACGAGGAGCCGGCGGACGACGACCAGGAGTAGGATCGGAGGTCCCAGGCAGGAGGCCTGCGCCTTTTCGATCGTAGCTTTTCTTTTGCCCCGCCTCGTATGAGGCCTATCTGTACTTGTGCTCTGTATCTGTACCCAGATACCTAACGCTTCCGCTGACTATGTGTGTGACACTTGTTATGTATTCGAGCCCTCGAGGCCCCTGGCTTGTAATATATAACTTGTATGTATTTATTTATGTTTTAGAGTTGTGCTGTGATTCCTTCACGTGAGTCCTTAGGCTTGATCGTGTGCATTTGCGTGTATGATTAGTGCACGGTCGGGCCGGGGTCGTCACAGGTTGGTATCAGAGCCGACTGCCTGTAGGTACCCCCTTTCCAACTCCTTGGCCGAAGTTGAGTCTAGAGGTCAAAAACTGTTTTACTAACTTGGCTGTGTGGCTTATGGCCCCACGTCGCCACTTGGGTGGTGTAGCTTCTTTTATTCCTCGTCTATACTCTGGGACTCTTCTCTCTCGTCTATTCGGGTTAAGTTTTACTAACTCCATTAGGTTCTCGTTTTCACATCTACCCGAAGAGCTGGATATCAGTGCGGTTTCTTATCATTGACCTGATTAGTCTGATAATCATTCCTTTCCATTTGTTTGTTTAACCTTTCTTACCAAGTTCTGTTCAATTATCATCAGGACTTGACAAGTCTGATTCTTCTTCTTTCAGATGGATCCTCTGTTTCCACCTCGCCCGGAGACTCAGCTTGTGCTTCGCACCTGGGCTCGAGATGCCCCTGGGTTTCCGGCCATTCTAGTCGCTCTCCTGACCAGGCTGGGCTACCGCTGGTACCCCGAGTACATGGTCTACGAGGAGTATCGCGAGTTCAACCAGGAGCAGTATTATGCTGATGTTCGTATCTATGACCGGCAGGATGACTCAGACACTGAGCTGTACCGCTTTCGCGGTAGTGGCGTGACGGTTGCGATGGCAGTCCATGATGCTGCCTACGCTGCTGTCGCACGCCTCCGAGGAGAGCACAGAGATAGCTTGGATGCCTCTGAGTTTCGGTACATTCCGTATGCACCTGCTGGAGATGAGACTGGATACTACTCAGCTATCTGTGCCCCGTACGAGAGTCGACGTTATGACCCGCAGGTTCTGATTCAGCACACTCAGGCGCTGGATCGTACTGCTCGGGCCCTGGCGGTTGAGTTGTCCATCACTCGGACAACTCTCTACCAGACGTTGACGCAGTTGGTACCGGCTGTCCAAGCAGGGACACTCCCTCAGTCTATCCTTTGCCCGCGCAGGATCAACACACCTCCGGGTGTCGAGTGGCCTGCGGTTGGAGGTCACACGCCAGTTCGTGGACCCCTGATTCCCGACCGATACCGGGTTCTGCATCAGAGTGCACATGGAGCTCAGGATCCTTCTGCGATTGAGATCCGCCGTCCGCACTTGCAGCTACCCCGTTTCAGTTCCTTTCTCCGACGTTGATATAGCCTTTGCTATGTCTCGTTGTGTACTTCCTTACCGCGGTCTGCGCGCCGCCTACTATGTCTAGTTTTGATTTTGCGCCGTTATGCTGCCCGTTTGTAACCGACGTTATGTACGAACCCGTATGTCATGATGTGTATGATGTTGTATTTATTGCACCTCCCTTATGTCGTGCATATTTACTTCATTGTTGAACTCATGCAACGTGTATTCTTGTCGCTAAACCCCCCTGTTGGAATTATCAGGATGGCTGGTAACAATGATCCCCCTGCACCTCCGCCTCCGCCTCCGCCGCCAGACTATATGGCTGCCGTAATGCAGACCATTGACATGCAGCGTCAGGTGCTGCAGGGTATGCTCAACCAGATACCCCAGGCCAACGCCAATGCTCAGCATCAGCCAGCCGCTATCACTCTGCAAGAATTTCTGCGGCTCAATCCAACGATATTTCGCAGTGCCGCCAACCCCTTGGATGCCGATGATTGGCTGCGTGACATCTTCTTTGAGCTGGATTCTGCCGCCGTGTCCCCTGACAACTATGTCAAGTTTGCGACATATTTCCTGAAGGGTCCGGCGGCCCAGTGGTGGGACACTCACCGGAACACAGTGCCTGCTGGAACTGTCATCACCTGGGCAGACTTCAAGACTGCTTTCCGCGCTCGGTACATCCCTGAGGGTGTTATTGACCGCAAGCGGACGGAGTTCCGTAACCTGATTCAGGGCAACAAGTCAGTTGATGCTTATCAGCGGGAGTTCCTAGAACTGTCCCGCTATGCTGAGGAGGATATCGCTACTGACGCAAGACGCCAGGAGAAGTTCAGGCGCGGACTTCATCATGATATTCTGCTTGCTCTAGTGGCACTGGACTTTCCGGACTTCGCCACTCTAGTGAACAAGGCCATACAGGTTGAAACTGGACTCAAGCTACACAAGGACGCTCTTAAGCGCTCTCGCGAGTCGGGCTCATCTTCGGGCTCGTCTTCTCAGAAGCGCCGCATATGGATTCCTCAGAGCATGTATCGTCCAAACGCTCCAGTGTACCGGCCTTCTTATGCTGCACCTCGTCTGCCTCCTCCACCGCCAATGCAGTACAGGCCTGCAGTCCCAACACCTCGAGCACCTGCGATTCGTCCAGAGAGTGGACTCTGCTTCAAGTGTGGCCGTCCGGGTCACCGTGCCAGAGACTGTCCACAGGCTCAGGGTCAGCTGGCTCTTCCATCTGCTGGCCGTGGCAGTGGACGTGGAGTTCCTCCGCAGCGCAACAATAATATCAGGCCTTCGTATGCTCGTGGTGGTCAGCTTCACCACGTCAATCTGAGTGAAGACCCAGAGCAGCCAGCCACAGTGATGGGTACACTTCTTGTCAACTCAGTATTTGCTAATGTTTTGTTTGATACCGGTGCATCCGATTCTTTCATATCAGAACCATTTGCATTTAGACATGGCTTTAAACAAGATAAACTATATCACACGGTATCCGTACAAACCTCCGCGGGTCGGTGCAAATCTACCTTATTCTGTCCGGAAGTGGTAGTGGAGATAGAAGAAAGGAAGTTTCAGGTACACCCCATTGTCCTGAAATCCTGCGGCATCGACCTTATCCTAGGAATGGATTGGTTGGAAGCTCACGAGGCCCAAATTGATTGTGCCACCAAGACTGTACGTCTTCGGCACCCCTCGAATCAACTCGTGAATTGCCGCGCTCGTATATCCCATAATGCCGAAGCTCAAATCTATGCCTTAAATGCATTGAATGCTTCACCACTTGAAGGGCTCGAAAGCATACCAGTTGTATGCGAATTCCCGGATGTCTTCCCAGAAGAACTTCCAGGAATACCCCCTGCTCGAGCCGTCGAATTTGTTATTGACTTGAAGCCGGGTACTACTCCTATTGCGAAGCGTCCTTACAAGATGCCACCGCATGTGCTCCTTGAGCTTAAGGAGGAAATCGACAAGTCACTCAAGAAGGGTTTCATCCGTCCTAGTTCCTCTGCCTGGGGAGCACCGTCTCTTTTCGTCAAGAAGAAAGATGGTACGAATAGGCTGGTACAAGATTACCGACCTATCAACCAGGCAACCATCCAGAATAAATATCCGCTTCCTCGGATCAACGACTTATATGATCAACTGGCTGGATCATCGGTGTTTTCTAAACTCGACTTGAGGTTGGGTTATCACCAGATCCGTGTTCGCGAACAGGATATTCCAAAGACTGCATTTGTTACTCGCTATGGCTCTTATGAGTACACTGTCATGTCTTTTGGACTGACTAATGCTCCAGCTACCTTCTCCCGCCTGATGAATTATATATTCATGGATTACCTCGACAAGTTTGTCGTGGTATATCTGGATGATATTCTGGTATTCTCAAAGAACAAGGAAGAACACGCCGAACATCTTCGCCTTGTTTTGGAGAAGCTGCGAGAGCATCAGCTTTATGCTAAGTTTTCCAAATGCGAGTTCTGGCTTTCTGAAGTAACCTACCTTGGACATGTGATTTCCAAGGATGGCATTGCCGTTAATCCGGAACGGGTTCAGGCTATTCTTGACTGGACTCCTCCGAAGAATGTCAAACAAGTGAGAAGTTTTCTCGGCCTTGCAAGCTATTGTCGTCGCTTCGTCGAGAACTTTTCCAAGATTGCCAAGCCCCTGACTAATCTGCTTCACAAAGGCGTTAAGTTTGAGTGGACAGATAAATGCCAGGAAAGCTTTCAAGCTCTTAAGGACAAGCTCGTTTCTGCTCCAGTGCTTGCTCCTCCAGATTCTCGCAAGGACTTCGTGATATATTGTGACGCCTCTCGTCAAGGATTAGGCTGTGTCCTAATGCAAGAACGAAGAGTAGTTGCTTATGCATCGCGTCAATTGCGTCCGCATGAAGAGAATTATCCAGTGCATGATCTTGAACTTGCTGCAGTGATCTTTGCATTGAAGCTATGGCGGCATTACCTTCTCGGTAACCGGTGTGAGATTTATACTGATCATCAAAGTTTGAAATATTTATTCACTCAGCCGGATCTTAATCTCCGTCAACAGCGATGGTTGGAAACTATTTCTGAATACGACTGCGGTATTTCTTATACCCCTGGCAAGGCTAATGTGATGGCCGATGCCTTGAGTCGCAAGTCATACAGCACCAACCTCAAGGTTAAGCGAGCTCAACCTCGTCTTTATGAGGAATTACGCAAGCTGAATCTGCATATCGTTCCACATGGTTCGCTTAATGACCTTGTGATACAGCCGGATCTTGAGAAGGCTGTCAAGGTAGCGCAGACCAAAGATGCTCACGTTGATGTTATAAAACAGGAACTGCATCTTCCGAAATACAGGGATTTCTCAATATCCGAAGATGGAACCTTGTATTTCCGAGGCCGCATTGTGGTAACTCGTTTCGACCTAATGACTGACAAGGTCATGAAGGAGGCACATGATACCCCGCTGTCTATTCATCCTGGTAGTACTAAGATGTATCGTGATCTCCGCCAAAGGTACTGGTGGCCTAATATGAAGCGGGATATTGCTCGATATGTGGCTGAATGCGATGTCTGTCGTCGCGTGAAGGCAGAACATCAGAAGCCTGCTGGACTTCTGCAACCTCTTCCTATTCCGCTGTGGAAATGGGATAAGGTGCAGATGGATTTCATTACTGGATTTCCTAAGTCCCAGAAGGGTAACGATGCCATTCTTGTCGTCGTCGACCAACTCTCAAAGGTTGCACACTTCCTGCCAGTCAAGGAGACTATCACTGCTAGCCAGTTAGCAGAACTATATATCTCCCGAATTGTATCCCTCCACGGAATTCCGAAGGAGATCAGTTCGAACCGTGGCACCCTGTTCACTTCCAAGTTCTGGGAAAGTTTTCAAGAATCTTTGGGAACTCATATCAACTGGAGTTCAGCTTATCACCCCCAGTCCCAAGATCAAGTAGAACGAGTCAATCAAGTGCTTGAAGATATGCTGCGAGCTTGTGTTATATCATTCGGTAAGAAATGGGAAGAATCCCTTCCATATGCCGAGTTCTCGTATAACAACAGCTATCAAGCAAGCTTGAAGATGGCTCCCTTTGAAGTTCTGTACGGACGTAAGTGTCGAACCCCTCTGAACTGGTCAGAAACTGGGGAACGACAAGTTATTGGTCCGGACATTATTCAACACGCCGAAGAGCAAGTCCGTATCGTGCGTGAGAATCTCAAGGCGGCTCAGGACCGCCAGAAGAGCAACTATGATCGCAAGCGATGGGGTCTGACTTATCAACCAGGTGATCAAGTTTATCTTCGTGTCACCCCTATGAAGGGCACACACCGTTTCGGCATCAAGGGCAAGTTAGCTCCCCGCTACATTGGCCCCTTTCCCGTGGTTGCTAGACGTGGATTCGTGGCTTACAAATTGCAATTGCCTCCGCAATTCTCGCATATCCACGATGTGTTCCATGTGTCGCAACTTCGCCGATCTTTCAAGGAGTCCCCGCATCGTGCTGTGGATCACGAGATGCTCGAGCTTCAAGATGACTTTTCTTATAAGGAGCATCCGATCCGCATCCTCGATCAAACTGAACGTCGGACCCGCCAGAAGACAACCAAGTTCCTGAAAGTGCAGTGGTCAAATCATACTGAAGATGAAGCCACTTGGGAACGCGAGGAAAATCTTCGGGCGGAATACCCCGACCTCTTTCCTTCTACCTCCTGAATTCTCGGGACGAGAATTTCTTTTAGAGGAGGAGAATTTGTAACACCTCTGTGTAATAACTACTATGCCACTCTGCTAAACATGCCATGTCATCATCATTAGCAATGCATAATCACAGTGGTTAAAACAAGCACTTCCAAACTCCCTCTGAAATTCAAATTCAAATTCAATTGCAAAATGAAGTTGCTCCAAAAATTATGGAAAAATGTTCATTAAATAGCAAATATTCCATAACTAATGATGTTGTTGAAAACAACATCACCAGCAACTCCAAATATGGGCTAGGGCATCAAACAGTGTCAAAACAGCACTTTAAAATGCCTATTCATTTTTGAATATTTCATTAATGATCCAAATTTGCCCAAACCACTTTTTGGTGGCTAGGAGTATTGCAAGGCATTTTATGGACCAACTCTCAAAATTTTGCAAAACTCCTTGGATGCCTAAACATTTGTTTTTGCTCTCTGTGAAATAAATAAAGAAGAGAAAAGGGCAGGACCTTACCTGTCGCCGGGCGAGGCCCAGCTTGGCCCAGCCCATCTCCCTCTTCTACCTGCTCCCGTCGCCGTGTCGACGCCGCCGTGGTCGCCGCGCTCGCCACCGCGCCCTCGCCGCCACCTGCCGCTACAGGGCCGCGGAGGCGATAAGGCCGCGCCCAACCACCCCTCCCTGTCCTCCTCATCCATTTCCCCCCTCTTCCCCGAGCTCGCCTCGCCTCCTCCCCTCTCAGATCCGGCCACCGAGCGCCGTCGTCGCCGTTCGTCGCTGGTTCCCGCGGCCACCGACGGCCCCGCACGCTGCAACCGTGTCCAGGAGGTCCGCCGGAGTCGACTCCCTCGACTGGTGCTCGCAGCTGGGACGGGGAGGCTCTGCAACTGCCGCACATCGCCGCCCCCTCCTTCTCTGTCTCCGGTGCTCGCCGGCGACATCGAGCTCGACTGCTGCTCCAAAGCTGTCGTGGGTCTTTCGTGACCGCTGCAGTGAGCTCCATCTTTCCCCTCCCTCCTTCTTTTGTTCGATCCCAAGCCCGAGCGGAGCCGCCGTCATTCTGTTGCTCCGGCCGCCGCCATTGCCGCCGTTGTCGAGCTACCGAGCCTCTGCGAGCTTGCCCGACCGCTCTGGCGTATTCCTCATGCGCCTTAGAACCCGCCTAGCTAACTTGAATGGCTGCTCGCGCGCTTTAACACCGATCCCGCTCGAGCCCGAACTCCGGCGCCGCCTTGGCTCATCGCCGGTGCCATTCCGGCCACCCTCGAGCCCAACCAATGGCACAGCTCGACGCGCGAGCTCACCAGCGTTCGAACGCAGGTCGCGGTGTGCGTTTTGGCCGCCTGTATAGGAATTCCGAGCGGCTCCGGCGCTCTGCCGTCGTGAACGAGCTCGCCGGAGCTTATTCCGGCGACGCGCTGACGTGGCGAGGCGTGGGGCCCGCCCAGTGTCGCTGACAGTGGGCCCCCGCAGCTCGTTTGGCCGGGTCAACCCTGGCGTACTGTTCACCGTAGACACTGACATGTGGGCCCCGCGGTTAAAACGAATTTAGAAATAAACTAAAACTGCTAATTAATCTGTTAATTAAGTTAATTAATTAATTAGCTTAATTAGTGTCTATGACATGTGGGACCCACCCCTGTTAATAGCTCTGTTAGATTAGTTTTAATACTCTGTTAAGCCTCTGAGGCTGACAGGTGGGACCCACTGGTCAGGTTTGACCTGACCAGTGCGGCTGTTGACTGCTGACGCAGTGCTGACTACATGCTGACGTCATAAAGCATTTCTGTTAAATAGAAATAATTCCAGAAAATTTATTAATCTTAGAAAATTCATATCTTTCAAACCGTAGCTCCGATCGAAAAACTTTCTACATGAAAGTTGCTCAGAACGACGAGACGATTCTAGCCGTGCTATCCGTTTCCGTGTCGGGACCCTCTACGGAGGTGAACCCGCAACTTTTAGCCTGTTTCCGGTAGATGAATAGTGCACATTCACCGGTAAATAATTCCAGTTAATTCCTAAAAATAACCAATATGACTTAGACATGTTTTTAGGCAACCCTGCACTGCACGTTAGCTTAGCACGCTCTGTGTTGCATATGTTTGGTGTATTTATCTGTTTCTTCCCCCCTCTTCTCTCTCGGTAGAGTCCGACGCTGACGCCGCTCCAGAGACCGACGCCGTCCCGGTGATTGGTTCCCCCTCCGACGACCTTGCTTTTGCCACCGAGCAACCAGGCAAGCAACCCCCCCTTTGATCATTCCGATATCGCCTATGTCTATTCTCTCTTATTCTTGCATTAGAATTGCTGCTACTGCTACTGCTCCTATTACTGTTGCATAGCCTGTTTTTGCTAAACTGTTGATACCTGTCTTTATTCATAAACTGCTTAGTATAGGTTGGGTAGCACTGCTGTGACCCCGCTTTCTCGTAGTTGCCTCGCATAGTACCCTTGCCTCGATCAAGCGATCGAGCCCCTTCCCCTGACCTTCTTCACATCACCGCACACCCCCTAATATGCTCGACTCCGCAGAGTTAACATCAGGTGACGAGGGTGATACCTCCGAACTCACTTCCGATGTTGTCGCTGTAGTATAGCTAGCTCGTTGTGGGTTATCGAGGGTGATTCCTCTTCCCACTTCCGACTTAGCTTTGTCGTGCATCCGCTATGGTGAATACCGCCGAGGGTGATTCCTCCGGTACCACCTTAACGGGACTTGTCGTTTAGGAGTCCAACGAGGGTGATTCCTCGGATTCCTCATCGGCATAGAAACCACACGGATGCCCTGGTTTACTGTACCGTGTTTAAAGACGTATCGATCCCCGAGGCCGGACGTCGCCAGGAACAAAGGCGTGCGGCCAGAGGTATCGTGCGTCTGAAGACACTTTGAAGTGACTACTACACATGTTAGATAGAGACGGGTCGACCCTGAGGGGTACCCGCGAGTGCCTTTGAGGCGTGAGCTGTGGAGTCGGGTGACCAGTGAGGGTACCCGCGAGATAACTACGAAGCGTGGCCGGTCCGTAAGGTCCTTGTCACAAGTCTTCGAGACGGGACGTCGGGGCCACCGGTGTGGTGGCAACGCTCGTTACCGCGCGCTCCAAATCCACTAAGCGATTTGGATATTTGATCCGAGGGGCCTCCGGGTCCGATAGCACTAACCACCACGTGGGTGTGAGTGGGTGCTCTGCGTCGTATACATCAGCCGGAGTCGTCACGACGTCAGCGATTGAGCGGCCCGTTCGGATTGGACTTAGGATGCAACTGCGTGCTTGTATAAGGGGTTGCTAGGTCTGCTACCGAACGGCCTCGCAACGTGCGGAGCGTCCGGGGCTATGGGCCATGACCCCCGGGGGCATAGGATTAGTCCGGCGTGCTCGATCCTCTCTGGCGGTATCCGGTCGGGTTGCGTCGTGTTGTTTAGCCGAGGCCGGGCAGGACCCAGCAAGTGTGTCCGGCCGGAGTTAAGCGAGCGTGGTGGGTAACTTGGTGCACCCCTGCAGGGAAGAAAACATCTATCGATAGCCTGTCCTACGGTAATGGACACTCGGAGTTGTATCCACTTCGGTACAACTAGAACTGGTGACTTGAGATATGAGGTTGATAATACTATAAACACCTTACATTATGATGTACTATTCTGCTCCCTTCTAATTGCTGCAAGACCCTGAAGATGCTAGTCTTCGTCAGGACTAGGCTTTTCCCCCTCTCTACTCTGGCTTTCTGCAGTCTAGTCCACCCACATAAAGCCTCCTTTGAAAATAATGCATTGCTAGTATAGATCTGATGTAAGTCTTGCTGAGTACTTTGGATGAGTACTCACGGTTGCTTTGCTTCCTCTTTTGTCCTACCCGCATGATAAACCAGACGACGGAGCCATGGTGCCTGCAGCCCCCGTTGACGACTACTACTACCAGCCCGAGGCTGGCTACTACTACTACCCGGCCGGCGAGTACTTCTACGAGGAGCCGGCGGACGACGACCAGGAGTAGGATCGGAGGTCCCAGGCAGGAGGCCTGCGCCTTTTCGATCGTAGCTTTTCTTTTGCCCCGCCTCGTATGAGGCCTATCTGTACTTGTGCTCTGTATCTGTACCCAGATACCTAACGCTTCCGCTGACTATGTGTGTGACACTTGTTATGTATTCGAGCCCTCGAGGCCCCTGGCTTGTAATATATAACTTGTATGTATTTATTTATGTTTTAGAGTTGTGCTGTGATTCCTTCACGTGAGTCCTTAGGCTTGACCGTGTGCATTTGCGTGTATGATTAGTGCACGGTCGGGCCGGGGTCGTCACAACGGCCTAGTTGACTCGGATCATGTATCACTTAGATGACTAGAGGGATGTCTATCTAAGTGGGAGTTCATTAAATAATTTGATTAGATGAACTTAATTGTCATGAACATAGTCAAAAGGTCTTTGAAAATTATGTCGTAGCTCACGCTTTGGTTCTACTATTTGAGATTTGTTCCTAGAGAAATTTAGTTGAGAGTTGACAGTAGCAATTATGTGGACTGGGTCCGTAAACTGAGGAATGTCCTCACTGCTGCGTAGAAGGATTATGTCCTTAATGCACTGCTCAGTGTGCTGAACCTCGAGCATCGGTTGTGGATGTTGCGAACATCTGACATACACGTTTTGATGACTACATGATAGTTCAGTGCGTAATGCTAAATGGTTTAGAATTGAGGCACCAAAGACGTTTTTGAAACATCGCAGAACATATGAGATGTTCCAAGGACTAAAATTGGGATTTCAGGCTAGTGCCCACGTCAAGAGGTATGACACCTATGACAAGTTTCTTAAGCCTGCAAACTAAGGAGAAAAGCTCAATCGTTGAGCATGTGCTCAGATTGTATGAGTACTACAATCGCTTGAATCGAGTGGGAGTTAATCTTCCAGATGAGATAGTGATGGTTCTCCAAATTCACTGCCACCAAGCTACTAGAGCTTCGCGATGAACTATAACATATCAGGGATAGATATGATGATCCTTGAGCTATTTGCGACACCGCAAAAGTAGAAATCAAATAGGAGCATCAATTGTTGATGGTTAGTAAAACCACTAGTTTCAAGAAGGGCAAGGGCAAGAAAGGGATACTTCATGAAACGACAAATCAGTTGCTACTCTAGTGAAGAAACCCAAGGTTGAACCCAAACCCGAGACTAAGTGCTTCTAAAATGAGGGGAACAATCACTGAAGCAGAACTACCCTAGATACTTGGTAGATAAGAAGGCTGGCAAGGCCGATAGAAGTATATTGGATATACATTATAATGTGTACTTTACTAGTACTCCTAGTAGCACCAGGGTATTAAATACCGGTTCGGTTGCTATGTGGTAGTAACTCGAAATAAAAGGCTACGTAATAAACGGAGACTAGCTGAAGGTGAGATGACGATATGTGTTGGAAGTGTTTCCAAGGTTGATGTGATCAAGCATCGCATGCTCCCTCTACCATCGTGATTGGTGTTAAACCTAAATAATAATTATTTGGTGTTTGCATTGAGCATAGACATGATTGGATTATGTTTATCGCAATACGGTTATTCATTTAAGGAGAATAATGGTTACTCTGTTTATTTGAATAATACCTTCAATGGTCTTGCACCTAAAATGAATGGTTCATTGAATCTCGATTGTAGTGATACACATGTTCATGCCAAAAGATATAAGATAGTAATGATAGTACCACATACTTGTGGCACTGCCATTTGAGTCATATTGGTATAAAACGCATGAAGAAGCTCCATGTTGATGGATCTTTGGACTCACTCGTTTTTTGAAAAGTTTGAGACATGCGAACCATATCTATTGGTTTATATGCATGAAGAAACTCCATGCAGATGGATCGTTTGGACTCACTTGATTTTGAATCACTTGATACATGCAAATCATACCACACGGGCAAGGTGACTGAAAGGCCTCGTTTTCAGTGAGATGAAACAAGAGAGCAACTTGTTGGAAGTAATACATTTGATGTGTGCAATCCAATGAGTGCTTAGGCACGCAGTGAATATCGTTATGCTCTTACTTCACAGATGATTTGAGTAGATTCTAAGTATATTTACTTGATGAAACACAAGTCTGAATTATTGAAAGGTTCAAGTAATTTCAGAGTGAAGTTGAAGATCGTCGTGACAAGAAGATAAAATGTCTATGATATGATCATAGAGATGAATATCTGAGTTACGTGTTTGGTACACAACTAAGACATTGTGGAAATTGTTTCACAACTAATGTCGCCTGGAACACCATAGTGTGATGGTGTGTCCGAACATCATAGCTGCACCCTATTGGATGTGGTGCAAACCATGATGTCTCTTATCGAATTACCACTATCGTTTATGGGTTAGGCATTAGAGATAACCACATTCACTTTAAATAGGGCACCACGTAATTCCGTTGAGATGACACCGTATGAACTATGGTTTAGAGAAACCTAAGCTGTCATTTCTTAAAAGTTTGGGGCTGCGATGCTTATGTGAAAAGGGTTTAGCCTGATAAGCTCGAACCCAAAGAGGATAAATGCATCTTCATAGGACACCCAAAACAGTTGGGTATAGCTCCTATTTCGGATCCGGAAGCAAAAGTGATTGTTTCTAGAAACGGGTCCTTTCTCGAGGAAAAGTTTCCCTCGAAAGAATTGGGTGGGAGGATGGTGGAGACTTGATGAGGTTATTGAACCGTCACTTCAACCAGTGTGTAGCAGGGCACAAGAAGTTGTTCCTGTAGCGCCTACACCAATTGAAGTGGAAGCTGATGATAATGATCGTGAAACTTCGGATCAAGTCACTACCAAACCTCGTAGGTCGACAAGGATGCGTACTATTTCAGAGTGGTATGTAATCCTGTCTTAGAGGTCTTGTTGCTAGACAACAATGAACCTACGAGCTATGGAGAAACGATGGTGGGCCCGGATTCCGACAAATGGCTCGAGGCCATAAAATCCGAGAGGATCCATGTGTGAAAACAAAGTATGGACTTTGGAAGAACTACTTGATGGTCGTAAGGCTATTGGGTACATATGGATTTTAAAAGGAAGACGGACAATGATGGTAAGTATCACCATTAAGAAAGCTCGACTTGTCGTTAAGATGTTTTCCGACAAGTTCAAGGAGTTGACTGCGATGAGACTTTCTCACTCGTAGCGATGCTAAGAGTCTGTTGGAATTGTATTAGCAGTTACTGCATTATTTATGAAATCTTGCAGATAGGATGTCAAAACATTGTTTTCTCGACAATTTTCTTGAGGAAAGGTTGTATGTGATACAACCAGAAGGTTTTTGTCAATCCTAAAAGATGCTAACAAGTATGCAAAGCTCCAACAATCCTTCTAAGGACTGGAGTAAGCATCTCGGAGTTGGAATATACGCTTTGATGAGATGTTCAAAGATTTTGGGTTTATACAAAGTTTATGAGAAACTTGTATTTCCAAAGAAGTGAGTGGGAGCACTATAGAATTTATGATGAGTATATGTTGTTGACATATTGTTGATCAGAAATGATGTAGAATTTCTGGAAAGCATATAGGGTTATTTGAAAAGTGTTTTTCAATGGAAAACCTGGATTAAGCTACTTGAACATTGAGCATCCAAATCTATAAGGACAGATCAAAAAAACGCTTAATAGTACTTTCAAATGAATACATACCGTGACAAGATTTTGAAGGAGTTCAAATAAGATCAGCAAAGAAGGAGTTCTTGGCTGTGTTATATGGTGTGAGCATTGAGTGAGACTCAAGATCTGACCACAGCAAAAGAGAGAGAAAGGACTAAGGTCGTCCCCTATGCTTTAGACGTAGGCTCTATAGTATGTTATGCTGTGTACCGCACCTGAAGTGTGCCTTGCCATGAGTCAATCAAGGGGTACAAGAGTGATCGAGGAATGGATCACATGACAGCGGTCAAACTTATCCTTAGTAACTAGTGGACTAAGGAATTTTCTCGATTATGGAGGTGGCAAAAGAGTTCGTCGTAAAGGGTTACGTCGATGCAAACTTTGACACTAATCTCGATGACTTTGAGTAGTAAACCGGATTCGCATAGTAGAGCAGTTATTTGGAATAGCTCCAAGTAGCGCATGGTAGATGAATCTACAAGATGACATAGATATTTGTAAAGCACACACGGATCTGAAAGGTTCAGACCCGTTGACTAATAACCTCTCTCACAAGTGAGATATGATCAAACCCCATGGGTGTTGGATTCATTACAATCACATAGTGACTTGAACTAGATTATTGACTCTAGTGCAAGTGGGAGACTGTTGGAAATATGCCCTAGAGGCAATAATAAAATGGTTATTATTATATTTCCTTATTCATGATAATTGTCTATTGTTCATGCTATAATTGTATTAACCGGAGACCGTAATACATGTGTGAATACGTAGACCACAATATGTCCCTCGAAAGCCTCTAGTTGACTAGCTCGTTGATCAATAGATGGTTACGATTTCCTGACCATGGACATTGGATGTCGTTGATAACGGGATCACATCATTAGGATAATGATGTGATGGACAAGACCCAATCCTAAGCATAGCACAAGATCGTGTAGTTCGTCTGCTAAAGCTTTTCTAATGTCAAGTATCATTTCCTTAGACCATGAGATTGTGCAACTCCTGGATACCGTAGGAATGCTTTGGGTGTGCCAAACGTCACAACGTAACTGGGTGGCTATAAAGGCACACTACGGATATCTCCAAAAGTGTCTATTGGGTTGGCACGAATCGAGACTGGGATTTGTCACTCCGTGTGACAGAGGGGTATCTCTGGGCCCACTCGGTAGGACATCATCATAATGAGCTCAATGTGACCAAAGAATTGATCACGGGATGATGTGTTACGGAACGAGTAAAAGTGACTTGCCGGTAACGAGATTGAATGAGGTATTGGGATACCGATGATCGAATCTCGGGCAAGTAACGTACCGATTGACAAAGGGAATTGTATACAAGATTGTTTGAATCCCCGACATCGTGGTTCATCCGATGAGATCATCGTGGAACATGTGGGAGCCAACATGGGTATCCAGATCCCGCTGTTGGTTATTGACCAGAGAGCTGTCTCGGTCATGTGTGCATGATTCCCGAACCCATAGGGTCTACACACTTAAGGTTCGGTGACGCTAGAGTTGTTATGGGAATTAGTGTGCAGTTACCGAATGTTGTTCGGACTCCCGGATGAGATCCCGGACGTCACAAGGAGTTTAGGAATGGTCCGTAGGTAAATATTTATATATGGGAAGTCCTATTTTGGCCACCGGAAAATGTTCAGGATTTTTCGGTATTGTACCGGGAAGGTTCTAGAAGGTTTTGGAGTGGGTCCCACCTGCATGGGGGGACCCACATGAACGTGGGTAGTGGGGGCAAGGCCCCACACCCCTGGTGAAGGCGCACCAAGATCCCCCCTTAGAAGGAATAAGATCATATCCCGAAGGGATAAGATCAATATCCCTAAAAAGGGGGGATATCAATCGGTGGGGAAGGGAAATGATGGGATTTCTTTCCGCCACCTTTGCCAACCCCCCAATGGACTTGGAGGGCAAGAAACCAGCCCCTTCCACCCGTATATATAGTGGGTAGGCGCATGGGAGCCGAACCCCTTCCCCTGGCGCAGCCCTCTCCCTCCCCAATACCTTCTCCTCCGTAGTAGTGCTTGGCGAAGCCCTGCCGAAAAACTGCAAGCTCCACCACCACGCCGTCGTGCTGCCGGAGCTCTCCCTCAACTTCTCCTCTCCCCTTGCTGGATCAAGAAGGAGGAGACGTCCCCGGGCTGTACGTGTGTTGAACGCGGAGGCGCCGTTGTTTGGCGCTTAGATCGGAATCAACCGTGATCTGAATCGCTACGAGTACGACTCCTTCATCCGCATTCTTATAACGCTTCCGCATCGCGATCTTCAAGGGTATGAAGATGCACTCCCCTCTCTCTCTTTGCTAGTCTCTCCATAGATTGATCTTGGTGATGCATAGAATTTTTTTAATTTCTGCAACGATCCCCAACATCTGTATCGTAAAACGCGATGAATTCTTCTCTCTGATTTCTTTTCTCCGCAAATAGGTATATATGGAGTCCGAGTTAGGGTTGCCGGAGCTCCAGGGCCCCACAAGCCAGGGGCGTGCCCTGGGGGGTAGGTGCGCCCCCACGATTTGTGGCTCCTAGGTGGCCCCCCTCTGGTATCTCTTTTCGCCAGTATTTTTTATATATTCCACAAAAATTCTCCGTAATTTTTTAGGTCAATCCGAGAACTTTGATTTCTGCACAAAATAGCACAATGGTAATTATGTGGAAAACAACGCCAGTCTGGGTTAATTCTATTAAAATAATGCAAATTAGAGTCCAAAACAAGAGCAAAAGGGTTTAGAAAAGTAGATGCGATGGAGACGTATCAGCCATTAGGAGGAAGAAGATTTTCTTGAAATAGGATTTCACCCCACTTTATAAATAAACAACCAACCATACAACCAACTTCAAAGGTCATAGTACATATGACGAATGTGGCAACAACACACTCACGCCCAAAGAAAGAAAAGAGAAATAAGGAAAACGTCGCTCAGAGGCGGGCTGACATACAGCCCTACGAAGAAGATAAGCGACGTGCGTTACTCATAAGTGCATCCAGCACGAGCCCGATCCGGTCGCGGTCGCGCTGCCTAGAGAGAAGGTGCAATGCTGGAGAAAAGCATGGAATTTGGAGGAGTCACAGGCTTGCTGGAGAAAAACATGGAATTTGGAGGAAGAAGATGAATAGTCCGCAGTGATACGTCTCCAACGTATCTATAATTTTTTATTGTTCCATGCTATTATATTATCCTTCTAGGATGTTTTATGGGCTTTTATGTACACTTTTATATGATTTTTTGGGACTGACTTATTAACCCAGAGCCCAGTGCCAGTTTCTGTTTTTCCCTTGTTTTTGAGTATCGCAGAAAAGGAATACCAAACGGAGCCCAATTGACCTGAAACTCAACGGAGGTTGTTTTTGGACCAGAAGAAGCCCAGGAAGTACCGGAGGAGGACCAGAAGATCCCCGGTCTACCCACGAGGGTAGGGGCGCCCCCTGGGCGCGCCCCCCTACCTCGTGGACAGCCCGGAGACCCCCTTTACTTGTTCCTGACTCCAACACCTCCTATATATATATAGAAACCTCCAGAAAATAACCTAGATCGGGAGTCCCGCCGCCGCAAGCCTTTGTTGCCATCGAAAACCAATCTAGACCCGTTCTGGCACCCTGCCGGAGGGGAGAATCCCTCTCTGGTGGCCATCTTCATCATCCCGGCGCTCTCCATGACGAGGAGGGAGTAGTTCACCCTCGGGGTTAAGGGTATGTATCACTAGCTATGTGTTTGATCTCTCTCTCTCTCTCTCTCTCTATCTATCTATCTATCTATCTATCTCTCTCGTGTTCTTGAGATGGCACGATCTTGATGTATCACGAGCTTTGCTATTATAGTTGGATCTTATGATGTTTCTCCCCCTCTACTCTCTTGTGATGAATTGAGTTTTCCCTTTGAAGTTATCTTATCAGATTGAGTCTTTAAGGATTTGAGAATACTTGATGTATGTCTTGCATGTGCTTATCTGTGGTGACAATGGGATATCACGTGATCTACTTGATGTATGTTTTGGTGATCAACTTGCGGGTTCTGTGACCTTGGGAATCTATGCATAGGGGTTGGCACACGTTTCGTCTTGACTCTTCAATAGAAACTTTGGGGCACTCTTTGAAGTACTTTGTGTTGGTTGAATAGATGAATCTGAGATTGTGTGATGCATATCGTATAATCATGCCCACGGATACTTGAGGTGACAATGGAGTATCTAGGTGACATTAGGGTTTTGGTTGATTTGTGTCTTAAGGTGTTATTCTAGTATGAACTCTAGGATAGATCGACTGGAAAAAATAGCTTCGTGTTAGTTTACTACGGACTCTTGAATAGATCGATCAGAAAGAATAACTTTGAGGTGGTTTCGTACCCTATAATAATATCTTTGTTTGTTCTCCGCTATTAGTGACTTTGGAGTGACTCTTTGTTGCATGTTGAGGGATAGTTATATGATCCAATTAGGTTATTATTGTTTAGAGAACTTGTACTAGTGAAAGTATAAACCCTAGGCCTTGTTTCCTAGCATTGCAATACCGTTTACGCTCACTTTTATCATTAGTTACCTTGCTGTTTTGATATTTTCAGATCACAAAAACCTATATCTACTATCCATATTGCACTTGTATCACCATCTCTTCGCCGAACTAGTGCACCTATACAATTTACCATTGTATTGGGTGTGTTGGGGACACAAGAGACTCTTTGTTATTTGGTTGCAGGGTTGTTTGAGAGAGACCATCTTCATCCTACGCCTCTCACGGATTGATAAACTTAGGTCATCCACTTGAGGGAAATTTGCTACTGTCCTACAAACCTCTGCACTTGGAGGCCCAACAACGTTTACAAGAAGAATGTTGCATAGTAGACATCATGCTCTTTTCTGGCGCCGTTGCCGGGGAGGTTAGTGCTTGAAGGTATATATTTAGATCTTGCAATCGAATCTTTTTAGTTTCTTGTTTTCTCACTAGTTTGGTCTATAAAAGAAAACTAAAAATGGAATTAAGGTTACCTCATATGCTTGATCTTTTTAATATCTTTCGTGAAAATGATGGGAAGGAAAATTGTGCTCAAGTACTAGAAGAAGAATTATATAGAATGCTTGGCATAAAATATGTGCATGATGAGCATGATTGCAATGTTGTTAGTATGAATTCTTTGAATACCCATGATGCTAATGATATGAAAAGCCACGAGCTTGGGGATGCTATGTTTGATGAAGATGATATGTTTAGTCCCCCAAGTTTTGATGAGCAAATTTATTATGATGAAAGCATGCCTCCTATTTATGATGATTATTGTGATGGCACGTATGCTATAAAGAATAAAGATAACCATGAAACTTGTCATCATGATTTTAATTTTCAATTGGGTTATGCTTCATATGATAGTTATTTTGTTGAGTTTGCTCCCACTACTATTGATGAGAATAAATTTGCTTATGTGGAGAGTAGTAAAATTTCTATGCAAGTAGATCATGAAAAGAATGCTTTATGTGCTGGTTATATTGTTGAATTCATTCATGATGCTACTAAAAATTATTATGAGAGAGAAACATATGTTTCTACCTATCGCAATAATATCAAGTTTCCTCTCTTTATGTTGAAAATCTTGAAGTCATGCTTGTTTTCCCTTCCTATGCTAGTTGATTCTCGTTCCCATAAGTTGTTTGCTCACAAAATACCTATGCATAGGAAGTGGGTTAGACTTAAATGTGCTAGTTATATTTTTTAGGATGCTCTCTTTATGTTTCAATTCTTATCTTTTATACGAGCATCATCGAAATCATCATGCCTAGCTAAAAGGCATTAAAGAAAAGCGCTTGTTGGGAGACAACCCAATATTTACCCCTACTATTTTTTTTGTGTTAACATGATTAAGCTACTGTAGTAATCATGTTTTATAGCTTTTGTTTCAATAAGTGCCAAGTAGAACCTTTGGGAAGACTTGGGTGAAAGTTAATGTGATCTTGCTGTAAAAAACAGAAACTTTGCGCTCACGAGATTAGCTGCCATTTTTACAGAAGAGTGCTTTTGAGTTGATTCTTTTTGCAGAAGATTAATAGAAAAAATCCTCACGTCCACCAATTTATTTTAGAATTTTTAGAGTTCCAGAAGTATTCGAAAGTTACAGATTGCTACAGACTGTTCTGTTTTTGACAGATTCTGTTTTTCATGTGTTGTTTGCTTATTTTGATGAATCTATGAGTAATATCAGAGGGTATGAACCATATATAAGTTGGAATACAGTAGATATTACACCTTGAATTTAGAATGAGTACATTACAGTACCTAAGTGGTGGTTTTATTTTCTTATACTAACGGAGCTTACGAGTTTTCTATTGAGTTTTGTGTTGTGAAGTTTTCAAGTTTTGGGTAAAGATTCGATGGACTATGGAATAAGGAGTGGCAAGATCCTAAGCTTGGGGATGCCTAAGGCACCCGAAGGTAAAATTCAAGGACAACCAAAAGCCTAAGCTTGGGGATGCCCCGGGAAGGCATCCCCTCTTTCGTCTTCGTCTATCGGTAACTTTACTTAAGGCTATATTTGTATTCACCACATGACATGTGTTTTTCTTGGAGCGTCATTTTGTTTTGCTTGCTGTTTGAATAATATCCTAAAATATGAAATTATTAAATGATAGAGAGTCCTCACATAGTTACATAATTATTCGACTACTCATTGATCTTCACTTATATCTTTCAGAGCAGTTTGTCATTTGCTCTAGTGCTTCACTTATATTCTTTTAGACCATGGCGGTGGTTTTATTTTGAAGAAATAGATGATCTCTCATGCTTCAATTATATTATTTTGAGAGTCTCTTAGAACAACATGGTAATGTGCTTGGTTAATAAATTTAGCCCTAATATGATAGGCATCCAAGATGGGAATAATAAAAACTTTCATATAAAGTGCATTGAATATTATGAGAAGTTTGATACTTGATGATTGTTTTGAGATATGAGGATGGTGATATTAGAGTCACTCTAGTAGAGTAGTTGTGAATTTGAGAAATACTTGTGTTGAGGTTTGCAAGTCCCGTAGCATGCACGTATGGTAACCGTTGTGTGACAAATTTGAAGCATGAGGTATTTCATTGATTGTCATCCTTTGTGTGGAGGTCGGGATCGTGCAATGGTTAAATCCTACCAACCCTTCCCCTAGGAGCATGCATGTAGTACTTTGTTTTGATGACTTGTAGATTTTTGTAATAAGTATGTGAGTTCTTTATGACTAATGTTGAGTCCATGGATTATACGCACTCTCACCCTTCCGCCATTGCTAGCCTCTCTTGTACCGCGCAACTTTCACC
Organism: Secale cereale; assembly: GCA_902687465.1. Classification (NCBI taxonomy): domain Eukaryota; kingdom Viridiplantae; phylum Streptophyta; class Magnoliopsida; order Poales; family Poaceae; genus Secale; species Secale cereale. Next base: position 833,921,768 of record LR738711.1, on the reverse strand, counting down.
GGTACCATACACCCGCCATATACCTTCCTCAAAACAGCCACCATACCTACCTATCATGGCATTTCCATAGCCATTCCGAGATATATTGCCATGCAACTTTCCACCGTTTCATTCATATGACACGCTTTATCGTTGTCATATTGCCATGCATGATCATGTAGTTGACATCGTATTTGTGGCTAGGCCACCATGCATAATTTTTCATACATGTCACTCTTGATTCATTGCACATCCCGGTACACACGGAGGCATTCATATAGAGTCATACTTTGTTCTAGTATCGAGTTGTAATATCGAGTTGTAAATCAATAGAGTGATGATCATCATTATTAGAACATTGTCCCAATAAAAAATAAAAAATAAAGAAGGAAAGGCTAAAGAAAAAAAAAAGAAAGGCCCAAATAAAAGGAAAAAAGAAAAGAAAAAGAAAAAAAGAAAAGAAAAAAGGGACAATGTTACTATCCTTTTCCACACTTGTGCTTCAAAGTAGCACCATGATCTTCATGTTGGAGAGTCTCTTGTTTTGTCACTTGCATATACTAGTGGGAATTTTTATTATAGAACTTGGCTTGTATATTCCAACGATGGGCTTCCTCAAATGCCCTAGGTCTTCGTGAGCAAGCAAGTTGGATGCACACCCACTTAGTTTCTTTTGTTGAGCGTTCATACATTTATAGCTCTAGTGCATCCGTTCCATGGCAATCCCTACTCACTCACATTGATATCTATTGATGGGCATCTCCATAGCCCATTGATACGCCTAGTTGATGTGAGACCATATTCCTCTTTTGTCTTCTCCACAACCACCATTCTATTCCACCTATAGTGCTATATCCATGGCTCACGCTCACATATTACGTGAAAGTTGAAAGAGTTAAAAAAATAAAGTATGAAACAATTGCTTGGCTGAAACCGGGGTTGTGCATGATTTGAGTATTTTTGTGTGACAAAGATTGATCATAGCTAAACTATATGATTTTGTAGGGATGAACTTTCTTTGGCCATGTTATTTTGAGAAGACATGATTGCTTTGTTAGTATGCTTGAAGTATTACTGTTCTTATGTCAATATGAACTTTTATCTTGAATCTTTCGGATCTGAACATTCATGCAACAATAAAGAAAATTACATTGAGAATTATGTTAGTTAGAATTCCACATCAAAAATTCTATTTTTATCATTTACCTACTCGAGGACGAGCAGGAATTAAGCTTGGGGATGCTTGATACGTCTCCAACGTATCTGTAATTTTTGATTGTTCCATGCTATTATATTATCCTTCTAGGATGTTTTATGGGCTTTTATGTACACTTTTATATGATTTTTGGGACTAACCTATTAACCCAGAGCCCAGTGCCAGTTTCTGTTTTCCCCTTGTTTTTGAGTATCGCAGAAAAGGAATACCAAACGGAGCTCAATTGACCTGAAACTCAACGGAGGTTGTTTTTGGACCAGAAGAAGCCCAGGAAGTACCGGAGGAGGACCAAAAGATCCCCGGGCTGCCCACCTCGTGGACAGCCCGGAGACCCCCTTTACTTGTTCCTGACTCCAACACCCCATATATATATATATATATATATATATATATATATATATATATATATATATATATATATATATATATATATATATATATATATATATATATATATATATATATATATATATATATATATATATATATATATATAGAAACCTCCAGAAAATAACCTAGATCAGGAGTTCCGCCACCGCAAGCCTTTGTTGCCACCGAAAACCAATCTAGACCCGTTCTGGCACCCTGCCAAAGGGGGAATCCCTCTCCGGTGGCCATCTTCATCATCCCGGCGCTCTCCATGACGAGGAGGGAGTAGTTCACCCTCGGGGTTAAGGGTATGTATCAGTAGCTATGTGTTTGATCTCTCTCTCTCTCGTGTTCTTGAGATGGCACAATCTTGATGTATCGTGAGCTTTGCTATTATAGTTTGATCTTATGATGTTTCTCCCCCTCTACTCTCTTGTGATGAATTGAGTTTTCCCTCTGAAGTTATCTTATCGGATTAAGTCTTTAAGGATTTGAGAACACTTGATGTATGTCTTGCATTTGCTTATCAGTGGTGACAATGGGATATCACGTGATCTACTTGATGTATGTTTTGGTGATCAACTCGCGGGTTCCGTGACCTTGGGAATCTATGCATAGGGGTTGGCACACGTTTTCGTCTTGACTCTCCGATAGAAACTTTGGGGCACTCTTTGAAGTACTTTGTGTTGGTTGAATAGATGAATCTGAGATTGTGTGATGCATATCGTATAATCATGCCCACGGATACTTGAGGTGACAATGGAGTATCTAGGTGACATTAGGGTTTTGGTTGATTTGTGTCTTCAGGTGTTATTCTAGTACGAACTCTGGGGTCGATCAAACGGAAAGAATAGCTTTGTGTTATTTTACTACGGACTCTTGAATAGATCGATCAGAAAGAATAACTTTGAGGTGGTTTTGTACCCTACAATAATCTCTTCATTTGTTCTCCGCTATTAGTGACTTTGGAGTGACTCTTTGTTGCATGTTGAGGGATAGTTATATGATCCAGTTATGTTATTAGTGTTGAGAGAACTTGCACTAGTGAAAGTATGAACCCTAGGCCTTGTTTCCTAGCATTGCAATACCGTTTATGCTCACTTTTATCATTAGTCACCTTGCTGTTTTTATATTTTCATATTACAAAAAACCTATATCTACTATCCATATTGCACTTGCATCACCATCTCTTCGCCGAACTAGTGCACGTATACAATTTACCATTGTATTGGGTGTGTTGGGGACACAAGAGACTCTGTTATTTGGTTGCAGGGTTGTTTGAGAGAGACCATCTTCATCCTACGCCTCTCACGGATTGATAAACCTTAGGTCATCCACTTGAGGGAAATTTGCTACTGTCCTACAAACCTCTGCACTTGGAGGCCCAACAACGTCTACAAGAAGGAGGTTGCTTAGTAGACATCACACAACATGATGGAGGCCATTGGATATTGATCCCATCGTCAGGAAAGAAAGCGACTGATGGAAACTTTTTTTACTCACACCTGTTAAATAGACATGCCCTTTTTATCAGTATACCAGCTAGTCCAACCCCCAAGTTCCTCATAGGACGGATCGGGTGGAAAAAATCCTTCGTCGCCCCTTCCACCCTCGTCCTAACATCGACGCCACGATAGTGGGACCCTCGTGTGCTCACGGTGTAGATGAGTGTCCCTCCCGCTGGTTGACGTGCACTAGATCTGCGAGGCGCAGTGTCGGCTGGTCACGGCACTCTGGCGGGTTGTGGCGAGGTACCTCCTGATTTGAGGTCCTTCGGTGCAGCGTGGGGGTGGCAGTAGTGCATGGTGCGATGCAACGTAGTGGCGCAGTCTTCTGCGCGAGGTGTCGACGGACCTGGTGCGGCAAACCGGGTCTCGGCTTCCTAGACGGTGTTTTAAGCTTGGGGATCGAGGATGAAGTAAGGCTGCGGCCCGGGCTGTGAGCCATGGCGTCTTGGTCATGGTGGTGGATGGGATTGGTTCATTCGATGGATCCCCATTCGGTTGAAGTCCCGGCGTGTGCGTTGTCATCTCACTCAGAGCTTGAGGTGTTGTTGTGTGTGATGCCACGTGAGCTAAGTGGTCGACGACAGAGGGGACAAGGCACAACAGAACGGCTTTGATGATCTACACACTGACATGTGGTCCATTTCTGTATGCCTATGTCTCAGCAGGGGGGAAGAGTTCCGGGCGAAAGCCTTCACCCCACTATGGCGATGTTGTCGATCGCGACACTTTCATGCATCGTTTCCCTCCTTCGATGCATCTTCATGGAACTCCTCTTCACGAAGGGATTGGGCTCTCCAGGTGAAAACCTAAGCTCCAGATAGTTTCTGGAGTGGAGCGGCAACGTATTTGTCATTTCTCCCTTGGGGAGTTGCTTGGGAGAGGAAGCTTGTGCTTGGCGTGGTTGGTTTTCTCATGCGTCGGGTTTGTTGGATGCTGGGGTAGCGTCCGTGGACGACTGATGTGTGTCTAGGCAGTGGCCACGGGAAGCGATGCATGAGGCAGCCCCATGGGATGGTGCAATGGCTCGACCTTCGCTTGGGTGGCAATCTTGGGCCACTTGGGTTGTAGGTCTCTTGACTTGGTCGATGCACCCTAGTGATTGCAGTTGGACGATATGTCGGGGAGGCGACCCCAGATGTGGTGCAACGTTCGTGGTCTACATGCGACTGTTCGTGCAGCGTGGGCTGTGAGCATCCGGCTCATGCGGATTTTCAGCTCAAGAGTGAGCGGTGGCATGTCGGCAGAGATCCCGGAATGTGGTGTTTGGTGGGATGCGGAGGCAGTGGCATGGCGGATGACTGTCAAGGCCATGACCCCAAGTTTTTGGCAGCATCGAGCGCGTTGACCTCATGTTGTGTGGACGGCGAGGTTGCTCTCGATGTCAGTCGTCGGCATCGATGTTGGCGTCGAGGCTTCCATGGCAACAAAAATGATGGGCGAGTGATGTCGGAGATGGGGCAATGCTTGAGGTAGCCGGCTCTTCTCCGGCGTATCTGCATGATTGCCTCCGCTGGTTTGTTGCTGTGAGTCGAAGCTGCGGTGGCAGGTCCCAGTATCGTATGCTGACGAGCAGCAGGTTGTTCCTTCGGTGATCGTCCGCGGCACTAGTCATGCCTAGTTCTCCTTCACTGTTATCCATCAGAGTCAGAGCTGGGTTGTCTGGTCGCAGGTGGCTAAGTTCTGGCACGGATCTTCATACAACTCCACATGGCACATATGATGTGGGTTGAGTCAACGATCTCCTACCATGAAGTCGGAGTTCGTCTCTCAGTGTTTAGGGGTGGCGCTGACGCCTTTAGGGGAGGAGTGATGATGATGATGCGTGTGTGTTGTCTCACGGAGACCCTTTTTGGAGTGGTGCGTGGGAGTATCTTATGTGTGTCGGTCAACGGTTATGATGGTTTTTTGCCCAGTTTTACATAATTAACTGGGCAATCTGGTTTTCGCTCAGTTTTTTCTAATTAACCATGCAACTTTTTTTATTAATGAATGTAGGAATCCCACCATTTCGAGAAAAAAAATCATTTTATTTACAAAAATCCACCTCATATACTAATTAATTAAATGGAAAGTGCAACCATTCCTTACGGCATAGGCCACACAAGACGGAAAACTGTTAAAGATAATACCATCTGAACGATTATTAAAAGCAAATTTGCAATCTCATGAGCCACCAGCAGTAATGTGGTCATAATGAGATGACCGGAATAATTCTTAAGGAGATGTTTTATAGCCTGCATTGTTTTTCTCCCTACATTTGTGGCTTGGCTGGGACATGTTGATCAAATACAGGCCAAAAATCATGTTGTGCACATGGTTCGTTGGTCTGCATATAGCATGCCTGCATGAAAGCGCCAATCCCCCTCCCGCCTCCCTCCTCACTTGTACCATATGTGGTAAGCTTACCTCTACTCCCTCCGTCCCATAAAGCTTGTCCCAAGCTTGTCTCTCAAATGGATGTATCTAGCACTAATTTGATGCTAGATACATCCATTTGAAGAACAAGCTTTTTCGGATGGAGGGAGTACCATCCTAACAAGTGTTCATTGCATGTTATTCCCTCCGTTCCAAAATTCTTGTCTTTCATTTGTCTAAATACGGATGTATCTAGTCACGTTTTAATGTTAGATACTCCCCTTATCTATGAAGGAAATATGCCCTAGAGGCAATAATAAAGTTGTTATTTATATTTCCTTATATCATGATAAATGTTTATTATTCATGCTAGAATTGTATTAACCGGAAACTTAGTACATGTGTGAATACATAGACAAAACAGAGTGTCCCTAGTATGCCTCTACTAGACTAGCTCATTGATCAAAGATGGTTATGTTTCCTAACCATAGACATGAGTTGTCATTTGATCAACGGGATCACATCATTAGGAGAATGATGTGATGGACAAGACCCATCCGTTAGCATAGCACTATGATCGTTTAGTTTTTTCTGCTATTGCTTTCTTCATGACTTATACATGTTCCTATGACTATGAGATTATGCAACTCCCGAATACCGTAGGATCACCTTGTGTGCTATCAAACGTCACAACGTAACTGGGTGATCATAAAGATGCTCTACAGGTGTCTCCGAAAGTATTCGTGGTGTTGGCATAGATCAAGATTAGGATTTGTCACTCCGAGTGTCGGAGAGGTATCTCTGGGCCCTCTCGGTAACACACATCATAATAAGCCTTGCAAGCAAAAGACTAATGAGTTAGTCACGAGATGATGTGTTACGGAACGAGTAAAGAGACTTGCCGGTAACGAGATTGAACTAGGTATAGAGATACCGACGATCGAATCTCGGGCAAGTAACATACCGATGACAAAAGGAACAACGTATGTTGTTATGCGGTTTGACCGATAAAGATCTTCGTAGAATATGTAGGAGCCAATATGAGCATCCAGGTTCCGCTATTGGTTATTGACCAGAGATGAGTCTCGGTCATGTCTACATAGTTCTCGAACCCGTAGGGTCCGCACGCTTAACGTTTGATGACGATCGGTATTATGAGTTTATGAGTATTGATGTATCGAAGGTAGTTCGGAGTCCCGGATGGGATCACGGACATGACGAGGAGTCTCGGAATGTCCGAGACATAAAGATTGATATATTGGACGACTATATTCGGACACCGGAAGTGTTTCGGAAAAGTTTCGGATTTAACGGGATTGCCGGAGGGGGTTACCGGAACCCCCTACGAAGGGGGATGGTCCATAGTGGGCCTTATGGAAAAGAGAGAGGCAGCCCATAGGGGCTGGCCGGCGCCCCACCTAGGGTTCCTAGTTGGACTAGGATTGGGGGGCGCCACCTCTCCTTCTTTTCCTTTCCCTCTCTTCCTTCTTTGGTAGTTCCTACTAGGAATAGGATTGCAATCCTATTCCTAGTAGGATTGCACCCTAGCCGCACCATAGGAAGGGCCGGCCGGCCTCCCCTTGCTCCTTTATATACGGGGGCAGGGGGGCACCCAAAGACACACAAGTTGAACTGTTCCAGCCGTGTGCGGTGCCCCCCTCCACAGAAACACACCTCGGTCATACCGTCGCGAAGCTTAGGCGAAGCCCAGCGCCGGTGAATACATCATATCCGTCACCACGCCGTCGTGCTGACGAAACTCTCCCGTGAAGCTCAACTGGATCAAGAGCTCGTGGGACGTCATCAAGCTGAACATGTGCTGAACGCGGAGGTGCCGTACGTTCGGTGCTTGATCGGTTGAATCGTGAAGAAGTTCGACTACATCAACCGCGTCACTTGACGCTTCCGCTCCCGGTCTACGAGGGTACGTAGACACACTCTTCCCTCTCGTTGCTATGCATCTGGTAGATAGATCTTGCGTGATCGTAGGAAAATTTTAAAATACTACGTTCCCCAACAATGGCATCAGAGCCAGGTCTATGCGTAGATGATATGCACGAGTAGAACACAATGAGTTGTGGGCGATACTAGTCATACTGCTTACCAGCATGTCATACTTTGCTTCGGCGGTATTGTGAGATGAAGCGGCCCGGACCGACATTACGCGTACGCTTACGCGAGACTGGTTTCACCGTTACGAGCACTCGTTGCTTAAAGGTGACTGGCGGGTGTCTGTCTCTCTCACTTTAGCTGAATCAAGTGTGGCTATGCCCGGTCCTTGTGAAGGTTAAAACAACACATACTTGACGAAACATCGTTGTGGTTTTGTATGCGTAGGTAAGAACGGTTCTTGCTAAAGCCCGTAGCAGCCACGTAAAACTTGCAATAACAAAGTAGAGGACGTCTAACTTGTTTTTGCAGGGCATGTTGTGATGTGATATGGTCAAGACATGATGAGTTATACGGTTTTGTATGAGATGATCATGTTTTGTAATGTTATCGGCAACTGGCAGGAGCCATATGGTTGTCGCTTTATTGTATGAAATGCAATCGCCATGTAATTGCTTTACTTTATCACTAAGCGGTAGCGATAGTCGTAGAAGCAATAGTTGGCGAGACGACAACGATGCTACGATGGAGATCAAAGGTGTCGCGCCGGTGACGAAGATGATCATGAAGGTGCTTTGAAGATGGAGATCAAAAGCACAAGATGATGATGGCCATATCATGTCACATATTTTGATTGCATGTGATGTTTATCTTATTATGCTTCTTATTTTGCTTAGTTCGACGGTAGCATTATAAGATGATCCCTTACTAAATTTCAAGGTATAAGTGTTCTCCCTGAGTATGCACCGTTGCGAAAGTTCGTCGTGCCGAGACACCACGTGATGATCGGGTGTGATAAGCTCTACGTTCAAATACAACGGGTGTAAGCCAGTTTTGCACACGCAGAATACTCGGGTTAAACTTGACAAGCCTAGCATATGCAGATATGGCCTCGGAACACTGGAGACCGAAAGGTCGAGCGTGAATCATATAGTAGATATGATCAACATAAGATGTTCACCGTTGAAACTACTCCATCTCACGTGATGATCGGACATGGTTTAGTTGATTTGGATCACGTGATCATTTAGATGACCGGAGGGATGTCTATCTAAGTGGGAGTTCTTAAGTAATATGATTAATTGAACTTTAATTTATCATGAACTTAGTCCTGGTAGTATTAGCATATCTATGTTGTAGATCAATAGCTCGCGATGTTGCTCCACGTTTATTTTTTATATGTTCCTAGAGAAAACCAAGTTGAAAGATGTTAGTAGCAATGATGCGGAATTGTTCCGTGATCTGAGGATTATCCTCATTGCTGCACAGAAGAATTATGTCCTTGATGCACCGCTAGGTGACAGACCTATTGCAGGAGCAGATGTAGACGTTATGAACGTTTTGACAAAAGCTCGATATGATGACTACTTGATAGTTTAGTGCACCATACTTTACGGCTTATAACCGGGACTTCAAAAACGTTTTGAACGCCACGGAGCATATGAGATGTTCCAAGAATTGAAATTAGTATTTCATACTCATGCCCGTGTCTAGAGGTATAAGACTTCTGACAGTACTTTGCCTACAAGATGGAGGAGAATAGCTCAACCAGTGAGCATGTGCTCAGATTGTCTGGGTACTGCAATTACTTGAATCAAGTGGGAGTTAATCTTCCAGATAAGAAAGTAATTGACAAAGTTCTCTAGTCACTATCACCAAGTTAGTAGAACTTCGTGATGAACTATAATATGCAAGGGATGACGAAAGTAATTCCCGAGCTCTTCGCGATGCTGAAATCGGCGAAGGTAGAAATCAAGAAAGAGCATCAAGTGTTGATGGTTAACAAGACCATTTGTTTCAAGTAAAGGGCAAAGGGATAAAAGGGGAACTTCAAGAAGAATGACAAGCAAGTTGTCACTCCCGTGAAGAAACCCAAAGCTAAACTCAAGCCTGAAACAAGTGCTTCTACTGCAAAGGAAATGGTCACTGGAAGTGGAACTGCCCTAGATATTTGGCGGATAAGAAGGATGGCAAAATGAACAAAGGTATATTTGATATACAGATTATTGATGTGTATTTTACTAGTGTTCATAGCAACCCCTAAGTATTTGATACTCGTTCAGTTGCTAAAGAGTAGTAACTCGAAATGGGAGTTGCATAATGAACAGAAACTAGTTAAAGGATGAAGTGACGATGTGTATTGGAAGTAGTTCCAAGATTGATAGGATCATCATCGCACACTCCCTATACTTTCGGGATTAGTGTTGAAACTAAATAAGTGTTATTTGGTGTTCGTGTTGAGCATGAATATGATTTGATCATGTTTATTGCAATACGGTTGTTCATGTAAGTTAAAGAATAATTGTTGTTCTGTTTACATGAATAAAACCTTCTATGGTCATACACCCAATGAAAATGGTTTGTTGGATCTCGATCGTGTGATACACATATTCATAATATTGAAGCCAAAAGATGCAAGGTTAATAATGATAGTGCAACTTATTTGTGGCACTGCCGTTTAGGTCATATTGGTGTAAAGCGCATGAAGAAACTCCATAGTGATGGACTTTTGGAATCACTTGATTATGAATCACTTGGTGCTTGTGAACCATGCCTCATGGGCAAGATGACTAAAACTCCGTTCTCCGGAACCGTGGAGCGAGCAACAGAGTTGTTGGAAATCATACATACTGATGTATGCGGACCAATGAGTGTTGAAGCTCGCGGCAGGTATCGTTATTTTCTGACCTTCACTGATGATTTGAGCAGATATGGGTATATCTACTTAATGAAGCACAAGTCTGAAACATTTGAAAAGTTCAAAGAATTTCAGAGTGAAGTGGAGAATCATCGTAACAAGAAAATAAGAGTTTCTACGATATGATCGTAGAGGTAAAATATTTGAGTTAGCGAGTTTGGCATTCAATAAAAACAATGTGAAATAGTTTCACTACTCACGCCACCTGGAACACCATAGTGTAATGGTGTGTCCGAACGTCATAACCGTACTTTATTAGATATGGTGCGATCGATGATGTCTCTTACCGATCTACCACTATCGCTTTTGGGGTTATGCATTAGAGACAGCTACATTCACGTTAAATAGGGCACCATCTAAATCCGTGGAGATGACACCGTATGAACTGTGGTTTGACGAGAAACCTAAGCTGTCATTTCTTTAAGTTTGGGACTGCGATGCTTATGTGAAAAAGTTTCAACATGATAAGCTCGAACCCAAATTGGAGAAGTAAATCTTCATAGGATACCCAAAAAGAAACTGTTGGGTACACCTTCTATCACAGATCCTAAGGCAAGGTCTTTGTTGCTAAGAGTGGATCCTTTCTAGAGAAGGAGTTTCTCTCGAAAGAAGTGAGTGGGAGGAAAGTAGAACTTGATGAGGTAATTGTACCTTCTCCCGAATTGGAAGTACATCACAGAAACTCGTTCCAGTGATTCCTACACCAATTAGTGAGGAAGCTAATAATGATGATCATGAAACTTCAGATCAAGTTTCTGCTGAACTTCGTAGATCAACCAGAGTTCGTTCCGCACCAGAGTGGTACGGCAACCCAGTTCTGGAAGTCATGTTACTAGACCATGATGAACCTACGAACTATGAGGAAGCGATGATGAGCCCAGATTCCGCAAAATGGCTTGAGACCATGAAATCTGAGATGGGATCCATGTATTAGAACAAAGTATGGACTTTGGTAGACTTGCCCAATGATCGGCAAGCCATCGAAAATAAATGGATCTTCAAGAGGAAGACCGACGCAAACGGTAATGTTAATGTTTACAAAGCTCGACTTGTTGCGAAAGGGTTTCGACAAATTCAAGGAGTTGACTACGATGAGACTTTCTCACCCGTAGCGATGCTTAAGTCTGTCCGAATCATGTTAGTAATTGCCGCATTTTATGAAATCTGGCAAATGGATAACAAAACTGCATTCTTTAATGGATTTATTAAAGAAGACTTGTATATGATGCAACCAGAAGGTTTTGTCAATCCTAAAGGTGCTAACAAAATGTGCAAGCTCCAGCGATCCATCTATGGACTGGTGCAAGCATCTCGGAGTTGGAATATACGCTTTGATAAGTTGATCAAAGCATATAGATTTATACAGACTTGCGGTAAAGCCTGTATTTACAAGAAGTGAGTGGGAGCACTACAACCTTTCTGATAAGTATATGTGAATGACATATTGTCGATCGGAAATGATGTAGAATTTTCTGGAAAGCATAAAGGAGTGTTTGAAAGGAGTTTTTCAAAGAAAGACCTTGGTGAAGCTGCTTACATATTGGGCATCAAGATCTATAGAGATAGATCAAGACGCTTGATAAGACTTTCGATGAGTACATACCTTGATAAGATTTTGAAGTAGTTCAAATGGATCAGTCAAAGAAGGAGTTCTTGCCTGACTTGTAAGGTGTGAAGTTGAGTAAGACTCAAAGCCAGACCACGGCAGAAAAAATATACTCCCTCCGTCCGGAAATACTTGTCATCAAAATGAATAAAAGGGGATGTATCTAGATGTATTTTAGTTCTAGATACATCTCCTTTTATTCATTTTGATGACAAGTATTTTCGGACGGAGGGAGTAGAGAGAATGAAAGTCATTCCCTATGCCTCAGCCATAGGTTCTATAAAGTATGCCATGCTGTGTACAAAACACGTTGTGTACCTTGCCGTGAGTTTGACAGGGAGGTACAATAGTGATCCAGGAGTAGATCACTGTACAACGGTCAAAATTATCCTTAGTAATTGGATGACTAAAGGAAATATTTCTCGATTATGGAGGTGATAAAGAGTTCGTCGTAAAGGGTTACGCCGATACAAGCTTTGACACTAAATCCAGATGACTCTAAGTATCAATCTGGATGCGTATTGAAAGTGGGAGCAATTAGCTAGAGTAGCACCATGCAGAGCATTGTAGACATAGAAATTTGCGAAATACATACGGATCTGAATGTGACAGACCCGTTGACTAAACTTCTCTCACAAGCAAAATATGATCACACCTTATTACTCTTGGGTATTAATCACATAGCGATGTGAACTAGATTATTGACTCTAGTAAACCCTTTGGGTGTTGGTCACATGGTGATGTGAACTATGGGTGTTCACATAACGATGTGAACTATCGGTATTAAATCACATGGCGATGTGAGCTAGATTATTGACTCTAGTGCAAGTGGGAGACTGAAGGAAATATGCCCTAGAGGCAATAATAAAGTTGTTATTTATATTTCCTTATATCATGATAAATGTTTATTATTCATGCTAGAATTGTATTAACCGGAAACTTAGTACATGTGTGAATACATAGACAAAACAGAGTGTCCCTAGTATGCCTCTACTAGACTAGCTCATTGATCAAAGATGGTTATGTTTCCTAACCATAGACATGAGTTGTCATTTGATCAACGGGATCACATCATTAGGAGAATGATGTGATGGACAAGACCCATCCGTTAGCATAGCACTATGATCGTTTAGTTTTTTCTGCTATTGCTTTCTTCATGACTTATACATGTTCCTATGACTATGAGATTATGCAACTCCCGAATACCGTAGGATCACCTTGTGTGCTATCAAACGTCACAACGTAACTGGGTGATCATAAAGATGCTCTACATGTGTCTCCGAAAGTATTCGTGGTGTTGGCATAGATCAAGATTAGGATTTGTCACTCCGAGTGTCGGAGAGGTATCTCTGGGCCCTCTCGGTAACACACATCATAATAAGCCTTGCAAGCAAAAGACTAATGAGTTAGTCACGAGATGATGTGTTACGGAACGAGTAAAGAGACTTGCCGGTAACGAGATTGAACTAGGTATAGAGATACCGACGATCGAATCTCGGGCAAGTAACATACCGATGACAAAAGGAACAACGTATGTTGTTATGCAGTTTGACCGATAAAGATCTTCGTAGAATATGTAGGAGCCAATATGAGCATCCAGGTTCCGCTATTGGTTATTGACCGGAGATGAGTCTCGGTCATGTCTACATAGTTCTCGAACCCGTAGGGTCCGCACGCTTAACGTTTGATGACGATCGGTATTATGAGTTTATGAGTATTGATGTATCGAAGGTAGTTCGGAGTCCCGGATGAGATCACGGACATGACGAGGAGTCTCGGAATGTCCGAGACATAAAGATTGATATATTGAACGACTATATTCGGACACCGGAAGTGTTCCGGAAAAGTTTCGGATTTAACGGGATTGCTGGAGGGGGTTACCGGAACCCCCTACGAAGGGGGATGGTCCATAGTGGGCCTTATGGAAAAGAGAGAGGCAGCCCATAGGGGCTGGCCGGCGCCCCACCTAGGGTTCCTAGTTGGACTAGGATTGGGGGGCGCCACCTCTCCTTCTTTTCCTTTCCCTCTCTTCCTTCTTTGGTAGTTCCTACTAGGAATAGGATTGCAATCCTATTCCTAGTAGGATTGCACCCTAGCCGCACCATAGGAAGGGCCGGCCGGCCTCCCCCTTGCTCCTTTATATACGGGGCAGGGGGGCACCCAAAGACACACAAGTTGAACTGTTCCAGCCGTGTGCGGTGCCCCCCTCCACAGAAACACACCTCGGTCATACCGTCGCGAAGCTTAGGCGAAGCCCAGCGCCGGTGAATACATCATATCCGTCACCACGCCGTCGTGCTGACGAAACTCTCCCGTGAAGCTCAACTGGATCAAGAGCTCGTGGGACGTCATCAAGCTGAACGTGTGCTGAACGCGGAGGTGCCGTACGTTCGGTGCTTGATCGGTTGAATCGTGAAGAAGTTTGACTACATCAACCGCGTCACTTGACGCTTCCGCTCCCGGTCTACGAGGGTACGTAGACACACTCTTCCCTCTCGTTGCTATGCATCTGGTAGATAGATCTTGCGTGATCGTAGGAAAATTTTAAAATACTACGTTCCCCAACAATCTAGACGAATCTAAGACAAAAATTTTGGAACGGAGGGAGTACATACGATCACAGGAGTAAAATAACAGTATGATCACGATGAAATAGACGACGATGATGAAGTTCTTCAGGCCACACGACCCAAATTGACCAGCTCCCTTGCGTCTTTCAACATTTCTCTTTTGGATGAGCACAAATTTGGAGTAAGTATCTTCTGCCCTCCCTGTTTCCTTAGGAACCAGACGTGGTTGCGAAGCTCCTGGCACTTTCCTTCTGAGTCTCGCGACATCGAGGCATCCTTACTGCGACGCCAAGCTCCGCAGGTCGTCGCCATAAATACTTGCGCGTACCATCTTCACCTACGGTAGACATGACTCTCATACATCCATACCCCTGGCATTGTCAGGAAAATATCCACGACCGTTAGTGCCCATTGTGGGGCAAGCGTCTATGGAAGAAATGATGCAGATGGTGTCTTCCTTGTTGTCCTCCGACAAAATTCCCTTTGGCACCCTCAAATTTGAAGCGAATGAATCGACATGGCATCCAGATGCCCCGCTGAATGATGTCTGGTTGCCAAAGCATGGAGCCTCCACTACCGTGTCAACGACTCGATCACCTTGTGCTTGCAGGAGCGGACTCAGCATCGGCCTGCCAGGCTGTCGCCTGGGTGGCGCTGGAAGCTCTGGAAGCCTCACATTAGACCCCCGCTAGCCAGTTTGTCTCACGATTTTGTGAACCCATCATATGGATCCATAAGAACACTCTTGCCCTGGATCCACGGGCCGCCATCCACTACCTTTTCCCAATCACCAAAGAACACAAATTGCATCACAAAAAGATTGTCTTTGATCGCTCTAATCTTGACCCCACAAGCATGGTCCGAAGCCACGCACATATTCCTGTTGAACTCATGCCCTATGTGAACTCGAGCAATAGCCATCCATCTAGTTTCTTCCTTCGTAGGGGGTGTTTCCTTCCCCATTAACTACATCACCTATGTTTTCTTCGTAAAACTCCAATCTTGCCATTAATCCCTCGATGTCCTCCTGCCGAGCCATGCCGAACGAGGAGCCATGTTGCTGCTAAAACCCTAGCAGACCGTCTCCAGTCAGAGAATTAAAACCCACCCTACCAAACCAATCACCATCGATCCAAGGGCGGCAGTGGTGCTAGACCACCCCTTAGTCAGCTCAACATCTTTGGTGGCAGGATGGATGCGGGAACAGGAAATATTCTAAACACCAATGTAAACGCCACAGAGAACGGAAAACCCTAGTCACTGGATGTGCCTATGATTTTTTTTGCCCCATGAAATGTCCTTCAATTACGAATACTTAGCGACTAAGAAAGAACCAAACCGAAAATTTCAAAATTGAAACCGGGGCAGTGGTAACTGAAAAACGGAGTGACGCAGCAGGCGGTGCACGTTTTATGGCAAGACAGCCTGGCCACAGCAGCAGAGTGACAGCCGAAGCCGAGTGACGCGAAAACTTTCGTCGAAATTCCACGTGGTGGCCGGTCCGCGGCCCCCCGGAAGGACGTCGCAGTCCACGTGGGCAACCAACGCCTTTTGCTGCCTCTGCCCTCTGCGTCTGCCACTGGGCCCAAACCAAACAGCACTCAAACTCTCTCTCTCCCCCCGCACCCCGACCCCCCACCCCTTTTCCTTTCCCCCATCGGTTTCGGTTACCCCTTCCCCTCTCTCCCTTACAAGACTCGCTCGAATCTGTCGGGGCGGAGCGCAGAGGCAAACGCGCGGCCGGCACGGAGACAGGGAGGAGTCGCCCGAGAGGTTCTGCGTCCGTCCGCGAGCGAGGGAGAGGGGAGAGATGGACGCCGGCGCCGCGGCCGCCGCGAGCAACGGGGGGCTGCTGTACCACGAGGTGCAGGAGGGGAAGCTGTGCGCCGTGCACTGCGTCAACACCGCCCTGCAGGGGCCCTTCTTCTCCGAGTTCGACCTCGCCGCGCTCGCCGCCGACCTCGACCAGCGCGAGCGCCAGGTCATGCTGCAGGGCGCCGCCACCGTCGCCGCGGGGGACTTCCTCGCCGAGGGCGAGGGCTCCCACAACGTCTCCCTCGGCGGCGACTTCAGCATCCAGGTAGATTGCTTTCCCGGCCCGCCTCCGCCCTCTTTATTTCCCTAGGTATTTTGCCCTAGGTTAATTATTATGTATGTCGCCCTAGGTTCGACATGGCTCGAGACTTGCGGTTGTCGTGCCTTACAATTTTTAGGGGGTTCGCTGAGATCGATGCTTGATGCGGCGCGTTGCTTCAGTCTAGAACAGGGTCGTCTTTTGTCTTAGGTTAATTCTGTATGTTGCCCTGTTGTTTTGAATCTGACGTGTGCATTTTTCTGTTGATGGCCGTCTTGGACATGCATAATCCTACCCGCGGTGATGTTTATTCATATGTAATAGTTGGAGTCCTAGGAAATGCATGATTAGTGATGTTTATTCATATGTAATAGTTGGAGTCCTACGAAATGCATGATTCTACCTGCGGTGAAGTGATGTTTATTCATATGTAATAGTTGGAGTCCTAGGAAATGTGTAATCCTACCTGCAGTGGAGTGATGTCTATTCATATGTAATAGTTGGAGTCCTAGGAAATGCATAATCCTACCTGCGGCGAAATGTTTATTCGTATGTAATAGTTGGAGTCCTAGGAAATGCATAATCCTACCTGCGGCGAAATGTTTATTCATATGTAATAGTTGGAGTCCTAGGAAATGCATAATCCATGTGTTCTTATTGGCACACATGGAGGCACCACAGTTGGATCGTTGATCCATGAACGTTGGTGAAGCCATATCATCCCTGCCAAAGCCAAGGCATATACTGTGGGAACCATATGGATCTGTAGCCATTGGCATTACCGTCGGCTACTTAGCGGAGTTACTTTGTTATGCTTGGAGTACAATGTGTTACCATTGGCATTACTTGAAAAGGCTGTCTGTAGTTGATTCTTAGGTAGTTGTATTGAAAATGGCAAGTGTTCTCGTGATGGCTTGTACGTACTTCTCTAGGCTACGTACTTGGCTTACGCAAATGCATGGGTCTGCATGATACATCTGTAGCTATTAATTCTGCTGTGATTACACTTGTCCACTTTTATGTACCTTCCGTACATGACGGTTTTAGTCGGTTTTGTTATTTGAATTCTGTCGTCTCCTGAATTTCTTGCGCCAAGAATAATTCAAGCGGATTTCTAGTTATTAATTAATCCTGCTGTTTTTGCACCTGTCCACATTTACATACTTTCCGTACGCATAGCTTTATCAGTTTCGTTATTCGAGTTTTGTCGTGTCCTGAATAGCTTTCGTTAAGAATCAATTCAAAAGGATTTGTCGTTATTGATTAATGCTGTTGAGATCACACTTGATCAAATCTATGTACTTTCCGTACTCCGTGCCTTAGTCGGTTTTGTTATTTGAGTTTTGTCGTGTCCTGAATTGCTCGTGTTAAGAATAAATTCATGTGGAGATGTAGTTATTAATTCTGCTGTTTTTACACGTGTCCACATTTGCATACTTTCCGTACGCCTAGCTTTATCGATTTTGTTATTCGAGTTTTGTCGTGTCCTGAATTGCTTGCGTTAAGAATCAATTCAAACAGATTTGTAGTTATTGATTAATGCTGTTGAGATCAGTCCACATGTATGTACTTTCCGTACGCCATGCCTTAGTCGGTTTTGTTATTTGACTTTTGTCGTGTCCTGATTGCTTGTGTTAAGAATAAACTCAAGTGGATTTGTAGTTGTTTCTTATTCTGCTGTTTTTGCACGTGTCCACATTTACATACTTTCCGTACACGTAGCTTTATCGGTTTTGTTATTCGAGTTTTGTCGTGTCCTGAATTGCTTGCGTTAAGAATCAATTCAAACGGATTTGTAGTTATTGATTAATGCTGTTGAGATCAGTCCACATGTATGTACTCTCAGTACACCATGCCTTAGTTGGTTTTGTTATTTGAGTTTTGTCGTGTCCTGAATTGCTTGTGTTAAGAATAAACTCAAGTGGATTTGTAGTTGTTTCTTAATTCTGCTGTTTTTGCACGTGACCACATTTACATACTTTCCGTACACGTAGCTTTATCGGTTTTGTCGTGTCCTGAATTGCTTGTGTTAAGAATCAATTCAAAAGGATTTGTAGTTATTGATTAATGCTGTTGAGATCACACTTGTCTGCATGTACGTACATTCTGTACGCTGTGCCTTAGTCAGTTTTGTTATTTGAGTTTTGTCGGGTCCTGAATTTCTTGTGTTAAGAATAAATTCAAGTGGTTTTATAGTTATTAATTAATTCTGCTGCGCTTACACTTGTCCACATTTATATACTTTCTGTACTCCTTGCTCTTGGTCGGTTTTGTTACTTGAGTTTTGCCGTGTCCTCAATTGCTTGTGTTAAGAATAACTTCAAGCGGATCGCAGTTATTAATTATGTGGTGATTACACGTGTTCATATTTATGTACTTTCCATATGCTTTTAGTCGGTTTTGTTATTTGAGTTTTCTTGTGTCCTGATTTGCTTGCTTTAAGAATAAATTCAAGTGGACTCCTAGTTACTAATTTTGCTGTGATCTACAGTTGCCCATTGTATGTTTCGTATGCCTTGTTATTTAAGTTTTGTTGTACTGAATTTCTTACGTTAAGAATAACTTAAAGCAGATTTTTCAATATTTATTCCACGTGATAAGAGCATATTCAAGCCTATAGCTGTCTAGGTTTCACCTAATCCGGGAATAGTGCTGAAATCAATAATGTTAGCTAGTATTAAACTTGGTAAATGGTTTGACCTTATGACATTCAGTTCTTAGGCTCGGAAGTCCTGAATCAATCCTGCAAGGTAAATTTATGATCATATGAATTCTTAGGTGAACGGTTATATATTATTAAAATGTGCATTCACTATATATGTGCAAATGAGAACGTGAGATGTGTTTGCATTTGTATTCTGTTATATCTCTAATTCTAGCACTATCCACATTATTTTATAATTCAGGTAAATATACAACAGCAAAATATGTGACGACACAAAATAAAAATACTAACAATTTGCCAAGTTGCTGGCAGTGGTCTAGTTTGTTGGTCAAGCCTGCTACTTACATCATTTTGCTTGTGTGATATGAATCTGCTTTTGTTAGCATACCAATTAGAGAAGGCATTTTCTAGTCAATAACACAACCAGCTGAGTGTTTTGATTCTCAGTGCCCATTACTAGGAACCACACCATGTAATGCAAACAATTAAAAATAAATGCATTGAAGGAAGAGAATGCTACTGTGTGTATGTATTTTTAAGTCTTTGTATCTGTTCTGGAATATTATTTGATCCGAAATGCAAGTACAAATAATATGAGTATTTTACCACTCCTTATTCAAGTAATCTTTTTTTAAAGTACGTAACACTAAAGGATTTAGGGATAACATATGATATTGTTATTTTGTCAGCCTTATTTATCTTCCATGCATGTCTATGAAGTTGTCATTGGTTTGAAGTGCACAGCTCTAACATTATCCATACAGTTCAATTTGCTTGCTAAATTCCTATTGTCGTCTGTTTCCTCATCTGGCTAACAAATTATTTAATTTAAACAACCCCTCTGTCTTTCTATGAGTGGTGGGAGTGGCACAAAAAGCTGACCAGTGCATGGTCATGTGCTCTGTTTTGCGCATTTTTTCACTTGCATGCATGTGGTATTTGCATTCTCAGTAGTACAGTTAAAATTTAGCAATAATTATAAGAATCCAATAACTCCTGAACGTTATGATTTTAAGCATTTCATCCCGAACGTTTTTACATGGCAACTTTAATTCACAGGGGATGGCAACTTTAGTTGATAGGGGATGGCAACTTTGTTCTTTTTCGTTTTTTTTCTTCAGAAAATTGCCATGTTTACCTAATCTCACGCAAACTAAAGTTGCCATCTAAAACATTCGGGCTGCCATGCTTAAATCCCGAACGTTCGGGAGTTATCATTACCGTAATTATATACCCATTTTAAAATTTTACCATTAGACAGAAGTTTTCAACATAATTAGTTTCTTCCATACTAGTGATCGATTATTTCTAATTTTCTCCGATAAACCTAAGTTTACGTGTTATCTTGCATTTATAGTGTATACCGATTGAGTCTTAAGAACATCATATGCCAGTATGCCACTGATAGTATACCATAAATGATAGATTTACGTATTTCTTGCAGGAGATTGTATTTTAGCATTTTTCTTGATAACCTTAGTTATGTATTCGACTTCATATTGGTTTTCTGTGTAGCTTTAAGATCATGTTTCATTTGAATACGTTTTTCCGTTTAGAGGAGCATTTGTTCATGTACCTCTGTGCTGAATCTGGATTCCCCATAGCAGCGTCTATTTAGGAAGATTATTACGTAGTCAAAATCATCTATATTTATTTCCATGTACTCCCTCCGTTCGGAATTACTTGTCGTAGAAATGGATGTATCTAGACGTATTTTAGTTCTAGATACATCCATTTTCGAGACAAGTAATTCCGAACGGAGGGAGTATATGTAATTATGTATAGCTCATGTGCTTCACTGGATACAGTTGTGCTGTAGGTTTTGATGCTTGGGGTAGTAAATAGGAAATTCCTTTATTATTTTATTATTACTCTATGCATTGTGAATTTTAAATTTATTATTATTTGTTGCAATGCACTCCCAAGTTCATATTCTCACCTGGATAATTTCATGTTACAGGTTCTGCAGAAGGCACTGGAAGTCTGGGACCTCCAAGTTCTTCCCCTTGACTCCCCAGCAGCTGGGTCATCCCTATTTGACCCAGAGCTAGAAATTGCTTTCATTTGCCACCTTCAGGACCACTGGTTCTGCATCAGGAAGGTGAACGAGGAGTGGTATAACTTCAACAGTCTCTACCCTGCTCCTGAGCATCTGTCAAAGTTCTACCTCTCAGCTTTCATTGACACCCTGAAGGGGGCAGGCTGGAGCATTTTTGCTGTTAGGGGTGATTTCCCTAAAGAGTGTCCCATGGCGACAGAAGGCTCCAATGGTTTTGGGCAGTGGCTGACTCCTGAGGATGCCCGGAAGATAACAGCCTCTTGTAACCAGGTGCCAGCACCCACTCATCAGGGAGCAGTCTCTCAGCTCGGTGGTCAGTCAGCAGGCATGAGTGAAATGGACATCATCGCGGCACAGCAGGAAGAAGCTGACCTGAATGCCGCTATAGCTGCCAGCCTGATGGACGCTGGCGGTCCATTTGCCAGCCACAGTGCACCTCAAGAAGAATCCAGGCCCCAGCCTAGCTATGTGGTGGAGCAAGGAGCTAATGTAACTGCCTCTGACGCAGTGGGCGAAGATAGCTTTGTGGTGGAGCAAGGAGCTAATGAAGCTGAAGCAAGCGAGCCCGGCAGCGATACCATAGAGGGTTCCGCCCCAGGCAGCTACCCGAGGGAGAGGTCTCCCCCTTCGGAGAGAAGATAGTGATGAAAGATGATTAGGTCGTTCGTTCCATTCGGGCTGGAACTGTGTTGGACTATACAGACAGAAAGTGAAAAGGGACCCCAGTGATTCGTTTAAACCGCCCCTCGCGGGGGGCCAATGTTGTTCTGAACTTGTAGTTTTGGAGTGCCGTATACTCCTGAGTCTGAACCTGCCTGGATTTTGAACTTTGTCTTCTGTTGTGGAAACTGCATAGAGACTTGTTATTTTATATGAAATGAAAACTGCATAGAGACAATTGGAGGTTTTGCTTTGTTCTGATATAGTACTTCCTCGTTTACATACCAGCTTCTCTTTGAATATATGATGTTCATGTTTATAGTTTTTATTAGGCTCACATTTTTTTTGTAGGGTATGGAGGAAATGCTGATCCCCATCCCGCTGGCGGATCAAAGTTTCTAAAAGGAATCATAGACGATCGTCGTGTTATTACATGTACGCACTAGCAAAATTTAGTCGAATATATATTATCTTGTGTGTCCTGCAGAAACAGGTATGGCTTGGATGGTGAACTGGGACTGGGAGGTGTACATCAGGCACAGGTTCGTTTTGCCCACCGGGGAAAGGGACTTTATGGACCAAGAAGAAGACGGCGAAGATGACGAGGCAATGGTGACGTGCAGTAATTTTGAGGAGCACTCGTTGAAGATCTGGAGGAGGAAGCACTGATTACAGCGCCTGCACTGCATCATGTCCTGCGAAGTACGTACGTACCCCGAACAGCGTTGGTGAGAGCTCAAGAACAGCGTCGTGACGAGCTAGCTACCAGCCCTGCCGCGCAGGGCACAGCACAGCCTGCTTTTTGGCCGCGGCGTGACGACCTCCCAACCTGTCGGGCACATCGGCAGCTTGGGCGTCGGCGTGCGTAGTCGGGAACGACGGACGCCTGCCCGGGCGGCTGCAGCGCACGCGCCCGTGTGGCGTGATGTGGCCTCGTACCCGTACGTACTTAACTCAGGCGGGTCACGGGAGCTAGCCAGCTAGGCGTGCTGCTCGCGAGTCGCGACCAGATGCTTTCCTTGGCCGGTCAGGAGCTAGCTCGATCGGCTAGGTGGGCTCTGGAGTGCTGGGCAGGGAAGGAAGGGACACCGGCGCGTGCGAATCGTTTGCTCCGTCACGGGATGACGGGGTGGGTGCTCTGCCACGGCGTGCCCTTCGTCCTCGCTCTGCACTGCACGCTGGAGAGCAGGGTTCAGTTCAGCTGTGCGTACCTACGTATGAGTATGACCTGGGGAAAACACCACATATTCGGGGATCGAGTGGGGCTTTGACAAGTCGGGAGAAGGATCGGTACAAAGCACGGAGGCACGATAACCTCCACGTGGTTTCTACTACTTTGTACCCACGGTCATGGCCGGACCCGGATGGGTGCACGGCCGGGTTCCGTCCCTGTCGCACCCAATGGACTCGATCGAGAGCAACGTTGACGATTCCCAAAAAAGAAAAATACACAACGTTGACGTGAAAGAGGAGTCACAGGATGCGCGCTCTCCTGCCTTTCCCCCGTTCCGTGGCCGCGATGGCGCGCATCCGCCCCGTTCATGCGCGCAGGCCGACTAATCGTGCGGTGCGATGCGATGACACCTTCTTTTCTGCTTGTCGATTGAATGGAGAATAAAATTGTACGGCTGGTCTTACTAGCCTTATCTCAAGGTAACCAAAGCTTTTATTTGCTTGTTATATCATGACTAGACCTCTTGGGCATCTTCTTCACCGGATCACTGTCGCAGGTCGACATGCCTCTCGCCCCCGTATACCGCGCGTGGCATTTTCTCGTGCACAAGATAGGAACCTCCATCCTCATATAGCCGGATCATGGGCGGCACAAGATGGACCCATGAATAATAGGTACATCGTCCTTTATCGTGTGTCGTGGGACGTAGAAGAATACGGTCCTCTTCCACTGGGAGAAAGGAGAGAGAAAAACGGTAGTAGTGCTCGCTCACCCAAGTGCGCCACACCAACGGAGAAATCCAGTGCCAAACTGACTATAAAATTTGACATGATGCCGCCGTATCAGCTCCCGTTGGGAGGACGGGATGGCGCATGTACGTGTGTGGGTCGAGCCTAAACCTGAGGCCTGAGACGGGCCGAGAGCGACGTCTACCGGCGGCCATCATAGCCCGGCCGTTCGGCCGGTTCTCACTCGAGATCGGTCGCCCGGGGGCTTTTGGCGTGCCCGCCGGAGGGGTACCCCACAGCCACAGGGGACTCTCCGCTTGTCGCGTCCGGGTTGCCGTCCGATGTGCGATCCAATTATGGATTGGATTGGGAGCGGGTCGTCTGCAAAGTACAGTGTCAGTGTTTTGTAGTTGTATGATAATTGATGGATGACAGAGACGCAATTGTCAGCGGAGACAGCCAGATTAGGGTGCAGCATGTTTGGTTCCTCCTCCTCTGTCTCATGGTCCCTTGGTTGTGTGTATCAAGCCGGTTTCTTCGACGTGCACATCTCTCCGGTCCCTTTTGCTATCGGCCGTCACGGGCTTGATCATGGCATGAGGTTGCTGATAGATCCCTTGGATCGAGTAGGCTAGATGGATCCGGTAGTCCTACCTTCCTGGTGAACGGACGAGCTCGATCCAGCTCCGGCCATGGCGAAGTAGGGGCCGGAGATGAAACTGAGATGACGGCGGTGGTGGTGCTTCCCGTGAGCACCGCGCTAACCCTAGATCGGTAGGGTTTGTAGGTAGGGTTTGTGGCAGCGTTCAACCTCGTGAAAAGTGCCCCGACCCCTACCTCTGTTAATATAGCGCGGGTCACAGGGGCCCACCAACCATAATGGGTTGGGCGCCCCCGATCAGGGCGCGGATCTAAGGGTCCGGTGGGCCGTTGGGCCCACGCGGAGAGAGATCAATCCTAACATTTTCCCCCTTGATCTCACCTTTACTTTTAACCTTATACTTTCTAGTTTATTTGTTTCACCACATATTAGTACATAGAGCATGTTTCATCGTCACGGCTTAATTGCCGATAGAATCATACAGCTACAACATACGTTCTGTTCAGAAGCAAATTCCGTTCCTTTTGGGCCCATCCAGGAATCATAGGCTTTCCCTTAAACCCATGCCGGCTAAGTGTTCCTTGAACACATTGGGTGGTAAGCCTTTCGTTAGCGGATCCGCAAGCATATCTTTTGTCCTTATATGCTCGAGACTTATAGTGTGATCCTGGATTTTATCCTTCACAACATAATACTTTATCTCTATCGTTTTTGCAGCATTACTCGACTTGTTGTTGTGAGCATAAAATACTGCGGGCTCGTTGTCACAGTACATCTTTAGTGGTTTGTCAATACAATCTACCACTTTCAAGTCGGGTATAAATTTCTTTAGCCATATCGCGTGCCCTGTTGCTTCGAAGCATGCTATGAATTCTGCATACATCGTGGATGATGCAACTATTGACTGTTTGGAGCTTTTCCACGAAATAGCTCCCCCAGCGAGAGTGAATACGTATCCGGACGTGGATTTTCTATCATCCCTGTCCCCCGCAAAATCTGCGTGTGAATACCCCTTTATCTCTAGGGATTCACATCTCCTGAATGTTAGCATGCATTCCTTCGTGCCTTGCGCATAACGCAATGCTTTCTTTACCATCTTCCAGTGCTCTATGCCTGGATTGGATTGATATCTACCGAGTACACCGATGATAAAAGCTAAGTCCGGGCGAGTGCACACTTGTGCATACTGTAAGCTTCCAACGGCCGAAGCATATGGTACTCCTTTCATTTGATCGATCTCATATTGATTCTTGGGACATTGGTATTTCCCAAAACTATAGGAGCAGGTGTGGCTTTACTCGCATGCATATTATACCTTTTAAGAACCTTTTCTAAATATGCTTTCTGCGATAGTCCTAAGACTCCATTGTTCCTATCTCGGTGAATTTCTATGCCCAAAACATATGATGCTTCACCAAGATCTGTTATGTCAAAATTTGAGGATAAAAACTTCTTTGTTTCTTGTAGTAGACTAACATCACTGCTAGCAAGCAGGATATCATCCACATACAAGATTAGGAAAATATATTTCCCATTTTTGAACCTTGCATAAATGCAATTATCCTCAACATTGTCTTTAAATCCAAAACTTTTAATTGTCTCATTAAACTTTAGATACCACTGTCTAGAGGCTTGCTTTAATCCATAGATGGATTTCTTCAGGCGGCATCCCATATCTTCCTTGCCTTGCATGATAAAACCCTTGGGTTGTTTCATGTAGACATTTTCTTTTAAATCTCCGTTGAGAAATGCCGTCTTTACATCCATTTGATGTAACTCTAAATCAAAATGAGCAACTAATGCCATTATGATTCTGAAGGAATCCTTACATGAGACCGGAGAAAATGTCTCATTGTAATCTATCCCTTCTCTGTGTGTAAATCCTTTTGCCACGAGTCGAGCTTTATACTTTTCTATATTCCCTTTAGAGTCATATTTAATTTTGTAGACCCATTTACAGCCTACTGTTTTGGCTCCTTTAGGAATTTCCTCTAAGTCCCAAACATCTTTGGAACTCATCGATTTCATTTCATCTTCCATGGCCTTCATCCACTCCGATGAATGAGGGCTTCTCATGGCTTCTTCATATGAGGTGGGGTCTTTTTCCATTTGAACCATTTCTGTGTTATAAACTTTAAAGTCAGTAGAAATAGCCGACTTTCTTGGTCTTGTAGACCTTCTAAGGGCCTCAGTTTCTGGCACATTCTGTGCCTCAACGTCTGGCACTTCTTCTAAAATTTGCTGCTGCACCTCCCTTTCTTGCTCAACAACGGATTCAGTCGGATCCTGACGGACAGGTTCCGGGTCTTCTCCCAAAGTTGTCATGGGTGGAGTTGCAACTGGTAGTGAGAAAAAATGGCTCCTGAATCATCGGATTAGGTGCATGCACCCTCTTCTCCTCAAGATCAATTTTCCGAGCTACCAAGCTCCCCCTCATCATTTCGTCCTCTAAGAAGACTGCATGTCTTGTTTCTACAAACTTTGTATATATGTCTGGACAGTAGAAACGAAAACCTTTTGATCTGTCTGGGTAGCCAATGAAGTGGCAACTTACTGTTTTGGGATCTAACTTTGCAATGTTTGGATTAAACATTTTGGCCTCTGCGGGGCACCCCCACACCCTGAAGTGTTGAAGGGAGGGAACTTTTCCTGTCCATAGCTCGTACGGTGTTTTGGGCACCGACTTGCTTGGTACTCTATTGAGAATGTGAATGGCGGTTTTAAGTGCCTCCATCCATAATCCCAATGGCAAGGTGGAGTAACTCATCATGCTGCGCACCATATCCATAAGGGTACGGTTACGCCTTTCAGCTACTCCATTTTGCTGAGGCTCGCCCGGCATTGAATACTGGGCGACTATGCCAGTCTCCTGTAAGAACTTTGCAAAAGGTCCAGGGACTTGGCCATATGGAGTGTGCCGATCGTAGTACTCTCCCCCCAGTCGGACCTTACTATATTTATTCTTTTGTCATGCTGATTTTCAACTTTAGCTTTGAATATTTTAAATTTATCCAACGCTTCTGATCTTTCTTTGATTGGATAAATATAACCATAGCGAGAGTAATCATCTGTGAATGTTATGAACGAGTCATAGCCATCCACACTTTTCACCGGAAAAGGTCCACAAATGTCAGTGTGGATGATTTCTAGTGTTGCTGTGCTACGGTTTGCACCCTTTTTGATTTGTTTTACATACTTTCCTTTAATGCAATCTATGCATTGTTCTAAGTCTGAGAACTCTAATGGAGTAAGAATTTCACTTTTAACGAGTATCTCTATTCTCCCCTTGGAAATATGGCCCAAACGACAGTGCCATAATTTTGATGAGTCGTGAGTTCTCTTTCTTTTCTTTTGTTCTTTATTCGACGCGGAAATACGCTCATTCACATTGCATACAGAATAAACTTTTTCACGAAGTGATAATAAATAAAGCTCATCGTGGAGGAAAGCATCACCCACATAAGCATTATTAAACCATATGGCACATTTGCCATGTCCAAAATAACATTCATAATGATCTTTGTCCAAGCAAGAAACACTAATCAAATTCCTATTACATGAAGGAACATATAAAACATCTCTAAGTAGAAGCTTGAATCCATCAGCTAACTCCAAGGAGATGTCGCCGACAGCTTCAACTTCCGCTTTTATTCCATTTGCTACTTCAATTCCTCTTTCTCTTCTTTGCGTAATCCGGGTAGAATGGAATCCCTTGCTTTGCCATAATGTGTTTCAGCCATTCAGGGCAGTCCTTCTTGTAGTGACCAAACTGGTGACAGTGGATACATGTGTCTTTGTCCACTGCAAAGTGCTTTGGCTGATGCTGACGCTGATAGGGAGCTTTCCCATGAGGCTTTGAGGGAGAACCCTTACTGTTGTCATTGAAATTCTTTTTCTTATCCTTCACATAGTTGATAGAACCACCATGTGAAGCTTTAAGCCGTTCTTCCTCTTGGACACACATGGCAATGGTCTTTTCTAGATCCCATGTTCCAGGTGACATATTGTAGTTCACCACAAATGTCTCAAACTCCTTTGGCAAAGAAGCCATGACCAGGTGGACCAGGAGAGTTGGTTTTATCTCCAGATCCTCATCCATGGGCTTGAGCTTCGCTGCCATATTGCTCATCCTAAGGATGTGCTCCCTTATGCCATGACCACCCCCAGTGTAGTGCTGTGAAACCAGTTGCTTCAACAGCTGGGTGGCATATGTCTTTGAAGAACCAGTAAACTGGCTCTTTATCTTTGTCAGCAGCTCTCCAACAGCTGTGCACTCTGCAATTGAGCCCACGATTGCGTTCTCAATTGTGTTCTTTACAAAGGCCATGCACTTTTTATTCGCATTGACCCACTTTTGATTGTCTATGGAATATGACAATTCCAGAGGGGCATAATCCCTCTTCTTTCTGGCCCATGCAACATCATCATTAGTAGTTTCTCTTACTGGTTCTGTAGGTCTGACCAGTTGTGCTTGATCCACTACCCAGTCTACATCGGCACAGATAAATGCCATGTCAACTTTCTTCCTCCACTCAATGTAGTTGTCACCTCTGAGTGTCGGAACATCTTTTAAGCAACTCATGAGGAGGTACCCTCCTGAAATCACAATGAAGTGATGTCAATATAACAATTATATGTATGAATCTAATGTTGGTTAAATTAAACACATAATTGTCTAAGCATTTAAAAAACTATATTGCCGTTGGGCAAATATGAGAATTAAATGCATCTTTATTTTTCAATAATGAAATATGGTCATGCTATTTACAACGTTGGTTATATTTAATAACATAATCATACTCATAAAACATGCTCTTAAAGAAAATATAGTACTTTTATTTTCTGTATTAAAAAAGAGCACTATTACTTTTACGCAGCGGAAAACACGAATAAAAATTCATGAACTTTTTAGAAAAAAACTTTGCCTTTTTCCTTTTCTGTACTTTTGAATAAAACTGTATAATTAAATAACAGAGAATAAATAAAAGGAAAAAAGGCAGCAGCCCAGCCGGCCCAGCGCCCGCGGCGGTTGGAGCCCAGCTCGCTTGCCCGCGGCGGCTGGAGCCCAGCTGGCGCGCCAGCTCAACGCGGCCCAGCTGTGGCAGGAGCCCAGGTCAGGCGCGCCCGCGGCGGCTGGCCACGGCCCAGCGCGCGCTGCGGCGCCCGCGGCTGGTGGCCTGCCTCTTTCGGCCCATATGGCCCGCAGCGCCCTAGGGTTTTAATCCTGGCCGTCAAGCGCGATCCAACGGTGGCCCGTGGCTTTCGCTGGATCAAAACCACCCTGCGAGACGGTCGAGGGGAATCCCTTGCGCATTCTTTCCCCCGAGCGCGCCGCTCTCCTCCCTCTCGCTCTTTCCCGACGGGCGCCGAGCAAAAGGGATGCGCCCCCCCGGCCGGCCGCCCCGGCCGCCGGCGACGGCGGCGAAGGCCACCGCGCCACGCGCGAGCCTCTCCATTCCCCTTCCCCTTTCGCCTCCTCTCTCCGGTCCCTCTTCTCCGTTTCTTTCTGTGTGAGAGAGAAAAAGAGCCACGAGGCTAGGCCTCCTCTGTGGAGGAACTTTTCAGATCGATGGCGCCGTTGCCTTGCCCCTCGCCGGCTGCGCGTCCACCTCGCGGTGAGCGCGCCGCTGTCGAGCGGTTAGGCCGCGGTCCCCTCCCCCTCCTTTTTTATTTGTCTGTCTTTTCTTTTCCGAAGAGCTTTGGGGCTCCTGTGGTTCTTCGTCCCCGCACCTCGGCTTGCCGATGCGTGTGGGGATCGAGAGGAATAGGCGCGGCCTTGCGGCGGCGCAACTTTTTCCATTTAGGATTCGTTCTTTGCCCTTCTAGGGTTCTTTGGGGAGGGATTTCTTTTTCTGTATTACCTTTGTACCGAAAACATCTAAGCCTAGATGGCTCTGAAACCATTGATAGATCCCTTGGATCGAGTAGGCTAGATGGATCCGGTAGTCCTACCTTCCTGGTGAACGGACGAGCTCGATCCAGCTCCGGCCATGGCGAAGTAGGGGCCGGAGATGAAACTGAGATGACGGCGGTGGTGGTGCTTCCCGTGAGCACCGCGCTAACCCTAGATCGGTAGGGTTTGTAGGTAGGGTTTGTGGCAGCGTTCAACCTCGTGAAGAGTGCCCCGACCCCTACCTCTGTTAATATAGCGCGGGTCACAGGGGCCCACCAACCATAATGGGTTGGGCGCCCCCGATCAGGGCGCGGATCTAAGGGTCCGGTGGGCCGTTGGGCCCACGCGGAGAGAGATCAATCCTAACAGTTGCTCCTAGGTGGACGCCTCATGTAGGCTTGTTGCTGGTTTGTAGGGTCGACCGGAGAGTCCTTGATGCCGCTCGCAATGGGCTGCACTGTTGGAAATATACCCTAGGGACAATAATAAAAGGATTATTATTATATTTCCTTGTTCATGATAATTGTATGTTATTCATGCTTGAATTGTATTGTACGGAAACAGCGATACATGTGTGAATACATAGACCACAACGTGTCCCTGGTAAGCCTCTAGTTACTAGCTCGTTGATCAACAGATGGTCACGGTTTCATGACCATGGACATTGGATGTCATTGATAACGGGATCACATCATTAGCAGAATGATGTGATGGACAAGACCCAATCCTAAGCCTAGCACGAGATCGTGTAGTTCGTAATGCTTAAGCTTTTTCAGTGTCAAGTATCTGTTCCTTAGACCATGAGGTTGTGCAACTCCCGGATACCGTAGGAATACTTTGGGTGTGCCAAACGTAACAACGTAACTGGGTGGCTATAAAGGTACGCAACGGGTATCTCCGAAAGTGACTGTTGGGTTGGCACGAACCGAGACTGGGATTTGTCACTCCGTATGACAGAGAGGTATCTCTGGGCCCACTCGGTAAGACATCATCATAATGAGCTCAAAGTGACTAAGGAGTTAGTCACGGGATGATGGATTACGGAACGAGTAAAGAGACTTGCCATGACGAGATTGAACAAGATATCGGTATACCGACGATCGAATCTCGGGTAAGTACCGTACCGATAGACAAAGGGAATTACATACAGGATTAAGTGAATCCTTGACATCATGGTTCATCTGATGAGATCATCGAGGAACACGTGGGAACCCACATGGGTATCCAGATCCCGCTGTTGGTTATTGACCGGAGAGTCGTCTCGGTGACGCTAGGGTTGTAGAGATATATGCACATGGAAACCCGAATGTTGTTCGGAGTCCCGGATGAGATCCCGGATGTCACGAGGAGTTCCGGAATGGTCCGGAGGTAAAGAATGATATATAGGAAGTCCAGTTTCGGCCATCGGGAGAATTCCGGGGGTCATCGGTAGTGTACCGGGACCACCGGAAGGGTCCCGGGGGTCCACCGGGTGGGGCCACCCATCCCGGAGGGCCCCGTGGGCTGTAGGGGGAGGGGGACCAGCCCCTAGTGGGCTGGCGCACCCCCCATGGGCCTCCCCCCATGTGCCTAGGGTTGAAACCCTAGGGGTGGGGGCGCCCCCCTTTGGCTTGGGGGGCAAGATACCCCCCTTGGCCGCCGCCCCCCTAGGAGATTGGATCTCCTAGGGCCGGCGCCCCCCTGGCCCCCTATATATAGTGGGGGGAGAGAGGGCAGCCGCACCTCAGCCCCTGGCGCCTCCC